>OU015752.1:7379821-7405151 GCA_907169655.1 Acomys percivali
GAGAGAGAGAGAGAGAGAGAGAGAGAGAGAGAGAGAGAGAGAGAGAGTCTAAATTGGAGGTCTCCATTGGGTTTCTCCACTTGGATATCAGGAAACTGTGTGGAGGAGGAGAATGAAAGACTAGGGAAGGAGGACACTAGGAGAACATGGCCCACTGAGTTAATTAATCAGGGCTGATATGGGCTCAGAAAGGCTGATGCAGCAAGCACTGGGCCTACATAGGTCCGCACCAAGTCCTTTGTGTATATGTTATTGCTGTTAGCTTGCTGTTTTCTGGGACTCCTAGTGGTAGGAGTGGGTGTTTCTCTGACTCTTTTGCCTGCTTCTTGAGGCCTTTTCTCCTATTGAGTTGCCTTGTCCAGCCTCAGTATGAGGGATTTCGCCTTCTTGTATTGTTTATTTTTTCTTTCCTGGTTTGGCTGAAGTCTTTTGAAGGCCTGCTCTTTCCAGAGAAGAAATGGTGTGGCTATAGGAGAGAGGAGAGGAGATAGTGGGGAGTTGGGAGATGTGGAGGGTGGAGAAGCTTTTGTCAGGATGCATTATATGGAGAAGAATCTTGTTTCGATAAAAATAAAAAATAAATAACAAACAATTAACATAATACAAAATTTGAAAATATCTGGCAAAAGCACTCATATAATCATTGACATTTTCCTGTCCAGAACAAATACATTTATAATATAATTTAAATGAAATTTCTGTTCAGATACATATATTTAGACTTCTATGCTTATTAAAAATAATAGACTTGAGGGTTGAATTCATTTCACTATTTAGGTGATGCTTATTTTAAAAATAATATATATTGATAGGCAGTATAATTTCAACCTGGAGAGTCATTCATGCACATCCTGACATTTTTAAGACATTCCAACTACAGTAATGAAATAATAGAACTAGAAAGTAACACTCAAGCACACAATAACACATTAGTAAAAAGTCAGATCCACATGAGAAAACAATCTAAAAAATTATAAATGATTAAAAATCTAGAAGTGTTTAGAAAACGTTTGGATATGTATGTGCATACATATGTGGATGATATTGATATGTAAAAGAAATTAAATTCTTCAAGAATATTATCCATTCCATGTTTTCTTTGTACCTTTAGATAATAGATTACTCTTCTCAAGTCAAGGGAGATTATGATTTAAGAGCTCTCACTCTTCTAAAATTGTGAAACCACCAGGCTCCTTGTCTAAGTTCAAAGTAACCAAAGCAAATGGCAGAGTTGGGGGCAGATCCTGTCAAAGACCCTTGAAACTTGTAGTTTCTACTGAGGAACTATTCTTTATCTTATCTAGCACCACCTCTACTTTGCAGAGGGTCTTTTTCTCAGTGTGCCTTGCTGTGTGTCTTTGAATTTCCTAAACTTTAATAAAACTTTTCTTTACTGGATAAAGAAACCAAAGCTCTCTCCATAATAATGTCATTTCAAGTAAAACAAATCTTACTTACAAAAGTATTAAGAAATTTAAATGAAAAAATAAATTCCATGATTCTCCAATCATTTTTATTAGACCATGAAAATTGTGTTGTTTTTATGTCCTCAGGAAATTGTCTTATTTGTTGCCAACTAATAGAGAATAACTTCCCAAGTGCTGTTACATTCTAATCTTTCATAATTTGTTCTATGTTGTAATGATTTCTTTCTTGGCAGCCTCCTCTATTTTGACTAGTGTTATAGAAAAATGTATGTCATATTTCTGAGATAAATTCTCCAGGTATTTTTTTGAATTAAGAGTATTTTTAATTAAATAATTTATTTATTCACTTTACATCCTGGTCATAGCCCCCTCCCTACTCTCTTCCCAGTTCCACTCTTCCTCCCTCTTCTTCCTCCTCCCTCCCTCCCCTACTCCTTAGAAAAGGAGAGTTCCCTTACCCACCTACCCCAGCTCATCAAGTGGCATCAGAACTAAGTGTATCCTCTTTTTGTGTGGCCTGGCAAAGCAGTCCATCCATGGAGAGGTGATTAAAATCAGGCAACAGAGTCCATGTTAGAAACAGACCCTGCTCTCCTTACTAGGGGACCCATATGAAGCCTAAGCTGCCCATTGGCTACATCTGTGTATAGGGCTAGGAGTTCCAGCTACAGCAATAAGACAATAAGACAACTAATGGAGATCAAGGGGATACAAATTGGGAAGGAGGAAGCCAAAGTATCACTATTGATGGATGAAATGATGGTATATATAAGTGATCTTCAAAAATAGTATTCTTAAAATAACTGGCCTTAGAAAATAATTCTTGTATGTGATTCAATGTTAGACATCTCTAATTTTACCTTATTTTAATTTAGCATTCTATATCTTTTATTTTGGTTTATAAATTGAGTGCTGTCAATGTCATGAAATTATAGAAATAACAGTTTTCTACATATCCAATAAACTACAGTTACTCAGAGATAAAGGGATGCGCCTCTATGTAGCCAAAAGTAAGAATACAAAGTAGATGTTAAAAAGAATAAATTAAAGAAAATAGATAGGATCAAGTAAAGGGAGACTGTTATTACAGAGCAAATTAGTCAAATGTCATTCTTCATGGATCATTGTAAACATAGCACTTCAGCACAAAGTTTGTTCCAATGAAGAAATTACTTTGGGAGTCATTGCTATCTCATAATATTTTTCTAGTATCATATGAAGGATATGAGTTATTGAGATAGCAATATAGCTTTGTGAATTATATATATATATATATATATAATGACTTTTATCTTTCTTCTTATGTCTTTTACACTTAATAATTCCAATTGACTCAATGTTTCTCAAATAACTCTGTGAAGCTGAATCCTAACTGTAATATATATGTAAATATTCTCTGCATTCAATTTGTGACAGGGACGAGAAGCTGAAAGTAGCCAGAGATTTAGCATTCTATTCCTGAAGGATCCTTGATAATAAACAGAACTTTGACAGGCAACTGTACACATGTCAAACACGCAGTGAGCTGAGTGCCCTACATCCCTAATGGACAGAAGAAAACAACAACCTCATCTTTGCCTTCTTACATACTATAGTATCAGTCATCTTCCCTTGACCAAAACAGTATATCTACACAGTGATTATCCTTGGAAATGTGAGACTTTTAAGGATTCTGACCATTAACAATATGTATTCTCAAAATACATTACCAGTGAATTGCTACTAGGAAATCAGATTTATTTTACAGTCTATTACTGTCAGTCAGAGACAGACTTGGTTGGCCTTATTTCAAAGGAATGAAATGAGTGGGGAAATATTTGGTGGCTCTCATAATAATTTCCCTTTGAAGTGGTCCTTTCTTATTCTATTTCAGCCCAATAAATAGTAAATCATTTCAATGGAGAAATTTTTTATCCACTTGCTTTCTCACTGAAATATATCATAGTCATGGATATTTACTCCTTTTATAGAATGCTTACACTAGAAATACACATATAGTGAAAAACAGTAAAAGGAAATTGAAAAAAAATCTATTAGTATGATGGAATACTTTGTAGCCACAAACACATACACCTCATATATATATATATATATATATATATATATATATATATATATATATTAAATTTAGCATTCTTTATCTTTTATCTTGGTTTATAAATTGAGTGCTGTCAATGTCATGAAATTATAGAAATAATTTTCTACATATCCAATTAACGACAATTACTCAGAGATAAAGGGATGCTCCTCTATATAGTCAGAAGAATACAAAGTATATATATATATATATATATATATATATATGTATATATATATGTATATTTGCAATAGTAGTTACACTTATGTTAAGTATATTCATATTTAAAATATAGAGAAAGTAAAATTATGAATAATAATCAGAAATTATGTAAGATATATTTATATTAATATATACAAATATAATTAATAATATTAAATTACTTATACTTTGTCTTTAATAATAAAACATACATACTATGTTGATCAACTGCTGAATTGGAAGAGGATTGTGAAATTTTATTTTCCTTGTTTTAGTTTTTGCAAATGTGTGCTTTTATACTGTACATCATACTAAAGTGAAACTGGTAGAAAAAAGATTGTACAATGTTTGTTAAAAAGTTAAAATAGGGGGATCCAAGATGGCAGCGAGCAGTGTGGACCATGTTTGGAAGCTCCAGTGAAGAATTCAGGGAATTACACAGATTTCTGAGCCAGGAACATCAAGATCCCCACACCATGGCAGCAGGAGTGCTCCATGGTTCAGAGGGACCAGGGTGCGGAGGATCTGCGTGCCCCTGCACATGGGAGGAGCACAGATTTTCTTGGATTGGAGCAGCAGTGGCAGAGGCAGTAGCAGCAGTGGCTGAGGTTTGCAGCTCAGAGCCGTCCAGTGGAGGCGATTCTTGTGGTGGCCAGTGGGAGTTGCTGAGGGAGAGGGGACTCTGGACAGGATGTGAGTCGCGTGGTGCCTTGTGACCCAAACTGGACTCGGTGGACAGTTCAGCCCCAGAGTCCCAGGTACAGCTAATTGCGCAGTGCCTCGGCCGTGGAGACACTGGCTCAGCGCAGCAAGCAATTCTGCCCAAGGAACCAGCTCAGCTCAGCCACAGCTCCCCTGCTGTGATGCAGCAGGGCAGAGTGCAGAGTTCCACCGGAGGTGCTAGCTCAGCCCAGCCGCAGTTCTCCTGCTGTAATGCAGGCTGGGAGGAGCACTCAGTTCCACCCTAGGCACCAGCTCAATGCAGCCACAGTTCTGCTGTGACGCAGGCTGGGCGGAGCGCTCAGTTCCACCAGAGGCACTAGCTCACATCAACGAGCAGTTTTGCCCAAGACACTAGCTCAGCTCAGCGGGCAGTTCTGGGGCACTGATGCAGGCTGAGGTCAGCATGCAGATTCAGCCCAGAGGCCCTAGCTGGACTTGCTGGGCATATTAGGCCAAGAGACTCTAGCTGAGCTGTGTGCATAGGCTTGGCGGCCCCAAGACTCTGGCTGGACTATCCATGCAGTATAGGCCTGGAGTCCTGGGCTGAATTCAGCGTGCAATGTAGGTCCATAGTCCCTGGCTGAGCTCGGTGCACAAGTCCGCCCCGGAGACTCGGGTGGAGCTTGGCGTGCAGTTTAGGGCCAGAGTCCCTAACTGTGCTTGGCAGACAGATTGGGCCCAGAGACTCTAGCAGATCTTTTGGCACAGTCCCGGCTCAAAGACTATGCTTGGACACAGTGTGCAGTTTGAATCCAGAATTCCTGGCAGATGGTTCGGGCCTGAGTCAATAACTGACCACAGCACACAGTTTGTCCAAAAGCCCCTAGCTGAGCTTGGTGCGCAGTCCCAGCCCAAAAATTCTGGCTGGACCCTGTGTGCATTTTAGGCCCAGAATCCATAGCTGAGCTCGACAGAAGGTTCAGGCCCTGAGAATCTAGCTGAGCTCGGGGCGTGGTTCGGGCCCAGTGTCCCTGGCTGGACTTGGCAGGGAACCCAGAAGGCTGTGGATACCTTGGCCTGACCCAATGCTCATTCAGAGACCCAGAACGATTGCAGGACTCACAGCACAGGGGAGCTGAGGATCACTGGCTGTGAGAGTCCAAAACGCCAGGGCTAACCTCCTGCCATCCACAACAGTGAAACATCAGAGCTTCCAACCTACGGAAATAGTGAGAAAACAAGTGAATCTATCATCAGACTCCCTCCATCTAACTCGGGAAGCTACCCAACAAAAACAAAGCCGGCAAGATGTCTAAAGGACAGCGTAAAAGCATATGCAAAAAACCCCAAAACAACATGGCATCTCAGTTTCCAGCTATCCCAAAGTAAACAACCCAGAGAACTCAAATACAATTGAAATACAAGAAAATGACCTAAAATACTTAGTAATGAGGATATTAATGGAGGAAACAAATAAAATATGTAATCAACTGCAAGAAGACAGAGCCAAACATGTCAGAGATATAAAAGAAGCACATAGAGTGGTACTGGAAAAATTTCAGGAAAATGCAAATAACCAGATGAAAGAAAGAAATAAAACAATTCAAGCTCTGAAGACCTATAAAGAGGCAATGGAAGAATCTCAGGAATATACAAACAATCAGATGAAAGAAATAAAAAATCAGTTCAGGATCTGAAGACAAAAATGGATTCAATAATAAACACACAGACAGAAGAAAAACGAGAACGTCAGACCTCAGAGAAGAAGGTGAGCAACACAGAGGTGAGCTTTTCTAACAGAATCCAAGAGATGGAAGAACCTCTCAGGTCTAGAAGATACAATCACAGATCTTGAAGCAACCATTAAAGAAAATGCCAAATCTGGAAAACTCCTGACACAAAACATCCAAGAAATTAAGGACACCATGAAAAGAAGAAATCTGAGGATAATAGGCATTGAAGATACCAGACTCCAAGGCCCAGAAAATATTCTCAACAAAATCAAAGAAGAAAATTTCCCCAATCTAAAGAAAGAGATGTCTATAAACATACAAGAGGCCTACAGAACACCAAATAGAATTGACCAGAAAAGAAAAACTGCCTGTCACATGATAATCACAACACAAAACATACAGAACAAAGAAAAAATATTAAAAGCTGCAAGGGAAAAGGGCCAAATAACATTTAATGGCAAACCTACCAGAATTACACCCGATTTCTCAGCAGAGACCATAAAAGCCACAACGGCCTGGACAGAGATCCTGCAAACCCTAAGAGACAACAGATGCCAGACCACACTACTTTACCCAGCAAAACTATCAATAACCATTGATGTAGAAAACAAAATAACCATGACAAAAACAAATTAAACAGTACCTATCCACAAATCCAGCTGTACAGAAGGTACGAGAAGGAAAACTCCATCCCAAAGGGTCAAGCTACAACCAAAACTACTCAGGAAATAGATAATTATACCATGGCAAAAACTCAACTACGCAAACGCTCGATTGGAAACAACATCAAAATTAAGACTCTTAACAGTCACTGGTCATTAATATCTCTCAAAATCAATGGTCTCAATTCTGCAATAAAAAGACACAGACTAACTGAATGGGTGCATAAACAAGATCCAACATTCTTCTGCATTCAAAAACCACATCTCACCCATAATGATAGGCATTACCTCAAGGTAAAAGGCTGAAAAAAATATTCCAAGCAAATGGACACAAGAAGCAAGCAGGCATACCCAATTTAATATCGAACAAAATAGACTTTCAACCAAAATTAATCAAAAGGGATGAGGAAGGACACTTCATACTCATCAAAGGTAAAGTCAACCAAGATGATATCACAATTCTGATCATCTATGCTCCCAACACAAGGGCACCCACATTTGTAAAACAACTGCTAAAAAAGCTTACACCACACATCGATCCCACATAATAATAGTGGGAGACTTCAACACCCCACTCTCACTGAAAGATAAGTCATTGAAACAGAAACTAAGCCGAGAAACAACATCATTAACCAATGCCATGGTCAAATATATCTAACAGATATCTATAGAACCTTTCACCCAAACAAGAAAGAATATAACTTCTTCTCTGCACCCTATGGAACCTTCTCCAAAATTGATCACATCGTAGGTCACAAGCAAGCCTCAACAAATACAAGAGGATTGAAATAATACCTTGTATCCCCTCAGATCACCATGCTCTTAGGCTGCAATTCAACAACAACAGAAATTTAAAAAAAAAGCCTACACATACGTGGAAACTAAACAAATCTCTACTAAATGACCCTGGGTCAGGGAAGAAATAAAGAAAGAAATCAAGGAGTTTTTGAAATTCAATGAAAATGAAGGAACAACACACTTAAATTTGTGAGATACATTGAAAGCAGTGCTAAGAGGAGAATTCATAGCACCAAGTGCCTTTAGAAAGAAACTGGACCATCGCACATAAGCATCTTAACGACACAACTGGAATCCCTAGAAAAAAAGAAACAGAAACACCCAAAAGGAGTAGATGTCTGGAAATAATCAAACTCAGAGCTGAAATTAACAAATTAGAAACTAAGAAAACAGTCCAAAGAATCAACAAAACCAAGAGCTGGTTCTTTGAGAAAATCAATAAGATAGACAGACTGTTAGCCAAACTAATTAAAAGGCAGAGAGACAGTATTGAAATCAACAAAATCAGAAATGAAAAGGGAGACATAACAACAGACAGTGAAGAAATACAAAGAATCATAAGATCCTACATGAAGGCATATATGCCACAAAATTTGAAAATCTAAGGGAAATGGACAATTTTCTTGATCAGTTTCACTTGCCAAAGTTGATTGAAGAACAGATAAACAAGCTAAATAGTCCCATTTTCCCTACAGAAATAGAAGCAATTATTGATAATCTCCCAACCAACAAAAGCCCAGGGCCAGATAGATGGTTTCAGTGCAGAATTCTACCATACCAGACCTTCAAGTGCGAGCTAATACCGATACTCTTCATGCTACTCCAAAAGATAGAAATGGATGGAACATTACCAAATTCATTCTATGAGGCCATAGTCACATTGATGCTTAAACCTCACAAAGACTCAACAAAGAATTTCAGACCAATTTCTCTTATGAACATCGATGCAAAAATACTAAATAAAATACTTGCAAAACGAATACAAGAACACATCAAAGATATCATTCATCATGACCAAGTAGGCTTCATTCCAGGCATTCAGGAATGGTTTAATATACAGAAATCCATCAATGTAATCCACCATATAAAAAAACTGAAAATAAAAAACCACATGATCATCTCTTTAGATGCAGAGAAAACATTTGATAAAATCCAACACCCATTCATGTTTAAAGTTTTAGAGAGATCGGGGATACAAGGCACTTTCCTCATCATAATAAAGGTTATTTACAGCAAGCCAATAGCCAAAATCAAATTAAATGGTGAGATACTCAAGGAAATTCCTCTAAAATGGGGAACAAAACAAGGTTGCTCACTCTCTCCATATCTCTTCAATATAGTATTGGAAGTTCTAGCCAGAGCAATAAGACAACAAAAGGAGATCAAGTCTAGCCAAATGGGAGAGGAGGAAGTCAAATTATCCCTACTTGCAGATGATATGATAGTGTACATAAGTGACCCTCAAAATTCCACCAGAAAACTCCTACAGCTGATAAACACCCTCAGCAAATTGGCTAGATAAAAAATTAACTCAAAAAAGTCTGTAGCCTTCCTATACACAAATGACAAGCTTGCAGAAGAAGAAATTAGGAAAGCCACACCTTCACATTAGCCACAAGCAATATAAAATATTTAGGAGTGAAGGACTTGTTTGAAAATAATTTCAAAACTCTGAAGAAAGAGATTGAAGATGACATTAGAAGATGGAATGATCTTCCTTGCTCATGGATCGGGAGAATTAACATAGTAAAAATGGCGAACCTACCAAAAGCAATCTACAGATTCAATGCAATCCCTATCAAAATACCTACACAATTTTTTAAAGACATTGAAAGTTCAATTCTGAACTTCATATGGAAAAACAAAAATCCCAGAATAGCTAAAACAATCTTGTACAATAAAAGGTGCTCCAGAGGAATCTCCATACCTGATCTCAAACTGTACTATAAAGCAATAGTAATTAAAACAGCATGGTACTGGCACAGCAACAGGCTGGTTGATCAGTGGAATCGAATCGAAGACCCAGATATGAATCCACACACATATGGTCACTTGATTTTTGACAAAGAAGCCAAATCCATTCAATGGAAAAAGGATAGCATCTTCAACAAATGGTGTTGGTCTAACTGGATGTCTATGTGTAAAAAAATGCAACTGGACCCATATTTGTCACCATACACAAAACTCAAATCCAAGTGGATTAAAGACCTCAACATAAAACCAAAGACACTAAGTCACTTAGAAGAAAAATAGGGAAGAGCCTGGAACATATTGGTACAGGAGACAACTTCCTGAACAGAACACCAACAGCCCAGGCCTTAATGTCAACAATTAATAAATGGGACCTCATGAGGCTGAGAAGCTTCTGCAAGACAGGAGACACGGTCAAGGGAACAAAGCGACAGCCTACATACTGGGAAAAGATCTTCATCAACCCTACATCTGACAAAGGTCTAATATTCAAAATATATAAAGAACTCAAGAAAGTAAATACGACCAAACCAAATAACCCAATTGAGAAAAGCGACTCCGAACTAAACAGAGAATTATCAACAGAGGAATATCGAATGGCTGAGAAACACTTAAAGAAATGTTCAACCTCCTTAGTCATCAGGGAAATGCAAATCAAAACAACTCTGAGATTCCATCTTACACCCATCAGAATGGCTAAGATAAAAAATCAAGTGACACCACATGCTGGTGAAGATGTTGAGAGAGAGGAACACTCCTTCATTGCTGGTGGGAATGTAAACTAGTACAACCGCTTTGGAAATCTATCTGGTGCTATCTCAGAAAACTGGGAATAGGGCTTCCGCAAGACCCAGCTATTCCACTCCTTGGAATATACCCAGAAGATGCTCCAGCACACAACAAGAAAATTTGCTCAACCTTGTTTATAGCAGCCTTATTCATAATAGCCAGATCATGGAAACAGCCCAAGTGCCCTTCAATAGAAGAATGGATAAAGAAACTGTGGTACATATACACTATGGAATACTAGTCAGCTATTAAAAACAAGGAATTACCGACATTTGTGGATAAATAGATTGAGCTAGAAATAATCATAATGAGTGAGTTAACCCAGAAGCAATATCTGCATACTAGCCCAAGTGGCATGTCCCACGAAAGCTTTCACTTACCAGGAAACTAGGACAGAGGGGAGGACATCCTATTGAGACTCTAGATGAGAGAAGCATGGGAGAATAGCAAAGGAGAAGGATCCAGAGGGTCCTAGAAACCTACAAGGAGAACATTATGATAGGCAGATTTGGGCCAAGGGGTCCGGCTCAAACTAAGGCACCAGCCCAGGACAATACAGGCGGTAAATTTCAAACCGCTACCTAGATCTAGCCAATGGTCAGAACAGTCTCTACACTTGAGCAGAGAGTGGGATATGACTTTCTCATGTACTCTGGTGCCTCACATTTGACCATGTCCCCTGGAGGGTGAGACCTGGTGGTAGTCAGAGTAAGGACAGCAAGTTACCGAGAAGAGACTTGATACCCTATGAGCATATACAGGGGGAGGTAATCTCCTTCATGAACAGTCATAGTGGACGGGAATAAGGGGAAAATGGGAGGGAAGGAAGAATGGGAGGATACAAGGGATGAAATAACCATTGAGATGTAACAAGAATAAATTAATTAAAAAAAGTTAAAGATAGTGTCTGCTTTTTGAATATTTTGAATTTCATTCTTTTATCTTGCCCAAATTTCTACCAAAAACTGATAAAAACAATAGCAGAAAACCATCTTTCGATAAATGAGGAAAAACACCCTTCAATGAACATTTGAAGTTACAAATATACAATTTTACTGCAAGTTCTTAACCTATATATTTTGTTGTGTTAAATTTATAAATAGTTTCATTATTTGAATCATGACATTTTCCCATAAAAATGCACATTGTGTAATATAAAGGCAAAATCTTGATAAGAGTTTAAAAGTAGTGATTAAATGGCAAACATAAATTACTTTTAGAACAAATATTACTACTTGATATGCATGAAAAAGAATTACAACTTGAACGCATATTCAGATGCCTAGAATAAACATCGTGTCCTCATTGTTGAATAATTAGCATTACTCTGTAGCACAAGTTTAGAAAGCCATGATTGCTGCTATATTTTGTCTTTCATCACTTCCTGTTATGTTAAATTCATGTAATATCTTTAATGCATACACAATATATACATACATGAAATACTCATATATAATGCAATACTACTAGACCATTAAAAAATCTTTTAACATAATTAATTTTCAGAGGTCATTTATGCAGTATATATTGTCTCTAATAGGCAGAAGAGGGACAGGGAATTAACAGACCTGTGATGTGGGAATACATGGTTTTAGTACAAACATTGATGCTCTATGCTCAGAGAATGAGACACACAACAGTTTAATTATACATAAATTTTGAATAAATAATAAGATACACTTTTACAATAATTATTGGTCAGTAATGAGCTATATCCCTATTGTATATTTTTTTAAAATATTAAATTGTTCTCTGACTAGTCTGTAAATGTATACAATTAATTTTGGTCATATTTGCCATATTTTTCCTTCTACATCTAGCCAGATTAAGAATATAGTATATTTAATATATGCAACAAATATAAAATGAATAGTGTTTTATTAGTAAATATTAACTAATCATAAACCACTAAAACCCTATATCTCAGCCAGGTATGTGGTGGCACATGCCTTTAATCCCAGCACTCAGGAGGCACAGGTAGTCAGATTACTGGGTTTGAGGCCAGCCTTGTCTACAAAGTGAGTCCAGGAGAGCCAAGGCTACACAGAGAGATCTTGTCTTACAACAACAACAACAACAAGAAGACCCCCTACATCTCAATTTGAATCTTTCTTTGCATTTAAAAGTAACTGTTTCTTGTATGTATGTAAATTTTTTATTATAATATAGTGCTTTAAAATTTATAAACTGGAAGAAATGTCCTAAAGATGGCTAAAATCTGTCATCCATTAATATCCCTTCTATTTTGAAAGTGTATTGACCTCAATCTGATTAATTAATAATGAGAAAAATGTAGCTTTACTGAGTCTATTTAGTATAATTATCAATAACCCAATTTATATGTTTTCTCCTATTTTCTAGTTGCCATCTTTTTGGTTTGTCAGAATTGTGGGTTTGATGTGCAGGCAGCTCAGTGTCAACAGTACACCTGATTACTCACTAATAGCTTTCTGTCTTAAGCAAATCAAATGTCTCCATTGTATTTACAAAAATAACTATATATAGGGCTAGAGCAATGTCTAACTACTGAAGAGAGCTTACTGACCTTGAAAAGGACCAGGACATCTACCTTAACTCCAGCTCCAGGATTACTATGCCCTCTTGTGGCCTCCATACGCATTGCACTCACAGCACACACAGAAACAGACACACACAGATATATCCCCTTCTGGGGAGGCCCTGTGGCACACAGAGGAAGGGGAAGCAGGCTATCAGGATGAGTCCTGAGAAGCTGTGGTCTGATGATGAGGGAAGAGGTCCCCTTCTGTTGGAGGTCTAGAAGAGGGGAATAGGGCTGAAGAGCGAGTGAGGGTGGGAATGGAAAGATACAAGTGAGGGCATAACAATTGGGATGTAAATTGAATAAAATTATAATAAAAAACCTAAAAAAATAAATGAAATTACAACATTTTAGAAAGTCACATAAAAAGCAAATGAGTTCATTTTAAGCACCGTGCCTCCCAATAAAAATGAACCATCTCATTTTTCATAGAGTATATTACTCTATACAGTATTTCATGCTGAAAATAGTAAACACCTATTTTGGAACTAGTCTCCTGTCAATGAGACTTCACAAGAAACGTTGAGTACTTCGTCAGTGGCCTCTTATATAACAGGGAGAACCAGCCATTAAACTAACACACTTGATCATCCAGATATCACAAATCTTAACAAAACTTCAGTTTGATGCCTCTTAAATCTTTGTGGGACAAATTGGAATTTCTGAATCAATACTGAGTTGTATCTATAACCAAGTTTGCCTGGGACATGTGATTGAAAGTTGTCTCAGTCAGTAGTTAGCCGAGAAGCTAACATATAGAGTGTTAATTGCATATATGTAACACCTATATATGTTTTGATATTGCAGAAGGCTATTCAAACATTTATCTAAAAGTATGAAGTCATATGTTAGGGAATATTGCTGTCCTTGTGGATTTGAATTTTACAACAATCTAAATAATAAATAAAAACCAGTAACTTGTATATAACCAATTAATGGCGGAAGAAGCATCAGAGATGTGATAGTGGGTTGAGAATGTGAAGGGAACAGGCTTAGTGAAATGTGTAAATATTTTTCCAGATAAAGGGACAGTGTATGAAGAAATAAACACACCTTTCAAGAAACAGAAAGACAAAGGTGCTAAGGAAGGAGAAAGTGGAATGGCCCCTGTATCTTCTTTACTTTGACTGGATTTTATTTTTTTGCTAAGTGTATAAGGAGTTTCCTCCTTCCTATGTATTACAATTCTGCTATTGGTAGAAAAGATATTCGTGTTCCTTGTCTAAGTATAATTATAAATATTTTCAGACATTGTGAACTCTTCCCAGAATGCTTTGCAGTGTGGCAGAAATGTCATTGTCTATGGAGATTCCTTCTTGGTGCAGAAGAGAAGATCATTTTGAGGAAGAAACTGAAAATGGAATACTTTTTCTAGTAAAGACAAGTATTTTCTATAAGCCTCTCCCCTCACATGGAGTCACTGTATATTTCCTCTAATTTTAGAGAGCTACGTTCTTTTTGCATTATTTAATAAACAGGAAAGAAATATTTAGAGCATACTCTGAAGTGTGATATACATATGCTAGGGATGGGGAAAGAGTCATAATTGATACGTTTGTACACAAATTTTCTTGCTTCATTTTTCCTTAGCTTTATAATTGTATATTTATAATTAAGTATTAAAAACTTTAACTTCAACTGAATTCTCCCAAGCATACATTTCTGGGCATATTTGTTTATCCCTATAATCTTTTCTAGTTGCCCTGACTTTTCCTTTCTCTACAACACACCTAAAAAATACTGCCCAGAGGAAAATGGAAGATCTGCAAGAACTCTACTTTTTGGGGCAATTAATTTATTTTTAAGTGTTTTTTGCACAACATATATATCAAAAACAATTTATGTTTTCTATCCAAACGTTTTCCACTTTGGCAAAACGTTATTAACTAAATGACATAAAGCAATGCCACTATGACTATTTCCTATTCCCTATGTGGAGAATGCCCTTTCTCAACTTCTTTCAACAAGAAACCCAAATCAAACAACATAGGAAGCATGCTGGACACTTAGTAATACAAACAAGAGATTCTTGTATTTAATAATAAAGGTCATAAATAATTTTATGTTCTATTTCTTAGTTTTATTTTGTTTTTCATCTGTTTTTTATTACTATTTCTACAAGTTAAAAATAAGCTCATATACTAATATTCCTGGAAGTACAACCATTAACCTCTGTATCTGTTCAAACAACTGCTATATAGCATGCTCACTCAGATAATTGGTTGATTGATATGCATTTGCAATATTTAAGAAAGTCTCTACAAAGATACACAGTAGTCTCTGATGTTCATGGGCATGAAATGTGTTCTAGGATTGGACTTACAATAATCAAATGTAGTTCGTATATAGTACAACAATTATAATGACAATGGTCTACCCAGACAATCAAGAGAAAAACTATAGTTAGTTGAAATGGTTTCAAAAAAACAGCTGCTTGGACATGTTAAGAAACTAATTAAAAGTTCTAGGATGAGCATGAAGCTGAGAGGCCAAGCTGAGGATGTGGGAGCCACACTGAGCCTGTGATTGCTGGATTACTATCAACTTATCATTCTGTAAGAACTAGTCTCCTTATTACAAGGTCAATGACAGCACATGATGGAAGCCCAGTCATTAAGTGGCTAAGACCTCAGTGAATGGCTCCCTTGGGGGATACTCAGCACTGAGTTTCTTTGGTCAACAAACCATAGATCATCATCATGACAGATAAACTCTCTGCAACTGTCTAGTGACAGATTGCTGGTTAATTAATAGTTTGTTAATAAGCAGGACAACTGAGAGTTGAATGTTGATGAGTCAAAGGTCACATTGTCAATCTGTTTATTTTGACATGTTTGTCCTTCATTGGAATTGTCACAGGCTTTGTTAGAATCTAAGGTGAAGAAAATGTGCCTTTAACGTTTGAAGCAGACAGTAATGGAGGAATTTTGTTTCTAATAAAGACTCCAATTGGGATGTACAATGTAATTTATAAAATATTCTAATGTGAGCATCATTAGCCTGTATATATTTTAGATACACAAGAAGAAAGTGTCCCTTAAAATAATTTGTCTTCCTTGGCCTATTGACATTATAATAGCCATGGATAGTTTTACTAAGTGGCCTGAGACTTGAGCGTATTCCCAACCAGGAGGAGACTAATGGAAGGAGAATTTTTGATGAGATTTAATTGGTGTGAAGCTTGAAGAATTATTTGAACTGAAGTTAAAGAGGCAGTTTCAGTTATTTTAGGTTCAAAATGACAGACAATGGTCACAAAGTCACTGAGTAAATGTTATCAATAAAGAGCTTGAAGAAATACATCTGCATGGAAGTGTAGAGCATTGTGTCAAGGGATTTCTGTGGCCATTACAGCCTTACTATGTGTGTCTCCATAAAAAATTGCACTCAGTTTGAACTCAGGCTTTGTTCAACATGATCTGCTACACTGAATATATACACAGAAGGAAGGCGAGTAAAACTACAATAAACGAAGATAAAATATTATTTGACAATTCTATTTCAATGAAATAAAAACTATAGGGAAAGGGTTATTAATTAATCTTAAAAATGAATTTCTAATAAATAAGTTAAGGACATCAGTGTAAAATGTACTATGGATATGTTAATAATGCCAGTATATGGCTAGTCCCAAGCCAACTGCTTTCTTCCAGTGTATTTCCACACAATACAATATGCATTTATTTATGTCCTCACCATTGCACATGCTTACATCTGCTCTAGGTTATTATGCTAGTTTTTCTCTGTGCAAATATGTCCTTCACATATATGTGCATACATAATGCATTGAGCATGACAACTTATGTTCAATTACTATGAAACTAGGTAATATTTATTATACTTTCAACAGTCCAATAAGGTTTTCTGATATGGTTAAAAGTTGTTTAAATTTATTCTTATAATAAAGTTGTGCATATTGGCAGAAATAATTCTCATTCCAGGTACTTGTTAGGTTTACATTAACTTGACACAAGCTACACTCATCCAAAAGGAGGGAACCTCAATCAATAAAATGTTCTCATAAGATCATGCTGCATCAAGGCTGCATCAATTAGACATCAATGGCGAAGGACCCAGCTGGTTTTGGGTGGTGCCATCCCTGGGCTGGTGGTCCTTGTCTATAAGAGGGTGAAATAGTCATGAGAAAGAAGCTAGAAGCAGAACCCCTCCGTGGCTTCTGCATTGTTTCCTGCCTCTAGATTTCCACTCTGCTTGAATTCCTGCCTTCACTTCCTTCATGAGAAACTAGCATGTGGCTGTGTCAGCCAAATAAACTCTCTCTCTGGGTTGCTTTTGTCATTGTGTTTCATCACAGCAATAGTAACCTTAAAACGACACAGCACTTCCCACTTAAAATTATGTCTTGCTACTTGGGCTACTAAACTTAATTCCTGGCAACACCCAGCTTGCCTCAAACATGATGAGCAGCAAAGAACATCCCTAGGGAGATGGCTTCAAATGTGGCAAACAAGCCACTGGGAAAAATGTCCTCATTTCTGCCACAGACATAATTCTGCCTAAAAATAGACAAGTTTAGGTGCAGCCAGAGTCGACAGCTGAACTCTGCCAAGTAGGGAAAGCAAATCTTCAACAGTTCCCTCCTGGCAAATATTCCTGTCAGATATATTGGGTGAGAAGGCTCAAGATGATGCTCCAATGTAACAGAGAGTGTTGGGTGACTGTTCAGGCAGTAAACGGTCACTGTTGTTTTCTCATTTCGGAAGCTGCTAATCTGCAGTTCTGGTTCCCTGAGGTATTTAAGTTTTATTCCTTCTCAGATCTCTGATGAGGTTGAAGACTAGATAGTTCAGTCTTTCAAATGAGCCTATCAAGCTAGGTTTAAGATGTTTTTTAGATCCAGATACATGTTTTAAGTTAATAGAGATGGGATATCATAGATATTGATCTTCATTCAGAAATTTAGACCCAACAAGATAGGAAAGATGTTTACTTAAAGTTCGCCAAATACAAATAGCCAAATCACTATGAATGTAACATTTATATAATCCCTGATTGTCTCATGGTTCTTCCTGCTGTGTGTAGTTATTTTATTCATGTGTAATAATATAAATGTATACATTAAAAAAGAAACATTGAAAAAAAAGAAATAGAAACAACCTAATGTCCTCAACTGATGAATGGATAATGAAAATGTGCTACATATATAAACTATTGATTATTATTAAGCTGTAAATGAAAGTGAAATCTTAAACTTGGCAGATAAATAGATGAAGCTAGAAAAGATCACACTGACTGAGGAACTCAGTCTCAGGAACTCAAGTAACATATCTTCTCTCCCAGGTGAGGTTTTTAGGTCCAAATCTTCAGATGTGAGTACATTGCATGGAGTAAATGCAGAAAACAGAAAAACAAAAAAGGACTTTTGAGGGAGTGAAAAAATAAATATGTATTTATTTTAAATAAGAATCCTTAACATTAGAATGTTGTTGGTTTATTAGTATAAATCCATATATACATTTCCACAACACGAAAAGGAATAGATTTTATTTCAAAAACAAGATTGACTTTCTTGTACTTAATGTTCATATTTTATTTATTGTAGAATTACATGTTGGGGCATAGGAGGTGACTCCTGGGCAGTGAATTTACAATGACGCTGAGATCCTGCATTCAGATCCTGAGAACACATTTAAAGCCAGATGTAGAAATATGTGTCTGTAATATAAATGGTACTAGAGACAGATGAAAGGCAGATACAGGACAATCCCTGGAAGCCCCTGAGCTAGATAGTCTTGCACATTTAATCAGTTACCAACCAGTGGTTCTCCGTGAAACAAAGCAGAAGTTGTATGTGCATATATCTGCACTCATACACATACTCACACACAAACACATATCTACACACACACACACACACACACACACACATATATATATATCACATTAAAGTTTAAAAAAAACATGTTTTGCCTATATAGAAACTTCCATTTAAATGTGATTTTCATAAAAATTATAACCTTAAATATCATAGTTTTAATTTTTAAAAAATGTATTTATTCACTTATTTATTTCTATGTCCATGTGTGTGTTGTGTGAGTGTATGAGGCTGCATGTCAGTGTACAAACGTACAAGCTAGGGCAGACACAAGTGAAGAACAGAGCAAGATGTTGACTTCTTTGGTTATTTTCCACTTTGTAACCCTGAGAGGTCGGTTACTGAACTAGAAGCTTGATGGCTCTTCTAGACTGCCTGGTTTCTGGATCTACCTACCAATACCCACCAATTCTAGAGTTATAACAACATGCACCCAGTGATACCTGGGTTTTTTATATGGATATTGGGGACTTGAAGTCGAACATCATGTCTTCAATAAGTGTGTTCATCCACAGAATCATCTCCCATCTCCACACACTACTTGTAGAGAAGCATTTATGGCCTTCTTTGAATATATCTGATGGCTGGCTACCTAGCATTCCTGGGGTATATATGCCACATTCTCCCTAGCCATCCTTACACTTGTGGATGACCTTATAGTCAAGAATGTCTTCTCAGCATGTCCTCATGTATAGGTTATTGTATAGTGCTAGAAATTTATTAGAGTGATCAAAGTTCCTGATTGAACAACTATTTGGAGGAAAAATGTCTCCTGGCTCAGACAGAGCAGAATTTATTAGTTTGCCCTTATAGTAAGAGTATCATGGCATAAAGGGTAGAGAGCACAAGAGTCTCTTTTCCTCTCTGTGTACCAGAAGCAGAAAAATAATGCAGAAAAGGGCCCAGGCACAGAGTAACCACAAAGAACATACTCAATAGCAACTTAACATTTTTGAACTAGGCCCAGTATACATAGAACCTTCACAACTACAGAATATTGACACAAAATTAGAAATCCATCAAGTGGTTCATGCCTTCATAGGTCAAGGATCACAAGATGCAATAACTTCCTTAAAGATTGATAGCTAACTACAAAGTTGTCTACATATGTGTTTAAGGGAGATACATCACATATTCTCTAAAGGCCAAGGTTATGACTAAGGGGCAGAGAAAAATGCTAAGCTGGGATATATACCTTCTCTTGATTTTTTCCATTTGTGGAACTTTTAAAAATATATCCAAATCATTTATTTTTTTTCTTCTTCACTGGCTGTGTTTCACCACCAAGTTTCTGACAGACAGGCACACATACAGCACTATTCAAAATGATCAATTATAACATGACACACAATATTCCAATTATCATATGCTTATCATTGTCCTAGATAATATAGTGCATGCATCAAAAATGAGAAATTGTCTTTTGAAGAAGAGTATAAGATTTGAGTCTTATGATGTATTCTTTTGATATATTGTTTTGAATATATTATAAAGACTAGATAACTATGTATAATAGAGAGTAAAGGGGCAAAAAGTACTTTAAATCACTATTACTTACAACCATCAGTTTGGTTTGGGGTCAGAATCCTATAGTAATTAGTATGATACTTTCTCCCCAGATAATTTTTGGGTTTTTGTTTGTGTGGTTGGTTGTTTCTTGTTGTTGTTGTTGTTGTTTTGTTTTGTTTTTTTGTTTTCTAATACAGGGTTTCTCCATTACACAGAGCCCTGGCTGTCCTGGACTTGCTTCGTAGACCAGGCTGGCCTCAAACTCACATGGATCCATCTGCCTCTGCCTCCTGAGTGCTGGGATTAAAGGCACCACATTGGGCTATTGATTTTTAATTCTAGTCTTTAAAAAGTTTAAGATATCACATTGTATTTCTTTACTGTTTTTTTTAAAAGAAAATCTTGACCATAACTTCATAATAAGTGTCCTCATCAGAACAAAGCATCATCTAGGTATAGTGTTTCATATTGCAGATGCCTTGGTCACAGTGTCCAAGACTGTCTCTTTCTCCTCTCTTCTTAGGACAATGTACAGATTCATCACCTTAAAACCCACTGGTGGATACTGTTTAATTATTGCATAAAGACGACTGCTTCCAGACTCAAGATATAGAAAGACATAACATTTAATGCTTTGGTTGTATAATAATATAAACACTGATGTGGAAATGGACGCACACAGGGACTTGTGCATATCTCTGGAGTAACAGTAGTGTGTATACTTTGGGGAATATCACAGAGACAGTGAGACAATATAAACAGTTCCTTAAAAGAATGTGGGCTTGAAAGTATTGTTAAGTATTTGTTTAAAACAAGGCTTTCTTCCTGTACTGATAATTTCTGTTTAAATTGAACATATGAATAAAGTTGAGAACAATGTAAAAGAAATTTAAAACTAGCAAGAAGATTAGTGTCTGAATTTAGAAATTAGTCAATGTTAAGCAGAAGACTTGGTAGTAGTGTGTGTAGAATAGTACTTATGATGCCACAGGCAGTGAGTGAGAGAGGAGTGGGAAGTAGTGAACACTTGTTCAATTGATAAATAGATTTCCTGCTCAATTTTCCATTTCTCATTTGTAACATATAGCATTTGATAGTTTCCAGTTTCTAATTCCTCTTTGTTTTCTTTATAATAGATTTTATGTAAAATACAAAAGTAATTAAGATGTACAGGTGTTTCTGGGGATGTCTTTTTATATTAATTTGTACATCTAATGATAGAAAATCTTAATAGTAATGTTTTCTGGCCAAGGAAGAATGACCTTTCTCTGAACTTTTCTCTGATACTATCATATTTTGTGAAGATAAGACAATGAAAATAATTAATTTCTCCCTCTTTCTCTTTTACAAGAGAAGCTTTGTTTTAGCAAAATAGATCACAGTAAAGTAATTTTCAAGTTCTCTGTTTATGTGGCAGCAATGTAGCTATAGCTGCTTTATTAAATACCTTCTAAGATAGAAATTGAGAACGACTTCTCACTTTAGGTTTCTTGTAGTAATATTTTTATCTATGTTTTACCCAAATTCTTATAAGTGGAATTGAACCTGAATATTTTAAAATATTTATTTATTTATTTAACCACTTTATATCCCTAGACTAGCCCTCTCCCTCTATACCTCACCGTCTCATCTTCCAATGCCTCTCTCCTTCCCTCTCCCCATTATTCAAAAAAGAGGAGCAAGCCTACCTCACACCCCAGATCATTAAGTCACATCAGGACTAACTGACTGTCCTTTTTTCCTGTGGCCTGATAAGGCAGTCACATCAGGGAGAAGTGATAGAAAAGCAGATGACAGAGTACATGTCAGAGACAGCCTCCCTTCTACTTTCTAGTGAACCCACAGGAAGCCTGAGTTCCATTGGCTACATCTATGTAGAGGTCTAGGTCAAGTCCGTGCATGGTCCATGGTGGGTCCTTCAGACTCCACAGGCCACTCTGGACCTTGGTTAGTGGGCTCTGTTGGACATTTGAGTTTTCCTTTCCTCCCCATACACAAGGAAATCAAATAGTTGACATACATTATCCCAAGAAACAGCTTGAAGAAAAGAAGGATCAGGAATAAGTGTCCAATGAAGTTTCACCTCTGACCTCAGAATCATTAGCAGACTCATCCATACCAGCATCCACTTGACACACAAGCCTCTCAGGTAGGCAGCATGCAGCCTCATGTTCCTGTGAGAAAACACAGACAGAGCCTCGACCCCATATTAATACAGGGTCAGACCCATTACACTATCCAGTTAAAGGACCCTCCATGTCACTCTAGTGAAGGATGACTGAGTATTAGTGTGCCAGAATTGATTGGATGCAGAATTTCCTTTGGCATCAAGCAGTAAAAATATTAAAATAAAGAGAACATGACTCAAAGCAGTTTTAGGTGATTGGGAGTAAAGTTCTCCCTTCTTTACTTTTTGTAAATAGGTTTTTATGGTAGAACGAACTCATTCCACCATATCTTGTCCTTGAGGGTTATAAGGGGTACCTGTGATATGCCTTATGGAAAAAGAATCACAAAATTTTTGAAAGCTTTGCTAACATTCCCTGAGCCATTATCTGTCTTGATAGCCTTAGGCACACCAATGTGAGAAAAGGCATGTACACAGTAAGCAATTACACTTTTTGTGTCTTCTCTGAATTGGAGAGAAGCAATTAAATATCTAGAATAGGTATCTATAGACACATGAACATATTTTAACTTTCCCTATTCAGGTATATGAGTAACATCTATTTGCCAAAGTTGGTTATAGACCAGTTCTTTGGGATTAACTCCCAGATGTGGTACAGGAAGAAACTGAGGACATGTGGAGCATGCCTTCACATTGGCTTGAGGTTGGTCTTTAGTAATCCTATATTGATGTCTTAGACTTCGGCTATTAAAATGCTATAAATCATGAGGTTTTTGAGCCTTTTCTACATTTGTAAGGCATACCAAAATTTTGGTAGCTGCATCTGCTAATGCATTACCTGTAGCCAAAGGTCCAGGTAAATCAGTGTGAGCTCTTAAATGTCCTATAAAAAAAGCTCTCTGAATTTGAGAAAATATGAATCAACTTTGCAACAGTGAAATAATATGTTACTATTACCTTATTGGGAGAAGACGGCAAATGTTCCCACATAATAGAAGCACTTTGACAGAACACACGATAGGCATAATGTGAGTGGCCAGGATAACATACCACCGAGGCTTGTCATAATCTATATAGGTTATGAATTGGTGGGAGATAGCCTCTTCCACTAATGCCAAGGCTTTCCTGCCTTCAGCTGTAAACTCCCGGGGTGAATTTGAAGAGGAATATCCTTGTAAGATTTTTGAATGAAGGTTGCAAATCTCCAGTAGTTAATTTTAAATGAGGTCTAAGCCAATTTATACCACCAAGCAACCTTTGGAAAATAATTTAAATTCTTTAAATGATCCACTCTCAATGTGATCTTTTGGTGTTTCATCTGAGAAGGAAAAGGCAGAAATCTCAAATATGAATATGGATCTACCCTTTGAATTTTTTCAGGAGCTATTTGCGGACCAGACTGAGATAATTGGGTCTCCATAAAAGCATAACATAAAAGCACTTGTTGTCCATCCTTTCCAGCAATAAGTATATCATCCATGTAACGAATTATATATAAATCAGTATTTTTTCTCTAACCTGTTGTAAAGCTGTAACTACAAATTTTTGACATAGGTGGGACTGTTAGCTATTCCCTGAGGCAAAACCCAACAACGATATCTCCTCATTGGCTCTTTAAAATTCACAGAAGACACATTGAAAACAAATCAAGGGCAATCTTTTGGATGCAAGGGAATAGTGAAAAAAAAAAAACCCAATCCTTAATTAAGGTCTATGACAATTTTGAATGTATTGTTGGGAACAGTTACAGGAAAGGGCAATCGTGGCTGCAATGCTCCTATAAATTACATAGTCTTATTAACTTTTAACTTAAATCTTTGTAAGTAACTTAGCTTATTAGCAGAGAATCATGCCCTGTGGAGACCAGGTTGGAACTCAGAGTTCCACCTGTGTTAATCCCCAAGTGTTGGGATTAAAGGCATGCACAACCATGCCCTGTTGTTTTCCGTTTCAATTCCAGTAAAATCTTTAGAAATCTCAAGCAAAAATTATTCAGGCAATCAAGAAAATTCTAAGTTATAGGTAGTTAACTACACTCCCTAAGCTAGTTCAGAAAACTATCAGCCTCTTAGTCCCACCTCTCCAACTGGCCAAGTGTCTGTAGCCATTTCTGTTCTGTAAGAGTCAAGCCTGCAGGCAGCTAGGAGCAGTGTCTGTAAAATTATCTGGCCCAAGGACATTCTAGTCCTGGGCTTGTTTAGCTACTTTGATCGAAGCTGCAAACTTCCCAGCTGCAAATGTTTGGTTTTAAGGACAAAGCTAGTCTCTCTTTTTTGAGAATATAAAAATTTTTAGAAATATCTCTCAAGTAAAAGTCAAGCAAGGAAACAAGAAAATTATAAACACCTTGTAGCTAAGGAGTTTGGAATTAACTCCATTCCATAGACCAGTTTGGAAAATGGTACAAGCAAAAATTAAGCAAGAATATTCTAAGTTTTAGGCACTAAACTCTATTCCTTAGACTGTAATTCTTCAACCAGCCATGTGTTCATAGCCATGCCTGTTCTGCAAGAGTTGAGCCCCACAGGCACCCAGGAACAGCACCTGTAAAAAGTTTTGGCTCATGGACACTCCAGCCCTGGGCTTGTTCTCCATGGGTGGCTGCTGCACCTGGGTCCAGGCCCCACAAAGAGTGGGCCTGCTCCTGGCCAGTGCAGCATGGAGGCAGGACTTTCACTACCTTATGGGCTGTGCATATCATGCTGGGCCACACTGTTGTTTAGGACATTGTCCAGCAAGTAAAGCTTGGCCCTCTGTCAAAATTAGAAAAAATGAAACACTATTTAAACAATTAAACAAATTTACAGACATAAACATAAAATTTGACATGATCATCATAAAGCAAGATAAAAAGAAGCAGTTTCAAAACCTTGACAATAAACAACATATCTAGGGTCTAAATCATCTTTAACTAAAGCCAACAAACTAAATATATATATATATATATATATATATATATATATATATATATATATA
>OU015752.1:7405161-7415405 GCA_907169655.1 Acomys percivali
ATATATATATATATATATATATATATATATATATATATATATATATATATATATATAAAACATTGAACTTTATAGGTCTAAAAGCATCATATAGTGTTCCTGTGATTTTTTTGCCAACTCTATCCCACATTTTTAAATTAACCACTTCTTCCTCAAGAAACCATGGACATACTTCATTGACAACATCTAAAAACTTATCCAATTCTTCATTATTTATCCTTATTCCTTGTGTTTGAAGCTTATTTTCCAATGTTTCTCTGAATAAATTTTTGCTGTTGTTCTGTCCCATGTTTGCGTTGCTCACCTTGCTGCTGCTCTGCAAAGCAGGAGACTTCTAGGGAAATGTTCCACTTGTCTTTTCATGTGGCCCACTCCACGCAACATCCATTACTTCATCCTTTGTTTCTAGGTCCTTTTTTTTCTGTTGCCACATGTCCCAGCCCATGGGACAAATCGAACCAGGCCTTACCAGAAAGATGGGGTGAAGATGGAAAGTGGGGACAGAGACACGAGAAAATTGAGTCAAGTCTGGAAATTTTTTTTATCAAGACTCTCTTCAATGCAGAGGAGTAAGGCTTTATACATCAAGGTCAACAGGATCTATTGTAATCCCACTTTCCCTAGCCCCCAGGCAAGAATACAACCCCCCCCCCCCGCCCCGTAAGAACTTCCTTAATCCCCTGGGTAGTTCCCTGTAAGAACTTCCCTATTTCTCTGGGTAGACAATCCAAAGATAGCCGAGAACATAAGACTTCCTACCGCAAGGGTCAACATTTTGAAGGTTACAGCTTGCAGCCTAAGCATAGGATTTCTAACATTGGTGAATTTAGCATGGCTTCTCACATAGCAAGAATAACCATGACACAATCAGGAATTATATAACTGTTACTTTCTTAGTATTTTGGCTATTTGTACTTGACAGCCTTTAAGAAAACATCTTTCCCATCTTGGCTCATCTAAAATTCTGAATGTAGATTAATCGCTATCACATCTTGTCATTACCAACTTAAAATATCTATCTAGACCTGAAAAAAATCTTAAACCCTATACAACTAAGCTTCATTGTAAAACTGAGCTAGCTGGTCTTCAACTCCACTGGAGACTTGAGAAGGAATAAACTTGATTACAGGAGTATGCCAGGCAGGCAGGTTAATACCTTTCCAAATGAGACGATGACAGAGACAGTTTTGTACCTGAATCATCACCCAAAACTCTCTATTGTGTTGCAGCATCTTCCTCAGCCTTTTGACCCAATATATGTGACAGACATACTTGTGAGGCAGAAACTATTGAAGACTTGCTAACCATGCCTTGGCCGAGTTTGGCCTTCAACTCTGCCTGCATCCAAGCTTGCCCTTTTTTATGCAGAATTCTGTCTGTGGTAGAAAGGAGGACATTTTGCTCAGTGGCTTGTTTGCCACATTTGAAGCCATCTCCATAAAATTTTTTGATGCTCATAATCATTTCTTTAAGAGTTTCTTGTCCACTAGAGATTCCTCAGATTGCCAACAGAGATGTCTCTTGAGAATTTTGTGTTTAATTTTTGCCACATTTCTTAAATTGGGTTATTTTGTTTGTTGGTGTTAAATTTCTTGAGTTGTTTAAATATTTTGGATATTAGCCTTTTGTCAGATGTAGGATTGGCAATGAACATTTCCCAATCTGTAGACTCCTGTTTTATTCTATTGAGAGCATCCTTTGCCTTACAGAAACTTTTCAGTTTCAAGAAGTCCCATTTATTAATTATTGATCTTAGTGCCAGAGCTGTTGTAGTTCTGGTAGAAAGTTTTGTCTGTGACAATGAGTTCAGAGTGTTCCTCCACTATCTCTTGTAATAAATTTAGTGCATCTCTTTTATGGTTAGGGTCTTTGATATACTTGGACTTGAGTTATTAGCAGGATGATTAATATTGATCTATTTGCATTTTTCTATATACAGACAACCAGTTAGACCATCACTATTTGGTAAAGAGGCTGTCTTTTTTTCCCACTGTATGGTTTTGGGTCCTTTGTCAAAGATCAAGTGTCCATAGGTGTGCAGGTTTATTTCTGGGTCTTCAATTCCACTCCATTTTTCAACTAATCTATTTCTATGCCAGAACCATGAGTTTTTATTACCATTGCTCTGTGGTATACCTTGAAGTCAGGGAAGGAGATACTGTCAGAAAATCTATTATTAAACAAGATTATTTTAGCTATTTTGGGTTTTTTGTTTTTCCATATGAAGTTTAAAATTTTTTATTCACTATATGTAAAACAAGCAAAGAACAAAAAAAAATTGGCATTTTGATGGGGATTGTATTGAATCTGTAGATTCCTTTTGGTAAGATGGTCATTTTTACTATATTAATGCTAATAATACATGAGCATAGGAGATCATTCCGTCTTCTGATATTTTCTTCAATTCCTTTCTTTAGAGACTTGAAGTTCTCATCAAGTAGGTCTTTGGCTTGCTTGGTTAGAGTTACACCAAGAAACATTTTGTATTTTTTGTGGCTATCATGGAGAGGATGGTTTCTCTAATTTCTTTCTCAGCCCATTTGTCATTTGCTTAAGAAAGGCTACTGAATTTTTTGAATTTTTAATCTTGTATACAGCAACTTTGATTAAGGTGTTTATCAACTGTAGGAGTTCTCTGTTGTAAATTTTGGGGTCACTTATGTAAACTATCAAATCATTTGCAAATAGTGATACTTTGACTTACTCCTTCCCAATTTATCTGCCCTTGATCATGTTTAGGTGTCTTATTGCTCTAGTTAGAACTTCTAGTACAATATAGAAGAGATATGGAGAGAGTGGACAGCCTCTTCTTGTCCATCATTTTAATAGGATTGCTTTGAGTTTCTCTCCATTTAATTTGATGTTGGCTATAGCCTTGCTGTATATTGCCTTTAGTGTGTTTAGGTATGGGTCTCATATCTCTGATCTCTCCAAAACTTCCATCAGGAATGGTTTCAGATTCAGTCAAATATTTTTCTGGATCTAATGAGATGATCATGCAAGGTTTTATTTCAGTTTGTTTATATGATAGATTATATCGATGGATTTCCGTATGTTGAACCATCCCTGCATGCCTGGAATGAAATCTACTTGATCATGGTAGTTGATTTATTTGCTCTGTTTTTGGATCTGGTTTGTGAGTATTTTATTGAACATTTTTGCATCAATGTTTTTAAGTGAAACTTGTCTGAAATTCTCTCTGTGTTGAGTGTTTGTGTGGTACAGTTATCATGATAACTATGGCCTCATAGAATGAGTTTGGCAATGTTCCTTGTTTCCACATTGTGGAATACTTTGAGTGGTATTGGTATTAACTCTTCATCAAATGTCTGGTTGAATTCTGTGATAAAATCATCTGGTGCTGGGTTTTTTTTTGGGGGGGGGAGGTGGAGGGAGACCTTTGATAACTGCTTCAATTTCCTTAGGGGTTGGTTATAGGACTGTTTAAACTATTTACCTGATCTTGATATAACCTTGGTAGGTTAAATATATCAAGAAAATAGTCTATTTCCTTTAGATTTTGTAGAACAGAGGCTTTTGATTCTTTGGATTTCCTCAGTGTCTGTTATAATCCCCCTTTCATTTTCTGATTTATTAATTTGAGTATTGTCTCTCTGCCTGTTGGTTAGTTTAGCTAGGGTTTGTCTATCTTGCTGATTTTCTCAAAGGACCAGTTCTTGGTTTCATTGATTGTTGGTATTGTTCGCTTTGTTTCTAATTTATTGATTTCAACCCTGAGTTTGATTATGTCCTGCCATATACTCCTCTTGTGTCTGTTTCTTTTTTTTTTTCTAAAGCTCTCAGGTGAACTGTTAATTGCTAGTATGGAATCTCTCCAATTTCCATCAGAAGGCACATAGTGCAATGAACTTTCTTTTAGCACTGCTTTCAGGGTTTACCATAAGTTAGGTTATATTGTGCCTTCATTTTCAATGAAATTTGGAAACTATTTAATTTATTTCTTTATTTCTTCCCTGTCTTCTGTTTCCCTGGGTTTGTAGGGTTTTCTTTTTTTTTTTCTCTCTCTCTTCTTTTTTCTTTTCTTTTTTTTGTTATTTCTACTGTTGTTGAGGTCTAGGTTTAATTCATGGTGATCTGACAAAGAACAATGGGTTAATTCAATTTTCTTCTATTGGTTGAGGTTTGCTTTGTGACTACCTTTGTGGTTGATTTTGGAGAAGGTCCTCTGTGGTACTGAGAAGATAGTATATTATTTTGTGTTTGGGTGAAAGGTTATGTTGGCATCTATTAGGTACATGTAATTCATGACCTCTGTTTCCTTATTTCTCTACTTAGTTTCTGTTTCAATGATCTGTCCATTGGCGAGAGTCAGGTATTGAAGTCACCTAGTTCTAATGTGTGGGATCATTGTGTGGTTTAAGCTTTAATAATGTTTATTTTTCAAATATGCACGTTCTTCTATTTGGGACATAGATGTTCAGGATTGAGATGTCCTCTTTGTGGATTTTTCCTTTGATGAGAATGAAATGTCCTTTCCCATCTCTTTATTTTAATTTTGGTTGAATGTCTATTTTATTGGATTTTAGAAAGGTTAAGCTAGCTTGTTTCCTGGGTCAGTTAGCTTGGAAGACCTTTTTTTCCAGGCCTTTACTCTGAATTAAAGTCTATCTTTGTGGATGAGCTATGTTTCTTTCTTGCACCCAAATGTTGGATGCTGTTTACACATCCATTGTGTTAGCTTGTATCTTTTGATTGAGGAGTTGAGTCTTTTGATGTTTACATAAATTAATGACCAATGGTTGTTAGTTTCTTTTATTGTGCTTTTGGTGATAACAGTATGTTTGTGTGCTTATCTTCTTTTTGTTTTGCTATTGTGAAGTTACCTATATCCTGTGTTTTCTTTGGTGTAGTTGAACTCATTGGGTTTGAGTTTTCCTCCTAGTATCTTTTGTATGGCTGCGTTGGTGCATAGAAATTGTTTAAATTTGGTTTTTTGCCTCTATAGTGATAGAAAGAATTGATGGGTATAGTAGTCTTGGCTGGCTTCTGTGATCTCTTTGTGACTGCATGACATATGCCCAGACCCTTCCAGCTTTAGTAGTTTCTGTTGAGAAGTCAGGTATGATTCTGATAGGTCTGCTTTTATATGTTACATGGCCTTTTTTTCCCTTGAATTTTTAATATTTTTCTTTGTTCTATTGATTTAGAGTTTTGATTATTAAATTGTGGCAGAAATTTGTTTTCTGGTTTAATCTATTTGGTATTCTGTAAGCCTCTTGTATGTTTAAAGGTATCTCTTTCTTTAAGTTGGGGAAATTTTCTTCTATGATTTTCTTGAAACTATATGCTGGCCTTGGAGCCTGGTATCTCCTTTTTCAGATATTTCTATTATTCTTAAGTTTAGCTTCTTGTGGGATGATTGATTTCTTGGATGTTTTGTGTCAGGAATTTTTTTGGTTTCATATTTTCTTTGGCAGATATCAATTTCTTCTACACCAAAGATTTTCTCCTCCCATTTCTTGTATTATGTTGGTGATGCTTACCTCTGTGGTTTCTGTCCCTTTCTTTACATTTTCCATCTGCAGTATTTTCTTGATTTGTGTTTGTTTGTTTTGTTTTGTTTTTGTTTTTGACTCTGTTTCATTTTCATGTCTTGAATCATTTTATTCATTTCCTTCACTTGTTTGTTTGTATTATCCAGTATATATTTGATGAAATATATTTGTTTAATTATATTTTTCATTATTTATTTGAGGAATTTATTCATTCCCTCTTTAAATGCCTCTAATAACTTTATAAGTATAGTTTTAAGGTCATTTTCCTTTTTTTCCCCCCTGCATTAGAATATCCATTGTTTTGGGGGTATTCTAATAGAGCCATATTGCCCTGGGTTTTGTTGATTGTTTTCTTACACTGGTCTTTAGCCATCTGGCTATGTATGGCATTCTCTATTTGTTCTCAGAACCTGCCAAGTTTCTCAGGTCTTTGTGATCCAGTGAAGTACCATCAGTCTCCTCAAGACAGCTAGCAGAACTGAACTGAAGGATGTTTCTTAAGTCCATAGTAGTCTTCAGGATGGAAGGGGAAGACTGGAGGAACATGAATGTGCTCTAGCATTATGGAGTCATCCACACAGCTCGCTGTTGAACAGACATTGTGCTTCTGGCACTCAGTTTTGGCTAGGTTCTGCCATCTTGGAAGCAGGACCCTGTATGCTCCTAGTGTCCAGCAGGTTTCCACAGGGGACTAGGATTTTCCTTCAGCTTCTGGAAGGTGATCTGGCTTCAAAGCTTGGCTTCTGCATCTAGTGGGTGGCCTGGCTTCCTACCTATGGGTAGAGGAATAACTTCCAGGTATGATAAAATGCCATTTACTGAAGACTAGAATCTTCTTAGCATAGGGTGGGGTACTCCCAGGAATTCTCTGGTGGTTGTTGAACAGGTTATTTCAGGGTTGGGTCTTTAATCTTCCCAGAGGGCTATGTGACATTCCTTAGAGGATGCAGGGGTTCCCAGATCAGGTGAAGAGAGAACCCAGCTCAGAAAGGGAGACCATTGTAATAGACAGAGCTCAGTTGGCTTTGTGGATACACCAGACTTTGACCTCTACAGTAGAACACCACAAGTAGAACTGTGGGTTGGATTTTAGGATACTGATCCCTGTATCCAGGCACATCCTTCAGGAAGTGGGAGGAACCCACAGTCTGGTTGCCTGAGCAGAGTGCATCTGGAATTGGGGACCTACACTTGGATAGGCAGAACATACTTGGTGCCATTAATCCAGGACTGTGTACTTCTCCTGGACCTGGAAGACCTGGAAGTGTGTATCCAGTTCCCAGTGTGTCTTCTCCCATATGGAAAACACTGATGTTGTTTTGGAGTCAGCTCCCAGGTTATTCATGAGATCTGCCATCTCTGATTTTCTGCGCACACTTACTGTATGCCCTGGACATCGCTATCTTAGAAGTCATTGAACCTTAATCTTCATAAATAGAAACAATTTTTAGCAAATTTATACAGTTTTATTCAGCATGTTAATCTTCAAGTTAAGTCTCACTGCTTATGTATTATAACCAAGCTGAATGGTTGTTGAGACCAAAATCAGACTAAAGTTTAATTTCTGTATTTAATATTTATAAAAACCATGTTTGGTATCTCGGATAACCCTATGCTTTTAAAACTGGCTTTTTAGCTATCTAATAGCTGATAATTTGGTAAATATTTTCAAAAATGACCTCTTGCCTTCTCTTCTTGTTAGCTGTACACTCCACTCCTTCATTTCAGTTAAAGGCAACCTCCTTTTTCCACATTTCAGGTTAAACCATTGAATGCTTTCCTGTTTCTCACACGGTTCATCTGCAATATCAGCCCAGGTTATAGTCTCTACTAAAACAATTATGCAGTGTCTCTAAGCAGTGCTGTTTTCCTCACAGACTTAATCACCTGATCTCTGTCACACTCGCATCCCTTGCTTTGGCTTTTCTTCCTTTGTCTTTTCTTATTCCTTCTGAGGTCAATTCTCAATGATGGTCTAGTGATATAGCAAAATGCTACAGTTTGTGCACTCCCAGGGTCCAGATCTGCAGGCATTGAGGGTCTCCTTGTGGGCATCTTGAACCCTTTGGGTCCTTTCATGGCCCCATTCTTACATATCACTCGCATTGCTCCACCTGTAATCTAGAGGCAGGTCCCAGTACCTCTCCTGATACCCTGCAAGGTGGAGACGCTCAGATGACATCTATGTGAGTCTTATAAGTGAGTATATAGGTGACAGAAATAAGGCAGAAGAGGGAAAAAGGTGGGAACAAGAAGATACAAGGAAAGTGGTAACATTCAGGATGTAATTTGAATAAATTATAATAAATTGAAATTTAAAAATTAAAAAAGTTTGTTATTCTTGAAATTTTACATAAATGAAATAATATAAAGCATTACCTCTTATCTAAATTAAGTGTTTGTACATGTTGTCACATTTGTTATAATTTTTGCTTAATATTTTATTATAATATAATTTGCAAGAACACACAAAAATGACCTAATTTGAAAGGTTCAAAAAATGTCCTAGGCTCTGGACTGAGGTTCCCACAGGAGCAGCATACAGATACACAGAACAGAAAGAGTTGTTCTGGATCTCAGTGTACAGGCCCATCCCAGCAGATTAGTGGACTCTAATTGTGAAGAAATATAACAATGTGATGGTGGCACTCTCCATCACAGATTCCCTACTGTCTGATATTACTTTAAATCTGCCTTTGTATCAACCAGAGTGAAATGTAAATGCTAATCAAAATTGAAAATTATAGATTCCTCAAAGTAACATTTATTTTCAAAGACTATTTTATATGCATATTTAGCTCCTTTAAATCCTAGCATTTGAGAGGCTGAGGCTGGTGGATCTATTTGGGTTTGAGGCCAGCCTGGTCTACAGAGTGAGTCCAGAACAGCCAAAGCTACACAGAGAAACTCTGTTTCAATGTATACACATACATGCATGCATACACACCCACACCCAACCCCCAGACACACATACACATGCTGGTTGTGGTGGTGCATGCCTGTAATTACAGCAACCAGGAAGGCAGAGGCAGGCAGATCTTTGTGGGTTTGAGGCCAGCCTAGTCTACAAAGAGAGTCAGTCCAGGATGCTAAGCCATCTTAAAAAACAAACAAACAAACAAGGAAAAATATACATAAAGATTTCATTATGGGACTTAAATACCTACTTGGTTTTTCCTCAGCCTTCCCTTTCCTCACTGATGGGTGCCAGTCCTCTCTTCAGTGGTCTTCCTTCTCATGTTTTTCATGCCTCTTAATTTGTCACCCTCTCTATTCCCATTTCTTTGCTCAAAATGTCTTTTCCTCATTTTTTGGTTAGACTTTAGTTTCCTAACTAATACTACACACACACACACACACACACACACACACACACACACACACACACTCACACACACACATACATACATGCACACATAAATACAAATTAAAATCTAAGGTCTGCATTTGAGAAGAAAAAATGGCATTGGTTTGGGTTACTTTGCTTAATACTATAATTTCCAGTTTCATCCAGGAGCAAATGTGATTTTATGTTTTGTTATGTTTTTTTTTTTCAGTTAACTAAACCACAACTCTGTGCATACACTTTCATTTTCTTTATCCAGTCATCTGTTGTAGGTATCTAGGTTGGTCTATGGCTTAGCTATTGTGAGTAGTGCAGCAATAATATGGAAATGTAAGTCAAGCATTTTATTTTTATTTTTCATTTATTTTATTTTATTTTATTTTATTTTATTTTATTTTATTTTATTTTATTTTATTTTTAATTATTTTATTCTTGTTACATCTCTATGGTTATTCCATCCCTTGTATCCTCCCATTCTCCCCTCCCTCCCATTTTCCCCTTATTCCCCTCCCCTATGACTGTTCCTCAGAAGGATTACCTCCCTCTGTATATGCTCATAGGGTATCAAGTCTCTTCTCAGTGACCTGCTGTCCTTCCTCTGAGTGCCACTAGGTCTCCCCCGCCAAGGGACATAGTCAGATGTGAGGCACCAGAGTACTTGAGAAAGTCAAATCCCTCTCTCCACTCAAGTGTGGAGACTGTCTTGTTCATGGGCTAGATCAGGGTAGGGGTTTAAATTTTTCCGCCTGTATTGTCCTTGGCTAGGGCCTTAGTTTGAGCGGGACCCCATGACCCAAATCTGCCTATCATAATGTTCTACTTGTAGGTTTCTAGAACCCACTGGATCCTTCTACATTGCTATTCACCCATTGTTCTCTCATCTAGAGTCCCAATAGGATGTCCTCCCCTCGGTCCCAGTTTCCTGGTAAGGGAAGGCTTTCATGGGACATTTCCATTGGGCTAGTATGCAGATATAAGTGAGTATATACCATTTGAGTCTTTCTGCTTCTGGGTTAACTCACTCATTATGATCATCTCTAGCTCAATCCATTTATCCACAAATTTCGGGAATTCCTTGTTTTTAATAGCTGAGTAGTATTCCATAATGTATATGTACCACAGTTTCTTTATCCATTCTTCTACTGAGAGACATTTAGGCTGTTTCCATGATCTGGCTATTATGAATAAGGCTGCTATGAACATGGTTGAGCAAATTTTCTTGCTGTGTGCTGGTGCATCTTCTGGGTATATTCCAAGGAGTGGAATAGCTGGGTCTTGAGGAAGCCCTATTCCCAGTTTTCTGAGATAGCACCAGATAGATTTCCAAAGTGGTTGTACTAGTTTGCATTCCCACCAGCAAGAAAATTTGCTCAACCATGTTC
>OU015752.1:7436325-7465900 GCA_907169655.1 Acomys percivali
AACAACAACAACAACAACAACAACAACAACAACAACAACAACAACAAATCTCAATTGATGAGATGTGACTGAGGATCCAGGAAGGCAAGCACTTGGCTTGAGCAAAGTCATGAGTGTGATCACTGTTAGCTTACTGTCTTCAGATTAAATATTGCAAATCTTTTCTATTTCCTCTTTACAAAGAGAACCATGAGCTCCCTTAGAGCACTTCTTGTTATTCAGTCTTTCTGAGCATGTGGATTGTAGCATGCTTATCATTTATTTAAAAGCTACTAACCACTTAAAGTAGAGTTCATATCATTGCTTCTTTCTGGGTCTGGATTACCTCACACAGACAGACATTTTATAGGTGCATCCATGTGCCCATAGATTTCACAATGTAATTTTTTGAACCACTGTATAATACTGTATTCTAGAAATGTGTCACATTTTATCTATCTGTTCTTCTGTTCAGGGACATATAGGTGGTTTCTAGTTTCTGGATATTATAAAGAATACCACTGTGAACATAGTTGAGCAAGTACCTTTGTGGTATGATTGAGTATCATTCGTGTATATGCTCAAGTGTGGTATAGCTGGGTCTTGAGGTAGATCAATTTCCAGTTTTCTGAGGAACAACTTCATTGATTTCCATAGTGGTTGTACCTTGCCCCACACTCCACCAGCATAAGCAATCATTTGTGTTATTGATTTTAGCCATTCTGACAGATCTAAGATGGAGTCTCAGAGTCATTTTGATTTGCATTTCCCTGGTGGCCACGGATATTCAACATTTCTTTAACTGTTTCTCATCCATTTGAGATTATGCTAATGAGTACTATCTATTTAAATCTGTATCCCATTTCTAATTAAATTATTTGATTTTTTGAGATCTTTCTATATATTGGATATGAAGTTGGTAAAGATTTTTCCCATTCTGTATAGGCTGCCACTTTGTCTAAGTATTAGTATTCTTTGCCTTACAGAATTTTCCAAGTTTCATGAGGTCACATTAATTGATGGTTCTAAGTGCCAACAATATAGGTATTAGGTTCAGTAAGTTTTCTCATGTGTCAGTGCATTGAAGGCTATTCCCCATTTTCTTTGCTTTTACATTGTGGTTTTTAATCCACTTGGACTTGAACTTGGTTTAGTATGATAAATATGAATCTATTTGCATCCTTCTACATGTAGATATTGAGTTTGACCAGCAACCGTTTTTTGAAGATGCTTTCTTTTTTTATTGTGTCTTTTTGGGTTAATTTCTTAGTTGTATGAATTTACACCCGTGTCTTCAATTTGATTCTATTGATCAAGATGTCTGTTTCCAAGGCAATACTATATGAGTTTTATTGCTTTAGCTCTGTAGTACAGGCATAAATTGGGGATAATATCTCCAGATGTTCTTTTCCCCCGAGATGTTCTTTTATTGTTTAGAATTGTTTTAGATATTCTGTTTTTTCCCCATAAGGAGTTGAGTTTTGCCTTTTTAAGGTTGTAAAATTTGTGTTGGAATTTTAATGAGGACTGTGTTGTGTCTGTAGATTGATTTTGGTAAGATAGCCATTGTTATGATCATGGAGGATCCTTCCACCTTCTGATATCTTCTTTGATTTCTTTTTTTTTTGTACTTTTTTTCTTTTTTTTTAATTAATTAATTTATTCTTGTTACATCTCAATGGTTATCCCATCCCTTTATCCTCCCATTCTTCCCTCCCTCCCATTTTCCCCTTATTCCCCTCCCCTATGACTGTTCCTGAGGGGGATTACCTCCCCCTGTATATGCTCATAGGGCATCTAGTCTCTTCTCAGTAACCTGCTGTCCTTCCTCTAAGTGCCACCAAGTCTCCCCCTCCAGGGGACATGGTCAAATGTGAGGCACCAGAGTACATGAGAAAGTCGTATCCCACTCTCCACTCAAGTGTGGAGACTGTTCTGACCATTGGCTAGATCTGGGTAGGGGTTTAAAGTTTACCGCCTGTACTGTCCTTGGCTGGTGTCTTAGTTTGAGCGGGACCCCTTGGCCCAAATCTGCCTATCATAATGTTCTACTTGTAGGTTTCTAGGACCCACTGGATCCTTCTACATTGCTATTCTCCCATGGTTCTCTCATTTAGAGTCCCTGTAGGATGTCCTCCCCTCTGTCCCAGTTTCCTGGTAAGTGAAGGCTTTCGTGGGACATGCCCCTTGGGCTAGTATGCAGATATAAGTGAGTATATACCATTTGAGTCTTTCTGCTTCTGGGTTAACTCACTCATTATGATCATCTCTAGCTCAATCCATTTGTCCACACATTTCGAGAATTCCTTGTTTTTAATAGCTGAGTAGTATTCCATAGTGTATATGTACCACAGTTTCTTTATCCATTCTTCTACTGAGGGACATTTAGGCTGTTTCTTTATTCAAAGACTTGAAGTGTTTTTTTTTTTTTAAATCATACAAGTCTTTCACTTGTTTAGTTAGAGACACATCCAGATATTTTATATTATTTTTGCTTATTGTTAGACGTGTTATATCCCTGATTTCTTTCTCAGTCCATTTGTCATTTTACTAGCATATCATCTGTGAATACTAATACTTCTTATACTTCTTCCTTTCAAATTATATTCTCTTTATCTTCTTTCAGTGTCTTATTGCTCTAGCTAGAACTTCAAATACATTATTGAATAGACATGAAGAGAGTGGACAACCTTAACCTCATCCTGATTTTTGTGGAATTACTTAGAGTTTCTCTCCATCTAATTTAATGTTTGCTATAAGCTTGCTATATATTGCCTTTATTATGTTTAGGCATTTCCCTGTATCCCTGATCTCTCTGGGACTTTTATCATGAGGGAGTGTTGGATTTTGCCAAATGTTTTCTCACTATTTAATGAGATGATTGTGTGGTTGGTTTTTCAATTTGTTTATATGGTTGAATATATTGAGTGACTTTCACATGTTAAACCATCCCCTCTACCTCTGGGATGCAGCCTACATGGTCATTTTGGATGATGTTTTTGATGTGTTCTTGCATTCAACTGCAAGCCTTTTTATTAAGTTATTTTGCAACTATGTTGCAAATTGGTCAGTACTTCTCTTTCTTTGTTGAGTCTATGCCTGGTTTAGGTATCAGGATGGCTATGGCCTCATAGAATGAGTTTGGTAAGTGTAGAATTCTTCTGTACACAATCTGGTCCAGGGCTTTTTTGGGGGTGGGGTGGTAGTTTTAATGTCTGCCTGTTTCTATTTCCTTAGGGGTTACAGGTCTATGCAAATTGTTCATCTGATTTTGATTTCACTTTGGTAAGTGATATATATTGAGTAAACTACCCATTTCTGTTAGAGTTTCCAATTTTGTGGAGTACAGGTTTTAAAGTATGACCAAATGATTCTTTCACTTTCCTATGTGTCCGTTGTGCTGTTCTGTTCTTGCTTTCTGGTTTTGTTAATTTGGATAGTCTCTCACTGTCTTTTAGTTAGTTGGGATTAGGACTTTTCCTATCTTGTTAATTTTCTCAAATAACCAACTTTTTCTCTCACAGATTCTTTATATTATTCTCTCTGTTTCTATTTTATTGATTTCAGTTCTGTGTTTGGCTACTTCCTGCCATCTACTCCTCTTGTGTGTTTTTGTTTTTGTAATTGTTGTTGTTGTAGAGCTTTTCAGCTATGTGCTGTTAAGTTGCTAGTATGGGATCTCTCCAATTTCTTTACAAATAAATTTAGTTTTATGAACTTTTCCCTTATTGTGTCTCATGAGGATGAATATGTTGTATATTCTTTTTCATTGAATTCTAGAAAGCCTTTATTTTCTTCCTTGACCCATTTATTTCATTCAGTAGAATGTTGCTCATTTTTCATGAGCTTTTAGGTTCAGAGCTGGACTTCTAGGGGCAGGCGTGGCCTCCTGTCAAGGAGGGTCTCTCCATGTGTTGGGGGTTGGGAGAGGATGATGCAAAGGAGATGAGGACTAGAGATTTGGTGGGAGGACACTGAGCGAATAGAAGTGATTTGTAGCCTACCTGGACTTCTGGCAGATATTGTGGCCTCTGGTACAGTGAACTATATCTTTTTTTCCTTTAATTTCATCAAAATATGAATGTAAAGAATTAAACAAATTTTAAAAAGCAAACAATGTAATGTTAATTTTTCTTTTAATGTCCTAATATTTTGAACCTTGCTTTGTAACATTATCTATATTGATATATTTTTTAATTTTTCCTCAAGTTATCTTATTAGTGCATCCTGTTTACTGGTCAATATGGGGCAAAGTAATGATATAAATAAATAAAGTAACTATAACCATTATTACTAAACATTTAAGTAGATGCTACAAGAGGTCATTATAGGGTTCATTTCTCTCTGTCAGAAGAGCTTGGAATTTAACTAGAAATGATAAATTGTTTATATTAAAAAATTAAACTATAATATAAGTACTGAAATGCTTGGTAGTTTGCAAATGAGCATTACATTGCGGCTTATTAATTATAGAGAATATTGGTTTAAGTGATTTTAGAAGATCAAGTAAAAAACTATTTAAAATGTAAATGATAAATCAGATGGTTTTTCATATAGACTTAGATGCTTAGACAAATTTGAAAATTGAATAGTCTATTTCCATAGGCATTGATATTCTTTTAGCAATAATAAATGTAATATGCTTGTATATAATTTTAATATAGATGATATATCACCCAATAGTATATGTGTTTATAACAAACAGTAATAATAGCACAACAAATGTTTATGATTAATTCTATAACAATTAATTTACTTTGTACATGAGAAACTTGGTAAGCCTTTAAATGTGATGCTGATTGTTGGGTGTACAATCTATGCAATGAGATGGAACCAGTCAGTTTGACTCTAGAGAAGGGATGCTTTTAGAGATTAATATTTTGTCCTTGCTGATCACAGGCGAGGTGGACCACGGAGAATGAATTCCCTCAGAAGTGCAGAAGGCTTGAATGTAATCATGTTCTTTTGTCTGAATTGGACAGTAATCACTGCTATCTGGTGTTTGTGGGTCACGTAGGAAAAGCGAACAGACTTCTCCATGTTACAAATTGTCCGCACTTACTTGGAAGCAATCAGAGCGAACAATAGTCTAGGCAGACAAAGTAATCAGTTCTCCTGTTTGAGGACCTGAAATGGGCTGATGCCTGGGCCTGGACAGGCAACAGAAGATTGAAAAGATGCTGAATCTCTGGATAAAAATCAAGGAATATACCTGGCTCATTTCATGTCCTGATTTCCCAGAACAATTTAGTTACTGGGAATCATAAGAATCTATAATCAAAGATTATTAGACCTAATGAATGTGAAATTTTCTAAGAGTCAAGTGTAGGTATAACGTGTTGTGTGGCACCACTAGTGAGTGACTGGGATATTAAACATCAATGTGATAATCGACAATACTTTAGCAAACAGTACAGTTAAATGGATGTCTAATGTGTAAAGATGAATTGAATATTAGAAAATGCCTTGTTCTCTGATGAAATGATTTGTACCAATAAATACATCCATAATAAATTATATTTGACACAACTTTTATTACCAAAATAATAAAATAAAAGGAAAAATAAGAATCTCACTGAAAGTTCAGACATAATCTAATACAAACATCTGATTTTAAACTCAGTGAGGTTCTAAAATATGGTAAGATCATATGGCTAAAAAAGCAAACTCAAGTAATTGACATGACTTTCCATGTGCTAAAGAGAAAATGTATAAGCAAGTCCTACCATAAAGCTTTAAGGAACCTAATAATGTAGTACAGAAGGAAACCAGGAAGTCCCTTACGGAGATGTATGTAGATGTGAAGATACAGATCCCAGGGATCTTTGTCAGTTGCACTAAGTAACGCTTTAACAGATGGATTGGCAGAATTCTGTCAGTGGTAGAAATGAGGACATTTTACCCAGTGGTTTGTTTGTCACATTTGAAGCCATCTCCATAAGGAAGTTCTTTGATGCTCATCATCCTCTTTGAGGTAGGCTGGGTATTGCCAGGAGTTAACCTGTCTCATTGTCAATGAATCATTAAAATAATAAGTACACTTTAAATGCCACATTCTGTGTCTCTGAGCTTTTGAAGACCTTATCTAACTATTTTACCATATCTTTTTTTAGAACCATATCTATCTGCTGTACCTAAGATGTAGATTCCAAACTCTGCCAAGACAGGGTAAGCAAGTTCTCAATAGTTCCTGCCTCACAATTATGTCTGTCAGATATATTGGGCCAGAAGGCTGAAGATGATGCCCCAATATTATAGAGAGTTTTGCTCAGGTAGCAAACTGTCTTTGTCATCTTCTCATTTGGGAAACTACCAACCTGCATTCCATGTATACACAGGTAATCAATTTTATTCCTTCTCAAATATCTGGAGGGGTTGAACATCAGATAGTTTAGTTTTACAATTAAGCTTAGTTGTTTAGGGTTTAAGATGTTTTTAGGTATAGATAAATATTTAAAGTTGATAATTATGAGATATGATAGATATAGATTTACATTCAGAATTTTAGATGCACCAAGATAGGAAAGATGTTTTCTTCAAGGATGCCAAATACAAATAGTCATAATACTATGTATGTATGTATGTATATATATATATATATAGTATTTATTATATATGTATGATATATATATATAACATTCTTGATTGTTTTGTGGTCCTTCTTGATGTATGTAGTTTATTGTATATATGTGTAACAATATAAATGTATATGCATAAAATATTCAATAAAAATAAATTAAAAAATTATCCACCCAGAATAAGTAGGCTTCATACCAAGAGTGTGGGGGTAGTTCAATATACAAAAGTCCATCAGTGTAATCCATTATATAAAGAAACTGAAAGTAAAAAATTCACACACACACACACACACACACACACACACACACACACTCATCTCATTAGATCATTAGATGCTGAAAAGCCTTTGAGAAAATTTAACTTCTGTTCTTTTTCAAAGTCTTGGAGAGATCAGGGATACAAGAAGCATACCTAAAAAATAATAAAGGCAACATGCAACAAGTCTATTGCCAAAATAAAATTAAATGCAAATTAAACTTAATGCAATTCCACTAAAATCCCTAAGATTCCCTTGCAATTCCACAAGACAAGGCTCCCCACTCTTTCCATAGATCTTCAATACAGTATTTTATATTCTAGCTAGAGTAGAAAGAGAATTAAAGAAGATTAAGGGGATACAAATTGGAAAGGAAGAAGTCAAAGTATCCCTATTCACACATAACATAATGGTATATATAAATGATCCCCAAAATTCTACCAGAGAACTCTTACAGCCAAAAATAACCTTCAGCAAAGTGGCTGGCTACAAAACACTCAAAACATTTGAATGATATATTTGTTTTTAATAGTTGAGTAGTATTCCACTGTATAGATTTACCACATTTTTCATATCCTTTCTTTCTTAGATGAACATCTAGGTTGTTTCCAATTTCTGGTGATTATTAATAAAGCTGCTATGAATATGTTTGAACAAGTGTCTGTGTAATATGGTGGAGCATCTTTACTGTATAACTGTGCCTTGAGGTAGATCTAGCCCCATTTTTTTGAGAAATCTTTAGATTGATTTCCAAAGTGGTGGTATGAATTTGCACTCACACCTTCAATGTAGGCATGTTCCCTTTGCTCTACATCTTGCCATCATGTGCTATCATTTAAGTTTTGATCTCAGTGATTCTCATAGTCTTTCTGATTTTTGTTTCCCTAATAGATGTGCAATACTATCATCAAGTAGGCTCCCTAATAATAGGGATGGGGCTGTTTCTGACTCTTTTGTGTGCCTTTGGATCCCTTTCCCTTAGCCAGGCTGCCTTATTTGGCCTCAGTGGGAGAAGATGTGTTTAGTCTTGCTGAAAGTTCAGGTGCCAGAGTATGTTGGTGCTCATTAGGAACCCCCTTCTCTTAAAAGAAGTAGAGAGGGGGAAGCTTAAGGGACTCACTTGGTGGTGAGAGGGAAATGAGAAAAGGGGCTGGTATCAGGCTGTAAAATGATTAAATTAAAAAATCAGTAACCCTTCGTATACAAATGATAATTGAATGGAGAAAGAAATTAGGGAAGCAACACCTTCAACAATAGCTAAAAATAATATAAAATATCTTGGTGTACCTATAACCAAGCAAGGCAAAGAACTGCATGACAAGAACTTCAAGTCTGTGAAGAAAGAAATTAAAGAAGATATCAGAAGATGGAAAGATTTCCCATGCTCATGCATCAGTAGGATTTACATAGTAGAAATAGCCATCTTACCAAACGCAATTTACAGATTCATTGCAATTCCCATAAAAATTTAAACATAATTCTTTATAGACCCTGAAAGAAAAATTCTCAACATCACATGGAAAAAAAGCACCGAATAACTAAAATAATCTTGTAGAATAAAAGAAATTCTGTAGGTATCACTATCCCTGATTTAAAGCTTTACTACAGAGCAATAGTAACAAAAACTGCATGGTATTGGTATAGAAACAGACTGATTGATCAATAGAATAGAATCAAAGACCGAGAAATAAACCCACACACCTGTAGAGACTTGATTTTGATGAAGAAGCCAAAATTATACAACAGAAAACAAAAGTAAGCATCATCAACAGACGGTGCTGGTCTAACTGAATGTCTGCATGTAGAAGAATGCAAATAGATTCATATTTATCACCTTGTACAAAAATCAACAGATGTCCTTCAACCAAAGATTGGATAAAGAAAATGTAGTACAGTTACACATTTGAATACTTCACATCTATTAAGGCAAGGACATCTTGGAATTTGCAGGAAAATGGATGAGACTGGAAAAAATTATCCTGAATGAGGTAATCTAAGCCCCAAAAGCTTGCATTGTATATACTCCTTTATAAGTGGATACTAACCATAACATACTCAATAATCATGCTACAATCCATAGACCCAAAGAAGCTATGTTACAAGGAGGACCCAAGAGAGTATGCTTGAATCTCACTCAGAAAAGGAAAAACAATAGACATTAGAGGTGGATGAAGTGAGAAAACTTCTCAGGAGAAAGCATGGAGAGGGGAGCAGGGGTGAGAATTCAGAGTAGGGAAAGGTGAAGAGAGAGGGCTGAGTAAGAGATTGGAAATCAGAGATGGAGGACATCTCTAGGACTTTCCAGAGACCTAGGATAGGAGAACTCCCAGGAAGTCTGTGGGTGTTCACTCTAAGTGAGACTTCTAGCCTTGGGAGGTTATGTAGCCTGAAGTTGTTACCTTCTGAAGCCAGTCAGGCCTTCCATTAGAAGGATAAGGACACCAGTTCACCAATAAAATGCTTGATCCATACTTTGTCCTGCCAACAAGATGAGAAGGGAAAAAAGTGGACAAAGATTGTGGGAATGGCCAAGAAAAGACTGGCCATACTTGAGATGCATCCCATGGGAGAGAACCAATCCATGGCACTATTAATGTTGTTCTGCTATGCTGGAAGACAGGAGCCTCGCATAACTCCCCTTAGAGGCTTCACTCAGCAGCTGATGGAAACAGATGCACAGACCTACAGTCTAATATTAGACAGAGCTTGGGAAGTCCTATGGACAATTTGGGAGCATTATTGAGGGAGCCAGAGGGGTAAAAGACTCTATAAAAAGTCAAACAGAATCAACAAATCTGGGCCTGTGGGTGCTCACAGAGACTGAGTCAGCAACCAAAGAGCATACATGAACTTGTCCTAGACTCTCTGCATGTACCAGATGCACAACTTGGTCTTCATGTGATCCCATAACAACTGGAGCTGTGGCCCTCTCTGACTCTAATGCCTACTTTTGGATCTTGTTCCCTAACTGTTCTGCCATTTCTGGCCTTAGTAGGAGAGGATGTGCCTAGTTTTGCAATGACTTAATGTGCCAAGGAGGATTGATACCACTGGTAAAACTTGCTCCATGTAGGTATAAACTTGACTTCTTTATATTTAGAGAGTTGTGTGGATGTTGTACTCAGCAATGGGACAACACTCTACCACCAATTCAATTGAACACAACCTAAGCCGTCCACTCACTGGCTTGCCTGGCAATAAGAGATGGCCAATTGAGACTCTAAACCTCCCCATTCTAGGAGTCTTCAGTAGGCCATCCTTCATGAATTCCATAAAGTGTCTACATTTAATTTCTATTTGATTACTTTCACATCTTTTCCTGATTTCTTTGATAATTTTCTTGCATTTGCATTCTTGTACAAAATATTTTTTCTAGTCATGATAAAAACTTACTAAATACAATTGCTAACACATAGCATAAACTAATTTATTCCTTCACTAAAGATTTAATACCATTGCAATAATAACTTATACATTTTTAAGTATTGAGTCTCAACAATTAATGTTTTTCTTGATGTTTATAACATCGTTTATTGATTATGAAAGAAAATATCAGATTCCTCCTTTTACAGGAAATTACTTACTATTTAATGAAATCATTTGAAACTAAGGTGTATTAAGAGAAATTAAATATTGGGGAAATGGATTTCAAAACCATTTTTATTAAAATTTTATGATGATGTTTGGATATATTAAAATTGATGTTCTGATTACTAAGATAAACACTGGATATTTAGTAAGATGATTTAATGTAAGTATGAATTGGACACAAAAGTCATTTGACCCTTTCATATTAAATTAATCTTGATCTCTTCCAATTTCAACAGGAATTTAGCATTTTCTACTTGATTTGTTTCAGTGTGAATTAATGAAGTTTTATTCCCACTAAGCCTTGGTGATATTTTGCCTTACAGGTATTGCATTCTATGATTAATTGCATTAAAGTATTGTATACCAAATTGGATTTATCTTGGTGACTAGAGTACTTGGTCTTAATTCTTAGTCCTTTACATTCTTGAAGAAATGTGTTGAGTCTTTACAATGCCTTGATTATTGTTCTACCATTTTCCATATTGTTTGTCACATAGCATTTGACATACAATTCAATAAATTTAATAACTTAACAGCAATTTCTGGCCAACTTATGCAAAGAAGATTTTTTTTTGTTTTATAAGTTACACATTTCGATTATCTAAAACCAAATGAATTACATAATATTCAGTGTAAAACAATTAAATATCACAAATATATTTAACAACTTAAATTATTTTAATAATAACTAAGAACAAGCTATAGTCATGATCTGATTTTATAATACTTTTAATAATCAATTGGCCTTTTTACAAAGTAAAAATTTAAAAATATAACTATAATTAATTTTAAAAAAGAAAGTACTCTAATTTGGGACTAGGGATGTGGAGTAAGAGGAACACTCCCCCATTGCTGATGGGAGTGCAAACAACCGCGTTGGATATCAACCTGGCACTTTCTCAGAAAACTGGGAATAGTTCTACCTCAAGACCCAGCTATACCACTCCTGGATGTATACCCAAAAGATGTTCTACCATACTTGCTCAACTATGTTCATAGCAGCTTCATCTGTAATAGCCAGAATCTGCAAACAACCCACATGTCCCTCACCCTAAGAGTGGATAAAGAAACTGTGGTTTATTTACACAATGGAATACTACTCAGATATTAAAAACAAACAAATCATGATAACGCAAGGCAAATAGATGGAACTAGAAAACATCATCCTGAATGAGGTAAACTAGACTCATAAAGACACACATGGTATGTACCCACTTATAAGTGGATTTTATCCCTATAGTATAGGATAAACATACTACAATTCATAGACCCAAAGGAGATAAGTAACAAGGAGGATTCAAAGGAGAGTGATTAAATATCGCTGAGAAGGGGAAATAAAATAGACAGCAGAAGTGGTTAAAGAGAGTGAGCAAGGTAGGAGGAGCACAGAGAAAAATGAGGGTGATAACCAGACCCAAGGAGAGCAGTAGCAGGAGGTCAGAGGGCCTACAGAGAGAAGAGAAACAGTGGATCTGGAGTCCTAAGACACGATAGACTTCTGGGAAGACATGGGGGTGACCCCAGCTGACACTCTGAGTAGCAGGGGACATGCAGACCAAAGAGGACATACTCTCACTAGACAGGACTCCTAGTGGAGGGAGGGGAACACCAACACCCACAAAAACTTAAGCATAAAACCTACCATGCCTACAAAATGATCAGGGATTAGGATAGAGCAGAGATTGATAGACTGTCCAACCAGTGCCTAACCCAATCTGAGACCTTCCCTATGGGAGAGAGCCAATTCTTATCACTATTAACAGTATCTTGCTATGTTCAGAGACAGGAGCCTAGCATGGCTATCCCCTGTGAACAGGACTTCTAAACAGATTCTGAGATGAGACTTGCACCAAACACTGGACGATGCCTAAGGAGCCTTGCGGAAAAGTGTGAGTAAGGGGAAAAGTACCTTGAGGTAACAGGAGTTCCACAAGAAAACCAAGATATCTAACTCACCAGGGCCCAGAAGGGTTTGAGGAAACTGAAGCACCAACCAAGTACCATGCATGGCCTGGACCTAGGTCTCCTACACAAATATAGCCAACGCGCAGCTCAGGGTTCATGTGGGTCCCCTAGTAAAGGGAGCAGTGGCTGACTCTGACATGGATTATCTTGCCTGTTTTTTAATGTCTCCTCTCTGGTAGTATTGCCTTGCCAGGCCACAGGGGAAGAGAATGCAAGCATTCAGCCCTGATGCAACTTGATAAGCTTTGATGTGTGGGGTGACAATCTCCTCTTTAGTGAGGAAAAGGAAAGGGGTGGGGAAGATGGGACTAGTAGGAGAGGAGAAAAGGGGCTATGACTAGGATGTAAAGTGAGTAATTAATAAATAAAAAAAGAAAAGAAAAAGATTTGTTATTTTTATTACTCAAAATGTCAGAAGGACAAATAGATTTTTATTCCCAATGATTTTTATTTTAGTATTTCTCTACTTCAAGCTCATTTGACTTCAATTATCTAGAGGTTAAATAAGTGATCATCTGAACAGATAAAAAGCCCCTGGACTCTCTATTCATGTGTATACTTTCCTCACCTTGTAAACAGTGCTTGGAAATGTTAGGCGCCCCTAGGCCTCTTGCCTCCTGCTCACATTTCTAGTGCATCAGCTAATAGGTCTTCTGGCTTCCTGTGCGTGCTTTCACCCTTCTTTAACCACTCAGTTCAGGCTGCTCAAAAGTCCCTAGAGTAACTGCACCCTTCCACACTTCCATACTCTGAACATAATCCGAGCTAGGCAGAGTGGGCTTTCTGAACTCCTCAACTTCCTTTGTCTCTTACATACCACCACACCAAAAAGCCAGAAGATCTCAACAGACACTATTACTCCATGTACACACCTCTGCTGCTGTGCATGCATCTGGCATAACACATCATATTTATATATACATGCTAACTGTTCATAGACAGCTAAACCCATAACTGGTATGAACACTTCCACAACACCTTATAAATATTGTCTCTTGTGATCAGATTATAGTGGACACTGCTCCCAAAGAAACCCACTGAAGCTTTGCCCTGACTCTGGTTTATGAGGTCAGAGGTTGTGGCCTCCCTACCAATCTCATATAACATTTAGCTACCTCATCCAGAAACCAACACCATATTTCACCATGAGTGATTTGTAAACAAGACTCAGGAAAGACCAAAAAGCAAAGCCTTATAAAAACTTAAATGTGTCAGAAAGTTTTAAGCAAATCTCCAGATGTGAGATTTTGAATATAAAAATACTAACCATATCAGCAAAATCAATATCCAGCCCCTAAATTACCAATCCCATAAAAATAGCCACCATTAACAGCGACTTACATGAAATCCAAGACAGAGTTCATAAGAATGCTTGTAAAAATGTTTTAAAAATCTCCAGGGTGGAATAAATAAATGAGTGTACAAAACCCTGAATGAATACAAAGAAAACATAAATAGTTGAATGAAGTAAGAAAGTCAGTTCAGGATACAAAAGTAGAATTCAGTGAAAAGACAGAAATACTAATAGAAAACTAACAGAAACAATATTGAATTTGAAAAACTCCACAAGTTAAATATATACATATCCGTGAAGCATTGTCAATAGAATGGTTTATTTGGTTGATAGAATATTAAGACTGTGGAAAAGGTAGAGGAATCAGATCATTCATTTTAAGTCAGTGGCAAAACCTGTGAAGTGGGACCAGTGAAAGATCAAACTTATGAACATAAGCATAGAAGAATGAAAGTAATTCTATGATTTAGGTATAAAAAGTATGTGAATAAAATTAGAAATAAAAATGTTCCAAATCTATGTAAAGAGATGCTTACACAGGTACAGAAAGTATATAGAATATGAAATATACAGGACCAACAAAGATATCCCCATGTTATATTAAAGTGAAAACTTTAAATAATTCAGAGAAAAGAAACTGTATTGACAGCAGTAAGGAAGATCATATCACCTCTAGAGGCTTATATACATAGCAGTTAGTTTTCCTATGGATATTCTAAAGACCAAATGTCATGAGCAGTTGTACAGTGTGGATTTCAATTTCCTCACCCCAGACTAGTTAAACGGGATTACATGTGATATTTTATAGAAATTGGCTTTTATTAGTACATATTTATTTTTTGTCTTTGAGACATGGAGTTAGTTATAAAGTTCTGAAATTTTACTTGAAAAACAATTTTGCCTTGAAACTTTTAAATATACATGAAAGGCTGAAGTATGTAGTTTGGCACATCAACCTCACAAATCAATTGTGTCTGTACATATTTAAGCTTAACATTATGTGGCTTCCAGAAAATTTCCTGCAGACATATTATTTCCTGACATTTCCTAGCAAGTAATTAATAAATATCTATTCATTCCAAACAAGGCACCAGGATGAGACAGACCAAAAATAATAAAAAACAAACAAACAAACAAAATCCAAAACAAAAACCAGGTTCATGCAAGCTCAGTTTGCTAAGTGAGCATGCATGACCAATGAGCTCAGAGACGCAGGCGATGCTGTATGGTGAGCCACTGGGCTCTCAGCTTGTAGCCAGCTTCACAAGAGCAGCTGATCCATCCCTCAGTCATTTCCTGCTAATCAAACTTTGAAGAATGGTTTTGTGAATATTATTTTTCCGAAGTTCAAGGTCTTCTTAAGTCTTGTGAGATCCTTTCTAGGGGATGAATGTTTAAATTTAGTTGAAATACCCAAACAACATACATTAAGCCAAGTAAAATAATTTATATATATTTATGTATATTATATATACATAAAATATATAGACTTGTACATATTAAGTACTTTATCTATATAAAAATAATAATTCCATAAAGATAATACTTATATGAAAAATACAGATGTAAAGTGAAGTAATATTTATATATTTTTAAAGTGAATACTTTAATAACTTTAAATATCTCAGTTTAGTCTGCATAGACTTATGTTTTAGTTTATTTTCTAAAAATAATATATTGAAGTTTGTTTATTTGAATGTTGTCTATGTACATATTAATAATAAGGTATAATTTCACTAAAGCACAAATATTGGACACATGATAACTTTGAATGTGGTTATCTCTCAGGGAGAGATGTGGTATAAAAATATTTTAAATAATTTTGTCAACTAAATTGTATCAAGTTTTAATACTTGAAAATATAGCATTTTAAACATATTTTCTTTCTGCTACTGCTGATGCCAAATATAAAGACAAGGCCTAAGTTTATGCAGGCATAAATGTAAATTCAATTGAAATAAATTTCAAGGCAGTTATTAAAAATATTTATTATTCAATACTGCCAAAGTCTTTGGATAAGCTTTACCTAAGAAATGTATTCTGAGTCATTTTAAAACAATTGTACTGAGTGCATTTATATGCAAAGTCTCCACTCTAGATTTAAAAGGATCATTAACTTCTTTGCAGAATTTAAGCAAGTAATATGAAGAAGGAAGCCCCATACATTAAGAAAAATATCCAAAAATAAAGTCCACAGTGGCTTCTAGCATGGATATTACTTTCTGCTCTTGTAGCCCATGTGACATGGAAAAGCTGAGGTTAAAAGTTGGGTGGGTCTGAGCCTGGGTCAGCACTGATCTCTACATTCTCTCACAAGGCTTTAGCAGGCATTACTTACCATGTACTTTTCAGCTAGGGACAGCGGATAACCATAGTCATGTTACATTTAATTTTTCTTGAGCTGGATATACAATCAGATATGCATCACTGACTGAATCTGAGGCTAATGAGTTAAATAAATCTGGGAATGCATAAAAAATCAGTTTTTATAAACTGCAAGATGCCAGCAACAGAATCTTCTAATCCAAGGTATATTGGCCACTATTTCCCTGTGGATCTTGAAAATATACTAAATTCTGAAAAATAAGTTTTTAATATATATACATACATTGTTATATATTTGTATGTTGATATGTTCTGTGTACACATGCATGTACACATGCATATACACATATAGGTATATTTTCTTCTGAAAGAATGTATGTATATATGTATACATACTTATGATTCTTTTAGAATGATATAATAGCATATAAAATTCAAGGAAGGAAAAGTTGACTGTAATGTCTTGGACCACAGTCTATCGATGTCATTTAGCCACATGTACCCTGAGTCACAGATAAATACATTTTGACCAAAAACTAAGCCTTGGAGATGAAAAGATGATTCTGTATATGGAAGTATATTTTTCTGGTCTGCTGAACCTAAGCGCATCCCCCAGCATGTAAGTTAAGTAGCTCACAACCATATCTCTTATTCCAGGACATGTGTCACACTAATTTGGACTCTGCTAGCATTGGTACACACAAGGAACACATGCAGACAATAAGGCACACACACACACACACACACACACACACACACACACACACACACACGACTAAATTTAAAAAAAAAAATCTTTAGAAATAGAGAGAAGTCTTTCCTTTTGTAAGCAACTAGCTTTCAGAGGTTTTATTACTACATAATGTGTTTCATATATAAAATGTAACTCATATGTAAGAACACTGTACCGTCTCAATGTCCTAAAACACATGGTTGCATAATGGCAGTATAACAATTGTAGAACCCAAACTCTATGTCTACCAGTAGGAAACAATATTTTCACATCAGTTTCATATATTTTCCGGCAATGTAGTTCCTCACAGTTTAAACTGAGCATCCCCCTTGCTAAGTAACTGAGAACTGGGAATCACAGTTATGCTTATGACATCTTTTTAAGTAGGTAAGACGTTATTCACATCCTCCACCCTTGTAAAATTTTATTAACAAATGTAATGACCCAGATCTTCATCCTAAAGCATTTATTTGGTAATGGGTTATAATTTAAGGTTTTTACGCAAGTTATCATTATCCCTGTAAAACAAGAAGTCCAATGCACTAAACGGCTAAATGCACCACTGATCTCTCCTCAAGACACCATTTAAAACATCACCCAGGTGCCAGTACTGTCAGCTCAGTCTCTCCTGTAAAATCTTTTCATTACTCTACTGCCTGCATCCTTAGAATGATGAGTAGGTGGAAGACATCACCTATCTCATAAACTTCTCAAAATTCTTAGCAGAAGTGTTACTTCTGATATGCTACTACATATACAGGTACCTGAACAATTTTCTTTTTCCAGCTTTCCACAAGTGGTTGCCTTGTGAAATATCCATATGTTTCTGTAACTTTCATTTCATATTTATGTATATATACAAACATATATATGAACATACATATACATGATGTATGTGTTTGTGTGTGTGTGTGAGAGAGAGAATTGGCTGATACATAGTGTTTATTTTTTCTAAATTTATTAAAATTATTTTTCCAAGATACTTATCGCCACTAAATCTTCAGTAGATGATTATAAAAGAATGAAAAGAGAGTAAAAGTCACATGTCACAGACATGAGGACAAGTCATAGAGGCTTTGCTTAACAAAGTTCCAAAGATCTCAGGCTGATCACCACTGCCCTTACATATTATGTATGGCCCAGGTGTAATTTTGTCTAAAAAGTTATTTTGAAATCTGTTTTTTTTTCTGAAACTGTCTTCTCTATATTTCTCACTTTGACTATGAGCCCTAATGAAATTCACACAGGGAAAAACCTCTTCCCACAGAGAATGTTGAAGGAAGGCATCTGGCCAAAGGCTTGAGACAATGATAGAGTTCCTGGCTCTGACTGTGTGTAGTCAGGCAGAAATTGCATGAAAAAACATTAGGACATTTACATAACAGCACATGGCTAGGTGTTGAAAAGTTTCTAAGATAACTCAGATATAAATGGAGACATTCTACACACAAACACCAACACGACACATACATGCACACACACACACAAACACACAAACACACAAACACACACAGCCCTCACAACACACACACACACACACACTGATATGAGTCTCTGTGATGATGAATATTTATTGTCAACATGACAGGATCTATAATTAATGAAGACACTGCCTTTAGGCATGTCTGTAAGGAGATTGTTGTATAAAGCTGAGACAGAAAGGCCCACCCTAAATATGAGTAATACCTTTTCATGGGCTGGAATCCCAGGAAGTATTAAAAGAAACAAGCTCTCATTGCTGTTTCCTGACTGTGGATGCAATGTGACCCACTTCCTCAAATTCCTGCCACCATACTTTCCAGTTGCAATACACTATACCTTTAATTTGTAAGACAAAATAAATATTTTCTCTCTTAGGTTGTCAAGGTTCTTTTTACATAAACAGGAAATATAATGAATAATGAATATAATGACTTTTATTGAAAGTCATGAGAAGAGACTAGAAGGTTTGATTATATTGGATAAAAGTAATATTTTCCCTAGCAGACTGCCATTTTAAAGAGCCCACCTCTGGTGAAATGAATCTATATTTCCTATGGCAAATGCTCAGAATCAGTCCAACTAATTAACCACCAAATGCACGTAGTTTGTATTTATAAAGATGAGCAGTTAGTAGTAATTAAATTCAAATAAATTGCTTATTGGAGTGAAATATATGTTTATTAACATTTTTCAGACAACATGTCAAAATATTAAATTACCTTTCACTGTCTTTGGCTTCAGCATTTGAAAGTACACTAATTTATAGATGTTCCATAGCTCCTCTTTCTAACCTTCACTTCACTGCTACTTTCTGCTTACTCACCAACTCATTTTTTTCTGCTATAATTCCAATTTTGAGTAAAAAATTGTTTAATTTTGATATCATGAGGACTTTCTTCTCCAGTGTAGCAGATCTTGACTCCTAATATTCTACAAAAACTTACCAAGTTGAAATGACTTAAATTTCTCCCTTGCTCTTGATGGCTGTGTAAATGGACTGAAAAATATTTTAATATGTGATTAATCATTACCATTATCATTTTTTATTTAAGTAAATCAGGCATTGCAAAGAAATTTTAAAATAAAACCACTTCTATACCATCTCATGTGCCCAATAATTGTGTGCATCAGTGGTTTTAGTTTACCCATTAATGCTCATGAGATTTCCCCAGTTATTTTTAGATGATTATTATTTTTAATATTTTACTTCTTTTTGTTTTTGATAATTTCATGCTTAAGTGCTGTGTTTATGCTATACCCACACTGCTTTCACCTTTTTAGTCCAGAAGTGTTCCTCAACTCCCTCTCAAAATCACAACTTCATCGTAAAGGCATATTTCTCTTGGTGAGTCCAGTTTGTGTTGCTATTTTATATGTGCATGTTAAGGGCTGAACACTTGAGATTGGAAACCCTATCAGAAGGCTCATCACTGGAGAAACCAGTATCCTCATCTGTAGCTCTTCCTCTTTGGCTGGTGGTCCATGAGATTTCCACCATCCACATTGGTATGTCAACTGGTTTTATCACTGTACATTGTTTAGATCACCATAATTTAAGATTTTGTGAGTACAGCTTCTCTGTCATACATCCTGATCTTTTGGCTCTTATAATCTCATGGCCCTTATTCCATGATGTTTTCTGAGCTAAAGGTGTAAGGACTTTGTTATAGATAGATCAGTAGGTATTGGACACACCACAGTTAGTTATTCTCTATATTTTGAGATACAAGGGATGGGATAACAATTCAGTTGTAATCTGAATAAATTAATAAAATTAAAAATTTTTAAATTGAGAAAAAAAAAAAAAGAAAAATCTAAGCTTACAGGCTGGAGAGACAGTCCCAATGTTAAAATCACATGCTACATTTGCGAAGCCCATGAGTTCAATTCTTTTCACCCAAGTTGAGTGGCCCACAACCACTTTACACTTAATCTCAGTATGTACCTCCATGTATGCTTGTCTGGCCTCCACAGGTACCCACAAGCAAGTCCTCATACATAGACACATGATGCACACAAATAAAAATGAAATAAAGTCTTCAACAAGAATGAGACCATATTATTTATAAAATTTGGAATAAATGTAAAATGTTGGTAAGAATACTGCACCAGGAGAGAATATAATAAGTTATTTCAGATATATTTATGAGTAGGAGTGATTTTAGAAATAAAAAGAAACATCCACCTAAAATATCATCTGTAAGAATATATCAATTTAAAACAAGCCAAAAACATTAAGCTGAATCAAGGGAAATAAGGAAAAGGAATTCACTTCCAGGAAAAATGGGAACTCTGAATAAAATAAAATATTAAAATCTTGTTCCTAATTGATAAGACTTAAAAAAATTCTCTGAGTAAATAACTGACCTAAAAAGGGAATAAAAACCAATATCCTAAAGGGAATATCCTAGGTGACAAAAGGAATCTACTTTATTCAGATTCTTCAGTGTATAAGAGTCAACAAAAATTGTACATTTTACTTCTTGGGAAATTTAAGCTGAATATTATAAAAATCTTTCAACTTTAAATAATAAAACAGAAATGCTCCAGTAAACAAACATTGTGCCAAAAGAAAAAGTTCAGAAATGTATAAAGCTATATATATATTGAGTGCACAATAAAAGTAGCATTTCAAATGACATTATTCAGAAATCCTCTGGAAACACTTGTTAAATAATGCATCTATGATAGTATTAACATAGAGCTGAATAAAAATAAAATAATGAGAGTTCATAACTCCTTACAAAATCAATTCCATAAGAACTGGCAGAAAGAGATACAAATTCATATATCAAGTAGAGTCGTTCATTTGATTTCAAGATATGGAATGTTTTTTGTTTGTTTTTAAGTCATAACAGCCATGAATAAGACATTGAAGTAAGAATTGGAAAAATCAACTATAGTCAATCTTTTAATTTTATACTTTAACTTTCTTCAAGAGAGAAGATCATCCTAAGCAGTGGTAGTGGAGTGATGTTAAGGATAAATTTATGAAGAATATGTAATCAGTGACAAATTCATTCTATCAATGTAAAAGAAATTAATGGCATGAAATGTATTTCAAATGGCTGCTGGACAGGAGAGTTTTTCCTCAATAGTTTTAGTAAGAAGAAAAATTTCCTTTAGCATAGAATTTGTGAAGAAAAAAAGATATACAAAACCAGTGTTTCTGTTTGTAAAACTATCAGGCCAGACCAGTAGATATTGCCAGAAAACCACACTGGCTAGGATATCAGGTAAACTAACTCCATCCATCTCTTCTTCCTCCTTCTGCCCCTCCTGCTCTTCATCCTCCTCCTTTTCCAAAGCCATTTCCCCAGTCTCATGACTAGTTATAGCAAACCATCTCCTGCAGCCTGTCCTCCCCTATTTCTTCCATCTGTAGTAGGTCACAGAGATCTTCCCTTCAATCTTCTTTCCTCATCACTTTATCCTTTCTCTAAATATATCAGGCATTCTCTGGGAAACCACAGACCACTCCAGGCAGGAAAGCAGGTAGCCTAGCTGTATACCTCCAACCCTTACTCCTCTCTTCCAAACCTAATTCCTAAGCCTCACTCCCATGTGTGATGCAAAGCACCTACTACAGCCTGCACCTTGTATCTACCCCGTCTCTAGTAGATCACGCAGGTCTTGACCTCCACTCTTCCTTCCTCCCCACTCATCTTGCTATCACAGCACCAATCTCCATCATCTCCCTGTTTTGTGTTACCATCCTTAGGACATTAAGCAGATCCTTATGGAACACCATGGCTTTCCCACACACCATCAGAATTTCTAAGTATCAGGCCCCAATACATGGAAACAAATTTTACCAGAAACCACCACTAGTGGTTCCACCTAGCAGATTCCTAGTAGAAGACCATACTTAGCAACACTCAGCCACCATGCACTTCTGAGGATGAGAGTGATCAACAGAAAACAAGGAACAAAATTACAAACCAACAACGCCAACTCAACAAACACAAGAGCAGATGTCAACACCTAAAATTACACACTTCACAAGCACAGATGCCAAGACACTTGCACGAAAACATATCAATAGCAGGTATGGCATTGTCTCCACTAGAGCCGAGAAACTCTATATCAGCAGAGGCACTAAGAATTGGAACAAGCCAAAGACTTTAATATAGCCTTTATGGATATGGTACAGGTCCTCAAAGAGGGAATAAATCCTTTTTTAAAAAATCTATGAAACCAAAAGAAATGGTGGAAGGAAATCAATAAAAACAGTTTTAGACCTAAACGGGAAATAGAATCAACCAAGGAAACCCAAACTGAGAGAAATCATGAAATAAACGATTTAGGAAGGCTATGCCTCAAAGAATAAAGCCTGTAGTTATGCGAGAGACAAGGGATGTAGCTCAGTAGTAGAGCACTTGCCTAGCTTGTAGGGTATTTTAGCTTCAATCCTCAGTATTGAGAACAATTCAAATGATTTCAGCAGTGGAAATATCTTTTACCTGCTATGCAATGAGTGCTTCCTTATGAAAGGATTAGTATTGGCTGTGGACATCCAAGACCAAGTCCTCAGCACAAAAGAGAGTTATTTACCCCAGAGGGACAGAGGGCAATTATTAAGAAACCAACTCAGGTGATAGAGGATAAAGGAGAAAAAGAAGCAACAAGGGAGATGGAGGAGAGGTATTTGTCCCAGAGGACAAAGGACTGCCTCTGGATAGAGAAGAGGCAGAGGTGGCACCAGGCAAATGGCATATTAACTAGGTGAGCCAAAGGCAGATTTTAATTGCTGGACATGAAAGCTTTGGTAGCTGTATCTTGCAGTCAGCCTCAGGAGGAAGAAATGGCTTAATAAGGGAGTAATCCTAGGTGGCTGGGTTTTGGAACGTAATCTAACTGTTTTTAGCAAGTCAGAAGGAGTGGAAGAGAAAGGCAGGGCCTGCCAGAACCATGCTGGCCATGCTTGCCAAGCTCAAGCTGACTTTCCACATCAGAACAGTGATTTACAGCCCTATTTCTCCCTCTGAATAGAAATCCCAAATGGTCTCTAGCTACTTTCTTTCTTACTCCAACCTTTAGGTCAGAGCAGTGTCATCTCCTAGACTCATGGTCTGTTGTCAGATTAAAATTAGGTGGAGGCTCTGAGGGCTCTTCCCCATCCTTGCTCTAAAATCATGCTGAAGCCACTTTTGATCTAAGGAGCAACTGGATTTCACTCTTGAACTTTGCATTTAGGCTTAAGGAAGCATATAAAGTTTCTCTGTGGATAAATGAAAAAGGATATTTTTAATTATCATAGCTTGGAAAAGCCTGGACATGCATCTTATCTTACTATCTAAATGAAACCATTGTATATAAAAACAAAAAAGCAGAGCGTAGGCCACAGAAACAATAGAAGCATAGTATTACTAACTCATGTTAGTGTGAAGAACTAATAGGCTTGTGCAGTTGCTGTAGTCTAAAGCAGCTTATCTGAGAGCCATCATACATCTGGATTCAAATAATGCCACGACGTGTAAATAGTTTTTAGCAAGGAAGGCCAGCCATAAAATGTTTCCCAAATAATGTTTGTATTGGGATAGGAAAATAAGCAAGATATACAATATGTACATGGCAATTATTTTTGTTACAGAAAATTTTAGCATCACAACATATTTTATATTAATATGATGTAATATTGTATTTGTGAGAAATTGAATAGCCATACTTCCTTAATTCAGGTGATAACTATATCTTGATCTCTATTTTTGCACTCATGTTCCTTGAAATGTGGGCTTTTTAACAATGCCTATGTTAAAAGGGAGTCTTTCAACCTTATGCTAAAGATATATATATATATATATATATATATATATATATATATAGTGTTTTTATGAAAGACTCAGCACAGATATTTAGAAAGTAATTTAGTAAGATATATTTCATAAAGCCTGTATTATTGAAAGCTTTCTTTACTATTTATTTTAGAAATGCAGAGGACTTTATAAAAATACATAATTGCACTGCCCATTTTAAAGTATGAGAGCCTTGTGAAACAATTACTCACTTGGCATGCCTTATTTATATAAAGAGATCAATATCTCCAGAGAGATTTTAATTTGAAATAGTTTCTGAGGAACCTTAAATTTAGCATATGTTAGGATCATTTAATGAAGTAATCTCAAGTTTAAAACATTCTGTGAATGGCACTGAATACAGAATCTCATGAATGCTGAAGATGCTAAGAATATATTATTGTTTATAGGCCCACTTTAAGCAAGATGTTTATATTACCTTCTAAGGCTCATGGGACATTGCTGACTGATAAAAATAATATTTTGGAAGAGCTAGAAGATAGAGATGAGAGTTAGTTACTTGGAGTAGACCTATATAAGACTGGCCCAGTCAACAACCATGCATGGTAGGCCCCACAAATTATTGATGAAGTAATGGCTGTTCATAGATTTTAGAAGTGGGAGACAACGCATATGTTCTAGTGGAGTTTTTAACCTCATGTCAAAGATGCATACACATTATACACTGTACTTTCATTGAAAGACTCAGCACAAAGATTTATGAGGTAATTTAGTAAGATATATTTAATGATGCTCACAGTTCCGTCAGGGGCTCCCCATGTAGGCCAGAAGAGGGTCTTAGATACCCTCAGGCTTGAGTACTGGAAATTTTAAACTGCCCAGTGTATGTGTAAGGAATCAATGTAGGGTCCTCTTGAAGAGCAGTTTATGTTCTTACCTGCTGAGCTATCTCTCTTACTCTGATATCTTCTTTCTGTTTCCCTTTTGATGAACTATGAATCCCGCCCAGCTTTCTCCATCAATTACTAATAATGGATTTGGGGGAAGGCTATAACAATAAGTTGGATGTTATTTCAATTATATCTCTCTCCTTCATTCTCTCTGTCTCTCTCCTTTTACCCAAACATAAGATTGCCCACATTTATATTATTTCACATTTATGAAATCATAATTATTAAAATAACCTCACAAATAAGACATTGGCATTTGGTACTACAAAAGAAAAGAAGAAATTAAATTAGTGAATGAGAGCAGAAATAATGTGAACATAATTCCGCCAATTTCCATAATCATGATTTGAAATATAAGACCCCTGGGAGGATTTTGATGGGCTACAGTTTAAAATTGTGAAGAACTGTATGCACTTGACTAGAAAGCTACTGCCTGACCTACCACAGGATTTAAACTGCTGAAACATACATAGTTGCCGTAAACAATGGCATTATTTGTGGCAATTATTTGTGAACATAGTTTTTAAAGGTAGAAAGTTATGGTAAAATTAAAGGGAAACAAACTGTGCAATGAGTTGAGCTAATATAATTCTTTAGAAAGGCAAATCACTTTATTATAAGAAACTGCCAGGTAAAAACACCCAACAGCTAGACAGAGGCAGCCACTCCCAGCCGAGCCTGAACTCTAGGCATCTTGTTGAACTTCTGTATGCTTAGACCATATTTGTCATGTACAAAAATCGACAATTCAATACACGAAGTATTGAGGGAAAAAACCTCCATTAAATACCATAAATCATTGGATGAAGAGAAGATGAACTTAAAAAGAGATAATATAAATCATATGTGAGAAATTAACAAAACAATTCATGTACAAAAGGAGAAATGTCAGAATTATCTCAGCCTTTGCATCAGCTATCACAAAAGTCACAAAATCATGAAACACTCTATTTCAAACTCTGAGGGCAAGTAACTGTGATCAAAGAAGGTTATTCGTAGTACAGCAAACATTAATTAAGGCAAGTCTTGGCAACTGAGTCAGCACTGCAAAAAAATTCGTAGTAGAATACAATATTGGGGGGAAGAAGAAAGATTGACTCCTTTATGAGAACTCAAGAAGGCGTGCACTCTTTGATAGTAACAGATGAGCAAGATAGACTTGGGGAAAACAAACTGCTTCAAGCTGAGCTGAAATATTGACAGATGCTTACAGTTTAAAATATATATTCCTTCACTGTAAGTTGTGCTGAGATTATCAGGTGCATCAGTCTACATAAGAATAATTTCTCTGTTTTTTGTTATAGTTGTGGGATTGAATCCAAGCCTTTGTACATTCTGGGCTTGTGCTCTAATATGTGTCTCTAGCCTTAATATCTATATAGTCTTAATTTAAAAAATATTGTATACAGAGAAAATAATCTGTGTGTATGTAAAGAATTTTAAGTTCCTTAAAAATAAAATTCAAAAATTAAAATCTTAAAAATAATTATTGCCATGTTTATAGTACTTTTTGCAGAAAAATATAAATTACAATGTTACAAATGTGACTAAGAAAAAAAGATTAAAGTAAGTATCAAATCGAGTATTCTGACTTTGCTTTTTTAAATATACGGGTAGCTGGATCCTGGGGCATTTGATCTCAAAATATTTACTCTTTAAACACGGTTGAAATTCAATGAAGATTGGAAGAGAATGGTTTTTGCAATGCCAAAGCATAATAAATGTTATTTTGAAAATATAAAACATTTAAAATTTCATATTTTTATATTTTAATTTGCTTGCACAACAGATTATAGTATCATTCTATTGTATTTACCATGCAACTTCATTGATAAAAATTTAAAAGTAATTGTTTGTAGTAAGTTCAAAGAAGCTCCTCTATATGATGGCTCTCTCTCTCCCTAGTAACCATATTCCTTACATTCTGATCTTCAGTTAACAGCTATGCATTAACTAGTGCACGTTACCAGCACAAGAATCTAGATGCATATTAAATTTCTGACTATGGTTCAGAACTACAGTTACACCGATTATGGCTTTACAAAGCTATATTTTGAAACAATATGACTACATAATATTTAAAATACATACACTGACATATAATGATGGAGGTTTTGTTGATGTGATCTTATATTTTTGAGCACCAATCTTTCTAAGTGTGTTATTGTCTGTAATGAGTGAACAGTTGTGAAAATGCCACTCTTCCTGTTGACCATTTCAAAGTCAACAGATTATATTGACCATTCAATATCTTTTGGTCCCAGACAAATTTGTAGAACATTAAGTCAGGTAAATCTCCAAAGTTGTCCAATACATAAATATAATTTCCATTTAGAAGACTGTGATTTTTATACTTGGATTTCTATAGTAGTCTGCAGGACTATTATATGAAAAGGAGTCTTAGCTTTTAATGTAAAAATTTAATTTTATTCTTTACAAAATTTTAATGTCATTTGTAGGCACCTTGGCCATTTCTGCTTCAGTAATACAGTGAAAGAATCATTCCACTCACAGAATTTAGTGAAGTTCTTCTCTGAGCTTCACACAGTATTTTATGTTGAGTGGAGCTCATGACTTATATATTCACTTCCCCACTGACACACATAATCACAGTAGTTTGCTGTTGTAAGAGGCTCTGCGACTGCTATAGTGAAGATGCTTTCATCCAGGTACTCATGTTCTTGTGTTTTCATATCTAGGATATATAAACTTCAGGAGTTAAATAGCTAGTTTAAAGATTATGTACAACCTGAGCACTTTATTCCTAACACTGTGCCAAGGGCAAGACATTATGGGATTTCCCAGTATGAGCAACATAGGTCATTTTACTTTTATTAGTTGAAATTTATTTTACAACTTTGAGTGTTTGAGACAAAACTCCATAAAGAAAGAGAAATGACAAAATGAATATGTGTTATGTGGTCTGTTAGATTGGGTTACCAGATATGTTCCTGAGAGTCCAACAGTTACTGTCTCACACTGAAGATACTTAGAATCTAGTAGTCATTGTATCCATGAGGATACCTGGAGAGGTTCCAATCTGACAATAGTGCACTGGAGGAGAGATGATGGCCTTAACTTTATGCTGGAATCTGAAAGAGTTCGTCAGTTAAGGAATACAGCACTACAGGTTAGATACATATGTCAGTGAAACTGCAGGCAAGCAGCCACAAAGCAAGGGTTCCCCATCCATGTAAGTTTTTCAGGGCTCAACTATCAAGTGTCGCTTGCATTCAGGCTGGATGTTTCTACTTCAATGAGGCTCACCAGAAATGCCCAGATCCAGACAAGTTAACAATCGTGATTTTTCATGACCATGAATTTGACAATATTGAGAACATAATCCTGCATGGGCTTCCAGTGTGCCTTTTACTGTGTTCCAATTCATAGCTGTGTCACAGGTTTTTCTAGGTGTTTTTTGACAGTTGTATAAGCTAAGAAACTTAAGTTCTTTTTATTCGCTAATTCTTCATGATCGCTTCCTCTTCAGTTTGCTGTCATCTTTTCCAAATCATTCTAGCATCAATTAATTTTAAATATAGGGCTTTTGTTATTTAGAATGAACTATATGTGTCACACTGTATAAGAAAAATATACGCTTTCAACTTGTACCAGTCAACAGTCACTTAAGCTATACTCATTAAAGAAATCATCACATTTGGTCTGATTCTATTTGCTGTGTTCCATGTACACCGAAAAAGCCAAACCAAACCAAAACACAAAAGCCAGAGAAGAGAGTGGCCATCCCTAAGGAACCAAACAGCAAATGCTAAAGGTGTTAGATTGTAAAGATGATGGATTCTAGAATAACAAAAAAAGAACATTGTAGGTAGAGGGAAAAGTGAGAAAAATAGCTCATGTAAGTATGTATTCAAGGCAAAAAAATAAAGACCTTTCTGGACACAGTATCTTACCATGGTTATAGTAATGCTTGGATACCACATTGTCTAAGCCATAGTTGTGCATCGAAATCCCCTTTGGGATATAAAGATAGTAGCCAAAGGTGCAGGAACAGCCCCAGAATGTACTCACTCAACTTCAGCACTTTATATCCACCTGGCATATTCTGATATGAGCACCGGGGAAACAGGTATAAGAGAGAAGAGCTTTTGTTTTCTTGCCCTTCTATGGGGAAGATTTTGATAAATAAGTGAAGAAGTTCTGTTTGTGAATTCACTATCAAAAGACCACAGTGATGGTAAGACACAGAGTTTTGCAGGAAAGAAAAAGCAACAAGCCAAACTGACAGCTTGCCACTGTCAGGGTTTTATTTAAACAAACAACAGAAGATTTACAAGGAGATATTGTATGCACGATTTTAAATAAAGCTGAACAAATAAGAAAGGCCATCATGATAAGCAATAACTAAGCAGAAAAGGAGATAATTGATCATCTATACTTACAAACTAGGAAACTGGCATGGGGCATTTTGTGTGTGTCTGTGTGTGTGTGTGTGTATGTGTGTGTGTGTGTGTTTCATTCTGTAGCTCTAATATTTTTTTTCTTTTTCTCAGCTTTCCTGTGTGTAAATGATATCTCTGAGTTGGGATTTATTAAGACTATGCTGCTAGTTTTAAATTCTCACAGGACTCTTATTGTGTCTTTCCTTTGTTTTACAACACACACACACACACACACACACACACACACACACACACACACACA
>OU015752.1:7465910-7494375 GCA_907169655.1 Acomys percivali
ACACACACACACACACACACACACACACACACACACACACACACACACCCTCAATGTATTCAACAAAAAGTAGCAAGCTGGAAACAAGACAACGTTCACCTTAGACACTATTTTCAAAACTTAAAGCAATACTCTAGAAAATACCCATCTTTCATAGGGCTTGGGAAAGCACCTTAAAGTTTCCAATGTGTTTTGAATAAATATTCTGACATTCCCACAGTCAACACAGCCACACTGCTGTATAATCATCTGGGAATTCAAAACCAGAAGTAGTTACCCATCTCTCTAGCAGCAATCGCCGACCATTGCTGCCCTCGGTACAACTTGCTGCTTGTTTACAATATGACTAGTAGGGGTCTTGAGTGTGCCACAGCTGCACTGAGTTACTTGCCTTAAAATCTTGCTCTCAGCCAGCAGCCCATAGAGAAGCTGGGCTGCTGTTTCCAACCGTGTTAATTTCTTACGAGCTCTTCCATTCTCTTTGCTACTCCCATCTCAATCATGATGAAACATTTAAATATGTATATATATATATATATATATATATACACACACACACATATATATATATCCATTGAATATTTTACTTAAATAAAAATTGCAGAATTGTGAGTGAAGTATAAAGAATTTGGTTAACACATGAAATATAAAATAATTTACAGTACTATAATTAACACGGTGGTTATTCTTGGTTGTCTACTGGACTACATCTGGAATTAACTGACTAAATTTAAAAAAATGCCACACCTGTGATGTATTTCTGCTTATCTGAACTAGGAATATTTGCTTCTCATTTGGACCTTTGAGGTAGGAAAACGTATCTTTAATCCAAATGTGATCTAACACACACCTTTTGCTTAAAGCCTATGGACAAGGAAATAGGAAGCTTTGTTTTTAGCATGCTTGCTTTCATCAAGCTAGCAAGTGCATTTCACTGGCATTAGAACCTATTTCTTCTGGGATACTGAAGACTAGTTGAGCCATCCAGGCTTGAGAACTGAGCACATGCTGGATTCTTGGACTTTCTGTTCATAGCTAACAATTTTTTGATTAGCTGGTCCAGAGTCTGTAACTCTTTTTAATAAATAAATCACACACGCACACATACACACACACACACAAACACACGCAAACAAATACATAAATATACCTATGGGATAACTATATGTGTGTATATATATATATATATATATATATATATATTCTATGTGTAGACATACATTATATGTGTGTGTGTGTAGAGAGAGACATATATGACACGCATATACCTATATACATATATATGTGTAGACATGCATAAGTGTGTGTGTGTGTCTCTAGAAAGAGAAAAATGGGGAGACAGAAAGATAGACGGTCAGAAGGACTCAAGAGAATTCTGACTAATACAGATCTCAGTACCATAGTAGGTCTAGAGCAGTGGATCTCAACCTGTAGGTTGTCCCCCTTTCACAGGGGTCAGCTAAGACCATTAGAAAACAAAGTTCAATACAAAGTGACCATGGTGACTGAGATGGTGGCTACACATGGGCTCAACAACATGGGCATCAACTCACCAAAGCAGATCTGGCTATATCTTCCATTGAGTGCCAGATCTGCCAACAGCAGAGACCAACACTGAGCTTCAGATATTACCACACTCCCCAAGTTATCAGCCAGCAATCTCTTGACATGTAGACTATGTTAAGCCACATCTTCTATAAAAAGGGCAGAACTTTGTTATTACTGAAGTATATACTTATTATGGTTATGGATTTGCATTTTCTTCACAAAATGCTCCTACCAAAAGCCCATCCATGGACCTACAGAACATATTTTAGTGTTTGACACATGGTAAAGTCTAAATAAAATGATAGTTGTTATGTGTTAGATAGTAGTTCTCTCAACATACATATTTTTAAAAGCTTATTTATTTATGTGTATGGGTGTTTGTCTCTGTGCTTCTCTTTGCACTTCATACATGCGTACCTACTGCCACAGAGTCCAAAAGAGAGCATCAGATACTGTGGAAATGGGAAAGGTGTTTGTGAGATGTCATTTGAGTACTAGGAACCAAGCAAAAGTCCTCTGGAGAAGTAGACTGTTTTTAAACAGTGCTCCATTTCTCCATCTCCTTAACATATGTTTTCTTGGCATCTTGTCTTAAATCCAGAAAATGAAATTGTGTTAATACAATTTTAAAAAGTAGCCTTAACAGCCTATTGTATGCATTTTTAAATAGTCACTCAGTGATAACTTGTGATTTTCTTTTTCTATAAAACCTGGTGGCATACATCTTTAATTTCAGCTCTCTAGATGCAGAGGTAGACAGATTTTTAAGTTCAATGCAAGCATGGTATGCAAAGTGATTTTTCAGGACAGTCAGAGCTACACAGGGAAACCTTGTCTCAACACCCACCCATCTCTCCCAAAATATCCTTCCCTTTTTCCACTGTCAGGATTTAAGGGGTGTTTTGAAATTTTTCTAAAAAGAATTTTCCCAAATATTTTTATTATAATTTATTTACATTACATATGGGTTTTAATTTTTTCACTCTTATCTTCCTGTTCCCACACTCCTCCCTCTTCCACCCTGTTCCCCTCCCCTAGACCTCAGAATCTTAAATATCTAATTCTCTAAAATATTTGTGGCTTTGAAAACACACTGACAAGAATCAGAAAGCAGGGGAAATAAGGAAATTGACATAAAACATCATAGGAAAACATTTTAAATGAAGCTTTTTTCATATGATAGAAGAATAATATGGAAAGGCAGATGCCCCAGGACAGAACAATATCACAAACAAGAGGCAAGCCCTCTGCTTACTGTGTAAAGAGAAGGACAGCTAGGGGCACTCCAAAATCTCATTCCTTCAGAATTATGGCTACTGAAACCATGTTTGCTGAATTGTTATTCTCAACCAAGCCAAGAAGTATAAAATTCTGTTAATCTCTGGGTGAGCAAGAAACCTGAATTCTTTTCTGTGGTCCCTAGGTAGCAAGTAGCATGCCTTTCAGGCAGTTGGGAGAAGGGCCTTGCCAGGCAGGAGACCTCTTTATTGTGCATAAATGACATGTTAAGTGTTTGCTTGTTGAATAAATGCATTAAAGGTCACTAATATACAGAAATATCTAGGAGAGTCCATGGAACTAAGAGAGAGTTCATAGCGAAAGTGGTGAAGAGTTAGGATGGAGCATAATTTTAATTATCATCAAAATGGATCCTGTTACTTATAATATGATTGTTAATATAATAAAATATTCTTCAAAACTTGTGAATAGTGGCGAAAGACTCATGGTTTGTAAAAGATTAGATATTGGAAGTCTCTATTACAAGTGCTTCAGAGACAAGCTAGAGTTAATGCTGTTTAAAAAGCTGGAGATTTGAGCAGGTACAAATTATACACAAAGTTCAAACAAAGCACAAATATGCGACTGAAAGAGGTTCTGGTGGAGAAAAATGTTGTCCCTTGGATGGGGACGCCTGGTGGCACTCAGAGGAAGGCTAATAGGTCACCAAGAAGAGACTTGATACCCTATGAGCATATACAGGGGGAGGAGGTCCCCCTCAGTCACAGACATAGGAGAGGGGAGTGGGGGGGAAGCAGGAGGGAGGGAAGAATGGGATCATACAAGGGATGGGCTAACAACTGAGATGTAATATGAATAAATTAATAAAAAATAAAAAGAAAAAAATAAGATCTTTTGAACAGTCATTTAAATTAGCATAATCTAAGATAGACACTTTAAAGTGCTTCTTCCTCTCTACCCCTTCAATCCTCATCCAACCAACATATTCATGTTGTTGTTTCTAGACAAGGTTTCTCTGTGTAGCCTTGGCTGTCCTGGACCCTCTTTGTAGACCATACTGGTATCAAACTCACAGAGATCTGCCTGTCTCTGCCTCCTGAGTGCTGGGATTAAAGGCACGTGCCACTGTGCCTGGCCCACAGACATATTCTTATGTAGACCAGTTCAGAACTCACTATGGAGTCAAGGATGACTTTGAACTTGGGATCTTTTTGCCTCTACCTCCCCAGTGTCTGATCTGTGTTACCACACTCTGCTTATCTGTTATCTGACATCCAACTAAGGGATCAGGACAAACTGGAAATCTCTCTCTTGACTGAGTTGCAACCCCAGGGTTGCACATGCATTTTTCTGAATCCTGGACAACAGTACCACTAATTATAAATAAAAAATATTATATTTCTATGGGTTTTTCTAGTTGTTGCATAGCAATAAAATGTGTCTATACATGAAATTAATAACTATGTTTTCCACATTTTTAGAGTTTTGTTTTGGTTTTTCAGGACAGGGTTTCTCTGTTGTAGCCTTGGCTGTCCTTTACTCTCTTTGTAGACTACGCTGGTCTCCAACTCACAGAGATCTGCCTACCTCTGCCTCCTTGGTTTCTAGTATTACAGGCATGTATCTCCTCACTTAGCTATTTTGAGTTTGTAATCAAAAGTTTTTGTCTTCTATCTACCCTCCCTTACACCTCAGAGGAGTCCTGCCCCTTCCACAACATGAATCAGGACTGAGCGCATCCTCTTCCCCTGTGGCCTGGTAAGGTAGCTCCACCAGGGGAAAGTGATCTTCAAAAACTAGGCAGCAGAGTCCAATTCTACTTATTAGGGGACCCATATGAAGACTGAGCTTCCTATTGGTTATGTCTGTGTATGGGGCCTAGGTCCCCCTCATGCATTGTCCTTGGACCTCTAGTCTCCACAGGATCCCCCACACCTTACTTAGTTGGCTCTTGTGGAGCTCCTGTCATCTATGAGTCTTTCTATCCTTCCTCCTGCTCCTTCACAAGACTTTCTGTGCTCCACCCAATCTTTGTCTGTGGGTCTCTACATCTGTTTCCATCAGCTGCTGGATGGAGCCACTCAGAGGACAGTTATGCTAGGTTCCTGTCTGCAAGCACATTAGAGTAATGATAATAGTCTCAGGGGTTAGCTGTCTCCACGGGGAGGGTCTCAGGTTGTGCCAGGCATTGGTCGGACATTTCCTCATTTCTAATCTGCTCACTACAGTCTTTATTTTCCAACATAGACAGAGAGACAGAGAAAGAGACACTGGTGGGTTTAGAGCTGATTGATTTCACCACATAGTTACTTATCAGCTGATTATTAAAATGGAAATAAAATTCCTTGTTCGATAGATTACAAAATGTGTCTTCTCTTAAATTACAGCAGCGATTCATATTTAACACAAACACAAAACAGATGAGGAACCAACAGTCATCTAATGCTATGTTGAGGTTACTGACCTTTGCAGAGAACAGATATCACAAAATAATCATCACTCTTTCCCAATTCACTTGAGATCCTTCTCAATTCGTAAGTACTACACAAGTGTTCTACCACTGAGATATGGACCCTGCCCCAAGCTGTTAGTAGTCAAACATACCTAACAGAGACAAATTGTTTGAATGGAAATGAAAAAAATTTCAAGTTTCCATTTGTGTATTCACTCCACTTGCTTGTTGTTAAATTAAAAATCAGTGACTTATCATTTAAATGAGTTAAATTCAATTTACTATAAAATATCTTGAGGATATGAGGACCTACCTTATATTAGTGCTTCAATTACATTGTTTAGGTTTTAAATAAGGGTTGTATACTTTTCAATAAGTAGATGGAATTATAATTTTGCTGATTAAATGATCTAACTTACACTCATATAAAACAGATAATACAGCAAAAATTGTAAGAGAAGTCCCCAATTTTTGATAAGGAACTAAGCATAAAAGTAGATTTGTGAGGATAGTTTTATGTGTATTCATTAGTAGTTTTCATAACTAGGAAATCACAAGCACATATGATCCAAGGGTTTGAAGAAAAAGATGAATGGTTTAAATATATGACTAGAGAGAAAACACTCAAAGCCTAGAGACTTATTACTTTCTCTCCTGTTATAAATTTTAAATAGTCCCAGATGGTGACCCATTACAAATTTACAACAGCCTGAAATAAGCTAGCTGAGTGTTGGCAAATGGCTATAAATGTCACTATTTGTTTCTGTTTTCAGATTTACCCCAGAGCATGCCGTATATATGTTTGGTATATAGCAAACTTTCAAGGAAAAGGAACACAGATGCTAGCTCTCTATTCTCCTCTTCTCATAAAGAGAAGGTTTTTAAATGTTTATTCTCACTATCATTCAGTGCTTCTAAAATAGGATTCTCTCAGTTTGCCAAAGCCAAATGTGACTTAACAGAACATAGTAATAAAAATTAGAAATAAGAAAATAACATTTATTATAAAGTTTCTTGAACAATATTCACAGAAAGATCACTAATTTTTTTTCAATAAAAAGCTGAATTATGATATATCTTCTTTGAAGTCACTAAAACATCTGAAGGTCACAAGCCAATTCACATGAAACAGACTTTTCGAAAAGATTTATATAGGTCTATGTTGCTAAATCTTCAGAGAGAGAATGCAGCTTTGCTTAACTTTCTGTTTGGTTTTTAGTTTGGGTTGTAGCTTCTCAGTGTTTTGGATTCAGTTTTGTTATTTTGATGTTATTGTTCTTGTTATTGTTTGCTAAGATATTTACTCTTTATGTTGACTGCTCTTTTAAAGCTCCTTTTGAAAAAAAATATTGTTTCCAACTCTTAAAAAAAACAAAAAATATAACAAAACAAATGTATTTTATGTAAGTGTTTGTGTGTGCATGCATGCATTCCTGTGCAAGAGGATGTGTGCTCATGTTGTGTGTCATGCGCATGCGTGTGTGTGTGTGTGTGTGTGTGTGTGTGTGTGTGTGTGTGTGTTGTACTGGTACATACAGAATCCTGAGGAATGTTTAAGTCCCTTAGGTTTGACAAACAATGGTGAGCTCCGTAGCATGGGTGTTAGGAAGCAAAGCCTGGTTTGACCTTATATAAAAATTTCGCAAATAATAATGACTCCCAGAGGGATTTCCTATGTTGTCATTAAAAACTTACTGGGATTAGAGAATGCATCAGCAGCTAAGAGCACTTGGTGTTCTTATAGACAATCCAGGTTTAATTCCCAGAACCCACATGGCAACTAAGAATCCTCTGTAAGGCTAATTTTAGTAAATTTCAAACCTTCATCTGGCCTCTGTGGCATTGTGCAGAGGTGGTGCATGTAAATATATACAAGCTGGCTGTCATGCATACAAATATAAAATAAATATTAAAATGCTAAAAGGATCATTTTTCTCATATATAGCATGAAAATATAATATATTTAATGTGAATTAAGTCAAAACTATGTTGATTTGTGACATGGAATCAAAGAAATTGATAGGATGAACGAAGAGAGAACAGTTCTTTGCAGATGTGAATTACAAACAGATTGGAATCTACATATTTCTTCCTGGGAAAATATTGATGATACTTGTATTCATTTGTGGTTCACTTACCTTTACTAGCGTGCTTACATATTACTTGTTTGACTTTATGCCATCCCGTGATCAACACTGGAAACCTACTCTTAAGAGTTGAAAATATAGCTTAAATCAAACGATTCATAGAGGATTCCTTGTACATATCACAACATTTGCTATTATTTTTAACTATTGAACTACTCATAGAATTAAAAAATACTGAGATCCTTCATTGAAGCGTATGTAGTTATAAATTCTAGTGCTGTAAGCCCAACTGGGTTTTTCCCCTACTTTATCTTGCTACATACAGTAGCTAGCTATCTGTGCAAGAGGATTGACAGCACTCCTGTTTAGAAAACACCTGGATATGGGACTCACAGATTTCGAAACTGATATAATATGCTTCTGATTTTTAACCCACAAAGGTACTCCCTACAGGAACCCCTCTTTCATAATGCACGTGCATGCACTGGTGTGCACAGGTGCGTGCCCGTACAGTAATATGCAATGGTAGGAGGAAGACATTAGGTGTCTTTCTCTTTTACTCTCTACCTTATTCCATGTGTTAGGATTTCTTACTGAACCTAAAGTTTATTGTTTGTTGTAGAATGGACAGCTAGCGAGACAAAAAGTATTCTTTCAACTCCACTTCAGAAGCTGGAACAACAACTATGTGTAACCATAGCAATATTTTCCGTGTGTTGGGTATTTGAACTCAGGCACTTGTGCTTGTACAACAATTACTCTTATCCCATGAATCATTGCTTCAGCTCTCTCAATGTATAATTACTTTTTTTTTCATCCTAGTGAGAATATATTAGTTACTTTTCATCCTTCTGTGATCACATAGATCCTGACAAGAACCCTAAAAGGAGGAGAAATATGTTTTGTTTCATAATTTAAAAGGCTTCAGTCCATGGTTGTTTGGTCCCAGGCAATTGAGCTTCACGTTAAGACAGTGGAAATGTGATGGATAATGACTACTCATATCAATGAAATAAAGAAACAAATAAAGGCAAGGGAGACACTCTATGTTTTCTTCTCTTTTGCATTTATTTCTATTCAGATGAACAACCTTTTGTGATGATGTCACTCACATTCATTGTAGGTTTTCTACCTGACATGAGTAATGTTCTTCTTGACACACCCGGGAGTGTCTTAGTCACCCGTGTGATTCTAAACCTAGTATACGTGACAATGGAGAATATGTATCAAAGATAACAAAAGGTGTCCAGAAATTTAAGACAGTTAATCTCAGACTAGACTGAGTAAACTATATGATTAAAATGCTAAGGCCTATTATTAACATGTAAGTTATATGAGGTGGCACATTTTATGTGAATATCCTATAAAAACATGAGAAGATAAACAATGTTCAAGGAATAAAATATTATCACTGGCCTTTAATGAAGAACTAACATGTAATCACAATAAAAATTATAAATAAATCAGATCCAATATCTAAATGTCAGTGGTGTTTTCTGAAAGTTTATTTTCAAAAAGTATATAGTTGCTATGCCATTCTTAAATTAAATTAACCCAAAATAGGTAAAACACAACTGTTATAAATTAACATTCTAATTTGCAAAGTTGAAGAAAACCATATTTAAAACTTTCCCTTTTTTATGCTGACACAGAATTATGAAATCAATCTAAATAACATTAATTTTTATCCTGGATGCTAAAAATATCTCCATTAGAAATGGAAATGTGTCCTAGTAGGAATAAGCTGTTATCACATAGATAGGAACCATGCAGTGAACTCACTAGGCTAAAGGAGAAAAGTTAATGTCAAAATGGTTAGGTAGTAAGTAACCATTGGCATCAAACAGTTAACACACATTTAAAAAAAAAGACAACATGACTTTAATGAGCCACTTTGTCAGCCTGCTCTAACAACTATCAAGCGTTACTGGATGACATCTAAGTGAACTAAGTTGCAATATATTCATTGGTAGAAAGAGCAGAAAAACATCATTCCAATAGAAAACGTTGTGGAAATGGGTATGATCATTTCCATAATGTTGCAATATGTAAAATATAAAGTCTATTGGTTTACTTTTATTTAGTTGTGATAAAAAATATCATGATCTTAAAGTGCTTAAGTAAGATATTTTAACTTAGCTCATATTTCACAGGGAGTCAGTCCATCATGACTGGAAGGCAGGACATGGCAACAGGAGCAGAAAGCCAACACATTTCATTCACACATGGGCAGTGAAAAGAGAGAAAAGAAAGTGCTTCAAGATATTTATTGTCAAATGTGTTTCTAGTGACATACTTCTTCAACAAGGCTCATGTTCTAAAGGTTCCATCTCTTCTCTCAACACCACCACTGGATAGAGACCAAGTGTTCACATACATAAAACTGTGGAAGATATTTCTTACTCAAACTGCCACAGACATTAAAAATTAAAAAGAACAACAATAACAAAACCATGATATTTATGAGTACTTTTGGTTGACCTTGTCTGACAGCTGTGAACTGTTAATATATCATAGGTAACTGAGTAAAGTTGTAATTTAAAACTTGCTGAAAAGAGTAGAAAATTTATTTCAAAGTGGGGAGCTTTTGGTGGCATGGGCAAGATCCTTTCCATGAATTTGAAATCCATACTAGATGACTTTTATTCTACAGTAAATAAAGTGGCAAAAATGGATGATTGTTAGTAACTTGGTATCAATCATGAGAATATTCATCAGGCCACACTTTGTTGATAATTACCTGCATGTACTCCATTATGATCATAATTGACAAATGTCTTTATTCAGATTAATGGATGAAAGGTAATCATGAAATAAAGAGCTCATATTTAACAGATATTTCTATATTCTTAGTTCACCTTGATGTGCAAGATGTGACAAACTTTTGCTCGACAGGTCACTAGTGAGTAATTTAAAGTTTTGTGTGATGTGTCCTGTCTCTCTCAGTCATACACCTGTGCCTGTGTGTTACTATGCTTTACTGTGCTATCAATGGTTATGGATGATGGCATGTTATCCTTGACTTATAAGAAGATCCAAAGGCAGTCAGATGTGAATCTGACTTATACCTTGTGAATTGACCATGCCTGGAAATCAGAGAGTGATATCCATGCAAAATTATTCATGACAAAAGGCAGTCTGTTTTCTCTACCCTAGTGCATAGGAAGATTTAGGTGTAAGTACATATGGAACTGCTAAACGAGTCTTACTTTGAAATTCCAGGCACACTATATTGTGTCTTCAAGGCTTCCATTACTCTCTGAATGACTAATGACAAATTAACTTAAGAAAGAAATGACTTATTTCATTCACTGATTTTTGAACAACCTTTTCACTACAGTATTAATGTGCCCAAGTACAAAGAAGTTTTCACTTTGTATGAGGATTTACTCTACAAGGGCTCTGCATTAAAGACTGTGGACCTAATTCATTAATTTTGGAGAAAGCATTTAGATCATGGCATTACATTTTTTTTTATTTGACCATCTGGTATCATGAACTCTTGATTCGTAGAAGAGATGTGTATCCATTCCATAAAATGAGATGTTGGGAACATCATATATTGTGATTCAATAAGCAGATAAAACCATTAGAGTGGGATATAAACTCTAACAAGTCATATAATTCACTTATTCCATCATATAAATGAGGACAAATAATTATTGTCATATCACCCAAAAAATAGTAAGTTCTGTATGAATAGGGAAAGTATGTTGTATTAAGGATCCACCAGAAACCCAAGCTTGTAGTCTGAGGTGAACTGTGTGAAGGAAAGCAGAAATGTGTAAGCCAGTGTGGTATTTACTGTATGATCTGGGGACACAAGTTATGCCTGCTATCCTATTTCAGAGCTCTAGAGACTTGCAGCATCTATCCTACCAGGAGACTTAAAGCAGAAGTATACTTGGTTAGGTGAAGAGGAGCCCAGGATGGTAGTAACAGGTCGTGAATAAGACGTACTCTAATTAAAATTAAAGTCGGTCTGTTTCGTGAATGCTAAGCCTGACTGTGGTAATGTACTTGAGGAGCAGCCTCAAGTCACTGGGTGTCAAGTAGACATGCCAAGGGAATATATTACTTGGAACAAATAAAATAGGCTGTGTTTCTTAGGGCCAGTGGAAATTGCATCACCACAGGTATAAAGTTATTGGTTTTCTTCAAATACAAATCCCAAACCTCAATGTTCCCATCATAAAAGAAAAAAATCCACAAAAAGATGAAATAAAATCTCTGGCTAATGGTTAGACGTAGAGGAAAAATAGTCGAAGTTGAAAAAAACTCATTATAAACAAATTTACTAGCAAAATGTCATTAGTTTCACAACCCACTTTTATTTTCTTTTTGAGAGAACTACATTTGACAGCTTTGATGCAGGCTTTTCAGTCAAATGCAAATTATCTTATGGTGGAAGCATCAAGAAAATGGAATAAATGAAATCTGTATGTACAATGTATGTCTTTTTTAAAGATTTTTTAAATTAAATTAATTTATTCAGATTATATCTCAATTGTTATTCCATCCCTTGTATCCTCCTGTTCCTCCCTCCCTCCTGCTTTCACCCTAATCCCCTGCCCTATATCTGTGACCTAGGGGGACCTCCTCCTTCACTGTGTGGTCATAGGCTATCAAGTCTTGTCTTGGTAGCCTGCTTATTCTTTCTCTGAGTGCCACCAGGTCTCCCAACCATGGGGAAGTCGTCAAATATTGGGCACCAGAGTTCACGTCTGAATCAGTCCCCACTCTTCACTCAACTGTGGAGAATGTCTAGTCCATTGGCTAAATCTGAGAAGGGGTTTGATTTTTACTGCAGGTGTTGTCCTTGGTTGTTGCAGTAGTTTGAGTAGAACCATTGTGCCCAGATCCACCTGTCATGACGTTCTTGTAGGTTTTTAGGTCCCTCTGGATCCTTCTGTTTCCTCATTCTCCCACACTTCTCTCACCTAGAGTCCCAGGAAAAGGTACCAGCAAACAAATCTTCATAGTTAATAGTTGCTGTTCAGATAACTGAACATAATAATTCTTATGGCAGATTTTTAGAGTTGATGGAGGAAGTATATTAGAAATGATATTATGAAAACTAACATTTACTATAGATCAATGATCTTTCCAGAATATATTGTAATTCGACAATTAAATAAAATATTTTCTTCAAGGCTGACAAATACAAATAGCCAAAACACTATGAATGTAACATTTATATAAGCCCTCATTGTTTCGTGGTTCTTCTCTCTGTATGAAGTTTACTATATATGTGTGTAATAATATAAATGTATATGAAAAAAGAAAAGTAACAAAAAATAATAATAAAGTAAAAGAAAATGAAAAAATTAATTCTCTTAACAGTAAGTTTTATTGTACTTTAAAATTTTTATTCTTTTTGAATCATGGAGCCTAGGCTGGTCTCAGTCTTGCTATGTGTCAAGGTTGACCATGACAATCCAAGAATTGGGACAACAGGAACACTGCCACAGGTAGGTCTACTACATGATTTGGGGAAGATGGTGGCTATCTTTCCTTTTGTAGCTGATGAGACCCCATCTCTCTGTGTAGCACTGGCTGTTCTACAGCTCCTTGTGGATATCAGGCATCCATCACTCTCACAGAGCTCCTCCTGCCTCTGCTTCTGTAGTACTAGGATTAAACCAGTCATCACCATGCCTAATGGTGGATTCCTTAAAATAACCTAATTTACATGAAAAGGTGAATTCTCTGAAAATTGCAATACCTACATTTTTCTAACGGAGAGTTGGGAGAGACGCTTCCACTACCACGTAATACCCCTGTCAGCATTCCAGTTCTGCAGTGCACACCATCTGACACTCCCAATTTCCATTGGCTAGCTGCCACTGAACAATCTTTGAACATATTTTTCAGTTAATCTAATGACTCATTTACATTAAATTGTTTTTCTTGTTCCCTTTTAAAAAAAAGATCACTACTTTAAAAAAGAGTGCTGCTAGCTTGTAATCATTACATTTATTAATTTTATTTAGATGATTAACAATGAAAAGTGCATTTCTTTTCTGAAAATTTACCCTACAGGAAATTGGCCCTTGAAAATACCTTACTCATTTTCTCTTTAAAGCATTAAATTTAAAAATAAAATGAGAATATGAGGTTTCATTGTGACATTTCACATTCCTTTATTAGAAATTACCAATTACCATCTTTGTTCCCCCATTCCTATGATGAGTCCCTCAGCTCCTCATCCCTCAAGTAATTCCTTCTTTTCTTTATATATCATATATGAGAGAAAAACTTAACATACACATTCCCTTCTTTTTGATCTTCCTGTAGTGTCTGTATAAAGCATGCCATATATTTTTGAATTGGGTCTTATTTCAATTAAGTCATAGTCACCAATTTTATGCATTTACTGTGACAGACATCTCTTTTTATTTACTGCAGAATAAAGTCCATTGTGTATATAAAGCATGCATTCTTTACCTACTCATCAGTTCCTGAACATTTAGTTGTTTTGCATCTGGGAGAATGTGACTTAGTGTATTCCATCCTCTGTAGTCTTGAGAACTAACGCTCTCATTCTGAACTATGCTCACAATTTTAACAGTGTATAACATTTCAAGCATTGCTGCAATTAAAATGAAAAGGGTTTGTTGCTTAAGTCCTTTTTTGCCCTACAGGGCAACTGTACATTCAGACGGTTATAAAAGTTATAAACTAACTTATTAGTTACAAATAATGCATTGACTATACCAGCTATTGCTCTAAGCAATTCATTTGTTAAGAAGGTCAAATCCATTATACATTCTGAAAGTTTAATATCTACTGTTAATTTGTTGCATTTTAGACACATGGAAGATTAATAGAGGTTCTATAATCTACTTAGAAATTGTTCTCAGGTTGTATAACTAAGTGACAAATGAAATATTGTTTTAAAGAGTGATATATAACTACTTCAAAAAAGAAATTATTTTTATATTATGTATAAATTCTTTTATAACCAGTTGAGTGGGTTGTTAAATCAATACGAGTTTTCATATTAAGTACTTATGAAACGTAATCATGAACTCATATCATTGTCTTCATATATCATTTATAGAAGTCATGTGCCTGAAATCATCCCTATACACATAGAAATATCATGATTTAGATTTAAATTGTTTAAGAATTTTCACTTGTGAGACTTCTACCCAGTAATATAATGTGTTCTTCTTAACAGTGAAGTATAGAATATAGCTATATGAAATAATTAATTAATAATGAATCCTATAGAAATTTATCTTAGAATTGCTACATTTTATAAACAAAATTACATATTAGACATGAATGCATATTTTCATACTAACGGAGTAGACAGATGCATGAATTATTGTTATGTAAAGATTTAAATCTTGGCTAAGTATGTGATGAAGCAGGTCCAAAAGCATGTTAGTGATGTTTCAGAGTTTCTCTGAATATTTTATGTTATAATTGTCAATATATTTGATTTTCAAAATGAATATTGCTTTGTATAATTATACAGCTCTAAAAATAGCAGAAGCATCTTTAATGCCTCTACATAAATTATTGTTTATTTCATCCTAATTTAAAGGTAAACTTCATTTAACATTTTAATGTATGTCTCAATAGCTCCCACAATACCTTTCAAACCAAATGTTGTATCACAATCCAACTAAAAGATGTACTCTCTGCAATGGTATGTTATATTCCTCAAGGAGGTAAGATAGAAGTATATTTCTCCATAATTAAATCGTTATATTTCAGTAAGAACGGAGAAATATGTGCATTGTGAAAATCTCGCACAGTGTATCATCCAATGACCTGCAAACCGAGCTAAGCTTTTCCAGGCAGCCCTCCTGTTCATCAGCATACTACTGGGCAATGACAATCATACCAAAGTGTTTATGTTTTGTGCTTACAACTAAGGGTCAAGTGAAATTGGCATGCAGCACTGATAACCACTCTTAGAATCACTTCAGATTTCTTACATTTTTATTTTGGATTAATTTATGATAATTGCACTTCAGAAACATTTTACTATTGCTAGCACTTCACAAGCATCATTTTTATGACTACTCTCTGGGCATAGGGGCAAAAGTCTTTGAAGCTATAACTTAGCTATCCTCATTATCTGAAGGGAACCCACACCAACAGAGAATGGATGGAAAACACACCCAAACCCTCTCAACATTGAAGAGTGGTTTCCCAAAAAAAGCATATTTAATCTTAAAAATATACCTTTCTCAACTTCTTTCAATTGACATTGATCCTAGGAATTACTCCCTCTGAAATACTTGCTACCCACATTGCCTCCTGTCAGGTAAAGCCAGTATATCACCAACACAATCCCTATGTTTCACCAGTCCTACATTCTCTGTCAAACCCCTACCCAGATCTAGCCAATGAACAGGACATCCTCCACAGTTGAGTGGAGAACAGGGACTGACTTTCACATGAACTCTAGTGCCCTGTATTTGACTACGTCCCCTTGATAGGGAGACCTGGTTGCACTCAGAGGAAGGATAGCAGGCTACCAAGAGGAGACTTGATACCCTATGATCATATAGAGGGTGAGGAGGTCCACTTCAGTCACAGACATAGGGGAAGGCAATAGGGTGAAAGTGGGAGAGAGGGAGGAACGGGAGGACACAAGGGATGGGATAACAATTGAGATGTAATATGAATTAATTAACGAAAAAGCATAAAAAATAAAATTTGAAAAGAAAAAGAAAAAGAAAGAAACATATACTTCTATTTCAAAGTATTATTCATGGGGAACTTAATATCCACATCTACAAGTATCTAGAGACTATTTATCTATTATTTATTAAGTAATTTATGTATTAAATAAATGTTTATTACGAGTAGAAAAAGGACTAACCCTTCTTTTAATTCCTTCCTTTTTTGCTTTGCTTTTTATTTTGCTTGTTTGTTTGTTTTGTACTAGGGATTATACTCAGGGCCTTGCACAAATTGGAGAACACTTTCCTCCTAAATTAACATTGCGAAGTCTCAATTACTCATTTTGAAATAGACTCTTTATAATTCCCTAGGCTTTTCTTGAACTGGTAACCTTCATCCTTCAACCTGTAGAACATCTACAGTTACTCTTTGAGGCTGCAACAAACCCTTTAATAATATCACCATACCGAAAATGTAAGCAATGTGGACTGAATGCATTCAGTTTAAAGACGTTATACTGCATCTGGTACAGTAATTTCAACATTATATAAAATTCTAAATATTGAAGTTTTATTATGTCTCCATCATATCCTAAAGGAATTAATACTTTATATTAACTTTTATAAAACAAGAAAACAGAAATTTAGATGTGTAGAACCTAACTTTAGACAGAGAACATGGTAGCTTCATAGTCGAAGAGCCTCATCGAAAAGAAGGAACAAATGAAATATATAATTAGTATAATAATAACAAAGTGATCAAATGGATATTTTATTTTGGAAAAACATTGGCACTGAGGAAAATTTGTCTTGGTTTATCAGGGCCAATTATTCATGTTAACTCATAATACATTTTTATATTCTGTCTCAAGGATTTGTTGCATGTTTCTTATGTTTTATAATGTTCATACAGTTCTGTCATACGTGTTATTTGAACTATAAATCAAAGATCCTTGTTAGTGCACTGTAAGTAGCATAGTCATCATAAAGCATTTTGACAGCTTTCTTGTCTCCTATCGTCCATGTTTTGCACACCGATTGAGTATATCTACAAGCTCAAGCTATAAACTCTTTGACTTCCTATAGTAACTTCCTCCTGTGAAAAATCAAAGCCCTTAGAATGATTAGATAATTAATACATATAGTGTGCTAAAGCCATCAAGGCTTCCAGAAAATCATTAGTAGCTATTTATAACTTTGCTTTAGTGAAATGCAAAATTAGCTTATCCATCAGAGGAACCCTTACTTCAACAGGTATTCTGACCTGAAAATATATAGGGCAGATCCTCTGAAACATCTGAAAGTGATGTTGATCCAAATTAGAACTTTAAAAATAGGTCAGTGTGTATTTTTGCTGAGATTTCCTGTGGTTTCAACTTACCACTTAAAAGAGTTGAATTGATTAACCAGTTATGAGTTCCAACATTTATTACCTTTTTGTCCTATAAGAAAATATGAATTGTATAAAAGTTAAATAACAAAAGTGTGATATTTGTTGTAAGTCTGTCCTTTAAACATACTGACTGCATTGAGAAGCAGATGACAACCATTTCGTAGCATGAAATCTCAAGAGTAAATGGGGATCCAGAAGTAACATTCTGGTCAGGAAGATGGTGTATGTATTTTTATCTTTAAATGCTGAAAATGCCATCTATTCAAGAAATAAGAACAGGATATTCAATACAGAAATATACTATTCTACTCTGAACTGAAACTCACCAATAAGGGAGATGAAGAAAATTAATATAAAACAGAATAGAAAGAAGAACAGCTTATGGTGAGTATCTGTAATCTCAGTACAGAGCAAACAGGCAGGAGAATGATCAGCCCAAGTATACACTATATCTGTTACATATTATATACTTGGATATATAATATATGAACATAGGACATATGTTTTACATATCTGCATGTACACATACACACATATATATATTATATATTATTTGAACTAAGATTTTAAAAATCTAGGTTACTGCAGTGTGACTAGCATTCTTATTAGATAAGTAGATAGATAAATAGATAGATATTGATATGAATATGGACATGGATATACATAGATATAGATGATATAGATATAGCTATAGCTATAGATCCATCCTACTTTTTTATTTATTTTATTTTATTTTATTTATTTATTTTTTACTTTTATCTGCATTTATTTTATGCAGAATTTATTCCCGTGCCATCAGTTTTTGTTTTTTCAGTTTCTTCTGGGATATCTTCTTCTTCTGTGCCACCTCCTCCTCTGACTTTGGAACAATCTGCTCCTTTTCAGTGAGGATCATATCGATGTGGCAGGGGGAGCTCATGTATGGGTTAATCTGGAAATGGGCTCTGTAAGTTTGTCAGCGCATCTTAGGTGCCTTGTTCATCTGGATGTGTTCAATGACCAGGGAATCTACATCTAAACCCTTAAGTTCAGCATTACTTTCTGCATTTTTCAGCATGTGTAGCAAAAATTCAGCACTCTTTTTTGGCCACCGAGCACGAGTACAGCCCCACTGCTTGGCCTGGGCGCACCTGCCAACCCCACCATTATACCGCTGGAACGGCACACATTGCTTCTTTAAAGTGACATCGTTCAGATACTTGGTGGCTTTTCGGATATGCATACCCTTGATGGCCTGGGCAGTTTCCCGGGTGCTCTTAAAGTGCACGAAGATTTGAACCTCTTGATTTGCATGATTTTGTAGGGTTTTCCAGGTCAAGTGAGTAGTGAACCATCTTCACAGATCCCCTCGGGCCTTTTTTAAAGTAATGAGTTTGTCATGTCTTAACAATGGTGAAACAGAGGACTATTAGGAAGCAACCTTCCATAAGGCAAAAGGTGGTCCCCTGCTCAGGGTCAGGGAGCATACACAATACAGGTCTTTTGAAATTTTCATGCTAAGTAAAATAGATATATCCATCACATGATATTCACCTCCCAAAAAACAAATCAATTAACAAGCATATTCTCCCTCTCCTTTCCCTTCATTGGCACTTCAACAAAAACACATTCTTGTCTTTCTTTTCTCCTTTTACATTGGAACCACATTCCTTGGTATTTAGGAGGCCAAGCATACAGATATGTGTAAATAGTTTAAGACACTGTGAAAAATCAAAGAACTTCAGAGTAACCACTCAGACCTCTTCAGAGAATTCATTGCTAGTATTGAGGTTAACACTGGAAAGCAAATGGTTTCTAGAAAAATCTATCTGATGTTGGGCGAAGAATCATCTAAAAATTAAAAAAAAAATTGTATTATAATTTACTATAATTACATCCAAATTGTTATCTCCTTGCTTGTATGTTCTCATTCTCATCCTCCCTCCATTTTCTGCTCATCTAGATCTCTGACAGAAGGGGACCTCCTCCCACACCAGGAGACTACAGCCTACCAGGGCTCATCAAGATAGTCTGCTTGTCTTTCCTCTGTGTGTCCACTGGGCATCCCCACCAGTGGAATATTTAAGATAATCCTCTACAATAAAAGATCTTCTGGAGGTATCTATATCCCTGATCTCCAGCTTACATAGAGCAACAGCAATAAAAACAGCATTGTACTGGCATAGAAATGTGCAGGTTGATCAACTGGGTCAAAGCAAAGACCCAGAATTAAACCCACGCAGCTATAGACACTCAATTTTTAACTAAGAATCCAAAACATGCAATGGAAAAAAGATAGAATCTTCAACAAATAGTGTTGGTCTGACTGGATGTTTACTTAAGAAAAATGCAAATAGACTTATTTATCACTATGCACAAAACTAATGTCCAAGTAGATTAAAGATTTCAATATAAATCAGACAAACTAAATTTGTTAGAAGGAAAAGAAGTGGAGAAGAGCCTTGATTTCATTGAAACAGGAGACAACTTCTGGAACAGAATACCAATTGCTAGGCTCTAAGACCAACAATTAATAAAGGGGACCCCATGGAACTTAAAAGCTTTTGTAAGGCAAAAGACACTGTCAATAGTACAAGTGACAGCCTACAGACTGGAAAAGGGTCTTCATTAACCCTATATTTGACCAAGGGCTAATATTCAAAAGAGATAAAGAACTCAAGAAATTAATCATCACCAAGCCAAATAATCTAATTAAAAAAAGGTATAAAACTAAACAGAGAATTCGCAACAGAGGAATATTGAATGACCCATAAACAGTTAAAGAAATATTTAACATCCTTAGTCATCAAGGAAATGCAAATCAAAATGACTCTGAGATTCCATCTTACACTTATCAGAATGGCTAGGATAAAAAACTCAAGTGACAGCACATGCTGGCCAGGAAGTGGAGAAAGTAAACACTCCTCCAGTGCTGGTGGGAGTACAAACTTGAACAACCACATTGGAAATCAATCTGGTGCTTTCTCAGAAATTGGGAATAGTTCTACCTCAGACCCAGCTATACCACTTCTGGGCATATTCCCCAGATGCTCCACCATACAACAAGGACATTTGCTCAACTATGTTCATAGCAGCTTTATTCATAATACCCATACTTTTTAAACAACCTAGATGTCCCTCAGCTGAAGAATGGATAAAGAAACTGTGGTACATCTACACAATGGAATACTACTTAGCTATTAAAAACAAGGAAATCATGAAATTTGCAGTCAAATGGATGGAACAAGAAAGGATCATCCTGAGTAAGGTAACCCAGACTCAGAAAGACATGTACAGTTTATACTCTCTTATTAACAGATATTAGCCAAATAACACAAGATAACCACACTACAATATATATACCTGAAGAAACTAAATAACAAGGAAGACCTAAGGAGGATGCTCAATTCTCATTCATAAGGACAAATAGAATAGACACTGGAAGAGGTGAAGAAAAGGGACAGGAAGGAAACCTATTATAGAGGTTCTCTGAAAGTCTTGATCCAGCAGGAGATCCAAGCAGATGTTGAGACACACAGCCAAATTCCATCGTGGAGCACAGTGGGTCTTATGGAAGAATTTGGGAATACAGGACTATATAGGGGTCAGGAACTCCACAAGCAGGCCAGTGGAGCCAATAAATCTTGGCAGAGGAGGGAGAACCAATCATGGACTATGCATGGTGTGGATCAAGACTCTCTATTCAGATGTAGTAGATAGACAGCACAGTCTCTTTGTGGGTCCCACAGTGTGGTGGTTAGGGACAACTTCTGCCATAGACTCTCCCCCAACACCTTGATAACTTCCCCCTGGTGAGGTGATCCAGGCAGTCTAGATGTGACGTGATAGTTGAGGTCAGATGTTAAGGGAGGAGGGCTCCCTTTTCTGAGGACTAGGGGAGGGAGAGAGAGAGTATGAGGAAGGGCAAGTTGGATTGAGAGGCAAGGACCGTAGGGGCTATAATCAGGGTATAAAGTGAACAAATAAAAATAGAAAATAAAAATGAAATATATATTTGTGTGTATATATGTATATATGGTAGGTATTTAAAGATATTAAATATAAAGTAATTATTTATAATGTATTAACTATGTAGTATATTTAAATACATATATATTTAAATTTCAAAATATTATGAAACTATGTAAAAGTTGTAAATACAGTGTAGGTTAGATGTATACTCAGAGACGCTACAGATCAACACTTTAGTATTTTTCTCATTGTGTATGTTCATTGTACAAGGTTCCTTTTGCTATAAGGACATTTTCTAGTGCCTATTGTTTATCCAAGATCATTCCTCCATACTCTAGCCTCCCTTTTTTCACCCCTCTCCCACTCATAACTACCTCTTGTCCACTAGACAGTCTCATATCTACTATAATTTAGGAACCAGAAATAAGAGAATATAAATAATATTTTTTCTGCTTTGGTTGAAGTCCAGTAGCCAAAATTTGCACAACATAGTAAATCTTATCACTCAATACTCAATGCATCACAAAGTAAGGTGCACAAAGCAAGAGGAGGGGTGGGAGGGAGGGAGGGAGGGGAGGGGAGGGAGGGAGGGAGAGAGAGAGAAAGAGAGAGAGAGACAGAGACACAGAGACAGAGACAGACAGAGACAGACAGAGACAGACAGAGAGAGAGAAAGAGAGGAGAAGGAAGGAGGGAGTTTATATATATATATATATATATATATATATATATACATATATATACATATATATATATCATCTATGCATCATATTTTGTAAAGATAATGTTTTGTTTCTTATTATGTATAGCACTACGTTCTTAGAGGTAGGATCTATGATAGGCTTGTACATGTTTCCTACTGGAACTATGGTAGGTTGAAGAAGAATTAGTTTATGAAAAGATTAAAATGGTAGCAGAGATCCCATATAGCTAAACAGTTATTTTCCAAAATAAAATGCATTTAAGTAATACTCATTGCCCTGGGAGGATTGGGAAATTTTCAAATAATTCAATCAAATATGTTAGACTAGTTTATTTCTACCAAATCATTTAACCAAACAATGACAATATTCTGACACAGCATGAAGTATTAATGTATAGAAAGAAATCTGCAATGGCAACTTTTAATACAACTATATAATAAAAAAAGTTGCAGGAAAATACATATTTAACTTGGGATATTCTAATGTAATACCTGTAAATATTTCTTGCAAAATCTGTGTTGGTACAGGATAGCATCACAGACTTGTTTTTTAAATTGTGGATGATAAATGTTTCTACATAGTCCTAAATGTTACTCCACCAAACAGTATGCATTATAAGGTTGAATATACTAAAACAAAAGTAATAGTATCATATCATGTGCAAGTTATAAAAATAAAATTGAATTCCATTTTACAATTGACAAAGTCTTTTCTGAAAATCATTGGAAATTACATGCTACCTTTGTGGTGTTTTAAGAATTCCAGTTGAAACTACAATGAACCCCCTGGGAATTTCTGTAATGAAAAGTAATTCAACTGAAAAGAATGCAAATGAAAGAAGGTTCCAGGTGGTCATTCATCATATCCTCACTTCTGGCATAAACATCAAGTAGAGGAGACTTTTTTGTTTATTTTTAAATAATTCATTAGTTCTGTCTTCTTTGTGTTTCCAATGAACATCCTTGCTTTATTGTGTTCCTTGCAATATAAAACTTGATTAGATTCAACTATTTCAGTGATGAATTTTTGGTTAAACTTAGGAAGAAAAGGGCCCTTACAGTTACTACTTTATTCTCATTAATGTGCAAAAGGATCAAATTTTTTAACACTGAGTTTTCCCATAATAAATATTGTGATATTCAAAACCAACCCTCTGCTCAAGATTGGGTCAGCTATTGCTGTCAGTCAGGCTTTGTGATTCACTTCCTTATAGCTAAGACCACATTACCTCAAATAATTTGCTTTTTTTTTTTTTTTTTTTGAGATTGAAGATACATGGTAAGATGAATGAGTTTTCAGTCTTCTGGTTTTGGACACTGATTGTCAAAAGAGATGTGGGGGACCTTATATTGCAGAACAATAACTGTACACATGTCATTCTGAACATGTTGCAAAGTTATGATATAGTCTCCCTCTAAATATTTTTGAAGACTACAGGGAAAAAAAAAACAAAAACACTTGATTGATTTGTTTGACTGATACCTTGTCCAGACTGTATGATCCTTATATAATCTTTGTTAATTTTATGCCTAACACTGAAAATTTTCACATTATATTGATGCATTAGACTCCAAACTGGATTTCTCAGAGTATGATGTAAAAACTGTACTGCTGAAGTCTAATATCAAATTCTTCATAAAGGGGAAATAAAACCAGATATGTAATTACAGCCATTCTTATATTTCTTATAAATGTGTTTTTGATTATTTGTAATTCTCTGTCTCTCTCTGTCTCTGTCTCTCTGTCTGTCTGTCTCTCTCTGTTTCTGTCTCTGTCTGACTGTCTGTCTGTCTGTCTGTCTGTCTCTGTCTCCGTCTCTCTCTCTGTGTATTATGTGTGAGGGAGAAGGTGCATTGTACACATGAATACAGTAGTCACAGAGGCGAGATGTAGGTAGTAGATCTAAAGCTACAGTTGCAAGTAGTTACAAGTTGCCTTATCTTTATAGTTTGCTAGAGGCCAAACTAAAGTCCTTTGCAGAAGCACTTTGTGCTCTTCACAGCATCACCATCTCATCTCTGCAGTGCTATCCTGACACATTCTTAGTTCAGAATGGTAATAGTAGAAATCATAAATCATGTTGATTTTAAGGGCTGATGCATCTGTATAGACACAAACAAGAAATAATATCCAGTGCTTAACCATGATGAAGTTGTCCTTCCAATACATTGGTGTGATGTGGTCACTCATCATGTTTGCTTATAACAGCTAGAATGCACATATATCTCTCATACCGCTAAAGCTTACATATTCTTCAAGAAAAAACCTTAGTTTATTTTGTCTCCATCAAGGTGTGTTTGGATCAACAGGAAAATGTGAACGTTATAGTTCAATAATGTAAAGCAAAGTCCTATCATTTTAATATTGGCAAACATACTGTCTGAGAATCAAACGTGTGCTTTCTCAGGCAGAATTCCAGAGCTCTGCTATTTCTAATCTCTTCAGACATATCTCTGGAATTTTCAATTGATTTTTCTCTTTCAGTGTGAACTTACATAGAACTTTACAACAAGGAAGAAAATAAAAACTTTATCTATCTATTTATTTATTGTTTGATTGATTTGTAATACTATCTCATGTAGTGCAAAGGGGTCTGGAGTTGTATATAGCTGAAAATGAACTTTACTCATTTTCTAAAAATAATGTGCTTTTTTCTATGTAATTTCATATATAAGTAATGAAATATGGTCATATCTACCACTTATCAGCCTCAACATATATCCTCCAAAATTTGTATTTTTAATGAAAAAAAAGTTTTATAACATGTTAGATCAGTTAATGCTACACATTTGTGCATGAATGTAGAGCCACCCACCAAAGTATGGGAATCATATTAGGGTCACATCCTCAGAAAAGGATTTTCCCCTTCCCCAACAACTATGAAGTGCTAATATCTCTTTAATAAGGAGTAGGGCTTGAAGATCATCTAGCTCATCAGCGCCAGAATATTGGCTGGTTTTATGTTGTGCAAATCTTGTGTAGGTAATCTCAGATTTTGTGAGTTCATGATGGCAGCACCCATATCTTGTTCAGATGACAGCATTTCACAGCCCTACTTCCCATCGTCCTCTTTCTGCATCCATTTTCAAAGTGCTGTGTGAGCCTTGGTGGGGAGAAGGTTGGCACATAGGTTCTGTTTGCGGCTGAAGACTGCCCTTTATGATCAACAGTTTTAGGAACTACGCATCTCTCTATCAAGTACTGTTCCCCAAACAAAGGAACTCCCCTGTCATTGAAGATTTAATACTTCTTTTCCTATCTCTCAAGGGCTGGGGTTACAGGTATATTCAACCATGAACTGAGGAAGCACATTAAAAATAAATAAAATAAAAGGTATATACAAAATGTACTTTTCCAAACTCTGTGCTTTTTTGCTGTGTAATTTGAAATGTTTAAATGAAATTCAAAATGAAAAACATACAAAATAAATTACTACCTTCATTTCTAAATAATGTTGAAGATTGTGAAGTCACTTTGAGAAAATTGTAATGGAATGTTTTAGAAAATATGAGTGATTTTTCTTCCTTTAATCTTTCCATCTCTTTCTGACTTTTCCTTCCCCCCATTTTCTGTTGCTTTGTGGTACATTAGTTAATCTATGTTTCTACTATGTAAAATGCATAAATTCATTTGAGTTATAGAAGACTTATTTCAAACTCAACTCAAAGATATGAAATGGCTTGGTACGGCTAGTTAGTAACAGAAAGACAGCAGGAGAAACAGCACTGAGGTATAATCAATGACTGTATTTTGATTGGTCACAAGCCTAGGTAGGGAAAGTCATCACTGTTTGAGGTCAGGCCAGGTTCAGCTCCACCTCCTTTTCACTTCATCTCCTAAGTAAAAAACATGTCCCTGTGTTACTCCAAGACATTCACTTATGGAATGGTCAGCAGAGAGCTTAGTAGCCATCCAACAAGAATGACATTCACTTGATGTTTGAAAATAATCTGTTTGCTTTTAAAATGTTTTCTGGTCTGTGGTTAACTTTGTTTTCAAACATCTCAGATTGTTCAAGCAATTACAAAGACATCTCTTCAATAGATACATGAAAGACAAAGAGTTCCTGGTGAAGTGCACAGTTGGTAAATTTCTGCACAAAGTCCACATAATATGTGTCAATATTTTTCTTAGTTTTCAAATACAATTCTTCTCATGTGATAAAAAAAAGAAGAAAGATAAGATTTTAGTATGTTTCCTAAGAATCAGATTCTTTATTAGAAATCATTTAAATATTCTAATAAGCCTGAGAAGGTCCTGATTTGAGAATAATAACATTATGTAGAATGGCCTGACACCTTCAGTTCATGTAAAGAACTGTACTTCCACTAAAATGTTTTGTGTGACAGAAAAATCATTGAAAATATTTTGACCTTTTATGTAGGTAGCTATTTTCCATATATTATTTGCAGATCAGTTGTCAGATAGATAAATTTTTCAAGTCAGAAACCTTTCAGTGTCATTGGTTTCTGCTTATGTTTCTAAGGGCTGGGTATTCTTTGTCCTGTAGGTGATACCTGACTTGCTCTTATATTTATTAGTATATGAATATTTCTAAATAAATACAGATGTATACTTAAAATTTTTTAATTTATTAACTTTGTCATAGTAGAATTTTAACTATAAAATTAATTAGACTTCTGTTTTCCCACTTGAGGTGTGACGGAAGGAATCTCAGTATTATGGATGAGATTTATTTTCCTTTTAATAATTTCCAGCAATATATTTTATCACAAACTGGTTTGTATGACAATTAACATAACAGTCTTAACTGTGAAAATGGCAATCCCAAATGTCTTGTAGAATCTTACTTCGACTCATTTATTTAAAAAGTTTAATCAGAGGTCTAATCATGTTAAATACCAATGACTTCTTAATTTTTAAAGATGTCAACATGGCCACCACATAGCTCTTAAGAAAGGAAAGTGCCTTATCTCCTATGTTAATTCTTGAGAATAGAAAAAATAAAAACATGTGTTTCTTGAGATAATTTTTGAAAACAGAAAAAATGAAAATATGGTTTATTTTGTTTTCTCTAAAGATTTGTTTTACTTTTACTCATGTGTGTGTGTGTGTATTCACAGATGCACACAAGTAAATTATATGCACATGTGTGAGTACATATACACATGTACGTAGATGCCTATGGATGACAGAGGGATCCAGATAATTTTAACTGGAAATATAGGTGGATGTGACATGAATCCAGGAACCCAAGTCTGAGCTTCTGCAAGAACAGCAAAGCCAATTTACCTATGATCTATTTCTTCAGCCCAGAATTATTCATGTACTGATAATTTGACTTTAGAATGACAAGTTTCTTTGATCCACTGTCAATTTTCAGTTGTCACAAGTGAGCATAAGTTATCACAGTGACATCTCACAAAATTGTACCTTACAAATGAGTTTGGGTTAGCTGCTGCATGCTTCAGCAGATTAATGACACAACAGGTGGTTTTAAATACTTCTTTAGGTCTTTTGTTGTTATGGTAGTTGCTTTTTCCTCTCATTGAAAAGTAGACTCTCTAAAAGAACCAAGAAAAAGTTGAGGTACATTCTTACTTAGCCATATAATTTTCAAATCACTGCAATTTCAGAAATTTAGTATCCTATAAAATACACATATTGAACTGGAAATATCTAAACAATGGTTCACATACAGAAATACTTACTCATTTTAAATACTGAACTGTATAAAATATCCTCCTTCAATGCAACCTCTATTTTAAAACTTTCCAAAGAGGTTAAGTGTCTGCAAATTTTAATGTACTTCCAAAGGTGTCCTATCGTTACTCACAAATTCTCTTGAGTCATGGTTAGGGAAGTAGGTTAAATCAGACAGTATACTGTAAGTGCTTGGTTCAGAATAAGTTTGGGAACATTATGGATAGTACTTCATTTGTGCTAGAATGACCCATTCTGCGATTCTGACAGGTTACTAAACTCCAGTATACTAGAGTAGTGAAGTAAGGATTTCATAATATAACCATCTGCATCTTTGTTCTTTGTCTTAAAATTTTTATAGTATTGTAGGTTTGACCAGAAAATTCTCTGGCCATGTTGTCTTTGGGGTAGATTAAATCTTTTAGGACACTCATATCTGTTATCTTGAGTTTTGTGTATTTAATTCTTAATCTTTTAGGAACTAATACTGTTATGAAGTATGATATCCCAGTTAAGAACTTCATAATTCCAGGGCCATTTAACATAAGCACGTAAAGAGAATTTAAAATTCACTCTCATTTCTGCTGACTATGCAGGATTCCACCACAAAGCCCTGTCAGCAAAAAAACAGTGATTAAAACCTGGACTTGGTCAAAAAGGCAGCTACAAGAAAACAGTGAAAGGAATCAAATGAGTTTATTAGTGGTCAAAGAGATACCCTCCAGAAAGGAGAGGGAGAGAGAGAGAGAGAGAGAGAGAGAGAGAGAGAGAGAGAGAGAGAG
>OU015752.1:7494385-7508608 GCA_907169655.1 Acomys percivali
AGAGAGAGAGAGAGAGAGAGAGAGAGAGAGAGAGAGAGAGAGAGAGACAGAGACAGAGAGAGACAGAGACGAGACAGAGAGATATGATCTGGGTGAAAGCAGAAGCATTAATTCATTATGCTTTGAGCTAAATATATGGTAGCATTTTTAGTGTTAAAAAATTTGTAAGTGTAATGTACATGGAAATTATATGGTAAAGAGCATGGTGCATTTGTGATAAATTTGTGGCCAGGTTATGTGTTGTATGTTTAGTAGAAGGATTTTATAAAAACAGTAACTTGACTATGCAATTAAAGGAATTATTACAATCTGAACAATTTCAAAAGCACAACAGTAAAATCAGCAATATTAAAGTAGTAAAATGTTTAAAAAGTATAAAAACCCACAGAAGGGAAAGAAGAACTGGTCAGTGGTTAAGAGTACATACTGGTCATGTGAAAACCCAAGTTAAGCACCTCACAGTCACCTTCAACTCCAGCTACAAGGAATATGAATCTCTTCCCTAATGCTAGGGGCAACTGTACATAAATACACACACACACACACACACACACACACAAACACACACACACACAGTTAACTAAAAATAGGTTATAAATAATAAAACAAACATTCAGTAGGGGCAATTGAGGGGAAATAAAATCAACACAAGAACAATAACAACAACAAAAAACCTAGCTCATGTGACATTTACATGGAACACATCATAAAGAAAATAAAAATTGAGAGGAAATGATGAAAACTATATACTACTTAGAGGATAAGCAGAGGAAGGACTAACCCACAAAATTAGCATCAGAGAAGTACACTCACCAATAATATTTGAATAGGTTAATTATGCTCCCCTGGAAGGCCACGTTCAATAATATGTGTGCAGCACAAATTGGACTATATGAGTTTAGGAAATTAGAGTTTGTGGGTGAGGAAGGGAGGGAGTGGTTATGGGAAGTGTTGAGGGAGGGCAGCATATATCAAAACACACTATGGGAAACTAATAAAACTAATAATAAAAACTAACAAAGTTAATAGCTAAACTAAAAGAATTTATCAGTACAGATTAAAAATAGTGTTTAATAGTTACTTACAAAAGGGCCAGAAAGGCAAAATATCCACAGTATTTGAGGCTTATCATAAAGCATCAAACATCCACCTCAAAAAACATTTTCAGAAATGTATTAAGAAACACATCATGTAGAACTGACCAAACTGATTCAGCAATCTAAGCAAGGAAACAAAAGACCAGGATATCACTATAAACTCCATGTTCATTGCTACTGTATTCAAAATATCTAGGAAATTGAACTGGCCTAGATGTTCTCTAACTGATGAGTGGATAAGTGATGAAGAATGAAGTCACGAAATTTTTAAGTTGATGGAGGAAACAGGAAAAATGCTGAATGATGTAACCCAGGCATAACATGATCTTGCCCTCATAAGCGAAACCTAGCTTCAGACTGCTAATTTTGTTTGTTCATCCCAGAGTACCACTAAAAGCCAGGGCACTGGAGAGAATCCAATTTCAGGTGAATGCCTAAAGGAAGAGGAAGTGCTGGAACATAAGTAATATTAAGATAGAGAGTAATACCAGAGTCGATAGATTTTAAGCAATATGAAAATAGAGGTTGATGCTAGGGTCAATAAATGTAAGTAGCAGGGCCTAAGAGGAAAGGAAATGAAGAAGACAAGGACAAGGAAGGCTAACCAAATAGAAATATTGTAAAAATCCACATGACTAGCTACTGTACCAGAACCCAGCAAAATTGTATACTTTTTTTTTTTAATCTTGAAGGAAGATGCCCTGCAGGACAGATAATCTTGCCCTTAAAGCTATGAACTATTCAACCAAAATCAAGTGTTTGGTGTGGGGTTACTATTGCAGAGTTATTGACCATAGAAGATCCAGAGGACCAACAAATAATACAGGCTCTTGCTATTCTCCTTGCTAGTGATAAGAACCTATTGCTGAATGCAAACCATCCTTGGTTAAAATTTGTAAAGAAACACAGCTGTAATAATGGTTGAAGTTGCTTACAAGCTGCTGGTTTTATAGTGCTGCAAGTTCTATGCGATGTGCTGTGACAGAAGAGGCATCAATAGCCTTACCCAGTTAAACCTTTCAAACTTCAGTGTTAGCCTAGACAAGATATACAGTGATGGCCATAATCAACCACTCTACTTGGAATAAATGCTTCCTCCATGGGAAAGCATCCATGCTTAGAATGGTAAACTTGTTTAAATTTTTTTAATGTGACAGCCTACATTATATTACATAATATATTGTATAACTACATAAAATCACACACATATATGCAAACATACATACACCTCTGTCTCTGTCTGTCTGTCTGTCTGTCTGTCTGTCTGTCTGTCTCTCTCTCTCTCTCTCTCTCTCTCTCTCTCTCGTAGTTTATATGCCCGAAGGGGAAACTCATTTTCTAGCTAAACTGACATAGTATCAAATCCCTTTTAACTATTTTTAGTTAGAGAAGACCTTCTTTTTTAGTGATCAATGGTAAAAAAAAAAAAAAAATACGAGCAGCTGACCAAGGTAACAAGAATAAGTGATTGTTGGCTGTTCATTTCTTAAAGAGACATTTATACCATGCCTTCCCAGGGACTTAGGAACATGCTAAAGAAGGGAGAATATAAAATCCAGAAGATAGGCAAAATAAAAAACAAACAAATAAGATTACAAAACTAGGAAATGCCTTCCTTCAGGCAAGGTACAATAATTTAATTTTCAAATAAGATCTGATTGCCTAAATTGAGTCAGCACATGTTTACTAAAAGTATGACACGGGTAAAGGAAGAGTTTAAAGGGCCCTATCCCCTAATAGTTCACTGCTGGCTACTTATAGATTCTAGGAGAAAGGGTTCCATTGTCCATCAGGCTCCAAAGAAAAGCACAAATTAGCGCATGGTCATATCAACTTCATTAAACTCAACATACCACAAAATGTGCTGGTAATTTTATGTGAATTTGACGCAAACTAGCATTGTTTCATGCAAAGCAATCACAACTGAGAAAATACCCCCATAAGATTTGGATGTAGGCAATGTTGTAGGACATTTTCCTAATTAGTAATTAATGAGAGGTTCCATCTCATTGTGGGACCATCCCTAGGCTGATGATCCTGTGTTCTCTATCTGAAAAAGCTACGAAGAGCAAACCAATAAGCAGTACCCTCCATCAGCTTCTGCATAAAAGTTTCTTCCCTGTTTGACTTCATGTCCTGACTTCCCTTAATAATGGACTATGACTTAGAAGTGTAAGCCAAATCAACTCTTTTGTCCACAACTTGCTTTTGGTTGTGGTGTTTAATCATAACAGTAACTCTAACTGTAACTCTAACTAACTCTCACAATGCTAACTCTAACTGTAACTATGACACAATATAAAACTACAGGGCATGAATAAAGATAATGCTTCATAGAAAAAAGTAAAATAATTAGAAAGGTCTTCAAAAACCTCAGAGATGTACAAAATATGGCATTTAAAATGTTTTTATTATTTTAAAACCTCTTATTATTTTGAAGATTCATTGACAATGAGGCAGGTTAACTACTGGCAACACCCAGCCTACCTCAAAGAGGATGATGAGCATCAAAGAACTTCCTTATGGAGATGGCTTCAATGTGGCAAACAAGGAACTGGACATAATGTTTTTTATTTCTGTCACAGACAGAATTCTGCCTAAAAAGGGGCAAGCTTTAATGGAGGCAGAGTCAACTACTGAATTCTGCCAAGACAGAATAAGCAAGTCCTCAATAGTTCCTGCCTCACAAATATGTCTGTCAGATATATTGGACCAGAAGGCTGAAGAAGATGCTCAAAAGTTATAGAGTTTTGAGTGGTTCTTCAGGTAGCCAACTCCCTGTCATCTTCTCATTTGGCAAGCCGCTATCCTGCACCCCTACATAGTCAGGTAATTAATTTCTATATATTCCTTCTCAAGTCTCTGATGGGGTTGTAGACCAGATAGATTAGTTTTACAATTAAGCTTAGTTTTCTAGGGGTTAAGTTTTTATGTCTAGATAAATGCTTTACGTTGATAATGATGAGATATGATAGATATTGATATATATTCAGAATTTTAGACAGACAAGGATAGGAAAGATATTTTCTTCAAGGCTGCCAATTACAAGTAGCCAAAAACACTAAGAATGTAACATTTATATAATTCCTGCTTGTTTCATGGTTCTTTTGCTGTAGGGAGTTTATCATATGTATGTGTAATAATATGAATGTATATGTAAAAATTTTAAAAGAATTTAGTATAAAAAGAAAAAATGATAATATGTCAACAATAAAAGAAAGAAAAAAGGAAATTGTTAGGGAGTAAAAGAGCTAAGAGTGAATAGAATGAAGAATGCATTATATGCCTGCAATAAAAAATATAACTAATAAAATAAAATGGAGAAAATGCCTCAATATAATGAATATGATTTACCATGGGTTTACAGCCAACTTAAAGGAACATTCAGTCTAATCTCATCTAGTTGTTGCTTGCTCTAACTTCTAGAGTATATGAGACCAGGCCACTGTATCGAGATACAGTACAAGCTGCACAAGGAGGCATAATTATTCAAAACTCAACACTAAGTACATGTGACCTCTACCATAGAGATTGGTCGTATAGCTTAAGGGCCTGAAATCTGGGTTGGTCTCTGAGACAGCACATCATCCTATTCCTCCAGAATGTTTATCCCAGACTCTCCCTCCCTAGAACTTCATTATTAGCTTTGTTTCTCAGTCACTACATCCCATCCTTAGGGAAGATGATCTGGAAGATGTCTCAGTATTCAATAACGCTTGGATGCCAAGAAAATAAATTTTAATGCTAATGAAGGAATGAAATTGTCAGCAAGAGTGAGAGAGCAAGCAGACTATATGGGCAAATGTAAGGTGGATCTTCCCATCTAAATGATTATGAATATAGGTGGATCTTCATATCTTAAATAATTTCATTAAGGACAACACTTCACAGGTGTACCTAGCCTCTTGGCTTTCAGTTAGTTCCCAATGTAGTCAAATTGACAACCAACATTAGGCACCATTAACACCAATAGCTCAGAAGCTAAGATCAACAGATAGTAAATAGGACCTAATGAAACTGAAAATTTTCTGTATGGCAAAGGACAATGCCATTCAGAAAAAATGTGCTGGCTACAGATTGAAAAAAAAAAAGATTTTTACCAGCCACACATCAAATGGAGGATCAAAGAACAAAAATACATAAAGAAACAAAAAGATAATATATCAGAAAAATAACCCAATTAAAATGGGCTACAGGACTAAAAAGAGTAATTAAAAGACAAAACTCAAATGGCTGAGAAACTCCTAAAGAAGTGGTCAACATCATTAGTCACCAGGGAAATGCAAATCAAAACAACTTCGATTTTTCATTTTAAACCAGGAAGCATAGCCAATATCAGTTAAAAATATAGCTTATGCTGGTAAGGATGTGGAGTAAGTGGAATACTCAACTAATAGTGGTTGGAATGCAAACTTGTATAGCTACTTATGTATATCATTTTTGTGGTTCCTCAGGAAGGTGAAATCAATGAACCTCAAGTTCTAGCTAGATAGCTCTTGTGCACATACCCAAAGGACACTATATCCTAAAATAAAGATACTTGCTCATTCATCACCATTGATAGTCTATTCATAATATTCAGAAATTGGTTTCAGCCCAGTTGTCCATTGAATGATGAATGAGCATAGAAAATATTACACAATAGAACAATATTCAACTGCTTTAAAAGTACAAAGTTATGAAAATCAGAGGTAAATGGATGGAGCAAGAAACGAAGTCATCCAGAGTGTCGTAACTTATTTTGATCTTTCTGTCTTCATGGATAGGTTTTAAACTGACCTCACAATAATGGGATATTAAAAAACTTTAACATAAATAGTTTCTAGTGATAAAGCACAAGTCCGTTGGTTGGGTTAAGAAAGTTGTGTGGTAATGTTTATCAATATAAACATGTCAATTTTTGGTTTTATAATAATGTACATTAAAGTGGTTTTCTTAAAGAATTTTCTCAAGAGATGCTGGGATAAAGATAGAGCAGATAGAGCAGAAATTGAGGAACTGTCCAAGCAATTCCTGGCCCAACCTGAGACCCATCCCACAGGAGAGAGTCAACTCATGACACTATTAATATACTCTGTTGTGCTTGCAGACAGGAGTCTCCCAACTTTGTTCTCTGAGAGGCTCCACCCAGCAATGGTTAAAGACAGATGTTGAGTCTGTCACTGGGCAAAGAAGAAAAGTGGCGGGGAGTGGGGGGAGGAAAAAAGGAACTGGAGGTGATGAAAGATCACCAAGAAGACCAACAGAGGCAACTAACCAGGGCCCAGAAGGGCCTGTAGAGTCTGAAGCACCAACCAAGAACCATGCATAGACTGGACCTAGGTCCTATACACAGATATAGCCAATGGACAGCTGTGGATGCCCTAGTAAAGGGATCTGAGAGTGTCTCTGATATGGACACAATTGCCTGCTTTTCGGTAACTTTTCCCTGACATGACTGACTTGCCTAACCACAGGAGAAGAGGACAAGCTCGGGCCTGATGTGACTTAATGATCTGGGGAGGGTGGGAAGGTGGTCTCCCCTTCTCTGAGGAATAAGAGAGGGGGAAAGGCAACTAGGAATGGGAAGAGAGGAGGGAGTGGGAGCGGGGTATGACTAGGATGTAAATGAATAAATAATTAGATAATAGAGTTGTGGCATAAAGGGACCTGGAGGGGGACAGGACCTCAACAAGGAGACCAGTTGAGCGAACAAGTCCTGGAGGGCGGAGCCGCAGAGACTGATGCACCAACCAAGGACTATGCAAGATGAGGACCTAGACCTTCTGCTCAGATGAGGTAGATAGGCTACACAGTCTCCTTGTCACTACTGTAACACAGGGAGTATGGGCTACTTCAGACATGGACTCTGGTGCCCAGTCATTTATCACTTCCCCTGGTGGGGTGACCTTACCAGGCCACAGAGGAAGAGGATACATGCAGTCCAGAAGGGACTTGATAGGCTGAGATAAGATGACAGGGGAGGAAGGTTTCCCCTTTCTAAGGACTAGGCGAAGCATGGGAGTGGGGATGAGGGAGGGAGTAGGGGACCAGAGAGCTACAAGGAGGGGGCTACAATTGGGATGGAAAGTGAACTAATTAAAAGAAAACATATTACAAGAGAATTTTCTCTTAGCTCATTTGTTCATTTGAATTCTCGCTTTTCCACTTTTAAAATTAAAGTGAAATAACATGGAAAGCATTCATTTATTATTGATGATATGATACATGAAACTTGATATCCACATTTTATGTTGGAAATTCAGAGCTATAGTTCAATAAATATGAATGCTTTTCTTTAAAAAAAAATCCCCAAAATTTCTTTTTTTTTTTCTACTTACAAGAAACTTGTTGTGTATCCAAGGATAAATGCTACATTAGAATGAAATATAGAAATATTCTGAGAAAATGGAACAAGGAATCAATTTTGCATGTCTATACTAATATCTGACAAAATTGACTTCACATTAAAATTAATCAGAAAAGGTAAAGTGGAACAGCTCATTATGATAAAGGAAAAAGTAAAGTGAAACAACATTACCATCCTAAACTTAAATACACCAAATTTTGTGGGCTTTTTATTATTAATTTTTAAAATTATATTTATTTTTTACATATTCATTTATACTATTACACATAAATAATAAAATAAAGGACATACAACAACAAGAACCACAAAACAATCAGGAATCATATAAATGTTAGATTCATATTGTTTTGGCTATTAGTATTTGACAATCTTGAAGAAACTTGTTTCCTATATTGGTGAGTCTGAAATTCTGAATATAAATTAATATCTATTTTATCACATCTCTGTTAACTTAAAACATCTATCTAGACATAAAAACATCTTAACTTCTAAACAACTAAACTTAATTATAAGACTAGTCTATCTGGTCTTCAACCCCATCAGAGACTGGCAAGGAATAAAATTATCTGTGCAAACAGGAAGTGCAAGTTAGCAGCTTCCAAAATGAGACAACGACAGAGACAGTTAACTGCCTAGACAGTCACCCAAAATTCTCTATAATGATGGAACATCTTCTTCAGCCTTCTGGCCCAATATAACTGACAGACATATATGTGAGGCAGGGACTATTGAAGATTTGCTTACCCTGTCTTGGCACCAAATTTTGGTATACCTACTTCCATACAAAGTATGATATAAGGCTTCAGGACATAGTAACCTACATTCCCTAGTTGATTTCAATGCTTCACTTTTCTTACAGATATGCCATATGGATAAAATATGGACAGAAAAAAATCACAATAAATGGTATTAGATATCAAACTGACCTAACATATCTACATAATATTTCATGCAGATGCCAGAGAATATACAACCACCTAAAACTCTTCCAATCTATCTCTATAGTTTCTTTCTATTAATTTTTTTATTTTGTGGGTTTTATATATCTTAAATCCACATACAATTTGACACAACTTATAGCTATGTAGCCAAGAATGACCCCAAAATTTACAGTTCTCTTCCTCTTGTCTCCTAAGTGTTTGGATAATGCATCTACCTGTAACTTTAAATGAAGGGCTAGTTTCCTTTGCTTTATGAATCTTACTCAAGAATATCAATGATTTTTCCTGTGTACTGTGTTCTGTCTGACGTCTGCTGTCAATACAGAAAAGAATAATGAAGTTATAAGTAAAATATCATCTGAAGTTGTCTGCTTATATTCATAATCACTTTCATTTCCTATAGCTTGTAATATCCTCAACATTACAGGTATAACATTCAAGTTGGAAAACTCTGTGAAAATTACGAATAGCCACAAAGCATAGTGCCTTAAATACAAACAATCACATAACAGCTTAAAAGGGATTGTAAGTGTTAACAGAATAGCACAAATGTTTTTTGCCTACAAGCATGATTTCTTATATATGTTAAATACACATAGAAGAATTTAGAATAAATATCTATATTATATGCCTAGAAATATAACCTATAAAGTATAAAATATTAAACAATCACTTAATTTTGATTTTTAATTTTGATATTCAAAATAAACTATAATGATTTAATGATGATGATTAGAGTTGCGTATGTAAAATCAGTACTTAAACAAACGCATTCTACCTAATTAGTATTTTATACAATAGTCATTGAGAATTCATTGCATGTGAATCAGCATGACTTTTAAAATAAGTATTGTTTAATTATAATAACATATTGCTAGATGCTTGACAGTTGTAATTTATACATTTTATTGTGCCCCTTTGAAATAAAATAATAATATCTTTTTCAATCAGTTGTCTCCTGTCTTTATGCTTTTAAAATGATATCTACTGTGGTTATTTGGATGAAAATGGCTCATAAATTTGAATGCTAGGTGCCCAATTTGGGGACTATTAAGGAAGGATTAAGAGGTCTGGCCTTGTTGCAGGAGGAGCAGTCTTGTTGAAGGAGGTATGTCACTAGGGTGGAGCTTTCAAAAAACCACACTAGACCCTGCCTCCCTGCTTCCTTTCCCCATCTCCATCTTCCTTTCCTTGCCTCCTCTCTTTCCTAGCAAGCTGAGGACCCTGTGAGCTCAGCTACTGCTCAAGGGCCGTGTCTGACTGCTTGCTCCCATCATGCTCCCCGCCTTGATGATCGTGACTGTACCCTCTGAAAATGCAAGATAGGCCCAAATTAAATCCTGCCTTTTATAAAATTGCATTCACTGCGATGTGTCTTTCCAGCAAGAAAACAGTAAGATATCATCAATGGATACTTGCAGCATATCACCATAAAATCCGATTTAATTTGAAGATAAAAATACATTTTTGCTTTATCTAGAAGTTCAGTAGTAAGTTCTAAGTTCATTTGAACTTAAAACAATTAGTGTTCTAACTACGCTCAATTCCATCTTGTGTTCGATGAATTCTGGACTTACTTAACTTAACCTCCCCAAGATAGACAATTAGCAAATGGCAATGAAAGAGACATTTAGAAAGCCCAATTCTAAAAACTATGAGCTTTTAATAACTGTGGTGCCTGCGCCACCGCGGTACCGAGTCAAGGACGAGGGACTGTGGATTTAACTCACACGCAATAAAACAGCGGGTCCTTCATGCTAAGAGAGCAGCAGCAGCGGCGGCGGCGGCAGCAGCAGGAGCAGCAGCAGCGGCAGCCTTTTATTCAGTGTTCAAAGAGCCTTCTTATAGGCAGCAAAACAGGAATGTCACTCACAGGTGAAATCCCTCAAGAGGTGATTGCGCACAGGAGGAAATGATCTATGAAGGCAGAGCTGTCTCCCTAATAGTGCAGGAGTGGTACTTATTATTTCTTAGTGTATATACTACAGCATTCTTAAGACATTCCATATAAAAGAGTCTGTTATAGCTCAATAGACTGAACATTGAGTCAGATTGAAGAATCTGCTCTTTTGTCAAGCCAGACATAACGTAAAAATGGATTAGTGAAGTATAAAGTTAAATTTCCAAATATTATTGTTTGTAAACTACTATATCCATTAAAATGATTCATTTATATTCTGATGGAATGTATTTGTCATTTTATTGCTAAAGTAACTATTTCAGGCTGATTCTGCTAATAATATTCCCAATGATATTTGTAATAATGATGACTATAGAAGAGCGAAACAGGTTTTTAAAAATTGAAGTTACTATTCATTATCCTATGCTAAACATTTTGAAAACTACAGCACTATTTACCCATTATTATTATACCTCACTATATAAAATAACTTTGATGCACTGTGAAAATATTAACAGTGGTACTATTAAGATATATATTTTTCCTTTTTTAACTCATTGTATTTTTCTCTTTACTAATATACTCTCATTTTAGCCGGGAGATTATTTTGATCTCTGTGGAATTTGTGAGGTCTTTTGTTGTCCTATTGTAGTCATAATTCTTTTGTTTTATTTGTTTGAACTATGTTGCCATTAGTAATAAAAACCAATCACCATTAGTTGTTTCTTCATTGAATATGCTAATTTTGCTTCAAAGGTACCAGTAGTTGTATGAAGACACTGAAAAGAAACCACCAATTAAATGGATGCAGTAATGATTCAGTAGGGAAGCAACTTTTGAGTGATTGTGAAAAAATAAAATAAAAATTCAGTTATCCTTTTACACTTGCCACTTGGCCCCATTAACAGTCTCTTAATTAGTGATACCTGTCCTAGGAGAACAGGAGTGGAGGAAAAATGGCTGAAGGTGAATGGGGAGCTCTTAAGTTCATCTGTGAGGAGACTGCAGAGAGCCAAAGAGGAAGAAAGATGAGACAAGGTAAAACATTTAAGGACTATTTGTATGAAGTCATGATATGTCCTTGGAAAAATTTATCACCTCAATTCGGATGACTACATGAGACCTTAATGACCAAATTTTAAAGTGATTTAAGTTATGTCACATGACTGTTCCAATTAACCATGAAGGATTTCAACTCTCATATGTACTGTAGACTAAACACCTAATGTTTTCCTTTAAGGAAAATTTCAAAGCATTAAACCAGTTCTCCAGAGAGTTGATAAGAGAACTCTATGTAGTGTGTAGTGTTAACTTCAACTCTATGTCACCATAAGTTTGGAAAAGCCATTAATAAGTGAAATAACATGAAATGAAAAGAACTGGCTCATTACTGAGTAGACACAACAGTGTCATTACCAAACTAATTTTCTTGTTTTAATAAGGTTACAAAAATAATGCTAACATAATCTAATTAAGTTAACAAGGTGTCTATCGAGATACAATAGTTTATAATATAATAAAGATAAGCTTAGTTTTATACATAACATCACCATAAATCAGGCAAAATAAACAGTACCAATTAGCAGAACAAATTATGGTGATAACCTATATAAACCAGCCCAGTGGAAGGAGGAGAGCTTTGATTTTTGCCTGACCTTTATTCTACTGGAAAGTCCACTTCTGCTTCTGAATTCATTCATTCATGTTAAAGCCAGCTTTTTCTGGCTTTCAAAATTGACAGTAGCTCTCTAGAAATCCTCAAGGATCATAACTCCAGATTGGAAATGCTAAGATACCTTTCAGTGGATTGAATGATTATATAGATTTCTCTGCCTGCCAGTATAAGCCCCTTGTGGTTGATTGCACTACCCAGATTCCACATCATATAGTCTAAGCGATTTAACAAATCTTCAATACTCTCCCCTAGCCCCCATCTCTCTGGGTCCATGTCTGTTCATTCTATCAGTTCTATTTCTGATAACTCTAATACACGGTGACCGTAATTTATTTGCAAAATTTTCAATTTATATTTTTGTGTTTTAATTTCAAGTAAAAAACATACAGATACTACAAAAGGAAATATACTCAGATGGTGAGGATATGTGACAGACTTGTAGAAAAGTGAGAACTGATTTATCACTCTAAGTTATGCTTAAGACATTTGCTTTTAGTTATGTAGCATAAGTCTCTACAGTGATATTTCTATTTCTGCTTCTCATTCCTCCTTTCCATCTATTTTCTTCAACTATATTCTTCACCAAATGCATTATATTCACAATATTAATACAATAGCCCATTTATATTTTAAACGCTTCCAAAAATAAATACTACTTGAAAAGAAAAAATATTTTGAATCTGACTAACTTATCATTCCATTTGCATTAGATATCAACATAACTGTATAAGAAGTTGACTAGATGATGTAAAGGTAGAAAGTGTCATGTTTTATACAGCATAAAAATTTTATATTGTCATATCATATATTTTATATCATATAATTCTAATAGGTGCTCTGATATATATGAATTAAAAAATTAACCTCTTATGTATTGACTCATATGAATTACTAACATGCAACATGTTATGGTAGAAATGAGAAAGAATTATCCAGAGAAGAACTGTGCAGCAATCCATACTGATGATGTAGTGTCTTTGATTGTAAGAAATTGTTGTAGCTATCATGCTATAAAATATTTATCATAAGAAAATAATGAAGTTTTTCCAACTTTCAATTAATTGTGCAGTTTAAGATATGTAATACAATCCCAAACTCTATATTTTGTTATAATAGAATTTTGTATCTTACAAATAAAAGACATTTGGTAACTGCTGATGAAAAGACACTTAAGAGCTCCCACAAACAACACAAATCATGCTCTGCTCAGAAAGACCAAGTACTTAGTTGAGAAAAATGACAGTGTATTTCTTAAGCATTCACTTATGAGCTACATTTTGTAATATTTTTATATTAGTCATTAACTCAGGAAGGATTGGAATCCCTAGTTAATACTTCCCTAATATGCAATATAGGATTTTTATTAGTTATTTACTTTATATCCCAGTCCTATTATTATCTTATTTGTTATTTAAAATATTCCAAGTTGATTATCACACAGGTATGAACCAAGTTCAATGGTATCTTCCATGAATATATGAGGCTGACCCTAGCTATGCCTACTAGAAATAGTAGATAAGTCACTCAGTGTAGGAAAAAGTGCAAATAAATTCTCTAAGGGTCAGATATAAGTAAATATTTTATCATTGTATGAATAAGCAGAGCCCAACTAATATCTACACACTGCCTTGATGTCTATCATCCTGATATCATGGGTTCTGTTGTAACTGAATCCAGAGGAAAGTAGAATCTTTGGAAACATCATTGTTTCCAAACATCCCCTGCAACATGGAGCCAATGCAAAAAATCACTTGTAAAACTATGTTAGGAAATGTTCCATGGCACAAGAATAGCATTCTAAAAGAACACTTGTCTTCCTTTGTAGCCATGTCTCCTGTCCGTTTGCTATGGCAGTAGAGGCTAGATGCTCACTGCTAGACAGGCTTACAATAGTCATTGATTTGTTCTGTGCTCTCTCCAGATCTGTCTTTGGTGAGCGAAATCAGCAGCTCCGAAAGCTTCCACTGAAAAGCATTAAGAGCTAGGGCACAGTGTCCTTCTTAAACACAAAATCACAAGGAGCACATCATAAGAAGAGGCCACTCTGACTGTGATATCAGAAGCAGCCTTGTAACTTTCACTGAGCACAGGTAAGAAGACATTGCAAACTAAAAGAGTGGCCAAACAGCCCATCTTCAAGCTCATGTTGGTGATCATTGCTCCCTTACAGATTATAAAGTTAGCAAGCCCTATTATGTCCCTCTTTCAGCTAAAACACACACACACACACACACACACACACACACACACACACACACACA
>OU015752.1:7508618-7527512 GCA_907169655.1 Acomys percivali
ACACACACACACACACACACACACACACACACACACACACACACACACACACACATGCAAGTACCCACCTCAGAAAAAATTTTGTTCCTCTTCATTCTCTTCATTCTCTCAAACAACCCATAACCTTAACAAGACTCCTTGGCTGCCTCTGTCTGCCAACCTTAGCCTAATTCTGGAATCTTGTAGCTTCTGTACAATCTATATAGCCCTAGAATGTTCTCCAAGACTCTCTGTTGAATAAGCTCACCTTTCTAGCTCTTTCTGAGCTCTTGTTGACTGGTTTAACTCAGTGGTTCTGGCTCAATCTTCTCTCCAAGGTAACTGATTCAAAGGGGGCTTCTCTTGTTTCTGACTGAATGGGTCTGCTTTGGCTCAAACTAACTCTAGTATCTGTCCTAATTTTCTGGTTCTTAATCATTCTCTCTTTTGTTATTTGTTATGTCTTCACCTATATCTACCTTGTTCTCTCTAAAACCTCTTTCTTTAAAACTCTCCCAGTAAATATTTCTCTCTCTCTCTCTCTCTCTCTCTCTCTCTCTCTCTCTCTCTCTCTTTCATAAATAAGTCTTTATTATTACATTGCAGTTATACTTCTGGTGGTTTGAACCTAATACACACCATCTATAAATTTCAGCCTTCTTTTATAAACACTAACAACATAAGAATTTTATATGACAGTTTGGGTTCTGAAGCTAACCATAAAACTGCTCAAGGCAGTTTTTCCTCTGTAATCAGAGTCTGCTAAATAAATCAGTGGACAAGTTTCTTTAAATGGGGTTTTGTTATTTTTTTAAACCCATTTATCAAATAAAGAGTAAAGATAGCTATGTAATTTTAATTATAGGAAAAGGTAAATAGCAACAGAAAATAGTCGCTTTATTACTTTATATACACTAGAAACATCTTTATAACTGATAATGTAATTAAGTATGTTGGAACATATTAAATGTGTGGGAACAGTATTTGAAGCTAAGCCTGTAGAAACCAGCTGGAATTTTCCTCCTGAGAAGCCTTGTAAACCATTTAATGGTATCTGCACATTGTTCTAAAGACAATTTAAAAACAAGCAGGCAATATTAAACTGGGGAAAGGCATGCTGTGGTTTGCATTTTTAAAGGATCTCTTTGGGGTAAGGATACATAGTGGGTGATGTTGCGAGAAGGCAGTAATTAGGAGGCAGCTGAAGTAATACAGTTTGAGGAATCTTTGCAAGTATGCTTTTTGCCTATAAGGTAGTTGGTGGAAGAAGTTGGGTATATCAGATAGTGGTTGAAATGTAGAAATGATAGCACAGGTAGCTAGTTTTATGAAGATAGTAGAGGAATAATACAAGATTGTGTCAAGGTTGTAGACTGTGAAATTGTCACGATAACAGTCATTCAATGTGGTATAAAAAGGATATATGGATTAATTAATAAAATATATTAAAAATAAAATAAAAATAAAAAAGCAAAAAGGAAACAACTATGAAGAAATATTATCTGAAATTTCAATGTATTTCTTAATAAAAGATAATCTAGGTTTTATCAGAAAAAAAAGGATATTTGGAAACAAAAATATTTAGGTTTTCAATTATTTTGGTGGTGTGGATTGTGTCTCAAAGAGAGTTTAGTAAGTAAGCCAGGAGCTCAGTCAAGACATTTGGACTAAAGAAAATATTTCAAAATTAGAAGCAATCAGATAAAGAAATACACATGGCTACTTATGGAAATAGCTCTTATAGGCTTCTTGATATCTAGGTCTGCAAGACACACAAAACAAACATAAGTTATAAACTCAAGCTGATGCAAGGACACAGAAAGTGATTTGAGGACCGAGTATGAATTACTGCCAAGGATTGTAAAAAAAAAAAACAAAAACAAAACAAACAAACAAAAAAAACACATGATATTAGGCTTGGAGAAGTGGTTCAGCATTAAGGATATATACAAGAAAAGGAAGAAAACTAATAAAGTGTCAAGAACACTACAGTTTTTAGTATGCAACCTAAAGAGTATTCACAGTTCTCTAAAGTGGCAGAAAAGAATGATGAGCTTAGCTAGGTGTGTAGGAAGAGGAGGGTACCACCAGAATGCTGTGGCACAGAAAACAGGGAAAGATAATAATACATCAAGGAAGAAGATACGTCAGTTGTGTCTATTGTTAGAGGCTTGATAAATATGAAAGAACTCTAAAATTAGAGGACATTACCTTGGGTCCATATACGGTGATACGGACTGACTTCGAAAAGGCAGGAGATTTTGATAAGCATGGTATTTTATAGCCTCATTAATTTAAAAGACTAATAAATGACTTATAAACAGGAAGTTTCGATGTTACTTAAAATAATAGTATATGGTATAAGAATATATAAAGTACATTTAATTTGTTTTAATGAGCACTTATAATGTAGTATGTCTACACTAATGCATAAAACACATATGCAGAAAGTATATGTTTGTATACACTCTAGTTTATATGTGAATTATGTGTTTAATTCATGAAAATATAGATGATAGTCTTTTTTGTATGAGTGGAGAGTAAGGACTATTCTGACATGGATTTTGGTCCTCCATAGCTGATCTCTTCCCCCTGGCAAGGCAGTCTTGTCAGGCCACAGAGGAAGAGGGTACTGGTAGCACAGATGAGACTTGATAGGCTGAGGTCAGATGTTAAGGGAAGATGTCTCCCCTTTCGGAGGACTAGGGAAGGAGTGAGAGGAGATGAAGGAGAGAGGGTGGGATCAGGAGGTGATGAGGGAAGGGACTACAATTGCAATGTGAAGAATTCAACCTGCAGAACAAGCAGGTAATTCATATTGCTAAGCCCACTCCATGGGAACATCTCTGGGACTGGCTGAGACATGAATGTCTATGCATAGACAATGCTTCTTCTTGGTCACGGAATCCCTGTGAGTTATTATCAGATGCCATTCTTAGTATGTCATGAATAAAGATTTACAGATGTCTTTTTTCTGCTTATACAAAGAACAGAGAACAATCCTTAATAATGAGTTGTGAGAAAATTATTAAACCAGTTTACTCAGGTAATTAGGTTTTATTCCTTCTCATGTCTCTGATGGGTTTAAAGACCAGAGTTTAGCTTTATAATGAAGCTCAGTTGTTTAAGGGTGGTTTAAGATGTTTTTAGGCCTACAGAGATATTTTAAGTTGATAGAGATGAGATATGATATTGATTTACAGTCAGAATTTTAGACTCACCAAGAAAGGAAAGATTTTTTTCTTTTCTTTTTTTTAATTAATTTATTCTTGTTACATCTCAATGGTTATCCCATCCCATGTATCCTCCCATTCTTCCCTCCCTCCCATTTTCCCCTTATTCCCCTCCCCTGTCACTGTTTCTGAGGGGGATTACCTCCCCCTGTATATGCTCATCTGGTATCAAGTCTCTTCTTGGTAACCTGCTGTCCTTCCTCTGAGTGCCACCAGGTCTCCCCTCCAGGGGAAAAGGAAAGATTTTTAGTCAAGGTTTCCAAATTCATATAGCCAAAACATTATGAATGTAACATTTTTTATTTAAATAATTTATTCAGATTGCAGTCCCATTGTTAACCCCTCATTTGTACCTTTCAGTTCTCCCCTCCCTCCCTCTTCCTCCTTATTTCCCTCCTCTAAACCTGTGACAGTAGGGGACCTCCTCCCATATGATAACAGCTTATAAGGTCCCATCTGGATATCCTGATTCCCCTCCTCTGATTGCCACCAGGCCTCCCTACCAAGAAGAAATGGTCAAATAGGGGCACCAGAGTTCTGGTCAGAGTCTGTCTCCAGCTCTTCACACAACTGTGGAGAATGTCCTATGTATTAGCTAGATCTGAATAGGGGGTATAGGTTTACGGCATGCATTGTCCTTGGTTGTTAAGTGGTTTTTGCATGCTCCCTTGGGTCCAGAACTGCCAGCCTTGATGATCTTCTTGTAGGGTTCCTGGACCTCTGGGTTCTTCTATCTCCACAGTCTCCCATAACTCTGTCACCCGGAGTCCCAATAGCCAGTACTGGCATCTGTCCCAATCCTCTGCTGAGTGAAGACTCTCAGAGGACATCCATGTTGGGCTAGTATCCAACTATAAGTGAGTATATACTATATGTATCTTTCTGGGTCTGGGTTAACTCACTGTATATGATCATTTCTAGTTCCATCCATTTGCCTGCAGATTTCAAGATTTCCTTGAATTTAATAGCTGAGTAGTATTCCATAGTGCAAATGTACCACATCTTAACATTTCTATAATTCCTGATTGTTTCATGGTTCTTCTTGCTGTATGTAATTTATATATATATATGTAATAATTTGTAAAAAAGAAAAATTATAATAAAAATAAATATAGTGTAAGAATATATAAAGTACTTGTAATGTATGTTTTAGTAAGAATTTATAATGTAGTATGTCTATGCTAATGCATAAAACACATGTAAAAATACATTTGTATACACTCTAGCATATAAATAGGGAATATGAATAGTGAATGAAAAGATAGATGATAGTTATTTGTATATGAGTAGGAGTCAAGTAACAAATTATGAATAGCAAGTCTTGCAATGTCAAAAAATACCTCTCTAATATTTGTTTGCATCACCGGTGTTTCTTTATTTTTATTCCATCTGTAAATTCTGTTGGATACCCACAAGACCATTTAATTATTCCTTCTATGTTTCTTCAACTCTTCTTCTGATATTTCACCTTGGACCAATTATTAGTTGCATTATGGGCAAACTGTTGTCAGCTGCACTAATTTTCATGTTTAGTTATGCAAAATCTGTTGTTAAGGCTATCTAGTTGCTTTTATCATCCTAATGTCTATTTAACTTCAATATATTTATTAATATTTTCAAATCTGGCCTTTCTACTATTGTTTTTTAGTCTCAATATGTCTTAAACATTTACAATTTTGTTCTCAGAAGTTTGCTTATTACAATCTCTTAGATTAATTATACTGTTGTATGAAAGTCATATTTTATTTTATACATATTCATGAGAAGTTGTTTGGGGCTATTTTCTTATTCAACATCATTCTCTTTTTGGATCTTGTATGACCTACTTTTGGGATGTATCTGTCCGAAGCAATTTTACATTTGTTCTTGCTGAGTGTCTGAGGCTCTTTCTGCCTCATGTGTTATTTATTTACTGCATAATCCCTGAGCAGCTTGGAAGTCTACATCTATATCACAAGCTGATTGAAGGCACAACAGTGATTCTGAAATTGAAGCACTCAGATTTAGAATAACTTACTGTCTTTATAGACCATTCTTATTAGACACTGATGTCTTCTATAACATCTTTCAGTGACAGCTTCCCATATTGCATATAAAGGACTCAATGGTGACCCCACATAAAATAACTCTGTACTTATTGGAACTATTTCACCTATTTTGTTTGGAAATTGTGACTGTATATAGGAATATATCTTGTTTAGTGTTTGAACATTTTTATTGAATTTTTTTATTTTTTACATATGCATTTATATTATTACACATGTATACAATAAACTACCTATAGCAAGAAGAACCATGACACAATAGAGAATTATGTAAATGTTACATTCTTAGTGTTTTGGCTATTTGTATTTGGCAGCCGTGAAGTAAATATCTTCCTTATTTTGCTGTGTCTAAAATTCTGAATGTAAGTCAATATCTATCATCTCTTATCATTATCAACTTATGACATCTCCCTAGACCTAAAAACATCTGGTAGCAAACTGTCTCTGTAATGTTCTCATTTGGAAAGCTACTAACCTGAACTCCCTGTATACTCAGGTGATCAACTGTTATTCTTTCTCAAGTCTCTGATGGGGTTGAAGACCAGGTAGTTTAGTTTTACAATTAAACTTAGTTGTTTAGGGGTTAAGGAATGTATCTTTTAATCAGCCATTTAAGGGCCTTTTAGTGAAGATTGTTTTAGAGTATGCCATTCATTATTTGTGGATGAAAGAAATTTAATGACTTAATTATAAAAGTTGTCCTCTTCCTCACTGGATATTTCCATTTCAGGTCAGTCTGCTATAGAATCTGTTAGCATTCTTTCTTGTCCTTAGTGAGTCTGTCATGTCTTATCACTCTGCTTTTTTTTTTTTTTTTTTTTTGAGACAAGGTTTCTCTGTGTAGCCTTGGCTGTCCTGGACTCACTTTGTAGACCAGGCTGACCTCGAACTCACAGTGATCCGCCTGCCTCTGTCTCCCGAGTGCTGGGATTAAAGGCGTGCACCACCACCACCTGGCATCACTCTGCCTTTTATCTATTAATGACTTTGTGTTCTTTTTGAATTTCAGAAGACTTTCCAAGATGGAACAGACAGGGAAAAATAGGCAGTAATCAAATTTTTGTTGCTGAAGCCAACTGTGGAGGGAGCACTATCCATTAGTCTGCACTAAATATAAGAGATTTCTCCTCAAACTGGTGCTTCCCACTTAGTGACAGTACTTTCTCATTTCTATGATCTGAAATGAAACAAAAATCTGTTATGGAACCTAGTTGATTAGTCCAACTCCTATAACCACATTATAGAATCACATTTCTCTCCATGTTATTCATTAAAAAACCTGGAATTTACATTTAGGGATGCATCTGGGAGACAGAATATGCCAGAAACTTTCAAGCAACCAAGCCCATAGAACCTGAACAAGGTGTTTAGAACATAAATATATTGCTTTTCTTAAAGATCTTGGATTTAACACTTAGAGGTCATCATAGTCTGCAGTAATGACAGTATACAGTTCCATTTGCAAATGGGAATGAACAAGTAGCAAATTAACTCAGACATTACATAAATTTTAATGTTAATCATGTATTCCCCTAAATCAATTATAGTTTGAATAGAATCTCTACTCATAAAGTATCTCATTAACAAGTTTATTAAGATGTGAGCTGAACAAGGATAACACCGATGAACAAGACAAAATGGACACAGAAAAGCTCTCAAAACGTCAGCTCTACATAAAGACCTATCCATAGTAACTGGGGAAAGTTAGGAATGGGAGAGAGGTACCCAAGAACATCTTTCTTCTCCAAGAGAGAGCATTGCCAAACAGTTAGCACTGAAAGCACAGATATAAATAATATTATATAGACCAAACATTCATTATATATATAATATATTATTTATAAAAAGCCCAGAAACTATTAGAGAAAACAGCAGTTCTATTTGTAGTACACATTCATGATACCTAATGCTTGAATGTCCATTTCTGGTTGCTTCTTTCACATTTAAATTGTTTGCACATGTAAGTTCAGAACCCTGTATTCTGGAGTTTAAAGTTTTCATTCGATTAAGCTGCAATGTGTTTCCTTAAATTTTTATTTATTAATTTTGTATGTACATATAGGTTGTCTGCATGGAGTTGTGTGTACCACACAAGTGTAGAGTTTATAGAGGCCAGAAGACAGCATCACATACTCTGAAGTTGGAGTAACATGTGATTGTATGCCATATTCTTTGTGTTCTCATGAGCCAAACTCTGGCCATCTACAAAATACTCTTAGTGACTGAGTCCTCCTTTGAGTCCCAAATATGACTGCTTAAAAATATCACATTAGAGAGCAGAATCCTAGGAATTCCATAGTACTTTAGCTTTCGTAATATAATATTTGAGTTAAGTTCAAAGATAATACATATTGCTTTAAATTGTGAGCCTACGAAATAAGAACTTCTGTACATTTAGTTTTCATAGATCTTAATAGAATTGCAAAAAAACTTTATTTTTAAAAAATATCATGTCTAAGCAGTTGTTTGTGTTTGGGTGAAAAACAAAAAACAAAAACCCAAAAGTCATACTTTTTTAATTATACTGCAGGTTTATTTTGGGAAAGATTTGTTTTGTTTGCCTAAAAGTAGGACACAGTGCAGAACGGGTGTAATAATGCTTTTAAGATAAGTACAACAAATGGTGCATTCTAGAGTTGTCATCTCTGCTCAGCATCAGTGAAGATACAGGCTCAGCAGTATAAAAGCAATTGTCTCTTTAAGAGCTAAATCTTATTTGTGCAAAGCATTAGCAATAGCCCCAAGGCAACAATGAAGATGTTTTCAAAGTATTGCTTGGGAGTTTGTCAGTGATTCTCTCTGACATTAATGGGAGTTCTATGGGCAGTTCTGTTCCCTTTGCTCTGAGATATGTGTGGGTTTCAATACAACTGCTTTTTACACGCTTTCTGAAGATTTCATGAAGAAATAATCTCAGCTATATATCTGCCTAAAACCATTAAAATAATTGTATATATTGTGAATCAACTATACATATAGGAAGCCATATTAATCAAAATAGCTTTTTCAGTTCTTTAAGGTGGATGTTTTATTATTTTTATTTTCTTGATTTTTTTTGCCTTGTATTATTATGAATGTTAGGCTAGGAGTCTCCATGAACACATTTTTGACAAGCTCATCTGCAATGACAACAATAGGAAGGCTTGATGCTAGTAAAAATTGCATTAGTGAAAACAGTAAGAACCAGGTGTAGATATTGGTGATATTAATGAGGGTTCAATTTCAGGGGGTTTAACTCAATCACAACACAAAAAACTATCTAAATTTCTCATGTCAATACTTAATATCCATATCTATGTGTCTCTCTGGCTACCATCTACATAAAATTATTTTGTATAATTTACACACACACACACACACACACAATGCATAAAACTGGAGCTAGCGTAAACATCCTTCTCGACGAAAAAATGAGATGAAGGCTCAATTGACAATCATTTATCTTGTTTGAGACAAAGAAAGGGATACATTGAGTCATGTTACCACGATTTTTAATTTTTATAGTTACAAAATAATTTTATGCAAAATGTATACATGTTTTGCATGCATGTATCTTTGTGTGCCATATGTAGCCCTGGTGATTGTGAAGTCCAGAAGACAGCTTCCAGACATCTGAAACCAAAGCCATCACTGTCTGTTAGCTAGCATGTGGCTGCTGCAAACCAAATCAGAATCCTCCACAACAGCCACGAGTTCCCTTAACCACTAGATCATCTTTTCATCTCTGACAGATTGCTTTTTAACATTTTTATTAAGGACACACACACACATACACACATACACACACACACACACACACACACAAACCACATACACACATGCACACACATATTAAAATAAACATGCAATAAAGTAAAAAGGGTGAACATAAATGGAAAAATTTTGTGAAAATGAAAATCTTATTCAAACACATGGACACATCTTTCATATATATAAAATCTTTAATATCTGTTCTGAAATGGCAGTCCTGGTTACTGACTATAATTCTGATTCCCTTACTGTGACATAATAACATGGGACATGTGTTCTGTGTAATGTATGTATAAATGATGCTTTTAACTAATTTTGTGATTGAAATATAAAGGTTTTGTTATTTGGTATAATCTATCGAAGTAGGATGGGGATGTAATTTACTATACAGCAATAGGCGGAAATCTATGTTTAAATGAAAAAGTAATTGAAATAATTCCAAAGAAGATGAATTCATCAGGAAATTGAGAGATATCCTGGGTTAACATAAAGGTCTGCTTAATATTGGGTATCATAAATCTTGTCATCTTGGGCCATTCAATATATTGAAATTATTTTCCTACCTTTAAACTATGGAAAAGTCTTTAAAATCCAGACACTGTATTGGCCTATCTTACATCTAAATTGAAAGTTAGCTTCTCTGATAGCTTTAGAGCTCTGTCTTTTCATTCTTGAGTGAAGAATAGCTAGCATAGCTGTCTACATAAGTCATACTTTGACTTGTAGCCCTACACAAACAAGCTTGCTAGAACTCAGAATGCTCCTCTTTGCTATTTTCTTTTCAGCCCGTTTTCTCTTCAATTTTCCATAAATATCAGCACAGAATTAAAATAGAATAAAATAGGAAAGTCACTGTGTTGTATTCTCTTTGCCTTTTACCTGTATTAACCGTATAATTTTCCCCATTTCATTGACTGTAAATTTTACAATCTCTCGCTTAATGCCATTAATAGAAACACAACATTAAGGAACTTAATAATCTTAGTTAAATACATTTGAAGAACACTGTGTTACTTAAAAAATGTATGTTAAATGACTAGAAATGTGGTATAAAATTCTATAATTACATTTTCATGTAAGCAAAGTAGACATTCTCCTGAAATAAAGTGCATAGTTTACAGCATATCAAAAAATAACAATACTTTGATGATGGTCAAGAAGTGTCTCTACCGTTTTGTTACTAGTTTGTAATATTTAAATTGTTCTTCTTGTCATCCTCCTAATGCTCTGGTAGCTAAAGTGTACTAATGGGGTCTACTAAGATGACGTTGATCAAGGAAGGTAGATTTGTAATGGCTGTCAGTGACCATTGCTTACTCACTCTCTGGTTTCCAAGTTAATGTTTCTGCTCTTTTATTGTTACTATTTTTAACTCAAAAAAGAATACCAGAGTACTTAGAGAATTTCATGAATATAACAATATATGCATACTTATAAACAAAGTGATATTTATGTACAGATATATGATATATATTTTTTTCATTCACACATAGACATGCAAATACATGAAAACCTATATCCTAATACATTATGGAAGTAAAATATCTGGCTTTATTTTCCTCTATGCAGTTGCAATTGAAGACCCTGACATAACTTTAGGTTTTAATAGTTCTCAACTATTTTTTCCTTGAATAGTTAAATTTTAGTCCTCAACAGCAAATCGTATGCTTTGTACATAGTACATGTTAAAAACATGCAGTAACATTGCTCTAAAGTCCTACCTTCTTTTTTTATTATTATTAATTTATACTTGTTACATCTTAATGGCTATCCCAGCCCTTGTATCCTCCCATTCTTCCCTCCCTCCCATTTTCCCCTTATTCCCCTCCCCTATGACTGTTCCTGGGAGGGATTACCTCCCCCTGTATATGCTCATAGGGTATCAAGCCTCTTCTCGGTAACCTGCTGTCCTTCCTCTGAGTGCCACCAGGTCTCCTTCTTATCAATTATTCTTATTCATTCCCATCCTACAATACTAGTTTTTAAAATTCTCTAAGAATCTTAAAATTAAAAAAAAAAACTTAGATGTTGATGATCAAAGAACTGGAAATTTAAACATTAAGTGATATGCTTTTGATAAAATGCATATGAATAAATAGGTTATTTTAAATCAGAAAGATCTTCATTACCCTTCTTTCACCAAAGGATAAGTCACTGAAACAGAAACTAAACAAAGAAATAATGACACTAACCAACATCATGCATAAAATGGATCTAACTGATATCTACAGAACTTTTCCCCCAAACACAAAGGATTATACCTTCTTCTCAACACCTTATGGAACTGTCTCCAAAATTGATCATATAGTAGACAAAACAAGCCCCAACAGACACAAGAAGACTGAAATATCTTGTATCCTATCATATCACCAAGTTCTAAAGTTGGACTTCAACAAAAACAGAAATAAAAAAAGCATACACACATGGGAACTAAACAACTATTTACTTAATGACACCCGAGTCAGGGAAGAAATAAAGAGAGAAAGTAAGGACTTCCTGAAATTCAATGAAAATGAAGGAACAACATACTCAAATTTGTGGCACACATTGAGAGCAGTGCTAAGAGGAATATTCATAGCACTAAGTGCCTTTCTAAATGAATTGGAAACATCCCATATAAGCAACTTAACTACACATCTGGAAGCCCTAGAAAAAGAGAAGTAGAACCACCCAAGAGGATTAGACATCTGGAAATAATCAAACTCAGGGCTGAAATCAATAAATTAGAAACAAAGAGAACAATTCAAAGAATCAACAAAACCAGGAGTTGGTTCTTTGAGAAAATCAACAAGATAGACAAACCATTAGCAGAACTAATTAAAAGGAAGGGAAACATTATCCAAATAACAAAATCAGAAATGAAAAGGGAGACATAACAACACAGACTGAAGAAATACAAAGATGCATAAGATCCTACTTCAAAGGCTGATATGCCACAAAATTTGAAAATCTAAGAGAGATGGGCAATTTTTGTGATCAATTCTACTTGCCAAAATTAAATCAAGATCAGACAAAAAAAAAATAGTCCTATTTTTCCCTACAGAAACAGAAGCAGTCATTAAAAGTCTACCAACGGAAAAAAAATGCCCATGCCAGATGGTTTCATTGCAGAATTCTACCAGACCTTCAAAGAAGAGCTAATAACTATGCTCTTCAAGCTACTCCAAAAGATAGAAATGGATGGAAGATTACCAAACTCATTCTATGAAGCCACAGTTACATTGATACCTAAACCTCACAAAGACCCAACAAAGAAAGAGAATTTCAGACCAATGATGCAAAAGTACTCAATAAATAATCATGAACCGAATCCAAGAACTCATCAAAGATATCATTCACCATGACCAAGTAGGCTTCATTCCAGGCATGCAGGAATGGTTCAATATATGGAAATCCATCAATGTAATGCACTATATAAATAAACTGGAAAAAAAACCCCACATGATCATCTCCTTAGATGCCAAAAAGCATTTGAAAAAAATCTAACACCCATTCATGTTTAAAGTTTTGGAGAGATTAGGGGTATAAGACACGTACCTAAACATAATAAAGGCTGTATACAGCAAGCCAATGGCTAAAAGCAAATTAAATGGAGAGATACTCAAGAAAATTTCTCTAAAAATCGGGGACCAGGCAAGGCTGCCCACTTTCTCCATATCTCTTCAATATAGTTCTTGAAGTTCTAGATAGATCAATAAGACAACAAAAGGAGATCAAGGGGAACCAAATGGGAAAGGAGGAAGTCAAATTATACGTATTTGCAGATGATATGATAGTGTACATAAGTAAGCCCCAGATCCACCAGGGAAGTCCTATAACTGATAAACACCTTCAGCAAAATGACTGGATACAAAATTAACAACAACAAAAAAGTCAGTAGCCTTTCTGTATACAAGTGACAATAGTACAGAGGAAGAAATTAGGGGAGCTACACACTTCACGATAGCCACAAGCAATATAAAATGTCTAGGAGTTACTCTAACCAGGCAAGTAAAAGACTTGTTTGAAAATAACTTTAAATCTCTGAAAAAGGAGATGACATCAGAAGATGGAAAGATTTTCCTTGTTCATGGAATGGAAGAACTAACATAGTAAAAATATCCATCTTACCAAAAGCAATTTGCAGATTCAATGCAATAGCTATAAAAAATACCTACACAATTTTTAAAATACATTGAAAGATCATTCTCAACTTTATATGGAAAAACAAAAAAAGCCAGAATAGCTATAACAAACCTGTACAATAAAAAATCCTCCAGACAAATCTCCATAGCTGATCTCAAGATGTAGTATAGAGCAACAGTAATTAAAACAGCATGATACTGGCATAGCAATAGGATGGTTAGAAAATAAAAATAAAAAATAAAAATAAATAGATGGTTGATCAATGGAATTGAATCAAAGACCCAGAAATAAATCAACACACATATGGACACTTGAATTTTGACAAAAATGATGAAACTATTCAATGGAAAAATGATAGCATCTTCAACAAATGGCGCTCGTCTAACTGGATGTCTACATGTAGAAAAATACAAGTAGACTCATATTTATCACCATGCACAAACTCAAGTCCAAGTGGATCAAAGACCTAAACATAAAACCAGAGACACTAAATCTGTTAGAAGAAAAAGTGGGGAAAAGCCTGGAACTCATTGGTACAGGAGACAACTTCCTGACAAGAACTCCAACAGCCCAGGCCTTAGGGTCAAAAATTAATAAATGGGACCTCATAAGGCTAAGAAGCTTCTGTAAGGCAAAAGAAACTGTCAACAGAACAAAGTGACAGCCTACAGACTGAGAAAAGATCATTATCAACCCTATATCTGACAAAGGTCTAATATCAAATTATATAATGAGCTAAAGAAATTAAACACCACCAAAACAAATAACCCAATTTAAAAATGCAGCTCAGAATTAAATGGAAAATTCTCAACAGAGGATTATCAAATGGCTGAGAAAAACTTAAAGAAATGCTCAATATCCTTAGTCATCAGAGAAATGCAACTCAAAACAACTCTGAGATTCCATCTTATACCTATCAGAATGGCTAAAATAAAAAACTCAAGGGACAGTACATGCTGGCAAGGATGTGGAGAAGGGGGAACACTCCTTCATTGCTGCTGAAGTCCAAACGTGTACAACTACTTTAAAAATCAATCTGGTGCTTTCCCAGAAAACTGGGAATAGGGCTTCCTAAAGATCCAGCTATTCCACTCCTTGGCATATACCCAAAAGATGCTCCGCCATACAACAAGGACATATGCTCAACCATAGCAGCCTCATTCGTAATATCCAGAACCTGGAAACAACCCAAATGTCCCTCAGTTGAAGAATGGTTAAAGAAACTGTGGTACATTTACACTATGGAATACCACTCAGCTATTAAGAACAAGGAAATCTTGAAATTTGAAGGCAAATGAATGGAAGTAGAAAGGATTGTACTGAGTGAATGAAGTAACCCAGACTCAGAGAGACTCACATGGTATATACTCACTTATAATTGGACAATAGTCCAAAAGGGATGTCCCATGAAACTCTTCATTTATCAGGAGATCAGGATAGATGCAGGGGCTTCTTATTGGGACTCTAGGTGAGAGAAGTATAGGAGACTGGTGAAATAGAAGGATCCAGAGGGTCTTACAAAATCTACAAGAAGAATATCATGATGAGCTTATCTGGACCTAGGAGGTTCGGCTCAAACTACTACACCAAACAAGGATAATTCCTGCAGTAAGCATTGAACACCTACTCAGATCTAGCCAATGGAAAGAACATTCCATTTATTATTCCATTAATAAATCAATTAAATTAAAAAACATAAAAATAAATAAATAAATCTGAAAGATACTTAGGACTCTTCTGGATCTCAGCATGTGTGCCATGTATGCTTCTAATAGACTGACAGAGTCTTGTTGTATATTTTATTTAATAAGATGATAATTTGTTATTTGTGTTTTTATATATTGACATATTTTTTGTAAAGTGCTATTATTTAAACTTCCACTTTTGCTTAGCTAAACTAAAACTTAAAGTGTCTTCTCCTTATAGTGGTTACAAGCTTAGATTCCAGCATAGCACTTCTAGGTATCATGTGCTAAGCTCTTTGGAATCTTCAATGTATAAATGCTTCAAAATTGGATGTGCCTAACACACACTGTGGCTCTTTTCAGTATGAGATTCTTTACTCTCATTATCCAGGAGCATTCACTGACCTAAATTAAATGATGATAGACAGACTAATGATCTTCCCTAGAGAAGAGGTATGTGTCCAGCTCGCAGAACTTCTGTAAATATCTGGCAAATGGGGTGAGTTAAAAGTTAATGACCTTGAAATGAGAAGATCTTTCTGGGTTATCTGAATCTGTAGAATCTAAGCACATATATGTCTTCTCTAAGCCAGAGAATCATATTGTCTTTCTTTGATTCAGAAGACACTGGTTTTAGAGTGAAAGAAAATTGCAAGCTTAAGAATGAGAGGGGCCTCTAGGATGACAAGAGAATTGTCTCTATGCTCTTCCAAAGCCAGAAGAAAGGAGAACATCCTGCCAAACCCTTGATAGAAAGTACAACATTGGACAGGGAAGGCCCGGTCGAGAATGGCTACTTAGTGAGTAGCTGCCTGGAGATGTTGGGAAAATATTCCTTTGGTGAATAAGAATTGATAGGCCCAACAAAGAGTACAACAAGGGTTCTGCACCTCAAATTAGACATCTTACTCAGAGCAGAACCCCAAAGACACAAGGAGTGTGATGAGATCCACATATTATTTTTGTTGTTTATCATTGATCTCTTTGCAAAATATTTTATTTCGATACAGGATTTTCATGCATGTTGTATTTTGCTTGATTATTCCCCAACCCTGCTATTCCTTTATCCCCTGTCTGGCTTCTCCAGGTATGTATTTATCTCCAGGTCTCCACCTTTGAATTTGCTCTATGGTCTCCCCTTCACCTACCATATAAGCCATATTTTTCTAGTCATGAGGCCTTCTTCCTAATTTCCTAGCCTTAGCTCTGCTGATTCTAACATGGATACATATATTTAATACCTAAAAGCTAAGATATGCATATGAGAAAGGAAAAATCTGTCATGTAAATCCTATCTTTTCCTGTGATGGAGCTACAGAGGGACACTCAACCTGGGACTTGGCAGGGTTTTAATAGACTTCACATGATAGAATGGACAAGTTTCCTCCCACATCACATTCGTATTTGTACACTGTACTTTGTGGTGACAGGTGATGCCAAGGATGAACAATGCACAGGGACTAGAGAAAGAGAAGAAATGGCACTGTTAGCAGAGGGGAAAGTTCAGGCACGCACCATCCGATTAGAGCTTGTGCTGTTTGAGTCATACATCATTGTCACTCAAAAAAGCAATAGGATGAGAGGGACAGGAAAAAACTTCATTAAAATAAAAGTACTCAGAGTGTGACAGGAGTTCACAATCAGCAAGAGGCAGAGATTTTTGTTGCAGAAACGAGTCTGCTCATCTTTGTGACTGGTACAGATCTATGCAAGAAGATGTATATAGGCACATCAGAAAGCTGATCTACGCTTACAACATTCCACTTATAATAATATAAACTTCATAGTATCAGTGACAGAACATTTGATAGATGGCTTCAAAAAGTGATTTTTCTTTATTTAATTGCATTTTTCATTGCATTTAATATTTCATTGCATACTAAACTGTCTCAATCTAAAGAGATTAAAATATATAACAATGAACAGAAGCCCCAACACACCTTCACTATAAGAAAATTGATAACAAGTAAATAAAAGTTTGATATCACTCATTATCCAATAAATACATAGCAAAACTAAAAGGATACATCACCTATCACTGGCTCAGACACTAAGACAAAAGATGGCTATTGAGGGTGACATGGAGGTGAAAAGACCTTGAGCACTTTTTGCTGGGAATGTAAACTAAAGTGAACATTATAGAAAACCAGCAAACCCACATCCAAGGATCCACATCAATTCCACAGGGAATTGAAATCAGTGTATTAAGGAGACAGGTATACTCCTGCCTTAAAAGCAGCCTGTTCAATACAGAGAGAATAGAGAAATAATTCACACTATTGTCAATTAGGTCAAATTCTACTCATGTTGAAAACCAAATGGTATTAAATTATCTATGTAGCTATCTAACATCTATTTATTTATCTATCTGTCTATCATCATCATCATCATCACCATTATCTATCTATCATCTATCAACCTAGATCATCTATCTAATCTATCATTTATTAATGCACTTATTATCTTTTGTATACATTTATGTTTTACTTTATATTTTACATTTTTTCATCTACCTGGATGCAAATAGAGAATACAATGGAACTTACAAAGAACCAATTATGTCTGTGTTCTGGCATCAGCCAATAATGTTTGTGTTTCTATTGGTGTGTTTGATCCCCTGTATATTTTGAAAAATATCTGTTTTAAGTGTTACGTCCTCTAGAAATGATCATAATGAGTGAGTTAAGCCAGAAGCAGAAAGACTCAAATGGTATATACTCACTTATATCTGCATACTAGCCCAAGGGGCATGTCCCACAAAAGCCTTCACTTACCAGGAAACTGGGACAGAGGGGAGGACACCCTATTGGGACTCTAGATGAGAGAACCATGGGAGAATAGCAATGTAGAAGGATCCAGTGGGTCCTAGAAACCTACAAGTAGAACATTATGATGGGCAGATTTGGGACAAGGGGTCCCGCTCAAACTAAGGCACTAGCCAAGGACAATACAGGCGGTAAAATTTAAACCCCTACCCAGATCTAGCCAATGGTCAGAACAGTCTCCACACTTGACTGGAGAGTGGGATATGACTTTCTCATGTTCTCTGGTGCCTCACATTTGACCATGTCCCCTGGAGGGGGAGACCTGGTGGCACTTAGAGGAAGGACAGCAGGTTACCGAGAAGAGACTTGATACCCTATGAGCATATGCAGGGGGAGGTAATCCCTGTCAGGAACAGTCATAGTGGAGGGGAATAAGGGGAAAATGGGAGGGAGGGGAGAATGGGAGGATACAAGGGATGGGATAACCATAGAGATGTAACAAGAATAAATTAATTAAATAAAAAAAAGTGTTACATATGACTGTGTATAGAATATAATAGGGTATATTTTATACATGTTTTTAATGGAAGGAAAAAGGTAGAAAAGAATTCTTCAGTTAAGATATCCCTTAGTTTGCATAGAGAAACTATGGGAAGAAGATAAACCAAAGTCTTCAAGGTCTTGAAGTATTATTCCCCCATCCTCCTACCCAGGAGTTCCTCTTGATCATTCATCGTACACATTATCATGCACTCATAACCCAATCTAATACTTAGTGATGACTTACCCTCAATATTTAGGTAAAATTCAAGAGGAATTTTTCTTCTAGATAAAATTTATTTCCATGGTATAACTGTTCCAAATTATAACAAACCCCACAATCTATTTTGCAAAGTACATGATGATGTTCAGTGGATATATAGATTTCTAAATTTACATTTTAATTCTTTTTTCTATCTGTATAAGATATTTAAAATAAAATATGAATAATATTAATGGTGCAATGAAAGTAAGCTATAAATTCCCATAAACAACATATTACAGTTCTATAATTTCTAAAAATACAAAAAAAAAAAAAAAACAAAATCTTTCCAAATGGTTCCACACCCTCATTTCCTCACCCAGCCAACTTCATATATTTTTTCTTTAAGGCAGAGAGAGAGAGAGAGAGAGAGAGAGAGAGAGAGAGAGAGAGAGAGAATGCAAATCACAGTAAAATAAAATAAACAAATCAATAAGATAAAAAAATACCAGAACACAAGATTCACACACACACACACACACACACACACACACACACACACACACACAC
>OU015752.1:7527522-7540210 GCA_907169655.1 Acomys percivali
TTTTTTATTAGGGTGTGTGTTTTCTTATCATATTTTCAATATATTCATATTTGATATATGAATACTCTGTCAGAGTTTTTTTTCTTTCTGGGGTGGCCTTTTCCTCAAGTGATGCTATCCTTGGCTATTGAGAAAAGTTATAATCTCATGAGATCTCACTTATTAATTGGTGATTTTAGATTCAGAAGTCTGTTCAAAAATCTCTTTCCTGTTCCACTGAGTTATATAAATCCCCTTCATTTTCTCCATTAGGTTGTAGGCAACAGGGCTTATCCTCAGCTCTTCAACCCACTTGGGTTTTGTAGGATGAGAGATAAAAGTCATGTTTTATTCTTCTACATAGTCATCCAGTTTTATCAACATGGTTTGTTTGAGATAATGTCTTTGTTTCAATGTATATTTTTAGCCACTTTGTCAAAAACTTAGGTGGTTGGAAGGATGCGTGCACATATGTTGATCCTCAATTCTATTCCATTGCTCAATGACTGTTTTATGCAAGGATCATGGCCTTTTTATGAATATATCTGTGGAGTATAAATTTAAATATTGGATAGTAATACTTTTAGCATGCCTTCTTGTTTGTTGTTGTTGTTCAAGGTTGATTTCTGTGATCTTCAGAGAATAAAATGTTGTCCTTACAGTCCTTAATTTGTGAAAATCCTGGATTTATAAAGTTCCTTGGTAGGGCACTTTCAGGGCCCTGCAGTTCAGCCAGTATCCTTACAAGAGAGAATATCGTTGAAGGTTGTATCTGTTAAGAAGATAGAACTATCCAGATAAATATTACCTTTCTTATATTAATTGGCTTATTTATGCCACACAAGAATGGAGTATGATCTAGATATATTAAGTAATAATATTTCTATTTATAGGAACATTGAAGTAGCACAATTCAGTTTTGTGAAAATACTTGAAATTATGAATATCGTGCACATAAAACTTTCCTACCTGTACTCTTGATAGATTGGAATGAAAAGGAAAATGTGAAAGCAGAAACAATAACAGAACAGCAGCTCATTTACATTGAATCTTTGAATTGTTCAAGTCAATTTTCTTTTGCCTTTTGGCAAATGTTTTTCAACAGCCTCCGATGTAGAATGCATTTCTATTGGCTACAATAACTTCCTAACAGCTGAAGATGCAGCATGAGTCCAAAGACTAATAGCAGCTTTGGAATAAATCACTTTTATTTCATGGAAGAAGGCAAAGCCATTTTACTAATGGATCACAAAGAGGGTAAGAACATGACACAAATGTTCTAAATTGAATATACTGAACACTATTACTTCTTAGACTTCACCATTAACATCTATATAAGCTGTGTGCCAGATTGAGGTTTCAGACTTTCTTCTTTAATGTTCAAAATGGATGTTTTATAACTGGCTTAATTTAAGTTGTAGAACTCAAGTCTGTGTCCAAACAACCTTCGTTCCCATGAGAAATCACTTTCTTTATATTTTCTTTGTCTTCTCAGTTTTACTCCATGTACCAGAATGGATCCTTTAATTTAGCATTGAATATCAATTAGAAAACCAAAACCTCAGTGGTATGCACACAGGCCCAGATTTAATTTCAGAATTCCAAACAACCTGTAGTGGAGTTTAAATGATACAATGGCATTCGTTGAAGTCACTTATGTACACAGACATAAAAGTGCACTTATCACCTGAAATTAATATTTTAGAGTGTAATTAAAGAGTGCTTCTGTTGTGTAGACAGTTCTTTCACACTCCCACATATTGATATTCCTGGTAAACAAATAACAAGTAAGGAGATTTAAAAATTATTTCTTATCACAAAATTATCTAATTTTTACTTCCCAGTTCTTCTTATGCAAAACAAATCTGTAGGGCCATTGACATTATTATATTGTTTATTTAGATTGAAATATATATTACTTAATGCTAGATCACTATATTACTAATTAAAAAAAAGATATATGGTGTTTCTTTTACCCAAAGATAATATTGCCTATGTTGAATTGTTCATATCAAGAAGCAGCAATAATTTAGATTATTGAGGTTAAAACAAAGTTAAATAGGTATGCTGGCAACCCAAGATCTGGAGGGTATACACAAAAAGATAGGCGTCCAAGATCATGCTTAGCTGCAGAGTAAATTATTACTTGTATTACAAGAACCCTGGTCTCAAAATCAATAAAATAAATGAATGAATGAATGAATAAGTTTGTGGGACTATTTGAAGGGATGGAGGAGGTACCAGTAAAGAAACAGTGGCATGTAAAGGAAAAAGAAACATGTGTGTGTGTAATATATTGTTATATTGACATATATTTATACATGCATAATGAAACCATTATTTCATATGTTAACCTAAAAATAAATTTTAAAAGTTTATAATTACTCTCCTGATGTCTGAGGAATTGTGACTGGTGCGAAAAGGACATTTCCATGATGAGTGTAATTTGGAATCTTATTAACATGAGAGATCTGCTGATATAGGTGCATACACCTCTCATCATTTATACACACAGAGTATTTGGTTCATTTGGTGATCTTACCAGGAGCCTTCATCCATCCTGTCCTACCCTCTCTGGTATTACATTTACATAGCTGATATCATAAAGGAGTGACTGGTAGAAACAGCAGATTTCCAAGTTCAGTGAGGCAGGCTGGCTGCTTGACAACTGAGCAAGAGGCAGAGCTGAGAGGTCAACATGCCAGATTATTAGAGCAGTGATGTGTCAAGACATTTCTTGATGAATGAAAAGACAGAACTACGGTCAACACCAATGCATACGGACCAAGCGGTTTTACCAAACACCCAGTGACAGTAACAGTGGCAGAGGAACAGCCATGGTAACCTTGGCAGCAAAGACAGAGTAGTTGCATGGGTGGCAGTGATGCCACAAGGACAAAAACAATAGTGGGAAATGCAGAGGAGACCGTAAATGAGGTGAGTCTTGGGCACTTTAGATTTGGAAGCTGTAACATCTGCTGGTGACAAGAGCTGAGGAATCTTAAAGTCTTGGGCTGAAGCAAGACTTATAACAGTCCCAGGGCTGAATACCTCTGAACCAGAAACCTCTGCTAGAGCCATTCCAGCAGAGGATGGCATCTGCTGCCCTCCCCACTCTATACAGCTACTGCTCACTGCCACTGGATGCCATGAGATACAACAGTTGCCAAAGAGCAGTGCTGAAAGTGTTTCTCCTGGCTTCTCTGTTGTCCCTAAACTGAAGGATAGATAAAGAAACTGTGGTACATTTATACAATGAAATACTACTTAGCTATCAAAAAAACAGAGAAAATTTGAAATTTGCAGGCAAATGGAAGGAACTAGGAAAGATCATCCTAAGTGTGGTAACCGTGACCCAGAAAGAGACACATGGTATATACTCACATATAAGTGGATATTAGCCCAACTTAGATGTCCTCTGAGAGACCCCAATCAATAGGAGTTTGGGGAGGATACTGGGACTCTCAGCCTGACCTTGGAAGAATCACTGTGAGTTATATGGAAGAGTTGGGGGATGGAAAGACCAGAGGTGGGAGGTGTAGGTGGGTGTTGTCAGGAGCTCCACAAAGAACCTATCAAGCCTGGTGGATCTGGGCCTAGCAGGGCCTACACAAACTGATGCACCAGTCAAGGACATTGCACGCAGAGATCCTAAATTCCCTGTTCAGATGTAGCTCATTCTCCACGTGTGAAAGCGGGGAGAAGGGAAGGGACTGCCTTTAAAATGAACTCTGGTGCCCATTATTTGGTCATTGCCCCTTCGCAGAGAAGCCCTGCAGGAACACAGAGGAAGGGAATGCAGGCTATCCAGATGTGACCTGATAGGCTGTGATCAGAAGGTGGGGAGGAGGACCCCATGTGTCTAGGTCTATGGTGAGGAATAGGGCAGAAGATGGAGGGAGGGTAGGAACAGGAAGATAAGGGCTATGGGGTTACAACCGGGATGTAATGTCAATAAATTATAAAATAATAAAATAAAATTTAAAAATATAAGCCCAAGAGCTACTTAAAATTTTTGTTAAGTCCTACTATTCCAGGTACCCCAATCCTTGAAAGCCTTGGATATTATCCACATCTGTAGTTATATACATATGTGAAAAGTTAGATATTTTTTAAAAAATGTATTATATTTAAAGTGTATATAAATGTAAATCACAAAAGGCACTGCATGTCAAAACAATCTGGAAAAAGTGTCAATATGAGAGGATTCTTTTTCTGGAATATAAACCTACACTGATGTGAAAGTTTTGAAAACGTTTCTTTAAACTGGAAATTGAGTCAAAACAGACAACAAATTAATTAGCCGGGGTATGTGTGTGTGTGTGTGTGTGTGTGTGTGTGTGTGTGTGTGTGTGTGCGCGCGCGCGTGTGTGTGCTTTTCAGCCCAAAGATGAAGAATTCAATCCAGAACCAGAGATCTGAAAATTCTTAGCTGTTCTAACTAAAAGTGGCAGATTTTATTGAAACAAGGATAAAGTCAAGATGTGCTATTCCTATGTGGATGGAAAGTCCTCTGAGAGACTGAATGGTGAGATTCAGAAATGTGAGGGATCCGCAAATTTGCTGAGATAATTTCTCATATTACCGTGTAAGTGCTCTGGCAGAAAAGTGCACCGAGAGCTCCGCGGAAGCTGAAATGGAGAGTTCAGACGGGTAGAGCAGGGCATGTGGTCCTTGCGAAACACCTGTCAGTCAGCAGGGGATGGAAACTTTAGCATTTTGAGTGTTTGAGAACAATTTTTACCCAAAGCCATGACAGATGACTACACTGCATATGATTGTTTGGCCTTTGGGATCTAGTTTAGAAATTATAAAATTTAAAAATAGATGAGCAGATATTACAGCAACTATGTCCTGAAAAAGATCTTTTTAAAAAAACTATATAACACAGAATTTTTTATTATTATTTAAATGATTAGTGTGGATTAGAAACCAAAACACAAATGATAGTCAGCATGTTTTGCCTTGGAGTGAAAACAGCAGCAGGATTTATTTTTGCCACTTGTTTTTCAGCAGTTTATTTTCTGACCCAACAGCTATATTCGTAGATGCTTACATTAAAAAAAAAAAAAACCAACCAAACAAACAAACAAACAAAATGAATGTTCACACAAAGCCATGCATGGGAATGGCTTTTAAAAGGCAGTTATTTACTATAATTGCTCAAATTAAAAACACTACTTAAAGGATACATTATAAATATGCCACTAAGCTTTATTCCCAGTGTATTATTTATCTTTTCACAAATGAATCATCATGTTTCCAATACATTTCATCATCCTGCTGTCAAGTGTCCATGATTCTAAGTGTGTAACTGAGTCCCAATGTACATATTTGGGTACTATATCATTTATATGCTAAATTTACACAGAAACTAAAGGGATAAAAATATACATATATAAAGTGACTGTCCCCAGAATTTACCAGGAAGGATGCTGTGCATGTTATCATCGATGCAGCCTTCCAATAGACTACAGATGACTCCCTGTTTCTTGAGACCTGAGCTTAGAGTTTACACATTGACAGTTCGCCAACATACAGAAACAACAATTTATGTAATGTTATATCAACTACGATAAAGGTCAAGATATCGCATCACTAAAACCAAGTATTCAGACAAGTATTCCCTGAGGAGATGAGGACCATGGAGAATATAAGAGAACTATATTTAATTTTTTTTAATATTGGATGGGTACTTGAATGCAACATGGCAATTGGCACCATTTAATGAGTTATTTTTAGCATCATGGGCTTTTAGTGATATTTCCAAAAAGCATCAGCAAACTTACATTCCTAGAGTATTTTAGCTTTTGGCACCCACACAGGTCCCTTTGCTACCAGCTAGTGTAGTAATTTGCTGTTTTTAAGTAAAGGAATGTCATAAAACTTTATTTTAAGCAAGCCAAGGGCAACACCATGAGAACTAATAATTTATTCTCTCAAATAGGAATCTTGATGGAAACAATAAATAAGTATATCTGTATTATGAGGGGTTTAAATTTGAAGTTGAGAGGAACTATAAAGGATTGAAACATACAAAACCGCATTTTATCTTAAAAACGTACGTGTTTGTGACCTGAAGAGAATGAAAGATGCTCAACTTAAAAGAACACTGTGTAATTATTTTTCCATTAACATTGAAGAAATAATAATCTTTTAACACTAATTTTCAGTTGGCTGCAATTTAGCATGTAACATGGGACTATTAGATCACAGATGCAAAAGACAAAGAAATCGATGCACTTTTTGAACACCACATGCTTCCTTACACTAAAAGAAACTAATGATTTGTCTCAAAGTCACTATAAAATTGGTACAGTGAGTATATTTTGTTAATTTTTCAAGCATTTCTTACTTAAATCACATACTTAATATCACAAGGAACAGAGCCAATACTGGTAAAAGTAAACAATGTCAAACAATAAATGTAATGGAAATCATTTTCAAATGTCACTATACTCATGTGACTATTGATAACAGTTTATTTGCATTCCTTGTTTTTAGTTAATAGACTTTCAGTTAATGCACTTTTCTGTGTGAAGTTGTAATTTCCACCCAAACAGCATCGTTGGTGCTTCAGTGACTATTTTTCAGGATACATCTTTTTCTAAATTAGTACAACATACACGTATTGTTACTTTTTATTGCTATAATAAAAATGGCATGACTAAACCCAACTTTAAAAAGAGTTTAATCTTCCTCATGGTTCATAATGGTTATAAAGGCATGATATGGCATCAGGAAAAGGAAGCTATTAGTTATAAGAAGCAGCAGGGTAGGGGGATGTGGATGGAGGTCAGGGTTAATATTTCTAGCAAGGCTCTATCTCCTAAAGGTTCATAACCTTTGTAATAAGTACCACATACTGTGACGCATATTCACATAAATAAATCAGGGGAGGACATTTTTCATTCAAACCATATAACATTATGTGCCCAGGTCCTATAGGTTCATAGCCAATTCTCGGTGTAACATGAATTCAGTACTACTTCAAGGTACCAAAAGTCTTCAATTGTCTTACTACTGTTCAAAATTATAAATTCTGTGACTCAAGCCAATTTCTTTTTTAATATAGTTTATTAATTTATCCCTATTACATCTAAATTGTTATCCCATCCCTTGTATCCTCCCACTCCTCCCTTCCTCCCATTTTTCCCTTACTCCCCTCCCCTATGACTGTGACTGATGGGGACCTTCTCCCCCTGTATATGCTCATAGGGTATCAAGTCTCTTCTTGGCAGCCTGCTATCCTTCCTCTGAGTGCCACCAGACCTCCTTGATCATGATTTTTCTATAAAAAATAAATAAATGCTTCCAACATATGGTGAAAACACCAACACACACACACATACACACACACACACACACACACATACAGAGAGAGAGACAGACAGACAGACAGATAGATAGACAGAGAGACGGATAGACAGACAGACAGACAGACAGAGACAGAGAGAATAAATAGGAATGGTAGCACAGTGAGAAAAACAGATCAAAACAATACCCAAATCTAGCGATTCCTGTCCAGCATGCAGAGTTTTGAAGGGCTCAGCCAGGAACACCCTCTGGTTGTCTGAACCCTGCATATCTTCCTCAGTTGATGCCTGTCCTGGTGCTCAGTTATGGTTGGCAGTTACCTAGTGATGCTGCATCTCTAACATGGTGCTCGCTCTATTACAACCTAGGCTTTGTCATCATAGCTACTCTCAATTGCCTCCTAGCAACTTCTCTTGGGTATTTGTACCCTGCCACTTGTTGTCTGGCTTCAGAAGTAGTCTGAAACAGAAGATGAAAAATCCATGGCCACTTTACTTTTGTATCTTTCATGCTCCCAGAGCTAGAACCATGTGAATGACACTGCCAAATCCAGCTGCCAGTTTGGGATGCACTCTGAACATTTGGGACACAAATGTCACAGCTTTTTGTAGGAGCAGAAATCCCCTAGTTATTTTCTCTTTTTTTCATTTTTTTATTTAATTAATTTATTTAGATTACAACACAATTTTTATCCCATCACTTGTATCCTCCCATTCCTCCCTCCCTCCCCTAGGTATTTTCTTCACTCTAACTGAAGTGTTTGTGTGGCTTGTTTCCTGACAGGAGCTTTGTTATCTTTTTAAGAACAGCAGAAGACTCCTCTTTAATGACCATCATCTCCTCAACAACTATAGTACCCTTTTTTCATCCTATAAGTTGGGTTCAAGAACATAAGCCACCATAACATAATTACAAGCAACACAACCACAGTCCTACCAAACTGTTATGCCTCTGAATCACGGTAATGTTCAGCATGTCACACGAATCTTACTTGTACATCAAGTAATGGCATACATACTTTGGCTGTAGCCAACAGCTTTCTAATTGAACTTAAACTCTTTAAAAAAGAAAATTTAGCCAGCTACCTGGAGCTAGTAAAGTCATCAATACTGGAAATAAACCCTTTAATCTTTGTACTACCATACCATCAGAATCCTTTATTGTGTTCTAAATATTCATCCTTACAGGAGCAGTTAAGTGTAGTCCTTATCCCCACTGCATCTTATAAAAAACAATCTATAGATTCAATGCAATTTCCACCAAAATTTATGATCCATTATCAAAACAAGGATTTTATATGAACATGCTTTGCTGTGCCAGCTTGTTTTCCAGACAGCTTCTTTTCCTATATTCTCAAAAACTGTATAAGACACCCGAACCTGATATGTCAACCTTCCTGGACTCCGCTTCCTCATGCCCATATCTGGTCTTGAATTTTCACAGACAGGTCCCCATTCCATCTGTATCTTCATTCTAAAGATTTTCTTTCTTCTTAATTTTATAAAATTTGTTCACTTTGTATCTCAATTGTAGCTCCCTCCCTCATCTCCTCACTACCCCACCCTCCCTCGTACCCTCTCCATTTAAACTCTAGTCCTGAGAAAGGGAAGCATTCCTCCACTAACATCTGACCCCAGCCTATAAATTATCTGTACTACCTATATCCTCCTCCCCTGTGGCCTGGCAAGGCTGCCCATCCAGGGGGAAATGATCAACGTGTGTGGAGGGGGGCGTGGAAAGCACAGAGTCCATGTCAGAAGTAGTCCCTACTGCCCGTATTGTGGGACCCACAAGGGGACTGTGCTGCCTACCTGTTACATCTGAGTAAAGGGTCTTGGTCCAGATCATACATGGTCTCTTCCTGGTGCATCTGTCTCTATATTGTAGTGTGGTCGGTTATCCTGTATTATGCCAGCACAATTCTTTACAGACCTTGAAAAAAACATTACCCAATTTCATAAAAACAAAAAACCCAGGATATCTGAAATAATCCTGTACAATAAAAGAACTTCTGGAGGCATCATCATCCTTGACGTCAAGCTGTACGACAAAGCAATTGTAATAAAAACTACATGGTACTGGCATAAAAACAGACAGGTTGATCAATGGAATCGAGTTGAAGAATCAAAGTAAATCTTCACATGAATGTTCATTAACCATTATTTCTAAGTTGGCAAAGTTTATAGCAACGGAATCCCCCAACTCCCTTATTCTTTTTCCATAGAACTAATTTTAGTATATAATAATTCTACCCTTTAAAGTTAAATTGTTTTTACAAATTATTCCTAAAAATGATTTAAATTCTTGTTTAATATTATCACTGAGAGACAAAATTACATCTGTGTTACTTTGAGGAGTTTTCTGAATATGTCTAATGACACATTAAATATATATAAATTTCTGACCTCAGTGATATTAAAATTTCCCCTTAAATTAAATAGTGTTCACATTAAATTTATGAAACCATTTATGCTCTAAGTGGCTCAAAGTTATTGGGAGGCAAAGAATTTTATGTGAATGCTTCTTTTCTCATTGACTTTTTTTTTTCTGTCCTAGTAAATAAACCGAGGCCATAATGCATGCTATGCAACTACCCAAACACTGAGCTTTGTGCTCTGAACTATCCTCAACAGAAATTGTTAAGTGCCATTAATTTTCTTCATTTGACACTTGTAAATTTTCTAATATTTTACTCCATGAGATGAAATCATTAAAGAAATAAACATCGGTGATTCATAAGTTTGTAAAAAGAGAGAAGTTTTACATTATGGAACACCCATGGAGTGTGTGATTATTATCACATTAATCTCTTAAATTAATGGTCACTGTATAATATCCAGAAAGATAAACATCTTTTGAGTATCAGTGATTCTCCATTCTCAGGCAACCGGTGTTTGTGGGTTGTTGGCAGTGATGCTAAGAATAAAAACAGTGTGCACCACCAGGCCTCCTAATCAAGGAGAAATGGTCAAATAGGGGGCACCAGAGTTCATGTCAGAGGCAGTTCCAGCTCTCCACTCAACTGGGGAGATTGTGCTATCCATTAGGTAGATCTGAATAGGGGTCTAGGTTTTCCGTATGCATTGTCCTTGGTTAGTACAGCAGTTTGTGCAGCTCCACCTCCCCTGGCCGGGTCCAGATCCACCAGCCTTCCTGGACCCTTTGGGTCCTTCTACCTCCCCATTCTTCAATACCACTATCACTCAGAGGAAGGGGAAGCAGACTATCAGGATGAGACCTGATAAGTTGTGATCACATGGTGAGGGAAGAGGTCCCCTTCTGTCACAAGCATAGGGGAGGGGAATAGGATGAAAGAGGGAGGGAGAGAGAAATGGGAAGATCCAAGTGAGTGGATAACAATCTGGCTGTAATTTGAAATTAAAGGAAAGAAAGAAAGAAAAGAAAAGAAAGAAGGAAAGAAAACAGTGTGTGGAGTCAACCACTAACCTCACCACAGAAATCCAGAGCAAAAACATGCTGACAAGTTAACTTTCCCAAGGATGGAATGAGTATCCAATCTTAGGAGGGATCATTCAGATAAAATATATTATAGAGTAACATCATATATTAACAGGATGATATAATTATGAACACTAGTAACAGACTGAATGATTCAGTGTAGCTGGATATTATTGTTTTTACATCTTCATCATTTATGCCTTCTAAATTGCATGAGGAGAAACTATCAGGTGTACAACTCTGAGTCTATTACAAAACATGTTCACTGAATGTTCTGTACTAACCTGTTTTGCTTATGACTGATATACAAATATCTGCTAAGTTAAAAAAATCCTGCTGTTACCAATAAGTCAACTATTTTTGCAATATATTTAAAATTTAATGGAACCTTGCTGCTATCTATAAAATAGCTGCCCATCTTAATTTATTATAGTTGTAAGAAAACAATTTCTTATTGTCTATAAGAAAGGATTGTTTGTTCAAATGATGTAGATAAAATAGGTGGTCACTCCAGAGTCAGAAAGTAGACTCAATCAAAATTCTAAATGTTCTTGCTGTCCCTATTTGTTCTTTAATTTAACATAAGGTCAGAGAGTCTTGAATAGTGTGTCTTTATAACTGATCCTCCTTTCGGCCATGATTACACATTCAACTCTCTGCTTTAGACTGACTATTAATATTTTTTGAAAACCAATCTATTAGAGAAAATTGTATTAACAGAAGTGTATTTGAATTTAATCCAAGATTATACAAAGCAGGTTACAATTTTAAAACATTTAAATCATATATATGAAATCTATAAAAGTTGAAAAACAAAGGAGAAGTAATTCAAATAAGTAAAGAGATCATTAATGGCTTGTGCAGCCATAAGACAGTGTAACAATGTTTAATCCATGCTTCAGAGGGAGAGTTAAGAACTGAGTTATGAAACAAATGGGAGGGAACAATGCTATTCTTGTGTTACATATTTCCACAAAAATATTCCAGTATCTTGGTGATGCCCAAGTAGAATAAGTACATAGAAAGCCACTCTCATGTCACACATACATACATGCAACACACACACACACACACACACACACACACACACACACACACACAACACACTATGATGCCTTAAATCTAGCCACTGGAAAAGAAAAGGTAATTCATAGACAAACATAAATATGAACAATGGCTTATTTCTCCATAGATATGAGCCCTCTTTGGCTGATAATTTGTCTCTACATATTAAAACTTTAAAAAAAATAAAAAGTTTTATAATACATGAAATGGTTCTTTTTATTTCTTAATCTCTCTTAACATGTTATATTTAATAGAATATCTAAAAGATATTGTGAGTATAGGAATATAAATAAATATGATATATATTTTAAATACCACTGATGAAGTGTCATAGCACTATGTTATTTGCTGGTATGTATGTTAAGCTGAGATGGTGGACTATTAATTCCTAATGTATTATGTGTCAGTGAGTCATATTAAAATTCAAGAAATTCTGTTAGATGTTATAATAGTTACATGTAAACATTCAAATTATTTAAAATTCAATATTTAAATTAGTTGGTGAATCCAGAAAATGTCAACAAAGATTAAAGAAACTGGCTAAGGGAAAAAAAGTATGCAATATTTTCTTTTTCTTTAATTCTCACTGTAATACACACATATACACACTAGCACATATACAAACTTTTGAATATATTTAGTGTTGCTCATACGTATATGCCTTTAGGGCTGACCATGTGGTATTGGCTAGTCATTTAGGAGCCTTATTCATGGGGAGGACTAGTTCTCCTTCTTAGTAGTGATTGGTTGCCTACAGGTTTTCATCATGGAAAGTGATAATGTGTATGCCCCTAGCAATGTTCACTTTGTCAATGGGCATCCTCTCTCTCTCTCTCTCTCTCTCTCTCTCTCTCTCTCTCTCTCTCTC
>OU015752.1:7562918-7596677 GCA_907169655.1 Acomys percivali
TCTCTCTCTCTCTCTCTCTCTCTCTCTCTCTCTCTCTCTCTCTCTCTGTCTCCTCCCCCCACCCCCCACCTCTCTCTGCGTATAGGTACCATACTTTCTATATTGCTTCATCAGCATTTGAACATCCTGGCCCATTATATTTCCTGGCATTTATGAACAGGACAGCAGTGAACAGAATTGACAAGTGTCTTCCTAGTAAGATATAGAGTAGCCAGGCTGGATCTTGAGGTAGCTCTAGCTCATTAGGAAGCTCTGCAGTGACACCCATTAGTAGAGGCTCTAGATGTGTTTGTCTTTCCTTTCTTTCCATCCATTTCAGCATGTCTTTGATGATTCTTAACTACATCTCAAAAAGGGAAAGCAGGGCACAAAAAAGGTTTTGTCTCCTGGAATTTGTATCTTTTAAAAACATGTTTTACAGATTTAGAACTATTTCAGGTTGTAATGTACTTGACATAATAACTTCAGATGAATAAGCTTGTGAAATGAAGTGTAAAACAAGCTTTGGTGAACAGACCATTAATTTGATAAATCGGGTGTTTTAGTTATTTACATTTTTAGCTTCACAGCACAGTTTATACAGTCTAATTCTAAGATTTCGTTTTCTAAAGCAATATAATAAGAAAGATGCCTTGGTATGTATAAATCGTAAGTGTTCTTGCATGTGTGTGTGCATGAATACATGTGTTTGAGTATATATGTACATGCCACATGAGTGAATGTGCGAAAGGAGGCCAGAGTGAGGTTTTAGATTTGCTGTGACTAGAGTTATAGTAGTTTGTAAGCCATCTCCACCCAACTTTGGTGCTGAGAACTAAACTGAAGTTGTCTGCATGAACCTCAATTTCTCTTAACCACTGAGCAACCTTTAACATCTCTGGTATGTACATTCTATTTTAAACTTTTTGTTTGTTAATTTTTGAGATTGTACTTTAATTACAACATTTCCCTTCCTTTTCCTCTATCCATGCCCATTCATAGACCCCACACATTTACCTTCAAATTCATAACCTCTTTTTACATTGTTATTGTGTACATAAATGCATTTGGGTGTATGAGTTCATGTACTCCTAAATTTAAACTGTTGAGTCCCTAATAATTTTATTTTATTAATGTTTTCAGTGCTGACCATATGGTACTGGACAGCCATGGTGTACTCTTCCTAGAGAGGACCACCTCTCCCATTCCCAGCTCTCTTCACTTGCCTGTAGTTGTATTTTAGAATTGAGGCCTGGTAGGCTTTTATCCACCTCCTTTAGCATGTACATTGGTGTTATCTTTGTTCATCTCACATATAGGCAGTCATGTTGGTGAGATTTTATGTGTTTAGTGTCTGATGTTACAAAAAGACACAAACTCCCAGGAAGATCACTGAATGTCCAACTCTTAGAATCATTGTGCCCGCTCCTCTGCAGTATCCCCTGAGCCTTTGGGGTGGGAGTGTTTTTTTATATGTCTCCCTTTAGACTAGTTACCCCAACTTTGCATTTTGAGAGGCTGTTGTATGAAGATTTTTTTTTTTTACTTTTTTAAATTTATTCTTGTTTCATCTCAATGGTTATCCCATCCCATGTATCCTCCCATTCTTCCCTCCCTCCCATTTTCCCTTTATTCCCCTCCCCTATGACTGTTCCTGAGGGGGATTTCCTCCCCCTGTATATGCTCATAGGGTATCAAGTCTCTTCTTGGTAACCTGCTATCCTTCCTCTGAGTGCTACCAGGTCTCCCCCTCCAGGGGACATGGTCAAATATGAGGCACCAGAGTATGTGAGAAAGTCATATCCCATTCTCCACTCAACTGTGGAGACTGTCCTGTCCATTGGCTAGATCTGGGTAGGGGTTTAAAGTTTACCACCTGTAATGTCCTTGGCTGGTGCCTTAGTTTGAGCGGGACCCCTGGGCCTAAATCTGCCTATCATAATGTTCCACTTAGGTTTCTAGGACCCTCTGGATCCTTCTACTTTGCTATTCTCCCATGTGTGAGGATTTTTAATCTCCTGAAGGAAAATGTATTACTTGAAGTTCTTAGTATTTTTAGTCACTATGTTATCCCTGGATGAAGATGACATTGAAGTTTGTGTACAAAGGCAGTTTCAATTTCCACTGGTTTGCTATGACATGATTATACAAACCAGCTGTACAGTGGGCTTCCCTCTACTATAAGCCTTTTTTTCTTCTTTGTTTAAAGGGTATTGTTATAGAATAATGTCTAAACAGAAAAACTTTCAGAATTAAAATGGTTCACATAAACAATATAGCATATTAAAAGGCATGTAGAAACATGCAATTTAGAGTTTGTATTCATGATTTAATGAATCTAAGAGTACAAAAAAGTTAATCATTTTCCCCAAAGTTTAGCTACAATGATCTCTCTTGAGGGAGATCACTTAGTATTGTTATCATCATGACAGATACTTCCACATGTAAGGGTGATATAAATGGATGATTTACATTTTGGAGCATCTGACTTAATGCCTAATTTGCCATCTAACACATCATTTAGTGTTTGAATCCTGCATCAGAACATCATCTATCATATTACTTTTCTAGTATCAGAGGAAGCTGGCTGCCAGCCCAAAGAATGTCAAAATAGATCTAGTCATCAAATTTGTGTAGAGGAATTTTAATCTAGCAACACGGATGCTCTAGCAAAGGATCATATCCAAAAACCTAGGTCTGTGTGATTTGTCTGGAATACAGACATACCTTCTGTCTGGAAGATGCACCCTGAATCCCTTTGGCTGGAATTTAGTACTCACCTTTAATCTCAAACAATGACTTCCAACTGAGGGGCAGAGAAAATGACAAGTCAGAAAAAGATTTGACAGATTGAGTCAGAGGTACGATAAGCCCAACTCTCAGAAGAATAGAAAAGAAAGAGAAGCCATTTAAGAGCAGTGGAGAGAAAAGGCAGAGAGTTCTGGGGGTCAGAACAGTAGAATTCAGATATGCAATACAGTCCATGCAGTTCAGTGAAGTCCATGCAGTGCACTTTGTGGAGTTCAGAGGCAGTTTTTCCAAGCAGAACAATTAAGTGAGAAGAAGAGAGAAGGCAGTTTGAATTATTGGTCTTGGAGAGGAGTTTTGAGCTAGAACAGCTGAGTTGAACCAACCAGCCAGTGCCCAGAAAGAACTAGAACAGGTGAGATTATTCAGCAGTAAGTCTTGGAGGCTGAAAATGATATAGGCCTAGGTTAGCTGATGGAGGCTGGAAGCCTTCAAACAAGGTCTGTGTTTGCAGAAGATTAGATTGTATGGGGGTTAGAAGCTTCCAGGCTTAGGCCTGAAGGTAGTTAGATAAAAAACCATGCTGGGCTCTGCTCCAGCCATGTATTTGAAAAACTTGGGTACAGTCTTCTGAGGAAATAAAAAATTACACTTATGAGGTATGTTTTAATAAACAAGCTGGCTCTAGTCACACATACTATGATCTCAAAGCAAATTATGCATAGAATTTACAGACATCTTAAATAAGTGGCTAAAGAACATGTGAAATGCTTAGATGGATATAGTGATGGATAGTTGTAGAAACAAGAGAATAAACATGAATGATAACGTATATAAAAGCACACTCCTTGGAATATAACAGAAGATGCACCAGCAAACAACAAGAAAATTTGCTCAACCATGTTCATAGCAGCCTTATTCATAATAGCCAGATCATGGAAACAGCCTAAATGTCCCTCAGTAGAAGAATGGATTAAGAAACTGTGGTACATATACACTATGGAATACTACTCAGCTATTAAAAACAAGGAATTCTCGAAATTTGTGGATAAATGGATTGAGCTAGAAATGATCATAATGAGTTCACCCAGAAGCAGAAAGACTCAAATGGTATATACTCACTTAAAAATGCATACTAGCCCAAGGAGCATGTCCCACGAAAGCCTTCACTTACCAGAAAACTGGGACACAGGGGAGGACATCCTATTGGGACTCTAGATGAGAGTAGCATGTGAGAATAGCAATGAAGAAGGATCCCGTGGGTCCTAGAAACCTACAAGTAGAACATTATGATAGGCAGATTTGGGCCCAGGGGTCCCGCTCAAACTAAGGCCCTAGCCAAGGACAATACAGGCGGTAAACTTTAAACCCCTACCCAGATCTAGCCAATGGATAGGACAGTCTCCACACTTGAGTGGAGAGTGGGATATGACTTTCTCATGTACTCTAGTGCCTCACATTTGACTATGTCCCCTCGAGGGGGAGACCTAGTGGCACTCAGAGGAAGGACAGCAGGTCACCCAGAAGAGATTTGATACCCTATGAGAATATACAGGGGGAGGTAATCCCCCTCAGAAACAGTCATAGGGGAAGGGAATAAGGGGAAAATGGGAGGGAGGGGAGAATGGGAGGATACAAGGGATGGGATAACCATAGAGATGTAACAAGAATAAATTAATAAAATAAATAAAAATTAATAAAATAAAAAATAAAAAAATAAAATTCTGAGTGTAAAAAACAAACAAAAAAATAAAAATAAAAAAATAAAGTTGAAAAAAAAAAGCACACTAAGGCATGGCACAACCAATATCACCCATCAATTTGAGCTCAGATTCCAGATGCTGAATAAAATGTTCTTTGCATGTCCCATGTTGGTCAGTGGTGTTAGTAAATGTCTACTGCCTTGAATATTTTGACCAAAAGCTGCTTTGGGGTGCGACTCAAGGATTCTATAGAAGGTACTTTGTCAAGAATTGAATTATTTTAGTTGTAAGAATTAAGTGTCAGCATCCCAGAGGGTTAACTTGACTCATTTTATATGTTGACTACTTCTAGAATCTTCTCTGTTGAATTTCAAGGGCATGTATTTTCTTTTGTTGCATCAAGGGAATAGATTTTTCTGCATTAGACTCAGAATTGTAGGTTGAATAACCACTTGAGGTATAAACAAAATTAATGTATAGCACCATGTTCAATTACACTGTGGGGTGAAAACTACTTTATGGAGTGAAATTCAGAAAACCTGTGGAGACTTGGCTAACAAAGTACATTGTCATTATTTGTGATTGACATGAGAAATGAAACATAGTCCCCCAGCAGAGTAACTTTAATTTTGGATGTGATATATGTGTTATTTACTATTCTATGCATAAGGAGCTCACCTGCATGCATGTCTCTGTACCAAGTGCATGCCTGGTACCCAAAGGCTAGAAGAAAGAGCACTGGATCACCTGGGACTAGAGTTATAGAAGATTGTCTTTGTTATATTTGATTCTTATTGCCTTGTTTTTTGCCTTTTTCTATATTTTTCCCACTTCTGTCTTACATGTTTTCTATTCTAGTAAACTCCTTTCATTCAGTTCTTTTCTTTTTTTTTCCTGACTACTTAAATTGTATTTTTCTAAGTGTTCCTTTCTTATTCTAATGGAAAAATACATAACTAATACAATATCAGGGTGGAAGGTTTCTTTAGGGGTCACAGTTTCAAAGAGTCATAATCTTTGTTGGTGTTTAAGCAAAAGAGAATATCTTCATCCATAGCTTAGTGAGCACATGGTGGTAGTCTGTTCATGTGGTAGTCAACTGTGAAGCAGGGTTAAGCCTGGAATTATTGGAAGTTATAACCATAGTGGGTCCAATCTTAAGTGTCGAATTCTAAAGCCTCCACAGCTTCCCAAACTGTGCTATAACCATTAGGTAGGAGCCTGAGTCCCTTAACCATGAGCCTAATTGCACATAGTTCAGGTCCAAGTCATGGCTTCAATCTCCTTGACCTTACGTTTCTATGCCTACTCATGAAATTACCAGCACTTGTGAAAATTCCTACTTCTATTTAGCAGCTACATTTTACTGAAGCTATCAAGAGGCACATATCCATGTCTTTCTCATTATCAATATTTAAATATTTAATATCAAAACTCAAAACTAACTTGTCACTAACTGTCAAGACTTCTAAAAATTAAAGTCCTTCCCTTATTTTCAGCAATAACAGTTTCTCTCGTTTTTACTTGAATAAAAACTACAAAGTTAGCATCAACTCAGAGACATGGACAGAAAGAAATATTTTGTAGATCACACATGTGATTAAAATAAACTAAAATATACAAAGACCAGAATTCAAAAAGAAAACAAAATCTTTGTGTAAGGAGACTACATTAATAACATCAGTATTTGACACACCAGTGTATATGAAGGAATTTTAAATATCGTCTCCCTAAATGACAGACATTAATTCATGGAAGATGCAATGGCTTTCCTTTTGATTAAATTTCATTTATTTTCTTTATAAATCTTCACAAATTTTCTTTATAAATTCAACATGGAAAAGTCAAAGTCATTTGAAATATGATCTATGAAAAGGAAATCTTACCAGGTTATCCTGAACAGATTTGCTGTTGTTGTTGTTGATATTGTTGTAGCAATATTTTAAAGTGCTTTTAAAGTTTATTTTATGCGTGTAAGGACCTTGCTTGCATGGTATAGAAGCTTTGCCTGCATATAAAACTGTATACCTTATGCATGCAGTACCTATGGAGGCTAGAAGAGGGCATCAATCTTGATGTATTGAGCGACAGTTATTAGCTTTCATGTAGGTTCTAAGAACCAGGCAGAGGTCTTCTATGAGAGTACCAAGTTCTCTTAACCCCTTAGCTAACCCTTCAGACCATTCTTCGAAGATCTTATTCATCACTTAACCAATTTATTTATTTATATATTTTTCTTTTTAAATTAATTTATTCATATTACATCTCCATGGTTATCCCCTCCCTTATATCCTCCCATTCTTCCCTCCCTCCCATTTTCCCCTTATTCCCCTCCCCTATGACTGTGACTGAGGGGGACTTCCTCCCCCTGTATATGCTCATAGGGTATCAAGTCTCTTCTTGGTATCCTGCTATCCTTCCTCTGAGTGCCACCAGGTCTCCCAATTCAGGGGACATGGTAAAATATATTTTTCCAGGACTAAAAGTCATCATTTTTATTTTTACAGCAGAGCATTAAATTGTTAACATTTAAAAACAGAGTGGGGAGAAAGATTGAGAGAGCAGAAAGACTACCTACCCTGTTGACTAACCTGGTCCCATGAGGCCCACAGAGACTGAGCCACCACCAGAAAGGATGCACAGGCTGGACCTAGGTCCGCTACTCATATGTTGAAAATGTGTAGCTTGGTCTTCAAGTGTGTCCCCTAACAATTGGAGAGGAGTTGTCTCTGACTCTGTTGCTTGCCTTTTGATTCCTTTCCCCTAGCTTTGCTGTCTTGTTTGGCTCAGGGAGAGAGAATACGCTTAGTCCTGTTGTGACTTTATGTGCCATGGCAGGTCGGTTATCCATGGGAGCGGCACCCCTTCTCTGATGAGAAGGATAGTGGGGGTTTGGGTAGGGGCATGTGAAGGTAGGACTGGGAGGCAAGGAGGGAGGGGGCCTGCATTCAGGATGTAAAGTAAATAAATATTTGTTTGATGTGTAATTTAAGCTTTAGTGATGTTTCCTTTATAATTGTGGGTGCTTCTGTATTTGGGGCACAGATGTTCAGAATTAAGACATCATCTTGGTGTCTTTTTCCTTTGATGAATATGAAGTGTTCTTCCCCATCTCTTTTGATTAGTTTTGGTTGAAATTCTATTGTTAGATATGAGAATGGCTACTCCAGCTGGGTTCTTGGGTCCATTTGCTTGGAACACCTTTTCTAGCCCTTTACTGTGATGTAATATCTATCTTTATTGCTGATGTACTTTTTCTATATGCAGAATAATTGTAGTTCTTGTTTTCACATCCATGTTGTTAGCATGTGTCTTTTTATTTGGGTGTTGAGGCCATTGATGTTGAGAGATATTAATGACCAGTATTTATTGGTTTCTGTTTTTTTTTTTTTATGTTGGTGATGGTCAAGTGTGTGTGTGTGTGTGTGTGTGTGTGTGTGTGTGTGTGTGTGTCTGTGTTTCCTTTCCTTTGGTTTTACAGATGTGGGATTATTTATTTCCTTTTTTTCATTGGGTAAAGTTAGCCTCAAGCATTGAAGTTTTATTTTAGAATGTTCTGTAGGTATGGATTTGTGACGTGGTACTGTTAAGCTTGGTCTTGTTGTGGAATATCTTGTTTTCTCCATCTATGGTGATTGAAAGTTTTGCTGGGTATAGTAGTCTAGTAGTCTGGGTTTGCATCTGTGGTCTCTTAGTGTCTGCATGACCTCTGTCCAGGAAGTTCTGACTTTCATAGTCTCTGTTGAGAAGTCAGGTGTAATTCTGATCAGTTTGCCTTTATATGTGGCTTGGCCTTTTTCTCTTGCAGAGGAGACCAATGGGCAATGCTAGTGATTTTGTAGTTCACAATTCCATCTTAGCCCTAGATATCAGAATCTGTGTTTCCCACCAGTTATGGGGCTAGTCCTTCGAACATGAACCCATGCCTTCAGTGACCCAGGGATTTTTGTGGATTACCCAGGTGGCCAGAGGCCAGACCCACCAATGCTCCACACTGTTTGGACGCTTCTCACCTTGGGATCACCAGCATTGGTGTTTTTTAGTTGTCACTGGGTCCTTAGGTCGCTGTACAGTCACTGCTGTCCTGACTGTCAAACAACATGGTGTTTTGGACTGCCATCTTGGATCCCTTTTGACCATTTTTTCATGAATGACAACACTGATGGGCATGTCATCATGCATGGGTGTGATGGGGGGAGGAGTAGCTCACATGTACTCAACCCTAGACATAGAACTACAGGCAAATAAGGAATGCTGACACAAAGAAAATAGTCATCCCTAAGGAAGAACACAGCAATGGTTTATCTACCCCCAAATGACCAACCCTGAAAATACACATACAATATGTATAAGTAACATACAGACTGAGAAGTTTGCATTTAAGTTGTATATAAAATACACACACACACACAGGAGAGACAGACAGACAGACAGACAGTCAGACAGACAGACAGACAGAGATAGAGAATTTTATCAAAATATTTACTGAACATTATTTATTCCTTACAAGTTTCTAAGTGACTGGAGATTTTAGGAAAACTAGGATACTATTTTCAGTCATAATGTGCATATTCTACATTTATTGCTCTAAGAATATTGTGCCAAAAAAAAACCAAATTTGTAGAGCTCTCATACTAGGTTTTAATTAGCACATGAAGGCATTAGCTGAGAAACGCACTTTTACTATCTATGGAAGTAAAGGAATACTTCAACCATTTTATTTCTATTAACATTTCTGAATATGCTAATTTTATATTAAACAATGGATTACCTGCTGGATAACAGAAAGACAAATCTTAACAATTATATAAAAATATTCTTATAAAATACAATGGGATAGAATAAATGGTAAAATGAACGAAAGGGACTCAAGAAATTAATCAATCAATATAACATACAAATTTATTTCAGCTATTTCAAAAAAACACCCTCTTCAAAATATTAAATAATTTTGAATTTTGTCATATAATTATTTGTGTTCTTATGGTATGGGTGTAGATTATAGTATAACTACAGAGAGATGGCTTCCCTATTGAAGCCTTGTAATTAAATTAATCAAAAGTCTGGCTGAGATATGAATGTCTACTCATAGACAATGCTACAATTATTATTAGATGGCATTTTTCGTATGGCGTGAATGAAGATTTACAGATGCCTTTTTTTCCTGTCCATACAAAGAACAGAAAGCCAGTCTTAATTGTTCAGTGCATCACTAGAAAATAAAATAAATAAATAAACAAAACAAAAAATTGAAAAAAAAACAATAAAAAACAGGCAGGAGTCTTGTAAATGTAGCTTTCACATCAAGCACTCAGTTTATATTTCATTGCAATTTTCTAAATTTCAGGACCACAGTGTCACATTTTTCTTAAAAATAACAATTTGTCTCATGTATTCTTAATTTAACAAAACATTAAGAACTGAAATTTCAAATTTATACTGGTGCTGTCACATTTTAAAAGGAGATCTGTTGAGTAGGAGGTGACCTATTGAATAACTAAAGACCTTTTAAAGTCAACAAATCTTACTTGGGAAACCTAAAATAAATAAGCATTGTTCATACACCCAGCAAGTGTGATCCTACACTGAGGGACATAAGAATATTCTACAGAAACAGTCTTTATATTAAGCATAGAAGTTTCTACAGTGCTTATCAATGGATAAATAAGTAGATTCTTTTAAAAGTACAGGTGCTCTTCCACATATGATAATATTATTTTGATAAACTTTTTGGAGGCACAAAACAGTCACTAGGTGGGGACTTTATTTTTTTCTTATATTTCCTTATTTTCATATTTTTCTTAGTACTGCTATAAAACAGAAAAGACATACTGAAGAAATTACACCCAGGCAATGAAGGCAAAGATGATTTCATAGGAATTTTTAGGCACTGCGAAGATAGCAGAGACATTTGAAAAATAAGATGTAGAAATTTGGATACTGAAAATTGGTGTGTAATTTCACAAAAAGCTAGCAAAACAGTGTATTATTTTGGATAAGAACAAACCTATGCCTATAGTATTTTGCTTGAGAAAAATTGCATATAGTTACTTGCAAATGGCACTATTATCTTGGAATCAACAAAATTCTGTAATTGGGATAAATTAAGTCTGAAAATATGATTATAACAGATAGTAGATTATTTGGGAAATTCTCTGAGGAATGGAAATATGCATGCACCGTACCCAAGCAACTAGTAACAAATTTTCCATAATCAAAGGAGGGTGCACTGTACTCCTGGGTTTTGTTCCCATTGTTTTCAATAAAAGAAATGAATCTATTAGGAATTTTGCTTTTTAAAAAAATCATTTTATAGTATATGAATCAATCTAAGTTGATATGCAAAAATATTAATGAATGGTGTGGGGTATTATGTTTGCCAGTGTTGTTCATTTTTTCTTTAACATTTTTGAGATAGTAATTGAATTATGCTTCCCTTCCTTTTTTACCCTCAAAGTCCTCCCATTTACACCCCTGACAAACATACTCTTCTTCTAATTCAAGATCTATTTAATTATTTATTCTTATTGCATGAATATACATGTACTTGTTTCTACACACACACACACACACACACACACACACACACACACACACACACATTTGTATGTATGTTTTCTGTTCTGACCATTTGTCACTGAATAACTAATTGGTGTGATCTTCCCTGGGGAGCATCACTTCCTCATGCACTCAGATATCTTCAGTTTCTTGTAGTTCTATGTGTAGAGTTGGGGCTTTTCCACATCTAATATGTTATGGTCATTGTTGTCATCCTTGTTCATGACACATTAGGGCAATCATGCTGGTTGTGTCTTGGTGAGGCTTCATGGGTGTAGCTTCTAGTGTTACTAGGAGACATAACAGAGCAAAGTCATCGATGCTCTGAGTTTTCAAAACTTTCTGCCCCCCCAGGGAACATTCCTTGAGCCTCAGTTGGGAAAATGCTTATAGATGTCTCCTTTGGGACTCGGATCCACAACTTTGAATTTTGATTGGTTGTGGTTTGTTGCAAATGGAAGCTTCCATGATGATTGGTGAAAACTACATTTATCCACAAATATAAGGACAAATATTTACCAACAATCATATCCAGCTACGATGCCTATAAACAGGATCAATGTCTAGCAGGGCACAATAACCATACCGGTACAGGAGTGGAATGCATAAATTAGGGTAACCCCATTAGCTCTTTAATTGAAATTAAAACCTGCTAAAGAGAAACATCTTTTTTTTTTGTTATTTTGTTTTTATTTTTATTTTTTATTAATTTATTCTTGTTACATCTCAATGGTTATCCCATCCCTTGTATCCTCCCATTTTTCCCTCCCTCCCATTTTCTCCTTATTCCCCTCCCCTATGACTGTTCCTGAGGGGGATTTCCTCCCCCTGTATATGCTCATAGGGTATCAAGTCCCTTCTTGCTAACCTGCTATCTTTCCTCTGAGTGCCTGCGGATCTCCCCATCCAGGGGACATGGTCAAATATGAGGCACCAGAGTTCATGTGAAAGTCATACCCCACTCCCCACTCAACTGTGGAGACTGTTCTGCTCATTGGCTAGATCTGGGTAGGGGTTTAAAATTTACCACCTGTATTGTCCTTGGCTGGTTCCTTCTTAGTTTGAGCGGGACCCCTGGGCCCAAATCTGCCTATCATAATGTTCTACTTGTATGTTTCTAGGACCCTATGGATCCTTCTACTTTACTAATGCTTCTCTCATCTAGAGTCCCAATAGGATGTCCTCCCCTCTGTCCCATTTTCCTGGTAAGTGAAGATTTTCATGGGACATGCCCCTTGGGCTAGACACCCAGGTAACCACTCAGTGGTAGTGAACTCATGGTTATTGGAGGAGAATCTACAACTGCAAAGTTACTGAACCAGAATCCCTAACATCTATAAAGTTGAACACTTTTTAAAAGATATTTTTTTATTTTTTACATATATATTTATACTATTACACATATATACAATAAACTACTTTATAGCAAGAAGAACCATGACACAATCAGGAATTATATAAATGTTATATTCCTAGTGATTTGGCTATTTATATTTGGCAGTCTTGAAGAAAACATCTTTCCTATCTTGGTGCTTCTAAAATCTGAATGTAAACCAATATCTATCATATGTCATCATTATCAACTCAAAACATCTATGTATACCTAAAAGTATGTTAACCCCTAAACAACTAAGCTTAATTGTAGGACTAAATTATTTGGTCTTCAACCCCCTCAGAGACTTGAGACAGAATAAAATTGATTACCCAAGTATACCAGGAGTGCAGGTTAGTAGCTTTCCAAATAAGAAGATGGCAGAGACAGCTTGCTACCTGAAGAGTCACCCGCAACTCTCTATACATTGGAGCATCATCTTCAGCCTTCCGGCCCAATTTATCTGACCGACATATTTGTGAGACAGGAACTATTGAGGACTAGCTTACCCTGTCTTGGCAGAGTTTGGCCGTTGACACTGCCTGCAACCAAGCTTGCCCCCTTTTTAGGGAGAATTCTGTCTCTGTTATAAATGAGGTCATTTTCCCCAGTGGCTTGTTTGCCACATTTGAAGCCATCTCCACAAGGAGGTTCGTTGATGCTCATCATCCTCTTTGAGGTAGACTGGGTGTTGACAGAAGTTAACCTGTCTCACTGTCAGTGAATCTTTAAAATAATAAAACATTTTTAAAATGCCATATTCTGTATGTCTCTGAGGTTTATGACTACCTTACCTAATTATTTTACTTTATCTTTCTATAGAATCATATCTATCTGTCTCATCTAAGATGTATATTGTTATGACAAAAACAGAACAGCAATTGACATGATCACAGTCTGACAACTAAAAACCAGCTTGTATATCTCACCCATCCTAAACAGCCTGAAATAGCACCTTCAAAGCATTGGAAGTGAATTCTGTATTATAATTGAGTTATATTTGCACAATACCTCACATTAGAGTTTATATTTATACATATATGTATATGTATATATAATGTGTGTGCAGAACAATCTTACATTTGAATTCTATACCTCTGTATCTAAAATTTAACTTGTTTTACATCTATATGCAAAATTCTATATCAGTGAATTAAAAATTACCTTCTGAGTGACAATGGAGGCACTGAGGAGAGGTTCACTAATCTACTTTTTGTTCTATCTTCCCTATATATTTCTATATTACCCCCTTTTTTCAACACCTATCTCCAAATTTAAGAATGTAAGATAAAGGGAAAGAGAGACCCCTGAGTCCAACCTTGTTTTCTCTCTAAATAAGACTAATAATAACTCATAACCAACCCCCATTAAAAATAGCCCTCTATAGTCCAAGAAGGAAAAGAACCCTACCCAACCTCTCTTAAAGGAAATGGGACATCATTATCTTAGGCATTCTCCTGGCTAATTTGGTATGAATAACCTTTGTAGGGACCAATTAAAATTAGGGGCATGGTTAAGAAGCCAGGAATAGCATTTGTGCTACAGTTTCTAAGTGTTGAGAAATTCTAGGCTTAATTAGAGTTCTGTGTGAGCCAGTCTGAAATGTTGGGCCATTTGGGATTGGAAGCTTTCTTTGAAGGTGTCTTCAAATCTCTGAAGAAAGAATTTGAAGAAGGTTTCAGAAGATGGAAAGATCTTCCATGCCTATGGATTGGGAGGATCAACATTCTAAAGCTGGTCATCTTACCAAATGCAATCAACAGATTCAATGCAATTCCATCAAAGTATTCAAACAATTCTTTACTGAACTTGAAAGATCAATTCCCAGCTTCACATGGAGAAACAAAAAAACCCAGAATAGCTAAAACAATCCTGGACAATAAAATATCTCCTGGAGGAATCTCCATCCTGGATCTCAAGCTGACCTATAGAGCAACATTAATGAAAATAGCATGGTACTTGCATGGAAATAGGCCAGGTTATGAATGGAATTGAATCAAAGTCCAAGAAATAAACCCACATACCTATGGACATTTGATTTTTGACAAGGAAGTCAAATTCATACAATTGAAAAAAGATCGCATCTTCAACAAATGGTGCTGCTCTAACTGGATGGTACATGTAGAAAAATGAAAATAGATCTATATCTATCATCCTGCACAAAACTGAAGTCCAAATGGATTAAAGACCTCAACATAAAACCTGACACACTAAATCTGTTAGAAGAAAAATGAGGAAGAACCTTGAGCTCATTGGAATAGGAGATAACTTCCTGAGCAGAATACCAACAGCTCGGGTCCTAGGATAAACTTTTAATAAATGGGACCTTATAAACTGAAAAGCTTCTGTAAGGTGAAGGGCACTGTCAACAGAACAAAATGACAGCCTACAGATTGGAAAAAGATCTTCACCAACCCTACATCTGACAAAAGGCTAATATACAAAATATATAAATAATCAAGAAATTACAGAACACCTGGCTTGGTTTAATGATCCAAATAAAAAATAGGGTACAGAGCTAAATATCAAAGGGCTGAGAAACAATTAAAGAAATGCTCAACATCCCTAGTCATCAGGGAAATGCAACTCAAGACGACTCTGAGATTTCATCTTACACCTATTTGAATGGCTAAGTTCAAAATCTCAGGTGGCAGCACATGCTGGTAAGGATGTGGAGAAAAGGGAACACTTCCATTGCTAGTGGGAGTTCAAACTTGTACAACCACTTTGGAAATCAATCTGTGCTTTCTCAGAAAATTGGGAATAATTCTACCTCAAGTTGTACACTTTTAATTAGTTAAATTAACAAATTTGAAGTGGTCAGCCTTGAGTTATATTCACACTAATAATAAAATACACTCATCAGCATATATATGCATATTACATTTATATAAGTTGTAAAACAAAGATAAGCAAATGAGCAAAGTGCTAAAATCTTGAGACTAGATGATAGAAAGTGTTGGGGAAATAAAATGAAGGGAAAAGTAATATAATTCTCTTTCAATTAAAACATGTTAAAAATAGGATATAATTCAGCTCCTTTATATGCAGGTGTCCATCGAGTGATAAATGTAGCCTGAACTCTCACAATAGAAGAAGGGTGATCTAAGCCTATACCTATAACACTACAGAGAAAAGTATAAGAAAGGAAAATTTTAAGTTCTCTATGTGGTATGTATCAGTGTTTTCCTTTCCTCTCCTACTTTTTTCTTCATTTGTTTACTTTAGAATTGATTCTATCCATTTTCAACAATGGCTGACTTCTTATTTGTTCTTTCTTGTCACTGGTTTATTACTGTTCTTTTCCCTCTATTAAGGAAAATCAGGTATGAGTGGTGGTGATGGTCATATTTATCCCCAGCACTACGGACGCAGAAGCAGACAGATATCTTTCTGAGGCCAGCCTGATCTACAGAGCTAGTTCCGGTACTGCCAGGGCTACACAAGGAAACTGTCTGAAAAACAAACAAACAAACAAAAAAGAATGTTTAAGAGAATCAGAGTTGGATAATAAAATATTAAAAGCAGGCAGTAATTAAGGAACTATTGTAACAAGAAAATTGAACTCACTATAGAAGCAGATTCAATTTGGAACACAAGAAAAGCAAGTGGAAATTTATAGCCAATGAGCAGTTTGAATGTCCAGATCAATAAATGTAAAATTACTGACAGGATGCAGCAAAGATAAGAACATCTCTAACATACTCAACAAGATTGTTACTAAAAGCAAGACAAGAGATTAGATATCCTCAGAGGGCGGTAGGGGATAAGAAAGTCCATTAGATATTGCATTTGTTCAGATGGCAATAATGAGATTACTTTATAAAATAATTACTAGCTCTATTGTGAAACTTGGTAATATAAGTCCAGTCAAATAGTTTAGATAATAGTCATAAAGCCTGATGAGAATTAGTGTAGGAGATGATCTCTTTCAGTGCTCCTGCAGCATACTAGGATACCCCCAAAAAGATTATTTTTGTTTTTAATATAATTATTTTTAAGGTACCACTACTATGGTTTATTTGCTCCTTTTCTATCTCAACTTCAGAGAATTACAGTCTGACTTCTGAAAACAACTTTACAGGTCATCCTTCGAAGGAAATAAAATAATTTAATTAGGGAATATTTTGGGCAGTATTTATTTCTTTTCATCACACACACAGACAAATTTTAAATTATCTAAGAATTTAGAAATGATGTTGAATGAGTATTTTAATATATAGAAGAAGATTATTGTCAAAAATATTCCACTTCCAGTTCCCCATTTACATCCTACCACAAAAATTCTGTATCTTAAAAACAGGTCATGTGAAAATAATGTTTTCTATCTAACTGCATAGTTCTAAATACTAACATCTTTTTCCTTTAGGCATGTTAACAATAATGTTATTTTATTTCCCTGTTGAACAAGAATGATATATCTAAATTGTGTAGAGATTCAATATCTTGTATTAAATACACTACATAACATACAGAGGGGAGACTTGTTTATCAATAGACTGTTATTTTACAAATCTGTGTCCATTTAGAGTAGCACTGTTTGGAAGGCTTTGCTGAGGTAAAGCTCTAAATTGTCTTCCCATGTGTCCCTGACTATTTCATCTCCAAGACAACCAGGCATGCAATTTTCTTGTCAAGGAGTTCGTAACATCCTGCTTACGCAGTTAGCTTTTCAAGGTTCCTTAGGTTGTTTGTACAGATTTATATTAAGCTTTTACTTAAATATGTGGAGTACCTGCATGTGAGAAAGCATAAAGTTGAACCTGGCAAAGTCATAGTACAATGCTCTAAAATTATTATGAAAGCATCATTTAGGAAGTCAATATATAATACCTTGCTGTGTTAGATAATGCTCAGTATGTGCAATAAAGCTCTAATGTTCAGACTTGAACTAACAGCAAAAAAAAAAAAAGTTGTTTTGGCTTGGAATCTTCTGAGGACTGCTCTTTCATTTCTTGTGAGATTGAGTCTTTTCTGTTGGAATGTCTATTCCTCACAAGGTCACTGCCATGTACCACTATGAGCTAAAACACCTAACTGTATTCTCTAACATACTCATGTCCTTGGAGAAATAAAAACAATTTTCTAGACCTTAGCATTGCTAACAAAAAACATCTAACATGGGATGTATTTGATTGTGTAAAGACAAAGAACCAAGAAAAAAAAAAAAAGAAATCATATTCGTAACCCTGAGAAAAGAAATCCCCTAAAAATATCTATGAGAAACATGTGAGCACCATGACCAGAACAGAAAAGTGAACGCTTCAGTTCTAATAACCAGAAACTTGAAGATAAGAATCTATTTAATTATCATAATCTTCACTTGAACACTTTAAACAGTTCTGTAGATCTCTGCCAAAATATGCACCGCAGCCCATTTCTAGGGAGACCCTAGACTCAGGAGAACCTGTTGGCCAACTAAATTGATCTAGCATCAAGCTGCCATGAGATATGTATGGACACACCCACAGACAATTACAAAGGTTAGCCTTAGTGGAAAAAGCATCTCTGGACTGAAGGATGGTGAATACAGAGACTCACGGCTGCCTTTCATGCTGAGAATGACTACTGGTGGATGGGTTAGCCCCCTCTAAGTCTAGGACAACTCTAAAAGGGACAGAGGTGAGATGTAGGTAAGACTGGGAGGTAAGGTAAAGGGCTGCAAAATGATATCCTCCGGGATTTTAAAACAATTATGTTTTAATTGCTGCAATTATGAACACAACTTTGTTTTTTTATAATGAGCATGATGAAGATGAGCCTTTCACTGATCCGTCATGGAAAGAGGAGGAGGTCCTGAGAGGTCTTACCTCTTAATTCTGGCTATAGATGGAGTCTAGACAATAAAGGCCATTATTCTCAATTCTGTACCCAGGGACAAGCCCACTAGGATGCAATGGACAGATCCACACTCTTGATAAAAAAGACATCCCTAGTTGAGATCACTGGAACCCTAAACAAAATAAATAGGAATGGGATAAAAAAAAAATTTGGAGGGGAAGTGGTGGAGAGGGGGTATTAGGGAGATGAAAAGCGTAGGTATGAGAGTGGTCAATATGTATTATTCAAATGTGTGAAATCGTCAGGTAATATATTTAATAAATTTAGAAAGAAATAGCAAATGACATTCTTTACTGTGGGAATAAGGGGTTTTGCATCCAATTGAGCTAAAAAACAAAAACAAAAATGAAGGCTTTCTTAGATATACTAGTGACCAGTAACCAGTAAGTGTCGTTGAAGACATTTTTTCTTTAACTCTTCAGAGAAAAGCAATGATAAAGGTAAAGAATTCAGATCTATAAAAGAAAGGAGTTGAAGAAAGAAGAAAAAAGCAAAGTGGAATATTTAAAGTCAGCTAACAGAATACATATTCTGCTTAATTATCGACAGCAAACACACAATCCCCGCATGTAGACTAAGGAAAAGCTAAGGGGTTGACATCAGTGATGCAGGTAAGGAGCAGAAAGATTTTCAGCATTAGTTAGATGGTCTCTATCACTGAGGCAAGAGCATGACACTTGATTGATTTTCCTTTTTAAAAAATGTTCTTTCAAACTTAATACTTGCATAAGATAAAATATAATGTCCCCTCATTTTCTTCTCTAACTCACACCAAACTTCCTCCTAACAGGTCCTCTTCCCATCTTTATAACTTTAATTTATAACCTGTTATGCCAACTAGTGCTGCCTGTATGTGCACAGCGTACACAATCCTCTGGGACATGCTAGAGCTGTTGGTGGCCCCACTAACAAGGGGATATGATTCTTGTTTTTTCTCCAGCTACCATTTCAATTAATGGCCCTGACTCTTTCCAGAGCTTGAAATTCAAAAGCAGACTTGGATTAGTAGCAACACCTATTATGTCCCCTAAGGATGTTAGTTAAAATACAACTAAAAAAGAAAAATTATTAATACACTAAGAAAAATTAGAAACTGGAATTCTAATAGCAATCTCAACAAGGATGGTAAAAAAGTAGGGTGACCTGGGCAGTGGTGACGCACGCCTTTAATCCCAGCACTCGGGAGGCAGAGGCAGGCGGATCGCTGTGAGTTCGAAGCCAGCCTGGTCTACAAAGGGAGTCCAGGACAGCCAAGGCTACACAGAGAAACCCTGTATCAAAAAAAAAAAAAAAGTAGGGTGAACAAAAAAGGGAGAAACTAATAACAGCAGAAAATATAAACTGTAACAAAGTGGACCAATGCCATGTCCAATGCATCAAAAACTCCCATTGATGGAGCTGACCTAAACCAATAATTATAAAACAGACTAACACAGTGTATGCAAAATAAAATCAACCACGTGTGATCTATAAGCAAGTCATTCCCTAAAATGACATGGGTAAAAGTAAAGGGATGGAGATAGATTACACCATGCAAAAAACTCAGTCTGAAGCCACATTATTTTGACACAAAAAAATTATTAGGAACAAAAGAGGTGTGGCAAGGACTACATCTCAAAAAAAATTAAAAACCCTTAGTTATGTATGTGCATAATGATAGCAACATATCGGATAAAATTGTCATAAGAAATAGACAAAAAAAATTTATAGTTCAAGAGTTACCCAGAAGGATGCAAAATAAGTAAAGACCTAACTGAACAGAATAATAGAAGTACATGTCTATCCTTGGTGTGCATAACTATATCAAACAACTGCTGTAATGGTTTTAGATATGACCCAGCACCTCATTTGTATGAGGCTTGAATCCAAGAGCAGTATTCTGTTGATTACAAAACCCTAAGTTCATTGCTAATTTGTAGAAAAATGTACTAATAGAAAGTGGGGCCTAGTTGGAGGAAAGTGGCCATGGGAAAATGCTATTAAAGACTTTATCTTACTGCTGGTCCCTCTACTCCCTTTAACTATGCTTCAAAGCTTCTATGAGTCAGGCAGCCTTGCCACGTTGCTTTCTCTTGCATATTTCTCAATGTCTCAGCACAGGACCAGAAGCAGTGTACCTGGCACACCAGAGACTGGGGTTTCTTAAATAGCAAGCTAAAATGAACATTTCTTTACTTAAATAGTTCTACTCAAATACTTTGGAAGATCAAACTGACCAATGCAGCAACACAAGGCCCACTGTTGTCAAACTCACATGGGGCTTAACTCTCCCACAAACAGCACGTTCTTAACTCTGAAATTTGACTTATAACACTTAAGTCATTGTGGTCATGGAACAATAAACCCAAATACATTTTTAAAATACAAACCAGCAACAGGATAACTGAAAAATAACACATGCCAAGAAATAATTTCCAAATGAAATTTAAAAATGGTTATATTATCTCAACACAAAATAATATAAACATTTGGAGATTTTTCCCAAAGTAGTACTTAAAAAAGAATTTAAAATTCTAAATGCATTTACTCATAGGAGGACAAAAAATGGCTGAATTGGTGTGCTAAGCTTCCCTCTTAGACAAACAGAGAAAAAGAACAAATAATGCCCAAAGTAAAGCTAAGAAAAATAATGCATTTTTAGTGTTATTTAGAAACAAAAAAATCTAAGTAAGATATCAATGGTTCTGACAGCTACTTAGAGAAGAGACTAATACATCTCTATTGTAGTTCCCTCACTCTTATCAAAATGTGAATATATTATAATTAAAAAAGAAAAAAGCTATAAAATAGTTGGATAAAAAGGGAGAGACTAATACACACTTATAAACCTCTAGTCTAAAATATTAGATTGAATAATTATAATTAATAAAACATGATTGATATAAAATGCAATATGGACATCAGTGTGAATTGTGAATGCTTGTATAGTAAAGGAATAACCGAGCCATACAGTAAATGATATCTATCTATTCATTTGGTAAGTTAGATAAAATGAACCACTTGAAAATACAACATACCACAATTCCCAGGAAAAAAATATAAAAGTTGATCTACTAAATAAAAATGTACTCTCTTCATTTAATAGATGTAAATATACTTTTTATTCTTCTGATTTGTGGTATGTTGATGCATATGTAATAATTATACATATATAAAAAATTGATAGCATCCCTTGTACATTTAAATATGCATTTAGGAAAGATATAGTGACAATACTTTGAATTTTCTCTCAGAAGAATGAAATTAAGAAACAACTGCTAACTCAGCCAATGAGGCCAGCATAACCAAACTACCAATATAAGGTGGAGAAAGAAAAGTACACGTAAATATCTCTCATAACTGTGCCTAGCTTCTAGACATATATTATTAAAAAATCTAACACTCAATAAAAGAAATATATATCAATATAAAGTTGAGTTTATGACCAGCTGTGTAAATTAAAAAATAGGTGGATGTAGTCCATCACCCTAACCAATTAAACAAAACATTCTATGAGATTATCAACAATTACATAGAAAACTTCAGACTACAGCAATCATTTTCATGACACACTCAGTAAAACACTCATCAAAATAAGAATAAAAATACATTATAAATTTTATAAATAATGTTTACAGAAAATTATAGTTAATATCATATACAGCAACAAGAAATTAAAAATTGTCCCATTATGACCAAGAATAGGGCAAGGATATTCATTAGAAGATTTCTACACCCCACTGATGCAGTCATCGTTAAAGGCAGAAGATAATAAAATATAATAAGATATATAAAGATATTAAATAATTTATTCACAGCTAATATTTGTTGGTAGAAAACTTAAAGAATAGCCAAATATTTAAAATTAGTGAATACAAAAAATAATAAAATTAGTGAATACAATATAAGGTTTTGAATGTAAAAAGTCTACACATTTTTTATATCAGAATAAAGATAACTGACATTTAAATTTACACAAAATAATATCATTTACCTTAGCACAAATTAAACTGTTTAAATATCATTGAAGTAAAATTTGTACATGGTCACAAAGAAGAAAATTAGAAATTCTAATAAAGGGAATTAGAGTAGATTTACGTAAATATAAGATATTCCCACCTCACATGATTTTAAACGTATTCACCACCCATAGAAAGGATGCCAAATATTCTAGATATGATCCAGACCTTAGTACAATTCTATGAAAATTTCATTAAACTATTTATGGACCGTTTTTGTAAGTCTACATGAAAATGCTAAAGGCTATATTTGCTAACACAATGGCAAAAAAGAAAATCAGATCCTATATTACTATTGCTATTAAGGCCATAAGAGTAGAGGAGAGCACCCAGGCACTGTGGGGCTCAGGAGGCAAAGGTGGGGAATTGTCATGTTCAGGAGCTACAGCAACAGTTATGGACTCACCAGAGGAAGAGAGCTAAATTCTGTCTCAAACCCAAACAGGCACAAAACAAAACAATACATGGAGCTAGAGGGAGGAAGAGGGAGAGGGGGAAAAGGAAGGAGAGAAGGAAAAAGGGAGGGAAATTGGTGAGGTAGGTTTGTATGGACGATCTGGAAGAATTTCTGGGAGAGGAAAACATCATCAAAATATGTTGGATGATAAAGAACTAATAATTTTAAAAATAAAAATAGGTGTATTAACATTATAGTAAAAATATTCCAATACATCAACTGAATAAATAGAGAGCTTAGAAGTAGACTTGTGCCAGTATGTTCTGCTGATCTATGAAAAAAGAACAAAGACAGTTAATGATTAAATGTGGAGACTTGCTAGACTCCGAAAGGCTACATATTATGAAATTAAAATTATTTTATAATTTCTTTTTATGATTTTAAACACGAAATTAGTATAAAATCTGTCTATAAATTAAAAAACAACTGTGGTAGAACATATGTGACATTAAGAGTTGTCTGAAATACGAATCCTTGTGTTCTATACATTCCTTGTTTTCCTTGTGCTTTCTATTTCTGTGAAACACAAAACAGCAAACCGCACACATACATACACACGTGTGCACACGAACATTGATACATACTTTTTCCTTTGACATTTTATTGTAAACTTGGAATGGAAGTCAGTCATTCAGAAAATGTGAATTAGGCACATTGTGTTGAGAACCACGGTAACCACTGATGATATTGTACCCACAATGGGTGATAGGTTGGCATGGTAACCACTGATGATATTGTACCCACATTAGGTGATAGGTTGGCATGGTAACCACTGGTGATATTGTACCCACAATGGGTGATAGGGTGGCATGGTAACCACTGGTGATATTGTACCCACAATGGGTGATAGGGTGGCATAAAGAAAAGAGGAGATTGGCATCTGTTCTGTAGTGGCCCGGAATGCCAGGCTTATTTTCATATTGTCAACTGTACTTTGCCAGAAGGATGCAGTGAAAAAGTTGGTAATACCATTTGGCTTTACTCTCCTATTTTCTACTTTACATGAGAAGCTTTTTTTTTAAGGTATAGTGGTACACACCTTTATTTTTTATTTTTTCATTTTTTATATTTTTTAATTTATTCTTGTTACATCTCAATCGTTATCACATCCCTTGTATCCTCCCATTCCTCCCTCACTCCCATTTTCCCCTTACTCCCCTCCCCTATGACTGTTCCTGAGGGGGGATTTCTTCCCCCTGTATATGCTCATAGGGTATCAAGTCTGAAGGATCCAGAAGGTCCTAGAAACCTACAAGTAGAACATTATGATAGGCAGATTTGGGCCCAGGGGTCCCGCTCAAACTAAGGCACCAGCCAAGGACAATACAGGCGGTAAAATTTAAACCCCTACCCAGATCTAGCCAATGGACAGAACATTCTCCATAGTTGAGTGGAGAGTGGGTTATGACTTTCACATGAACTCTGGTGCCTCATATTTGACCATGTCCCCTGGATGGGGAGACCTGGTGGCACTCAGAGGAAGGGCAGCAGGTCACCAAGAAGAGACTTAATACATGGGAAACTTAAGTGAGAGGTGGAATCTGTACAAGCTCTGCTTTTTCTGAGCAAAGAAAGCTATGTATGTCTTCAGTAACTTCCTTATTAAAATATATCCAAGCAATTTATATATCAGGAATAAACTACTGTCTAAAAATGCTTTCTTGGACTTTACAGTTCTGTTTTTAGTGATGTCGTCAGTATCAATGATGTCTGCATGTCTCAGAACCATTCAGAGAATTAGATTCCCCAATAGACACATGTGTCTCTCCTGCAATCCTCTTGGGGAAACCAGTCCTAAAAACATAGTTAGCTAGCATAAATTGACAGTGATAGTCCCAAAGAGTTCCAGGATTTCAGTGGTTCTGCCAATCCTCATCAAATATTTAAAGTTCTGTTTTGATAATAAATTCTTCAAATCAAAGTGTTCTGTGGGCCCTAGCTTCGGTTTTATTTGGGCTCTTGCATTATTAAACACGTCTACTGTCACTGTGGCAGTGGCACAGCTGAAGTAAGAAGAATGTACCTAAGGTTTTGTGATCATTCTGGCCAGAAGCGTCTTCTGCTCAACTCCAGGACTTAAAATTACTAAACCATTCTCTCACCACACAGCTTAGCTAAATAACTTATCACAAAATGTCTACATGTATGATATTGCACAAAAACAAGCAAAAATGTGATAGCTGTAGTCGTATAGTTAGGAGAGAATTCATTTTTCTCTGTTTCACTGTTGTCTAGAGCTCTGTTAGAACTGGGAAAATGGATTCCCCTTGTTGTCAAATTCTCCAAATGCAAATGATTTGTCTAAAGTTATATTGAGGTTGTGTCAAAAGTGGAGGCCAAAAATCAATAGTAGGTTCATTGGAAAAAAAAAAAGATTTAATGTGGTTTACTAAATTCAAACATTGTGATTTGGTTTAAAGAAGGTGGAATTTTTGTTCTGCCTAAAATTTTGTGACGTTAAGAAGGTTTCTGTGTAATGGCCTCTCTAAGGCTGAATAGGATGGAAGGGGAGGGAGGGTGGGAATGGGAAGATAGGCACAGGCATGACATTTAGGATGTAATCTGAATAAATTATAATAAATCTAAAAAACCACAAAAAATGTGTCAATGAGACATCACAAGAAATGGAGTTAAATGTCGATTAAAAGCCAGTTATCAAATTTCATGTCAACAGAGGAATAGGACTGCTTATTAGCTTCAGGCTTGTTAGAGAAAATGACTTATCTGTCTTAAGTACATAACGTTTGATGATCCTTTTATGCAGTCACCAAGACAAAAATGGAATTAAGTTCTTGTGAAAGTAACTTTTATTCTCCTTGCTCAATTGTTATCTGAGAGGCTAACTGCCTCCTTCTTCTGACTTAGGCCTAGTCCTGGAAGCTTTTAGCCTCCGTACAATCTATTGTAGGCTTGGGTATTATCTGCTGATAATTAAGTCTTAATCAGCTCACCTTGTTCTTTCTGAGCTCTGGGATGGCTGGTTCAACTCAGATGTTCTGGCTCAACCTCTTCTCCCTGATTTATTAAATCTGGCTTCTTTCTTTGACCTGGATTTGCTCTATTTGGCCTCAAACTAACTCAACAATCTGCTCTAATGTTGTGGCTTCTTCTCATTTTCTGGTCTGTTCCATCTTCATCTGAATTCTCTCTCTGTGACCCATCTCTCTATTACTGTCCTGGTAAAACTGCCTCCTCTCTGTAAAAACTCCCTCCTCTCTCTCTGCTTCTTAAGTAGCCTCCCTTTCCACTCTCTTCTCCTGAGAGTTGTATGTATTCTATTCTGTCAACTCTTCTCTCCCACTCAATTAGACATCACTTTCAAACATGGGTGCTTCCTTCTACAAATTAAGTTTATATTCATTTGAGATTAAAGGCATGTATCACCACTCCTTGACCTATACCAGGCTAGTCTTCAACTCAGATCTATTTCTCTCTGCCTTCTGGATTAAAGACATGTTTGTACACCAGCTGGATCACACAGATATAGAAGATCTTTGGATGTGATCTCTTGTCAGAACAGCCATGTTCTAAATTAACATTCTTCTACAAGTTCTTTCCTTTTTAAATTTCTTATGTTATTGTAAATAAGAGGTACAAATGTAGGTACTCACACTTGTTAGTGTGCTTATGAGTGTGGGCCTTTGGGCAATAATGCATGTGTATGGAGATCATCTTTCCATCTTATTTGAAACAGTCATTATTAATTATTTCATATATTTTTGAGATTATAATATAATCATGTCATTTCCCCATTCACTTTCTTCCCCCCAAATTCTTCCACATATGCTTCTTGATGTGATATATATATATATATATATATATATATATATATATATATTACATATACATGAATATACATAGACACACACACACACACACACACACACACACACACACATATATAACCAACCTTTACTGTCTATATAATGTTACTTGTATATTTTCAGGGCTAACCATTTTGTATTAGAAAATGAATTTGTGTGCTTTTCTTTGGGGAGTCTATGCCTGTCACTCTCAGATTTCTTCAGTTGCCTATAATTATTTGTATATGGTTGAAGCCTCTAGGGTTTTCGGGCATCCGCTTTGGCACATTTATTGGTATTGTCTTTGTTGAGCTATTTTGGTGAGAATTTATGGGTGTATGATCTGACATTACTACAGGACAGAATAGCACAGCAATCACCCTGATCCTTGGCTTTTACAACCTTTCTCCTCTGTTTACTCAATGTCTTCTGAGCCTTAATTAGGACTAGGAGTTGTTTCTAGAGTTGTAGCCACTGTGACTGTGCTACACATGTCTGCATTTTAATTGGTTGTTGTTTTCTTCACAACTCATCTTGTGAAGATGAATTTCCTTGGTGAGGGGCAAAGACAACACATGCCTGTGTGTATAACTACAAATTATATTGTTAATGACTATGCTTATTTAGGAAAGTGGTGGTTGTAGGTTCTCCTCCAAGACCCTTGACTTTACTTGCCTTGGAGAGTTAGCTAGGTTTCTATTATCAGGCATAGTTTCCCTTTGTTGAGTGGGTTTTAAGTCCAATTAGAGAGCTGTTGGTTATTGTTTAGATATGTATATGCAACTGTACCCTTAGGCTCATCATTCTATACTGGTCATGGTTTTGATTCTTAGGTGTTATGATTGAGTAGGAATGTTGGTTGTGTTATTCTTTGGAAATTTGCATGACATTTTCTGATACTGTGAAAACTGTCTTGCAAAAAGGAAGCATTCAAGTCAGTTCCAGATCAGGGGTCTCTCTGCCTGTTGTCTGAAGTGCCCAGAGTCTTCAACTGTAGGAACTTACCTTTTACCTCTGGTGGCAACCAGAGGAAGTAGCAATAGCTGAATCTTTGGCAGTCTGTTGGAAAACCCTAAACAACAATTCAAAAGACATCCTCTCATGCCTGGTGTTGCAGTTTCGGTTATGTGGCTTTAGCTTTTGGTACTAAAGCCCAGATGATATATTTAAATTTAAACTATATGTTTATATTTATACACAGAAAAGTGTATTATAGAGGATTTTAAAGCTGATAATTAATAGTATCATTTTAATGACTTTTTCAGTTATCCTTGTTTTATTTTACCCGCTTCCTTTACTTCTTTCTGTCCCTCCCTCATTACTAATCAGAGTTGCCCCATTTTCCTATCAGATAACTTGTTTTCTACTATTGCTCTTTCTATTTTTGATGCTGAGTAACCCAGTCTTGCTGGCCCAGGAGCTTTGGAGGATTGTCCTCTCCAGTGCCCATCACCGGTCAAAGGCATGTTAGGATGGCAGACACTTGAAATAGGTCATCCCAAATGGTGCTTGGGCTATCAGTATACAAGGCCAACTACATGGCAAATGCTTTTCTCAATAACCTGTATACCTAGACAAGTTCTTTTCACTCCACAATATATTCATTTTTATCTTTGTTAGTTTTTTTTTGTGTGTGTAATAGACGGTACTCTGAATTGCTAATTTAAAATCATTATACTTGAATTTCTCAATTATTTTTGGTTACAATGAAAAAGAAATGGCATAATCTCTATTTGTTAACTGCACAAAATATTTAAAATTAACAATCATGGAGCAGTCTAAATCTAAACTTTTGCCCTAATGATTCCATTAAATATTTGGAGCTCTCTAGTTGACTTCTATTTAATAACTCAACATTTTATAGTCTTTTATGAAACTTTTTTCTAATTCCAAATTTAATATTATCTTTTAGTTTTATCTAAAATGAATGGTTTGTTAGAAAATCTCATTTGTGACAATCAAGGATATTAGAACATGTCTTGATTATTTTCTATCGCTGTCAATTTTTATAAAGCAAAGTTACCAAAAGGTAGAAAGATAAGCAAAGACCTTGAATTGTATATTATCTTCAGGAAAATTGAAATAATTAAAGTTAAAAAAAGATAACCTTGCTTGACTTAACTGACATGTGAGTTGTGAATTTCCTCCCAGAAATTCAACATTATTTCTTCTGTACTTTCACAGCGATAACTCAATCATTACACAAAATGTTCATTCCTTGGAAACCTGTTTTGTATTTCATAGATTCTGCTTCATATTTGTCACTGAAAAAGAGTCAATAGGATTCAAAATACTAATCTAATAAATAATTAATACTTTTACTTGATCAAAGATATCCCCGAAAAAAAACCACTTCCCCGAGTCCTATATGTAATTAAAGATTAATGTATAATTTCTGCCCTGAAAATAAAAAAAAAACAACCTTGCCTGTATTAATTGTGGCTTTCTGGAATGGCCCCCATTCACTGTTGAGAGAAGCTTCTTTGATGATGGGTGATGGCAATGCTTATTTGTGAGTATAAAGATAAGATTTACAGTGTAGCTGAGGAATGATACAGCTCTAGCAAGGTGGAGGCAGTAGGTTCTTTTGTAAACTTCACAACCTCACAGACACCAGTCATTCCAGGTTTCTAGTACCAGCCATGATTTCTCTCCTCTTGAGGTGGCCTAAAATATAACAAGACAAATGCTGATTAAGTCAAACATCCAACAAGACAAATATGTTGATTAAGGGCAACAATTGAATGCCATTTATTGCACCTTTAAGAATACCTTTTTCTGTTAGTCATTTTAAAAAGTTTGTTCACTTAATGTGTATCTCCCCCTCCCTTGTCACCTCCCCAGTCTCACCCTCCCTGCATCTTACTCCTTCTCTCCATCCCCTAGTCCTCAGAAAGAGCTCTGCTGTTCATTTTTGTGGCTTCTAGGTATTATAGCTATGTAGGAGCGATAGAGAAGAAACTTGGAATAGTAAAAATTGATGTTATAAAGAATTTCCTAATAAAGCCCATTATCATTAGGAAATATTATAGAGCACAGATATTAGAAAGAGGAGAAATATTAGAAGGAGTAGAATTTAGCAAAAGGACTGCTCCCTTCAATATACTGGAAGATAAATAGTGCACTAACCAAACTTGTTAGAAACTGTTTTTAGGGTTGTTGAAAAAGTTTCTTCTAATATTTATTTACCATGATTGACCTCCAAATAGGCTGTATCCCATCAAGAAAAGTAGACAACTCTGACTCACAGTATGTCTATCCCCATATCAAAGAACATGTTTCTAAGAGGCAGCTCAAGGAGGCAAAGCAGGGTCACAACCATCATTAAGTCTTGGCCTGCCACTAAGTCCCTTGTACTCTATCAGGAAAAGCATAATTCTGCCAGTTGGGAAAGATGAACCCAGATAACAACTATTTCAAGAGATCAAAGTTGGTCTAAGTAAGAGATAATTCTGGCATTATCTTTGTCGTGTAATTCTTCCATTTGCCCATGTGTCCAGACTTGCAGTTGTCTATCTCTTTTTAAATTGTTCAAGTGTAATCTGTTGGCTGCACATAAAAGGAATTTAAGGATGATAAAGCAGATAGAGTTTATGAACTTAACTTGTTTATAACTTAGTAAAATTTTCTATTTGAGGCCAGCTTTTCTTTGGGCATTATGCATAGATGGATAAACACTATACTAAAGAGTATTTCTCTTATTAATCTCTTCATGGTCAGGGCTATTTTTCTCTGGGAAGGAAGATTATTTCTATAACAAAATTATTAATCCCTTATCTACCATGGCAATATGCATAGTGCTTTTTGGTACTATGGAAACTAGACCTTAAGGACTAGGTATTCAGATTAGATCTAGCTACAATATTTGAGTTCTGTGTTTTAATTATAAAGTGTTTTGAGCAACAGAGGTATAAATGCAATCCCTGAGGACATCTAAGGGACACAGAGATAGCCTATATTGTCTTGGGAGTTGTTGGGGCCATTCTAATCAACCACTTGAAAAGAGGTTTCTCATGATAGGTAACTGGAAAGCTTCTGTAAGGCAAAGGACACACTCAACAGAACAAAACAAAAGCCTACTGACTGGAAAAAGATCTTCACCAGCCCTAAAACTGATGGACGGTAGTATCCAAAATATAAAGAACTCAATGAATTAAATACCACCAAACTGAATATCCCAATTAAAAATGAGGTACAGAGCTAAACAGAGAATCCTCAACAGAGAAGGATCAAATGTCTGAGAAACACTTAAAGAAATGCTCAATGCCCTTAGTCGTCAGGGAGATGCAACTGAAAATGACTCTGAGATTCCATCTTACACCCCTCAGAATGGCTAAGATCAGAAACTCAAGTGACAGCACATACTGCAAGGATGTAGAGAAAGGGGAGCACTCCTCCATTGCTGTTGGGAGTTCAAACTTGTACAAACACTTTGCAAATCAAGCTAGTGTTTTCCCATAAAATTGGGAATAGTTCTACCTCAAGACTCAGCTATACCACTCCTGAGCATTTACTAGAAAGATGCTCCACCATATAATAAGAACATTTGCTCAGCTATGTTCATAGCAGCCTTATTTGTAAGAGCTATATTCTAGAAAGGCCATGGTTTTTGCCTTCAAAATCCTTTGCTTTGGACATTTGGAATCACAATTATTTCTCCAAATACATAAGTATAGTACAATCCAGCTAGGATAACACTTTCTATTGATTATAAACTGAGCCTCAGAGGACATCTCTAGTGGGCTACCAATAACAACAGCTGAAGCATAAGACAAGAACATTAAACCAGATTTTATGAATATAATGGAGGTGATTAAAAGAAAAGTTCTCCTTCAAAAATTTATGAGAACCCAAACAATACAAGGAAATCCATAAAATAGATGCAATGTACAAAATAAAATGAAGCAAATTTTGAAATGAAAAATTTAAGAAGTTGATTATGAACATCAGAGACCAGCTTCACCAAAAGAATAAAAGAGATGGAGACCAAAGTCTTAAATAGTGAATAAATGGGATTTCATTTCTCACATGTAAGAATGGCTGAGATTAACAAAACTGGTGATAGTTCAAACTGGTGAGGATGCTGGGTAAGAAGAGCGCTCATGCATTGCTGGTGGTACAGTTTCCTCTGTAACATGAAAGTTGGTTTATTTCAATATTTATCTATACCACCCCCGATCATATATCCAAAGGATATTTCATCCGAGCACTGAGAAACTTGCTAAGCATCCTCAGTGTTGATCTATTCATAAAAGCCAGTAATTGGACACAAACTAGATGTTTCTCAGAAAAGGAATGATAAAGATAATTTGGTGCATTTACACAAGAAAGTAGTACTCAGCAGTTAAAAAAAAGAAAACTATTAAATTCATGGGTAAATGGATAGAACTTGTTTTATGTAACTCAGACTCAGAAAAACAAATGTGGTCTATGTACACTTTTATATGGATGACAAGCATGAAGTCAAAAATAATCATACTATAATAAAATAGAATCACAGAAGATAGATATAGAGTAAGGAACTGGACCTTGGAGAGGGCAGCTAGATTCTCATTGGAAGGTAAAATAGAACATACAGGTATACATGGATTGTCTGGGAACTGGAATGGGAATATCAAGGGGGGAAGGTAAGAGAAGAGGAAGTAGAGAGAGGAAGGACAGAGAGAGACACCTAATATTATGGGTCCTTTGTTGGATACTATGGGAATATAATACGGTAGAAGCTTCATAAAATATATACATATATGAAGGCTGTCTAAGTGAGATCACCCAATAAGGAGGTGACAAAGGCTCAATTAGACATCTCTTGTCATCAAATGAAGCTTTCAGTACTGGGATCAAGTTATATCCAATTGAGTTGTTGCCAAATGGGTCCCATAGATGCCCCCAAACAGCCATGCTGTTGCCAAGTCTATAGGTTGCTCTCCACAAACTGATGTTAAGTTCCCATTGCTAAAGACTATACTTATACAACTCAGCAGACATGGAGATATCAAGCTGGTACCTACACAAAGATTTCCCTCTGTACTCTAGTGTCTTATTTCAGGAAGATACTCTGCATGCTACCAAAGGAGAAATGGAAACATCAATCCACTCTAAAACTCCTACCTGCAAGGTATACTAGTGCACCGGTGGCACAAAACATTGTGGGCAACCAACCACTATCTAATTTGACTTATGGTCCACTCAACAAGATGGATCCCATACTTGACACTGCTGTGTGAACAAGACCCTAAGACTAGATATCTCAAGCCCTGTAAAACCAAACAGTATTGTTCAATATTTAAAGAAGAGAGAAAGAGAGAAAGAAAAAAAAGAATAACTGAAAAATGTAATAATAAAATGACTCCCATGACATTTTTGCAGATTAATGTCCTCCTCAACCATTACAAGAGAAACTTTGATCTGCAGTAAATAGGAACAAATACAGAGACCCAACAGACAGACATTATGCAGACTGAGAGACCTTAAAATACTCAGACCTAAATTGGAAGTCTCCACAAAATCTGTCCCTCAGGGCTCCAAGACCCTGAAGAAGAGGAGACGAAGAATATAAGAGCAAGAAAAGCTGGAGAACCTAGAAAACAAGACTCCCTACATCAACATAATAAAAGTTTTTACAACTCTCAGAGATGGAGGTGACATTCACAGGACTTGCATGGGTCAGCATTAGGTAGGGTTCTAGAGGAGAAGGGAAAAGAGGACACATACTTCTACCCCCAAACCAGGTGCAGAAACAATTGATAACCACTTGCAAATGAAAATTTAATTCTCTCAAAGGGAAACAAACTAATACTAAAAATAGGCTTTATTCCCAGGGGTGGCCGTCATCTGAAAAGGAACACATTAACACTTTGGAGGTTTCTTGTTTTGTTATGTCACATCAGGGCTTTTCTTTTAAAAAATTATCCTATTTTATAAATATATTATATATCATTTATTATACTTTAATATGTTATGTTATATTTACTTTATTTGTTTATATATAATACTTATATATTAACATATACTTGTATAATGTACAATATTTATATGTAATATATACTCCCTGTCTTTTTACCCTCCATGTCCTTTGCATATATGTTGTAACTTCTGGTTTATTTTTGTCATAGCATCCCCGAGTATGCAAATAAGTGGGTTTCTGTTTTTTGTAACATCTATTGGGTGTCATCTTTTCAGTTCGTTTTGTCCTATTAAGATGTATAAGTTTTCCAGGCATGGTTATACATGCCAGCACTTAGAGAGGCAGAGGCAGGTGGGTGTCTGTGAGTTTGAGTCCAGTCTTGTCTACAAAACTAGT
>OU015752.1:7614964-7627052 GCA_907169655.1 Acomys percivali
TTATTATTATTATTATTATTATTATTATTATTATTATTATTATTATTATTATTAAAGTAAGAGACATGGAGGTGATCAACTATATTAATTTTCAACTTGGCTCATCGATATTCAACATCCATGGAAATAGAAGGATGATGTATACTGAAGCTGAGGCACTTACCCTATGTTCTTTAATGACCTCTAATTTGAACAACTGCAGCTTTATTTGTGTTACTTACTTATCGACATTAAGTCTCACATATGAATGAACATAGATAAGAATATTCTTATTAATTAGGAAATATTCTGCTTTTAAAATACGTTTAGAGGTATAACAGTGCAAATGCAGAATTCTCCATATCAGTATAAGTAATTATCATCAGAGTTGTACCAAGTATTGTTGTATACTTAGATCAACTGGAAGAAAGAGCTTCAGTATCATAATGTTCAAGTCCTACATTCCAATTATTATTATAATATCTAGAAACATTAAATACAACACAATTACATATACTGATTTGAGTGTTTTGAATGTTAAAAAAGTTAGACAATCATCTATGTGTTTTTTTATTAATTGGGTAGCTAAAAAATGAAATATTTCTTCATATATCAGGGGACACATCATCCATTTTCATGAATATATGGTATTGTACACATCTTATCTATCTTACCTAATTTTAAACTGAAGGAGAGATAAACCTGTTTTTTAGAATCCTAAGTGAGGGATTGGAACAGTCTTGTGAGAGAATAGGTGAGGTTAATCCACTAGAAGAGCAACCACCTCATGCAGGAGCTTAATTGTTGCCAGCTGAAAAGATCCCGTGAACAGACTCTGGGAGGAGATATATAAATGAGCCCAGAACTGGAGGTGGGGCTTTTTGGAGACTTGGGATCGTTTTGACTGTTCATCGCTGCACTTCGAGATGCTCCCAACCACTCGAGGAAAGGCTTCTAGGCTCCGGCTCCTGCTGAGGTTCTGGGTTCTGGTTATGCTAGGTTCCAGCAGAAGAAATCCTGTGGATTGTGCAAAGAGAATCGTTCCTCGGACCTGATATCCTTACGGTTCTGTTATTGTGTCCATTAGTCCTCATTTCCTATTGTTTTGGTTAGTCAGGTTATAAGTGACCTATGCTCGGTCACTAAGCTGTTAAAATATATTGGTTAAGAAAATTGAGCCTACAATAAACATTCCTAACTTTTTGGCACCACTGTGGTAACTGATACCTTCACAGACTATTCATTATGCTCCTCACCGATATATGGAATCCCTTTTGTATTTGAATCTGTAGAATACTTGTTAATTGACTGGATAACTAGATTAGAATGTTAATGCTTATGACTAACCCAGAGAGCAAGATTAAGAACCATGACTTACCTTCCACCTGGTATTCTCCTCCACCCTATACACACATATTTTGGACGGGGGTTAGAATGTTGAGAGATATTTAAAAACTCAGAATATACACCAGCTGCCACACTGGAGAGATCCCATGGCAAGGTTATAAAGGACAGAGAAGTTATAAAGCTCCAGGTGTTCTATCTGCCAGCTTCCCGAGATGTTTAGAAGATATATGTGAGCTTTCCTAAATGCTTCTCCTACTAGTTTTTAATTGAATGATTCCCTCCATTGGAAGATGTTCTGAGAGTGAAATATCAACCTTAAAGTTGCTAATACCAAGGATGGGAAAAGGTGAATCCTTAAGTTACTAATTAAGTCATTAATGTGATTTGCTCCAGAATAGATTAAAAGGATATATTTCTAGATTGGTGGCAATAATAATTTCATTTTTTTGATTGTGCTTTACTTTCTGCATGATAGCATCCTAGAAGTGAGTGTTTTCTTATGATCAAATCATAGATATATACCACTGTTCTCACTTGCATCACATTACTGTGCTGACTGACATTCACAGAAGTAAAACATTAAAAAATATTTGTTGACCAAACTACTGGAAATCTTGTATTTCATTAAGAATTCTTTTAATTTGGTTCATTAAAGTCATTCTTCATTTTCTTTTAATTTGAAAGTTTTGACTACCACTGAACTGTAATGTTTCCCACATTATTAATATATATACGTATAACCACGCAGCATGTATGAGCTTGGAAAGCTCATGGGAAGTCTGGTCAATAATTTATTTAAAATTATAATCAGGAAATATTGGCTCCACACAGTAGCTTGACAGATTGCAAAGTGAAAAAATGAAAACTTCTTAAGAAAAATACATACAATTTGTTACAAGGGAAGAATAAATATATAAAGAGTAAGATGAAAAATCATGAGGCTGGGAAGTAGGGTCCATAGTTGAAATGATAATGCACTGCAAAAATTCAATGCTGAACATGACATCAGGCAGCTCGGAGCTACTTGTTTGAATTCCAGGGGAAGACAGCACCTCTGGTCACTTTTACTCACATGCATATATTGACATGCAGACACATACATGTAAACGCACTTAAAATAATAATAATAATTCTTTAAAGTAAACAGCAAGTCATTTTAGACACAGTGTCTATCAAATTCTCAGTTTCATGCAATTGAAGTTTAAGCTGACAATACTGCATCTTTAAAACTATTCCTGCAAAAGTCATCTCTCCTTATTATATGATTTTATTTTAAAACAATGGGTATTCGCCAAAGCTCAGTTGCAAATTCCTTGATGTTCCTGCAAATTTCCACACTTTTCTCTGGTTGATTGTATCTGCAGGAGCCTCCACATTTACCCAAAGCCTGAAAGCAAATCTGCAGGCAAAAGTGCAGATCTGGTTTATGAGTGAGCTAGAGAAGCAGTCTACTGCTACAGAAAATGCAACAGACAAGGACAGACTGCTCACAGTTTCAGTAAAAGAAGAGTTTCAAGCAAGACCAGAAACGTAAAATGTACAAGACACAGAATGAGAATGAAGGAGTGAACAGAATATGTGAAGATTAAATTGAAATCTTCAAAAATAAGCAAATAGTGAAACAGTCGAATGAAAGTGAGCAAATAGGAGACCATAAATAGAATCAGACCTGGTATCCCTAACACCCAAAGAGCTACTAAAGAACAAAGGAAGAAGGGAAAAATCTATTACAATGCATTTTAATATATTAATGTTTTAAGATAATTATTTCTGAGAGACTCTAAGAAACCGTAAAAACTAGAGTGACAGCATTTTATACATTTTATATATAATATTGTTACATTCTTAACGGAAAGGAAAACCAGGCCTTATTGGAAATGCTTTAGCTCTACTATGAATAAAGATTTGTGAGATTAGGTGACTGTCCATGAACACACCTGATCTTGGGGAAACAAGTAGAGCTTGGCTTTCTAACATATATTTTATCCTTTGGTCATTACACTGTAATTTTTTAAACATTTCAATACTAAATATGATTTTTAAATTACAGTTAATGAAAGCATAACTCCTACAGTTAATTCTGGGATAATCAAGAAAAATATAAACAACAAGAACAAAATAAAGACTAGAGGGTTTTTATGAAGCCTTGTGAGGACACTAACAGATTTCACATGTGCCCAGGATATCTCAATTGACTTCTCAAACATTAAAAAAAAAATTTCTTAAACAAACAAAAATAAGAACTGGAAAATATTCACACAAATGCATCTCTCTATGTCTATTACAGAATGCAACTGAATGACAATATTTATTCTATATGACTATAAACACTGCTGTCCTTTTCTAGAAAAATACAGATGCTTGACAACAGTGTCTTAATGGTAATTTGTGGTTTTAATTTTGTGATAATGAGCTCTAAAGAATGCCTTTCTCCTATAGTAAACAGATGGCACACTATATCAACAACACAGTTTTTCTGTTCAGATATCCAAAATAAATACTAAATAATGTCATTATCATCATGCACAGTCAGAGCATTGTAGATATCCAGGTACTGGGAAGTGTAGCAACAGAGTGCTTACAGAAGCTTTTACTGAGCCAACTTTCATTCCTATGACACAAAAACAAAATCAATTCTGCTTAAGATCGCACAAATGATACTGTAATTGAGGCAATCTTTACAATACAGCTTGTGCAGTGACAGGAGGAAATGGGAGCCATTTTTATTTCGTTAGAATGTGTCTTAAAGGCAGGGATATCTCAGCCCCTGGAGACGGGCAATAACCTATAATGAGGGCAGCATCTATCATACAAGAAATATAACAGATGGCAGCATGGATGCTTCCCAAAGCTTATAAAACAGATGAAAGCAGGACTTTACTATTTAGAACATATATGGGCAAATGGCTGTTATCCCAGGGGTAAAGATCAATATCTTAGAACAAGAAAACTATTGAAATAATTACTATTTTTTTCTCTTAATAGATATAAATGTTACTCTGTTTAGAATTAGGTTATTTGGGTTAATGGTTACATTTCCAAGCAACTTAGAAAGCTAAAGCACAGAGTTAGGGGAAGAAGCCAAATCTAACAGGAAATGGAAGCTCAGTTATATAAGATCCATATTTATTGTCATTTCTTCCCTGGAGCATCTGGCACTGTTTGTCTGAGGCCGTAGAAACCCAGCTGAGACTGTGGCATGGAAGCTGCAGCCAGGAACTACTGAGAAGGCAGAACTTACACAAATGCTCAGGAAAAAAATGAGGAAAATAATAGGATATTTTATTTGGGTTTAGTATCAAGGCATTTGGTGCAACTTCAACTGTTTGAATGAAAATAAGAAGAAAATAGTAGATATCCCACAAAGAGAGCTAACAAGGAGACTGATCTTGTCGTCACTTCCGTCACTCAATGGGGCAGAAGAGACAGACAGTATGAGAGCTCATAGTATTCTCAAAGACCTTCTTTAGATGTACTGGTTAGGTCACTATTGCCTCTAGAAAAGTCTAATTCTGTATTTCTTTGAGGTTGTCAATTCTTTACAGTTTCTAAGGCCATTCGGAGTCTGAACTTATGAACATATGACTTATGCTGCAGTTCACTGACCACAAGTGATTCATTAACATTCACTCTGTTTTTAATTAAGGTACTTAGTTATCACCTTTTAAAGAGGAAAAAATTTACAAACATGGAGAGTTTTTAAAAATGTCATTTGGTTCAGCAGCCAAATACAAACTGAAAAGGAACAGATGACCAAAACCTGCAGCAACGAATTTCATAACTAATTATGTAAACTTAAAAGTCTTTTCAGAGCTTAAGCATGAAGTAAGTTAAGTACCTATTTCACTATCTCTATTAAACATTCTACAGAAATTTCTTATTAAGACTTTAATATGTGTGTTTCTGTGTGTTGCTCTTCCATTGGTCCGTGTGTCTGTTTTTCTGTGAGTACATTGTTTCATGGTAGCATACTTTTATATAAGATACCTATTTTAGTACGTACAGCTTTGTTCTTTTCCTTTGAAATGAAGTTATGGATTTCTTTGTGTTTGTTTGTTTTCTTTTTTGATGTGTTTTTGCTTAGGCTTAACTTTTATCAGTGCCTTTAGTTTCTTGTATAGTCACTTATATACTTTGTAGGTAATCTCCAATTCCATACCTCTAGTTATTTATCCAAACTAAATGTAAATATGTTTCACATTAGCATTTTTCATAACTTTTTAACACAGGTAAAGACTATTAATATACTTGACACTTTATTTTTTCAAATTAAACATTTTTAAATTTTTTACTTACACATTTATATTTTTACACATATATATAATAAACTACACATAGCAAGAACAACCATGACACAATCAGGAACAAAGAAAGCATGTGTTTTTGTTACAATGACGGTTTCAGACTAAATAAATGGAATACAAATCAAGTAGCAACTATAAATAAAGTTTAAGGTCATTCAGTCAAGGTAGTTACAGTAGTCACCAGTAAACACACAATGTGATTTCATAAGAAACCCTAAGTAAGAAAATCGCCTTTAGTGATCGAAAATGGTCCCATAGTTATCTGGAAAAGGATGAGGACCGAAGAAATTAGAGTATAGGAAAATTTATGTTAAATTTTGTCAAGACCCCTCCAGTGGAGTCTGTGTGACAAATGTTACTGCACAACCTAAGGTGATGACTGCTGCTCAGGGAGAGCCTCCTGGGACCAGTCTGATGTTCCTTCCAGGAGTAACTGATTGCAACTTTTTTTTTCTCATTGTGTTGGCATATTCTGTCTTTATTTTTTTTCTCTTAAACTTACTCTCATATCAAAACTTTTCAAACCTGATGAGCATTTCCGTGAAACTCCCTAACATGGGACTGCAGCCAAGGACCATTCATGCCTGGGGTTCACCACCACGTTCAGCTCCACTTGTTAAAAGAAACTTGGCTAAGAATTAATCAGTTGATAACTTATATTATGACTTACAAATAAAGTGTTTAAGAAAACTCAAGATAGTGACACTCAGATAAAAAGAAGAACTAAGAAAAAACTGTCTTGGCACACAGATGTTTGGCAGAATGAGAGAACACTGACCTTTGATAAAGAGGGCGCATGCGTACTGATACTAAGCCAATGGTTTAAGAATAGTGACAACACTATTACTCTGCATTCTGTACTTTGTACTGTGTATGCTCAATTGCTTCACTGACTCCCTTGAAACTCCTCCATGAAAATATGTGACCACAAAGTACTCACCATTTCAAAAAATGTGTATAAAAGTCTAGATTGCCTGCCACAAAATACGCTCATACTTAAACTTTGCCCTGGGTTTGCCTGTTTGTCAGTCTGTGTCTACCAATGCTTAGAGAACTCCTGTTCCCAAGGACCTATTCCCGACTGAGACGGTCGTGGCAAATTTTCTTATGTTTAAACAGTCATATACATTTTCATTATAAAATTGTACACAGGATGGTATTTTTAATAAGTTACCTCTCCATAAAGTTGGATCTCAATGCATGTGGATATACTTATATGAAAGAATATATGTATATCAATGCCTGAACAGAGAATAAGTGAAGTAATTAAGAAGAAAGAGTTAATGAGTAAAAATCAGGGGCTGTCGAATTGATTTAGCACTTGTTGATCCTGAAGAAAACCAGGGTTTGTTTCCCAGCCTTCATGAAAGCTTACACTTGTCTGTAAGTCCAGTGTCAGGCCAGCGTATCCTGTGCTCTCTTTGGCCTTTGCAAGTACCAGACACAAACAGAGTATACACATACACATGCTCACAAAATACTGTCAGAGCCAAAATTAAAAATAGATATAGTCTTAGAAAAAGAATAAAAGCAAGTGCAAACAGTCTCACATTCAACTTCCTTAAAATTTTTCTCTGCTTTCCTAGTAAGGCCATTTAGTTCACACATTGCATTTTTTCTTAAATCTTCAATTCCCCAGTTGATATGCATGCAAATATAAAAAGGCAGAAGAAACAAGACTGAGATTTTTATCATTTTCAGGCCATAATGGTGAAATATCAGCTGGGACACTGCATGTAGTTGTAATAAATATTAGAGATAACAGCCTGGAGGGAATACAAGATGTGCAGTTCAGATAGCACCTGCTGGGTTGTTTGTATTTGGTGGAGCCTTTCAGCCACAAAGAAATGTCCATTTCCCAAGGAGATCTGCAAATCAAGATAGACTGACAGCTTTCTTTTTGAAAATGGCCAGTATTCAGCGGTACTTCTATGAGGCCACATGACACAATAAACACCATCCAAGTATGACTCGACTTGATTTGTCCTGTTATGCAGAAAGAAGTGTGCAAGCCAACATAATTTCACCGGTTTACTGAAATCTCTTTCTATATACTTCTCTCTTATACAAAATAAATTGATAACCTCTAAAGCAATGATAGACTAATAGTGTCAACCAACAAAAAAAGATTTCAACAAAAATTATTATCCTGAACATTAAATCTGTACTTAATATCAACTATGTTCTGGACATTTAGGTAAACCTAAAAAATTGCTTCCACTTGGAAATGAAGAGTATGAATATTTTCTATCAAAAATCTAGTTGATGAAGTATATGGAAGATACATGAAATATATACTTGAAATTTCTCAGTATATTTATGTCTAGCCCAAGGCAGGTCTCTGAGAATGAAGCAATAAGATATTAACCCATGGATATAGACATTATTTTGGAAAGTAAGTAGGCTATGTAACATTTGGTGAAGTTTTTATTCTGTTTTTAAAGATATTGGTGTTTCTACAGAGACATAAAAGGAATGAAATTAAAGTACTGAAAATAGAAAATATTTAATTAACTATAAGATTAAAAATATATTTTATTCACTTAGTAGGATTTGAAAAAATATGCTCTATTACATGAAGACACATTATTTCTGACTATCACTTATCATGTTAAATGACATACATTAGTGTTGTTGTAATAAGTTAGTGAAAATGATAAGCATTTCTGGGAAGTGTACCTGCATATCATTCTAATCTTGAGGGTTGTCAGTACCCTTAGTTTATGTTTGAGGTAGAATGGTTGCTTTTATTCTACTACTGTAGAATAAAAATAACGTGGACTAGTCAGTAAGACTTTCTTTGGTGCCTAGGATAGGAAGAAATTGCAGACAAGGAAAGGGTATTTTGAATGAATGATCCAGAAAGTCAGAGTGTCTAATGTGGTAAAGGTTCATAAGGTTAACACCTTTGATACATGAAGAAAACATAAATAACATTTGTAGCCTCACATCTAAATCTTTTCTATCTGTGGAGATGTGTTGGTCTAGGCTGGAGAAATGGCATGCAGGAAGCATTTTTCAAACTAGAAAAAATCCTTCAATGGCAATGCAACTCTATGGCCATTTCTAGAATAGCCTAGGAAGAAAGTTATTTTTAAAAAGTGAACAGCCAGAATCATGACCAGGAAGACAGTTCAAGGTTTTCAGGTAAGCTCAACCAGGCACTTTTGCAAATAATTCTGTCATGTGGAACTAAAGATACATTCTCCCTCTTTCATAACATGCTTTCAAGTATGTCACTATTATAGATATTCACTTCACCTGATCCGTGTTTACTAAAGCTAACTAATGAAATTCAGAAATCATTCAACACCTACTTCTCCAAGTCACCTACTTCTCTATTTACCAAAAATGGTTCATAAATGTATTTAAATCTTCAGTGTTTACAGAATATCTATGGCAAGAAATATTTTTTCAAAAATGCAATCGGATATTATATAAAATAAAGTACATATATGTGGTCATATTTCTCTGGTCTTTCTATGGATCCTCATATGTTTCTAGTTTCTATCTTCCTTTACTAAAAATAGAGGTCTATGGTGAAACTCCCACTCAAGACCTACTGGGGCAATTGGTGTAAGTTAAGTAAAGACATGGAGGAAGAAACAAACTCAGCTGATGTCCAGGTCCTGTAGCCTCTGGTTATATTCTAGACCAGTGTAGCGATCCAGTCTCTTCAGGCTTTGTGATCCAGGTCATTCTACTATTAGGATACAACAAGTCAAACTCTGATGAGACAAAGGCTCAGGGTATAGTAAAAATGTCAGTCCACAGAACTTGCCAGCCCATGCCATGGAAATGGAGTATGTGGCATCTCACAAAATCATTAAAGGATCTGGGTTGCCACCTTGCAATTGCATCCTATTATCAGAGAGTTTTCTGTGTCAGTCCTCATGGATATTAAAGGCTTCTCCTCTGTCTTGCAAGGTTAGGATAAATTTCAAGCTCTTGAAATTGGAGATCATTGATACCATTTGTATCCATTATATATAGTTTAGTAAGAGGTTGGAGAAATGTTTAATATACAAAGGCTCAGTTCCAGATCTGGTCCCACTTATCTCTAATTGCTACATTCTATATCAGCCATCTTCAACCTATGGGTCATGACCCCTTTGGGGGTCTCCTATCATATATTATGTATATCAGATATTTATATTACAATTCATAACGGTAACAGAAGTATGGTTATGAAATAGTAATAAAATAATTCTAAAGTTGAGGAGTCAACACAACATAAGGAATGGTACTCAAGGTTTATAGCATTAGGATGGTTGAAAACCTCTATATGGAAGCACCAACTACTCTCCATATAATTTAAATATGTTTCTTAAAAGTCAGTTTCATATCTGAGTAACATTCACAATATTTTTCAAATATATTTTAAATAGTGCCTTAGTATACAAATGTAAAATAAAGTTGACTCAACTTTTATGATTCATATTTGTTTGACATTAAGTTTAAATGTTACTTAGTTTGATTTTTATTATTAAAAATTCTTTATTTTTTAACATATACATTAATATTATTACACACATATACAATAAACTACTACAGCAAGAAGAACCATGAAACAATCAGGATTTATGTAAATGTTACATTTATATATTTTTTTGTCTATATAATATGTTTTGGCTATTTGTATTTGGCAGCCTTGAAGAAAATATATTTTCTATCTTGATGCACCTAAATTTCTGAATGTAAATCAATATCTATCATATTTATGTTTCTTATGTGAAGGGACCTTGCTTTCTATGGGGTGCTCCCCTCTGGACTCAAGATTCGGCACAGACTACATCCTAAAACCAATTTTCAAGCACAAACAAAATGCAAAAAATTCCTTTATTAAGCAAGGCAAAGAGATAATGTGGCTGATTGGTTTTAAGAGAAAAAAAAAAAAAAAAAAAAAGAAGAGGTCTGTGTTAGAATGAGCTAGGATGTGTTGGTAAATTCTGATTGGGTGTTTTGATTAGGTTAGTCAACATGAGGAATTTGATTACTGGACCTTGATGTTTTGTTTAGGATCAAGAATAATCAGTGACCAAATAAGGGAATAGAACTTGGTGAGAAGTTTTAGGAATGTAATCTAATGGTTTAGCAAAGGGAGAGAGGCAAAAGGCAAAACCTGTCAGTGTCATGCTCTCTATACCCAGGCCTGTGATTGCCATGGTCTGGCATGATAGAGCCTTTCTGTTATACATAATATGTTTGAGCTTCATCAGCCATCCAAGCTAGAAGAAAATCAGCAATAGTAATTATGAGAGATGAGTGCTGGCAAAACCTGCCTTTAGAAGTTCAGAGGCCAAGAATGAAAATATTGTACATAGATGATATCTATCATATAGAAGAAGAAAATATTGAATGAGAGGAAACCATAAGAAGTGTGGAATTTGAATCATATGGGATAGGGAACGTAATAAATCTAAGTCAAGGTATAAAGAAGGCAAGGGTCAGCAAGAAAGTTTACAAAAGAGATTTAGTACAACTAAGGCTTAAAGGGATGTCATAGGCTGCAAGAGAGGTGATCCTCATAAGCTGCCTGTGGCAGAATCTTCAGTCTGAAAAAGAACTGTGAAGACAAATTTTTATTTAGAACTGGACTATCTATAGGAGTAGTGTTGACATCTTGCTTTCAAAGATATTTCTATAATCAATAGGAGTCCTCGGGCCTTCTACCGTCAACATATATAATACATACACTATAGAGGAAGACGTTATCAGCAAAATATATTCTGTAATTGGGCTTGACTAAATTAATGATCAAGAAGGAAATGTATAAGTAGATATTGTAAGATACATACACACACACACACACACACACACACACACACACACACACATATATATATATATTAGCAAATGCTTAATGAGGCTTTTCAGTTAAGGAAAACATCTTGGTCATTTGAGTTCCATGTTTTAAACTGTTATAAACTGTTATATGTTTAATGGATAACTAAATTAATTTTATTAACTTATAAATTAATTTATTAATTAATATTTATTATAAGAAAAGATGCTTCTGGATATTGAGTCACAGCATGAGATTGATCAACATAGAAAAAAACTAAGATTTCAGAGGTTCAGAGACAGTTTACAGATTATTATGTAGAGGAGAATAAATGCTGCTTTTACAAGTTGTTTGATTGAGCAGGGCTACTTGGGGCTGAGACAAAAGCTTTTTAAAGATATGCACTCTAATGTATATATGGAATTAGAAACAAAGGGAAGAAATGAAGGGAAGAAGGAAGGAAGAAAAGAAAAAAAGAACGAAGGAAAGAATAATAACAGCAGCAATAACAACAATTAAAAAAAACTCTTCAAGAGCATGGGAGTGAGAATTTTATAAGTAATAGTATAAAAAAAAGCCAGTAGGTTTTTATGTTTATCTGTTTGTTTGTGTTGACATTGTAAAGGATATATATATATATATATATATATATATATATATATATATATATATA
>OU015752.1:7627062-7650895 GCA_907169655.1 Acomys percivali
ATATATATATATATATATATATATATATATATATATATATATATATATATCCAAAATATACAAGAGGAATGAGTTATGGTGATATGATTGAGAATGTGCATATTTCACAGTACTCTTTTACTATTTCCTCCAGCAGCAAACCCTGAGGAGGAAAACATTCAGGTTGATTATTTTAAGCAATCAATCAGACTCAGGGTTATGAGGAATGGAAGCAGAGGTGGAAGCTGTCTTCTGCGGGTTCTTGGTCCTCATCAGGGTAACCTACCCTGAACTACAGACAGGTATTTGTCCACTGCAGCCTTGGTAGAGACCTGCTGTGGGGCATTCGTTTTTCTGGCTTGTGAGATAGTATGTTTTATTACTTTGGTCTTTGTGTGCATGTGTGTGTCCGTGTGTGTGTGTGTGTGTGTTTGTGTGTGTGTGTGTGTGTTTGTGTGTGTTTGTGTGTGTTTGTGTGTGTTTGTGTGTGTGTGCGTGCGCGCGTGCGTGTGTGTTTTATTTATTATTAGTTTTTTTATTCTTCTCTCATATGTTACATACTTACTGCAGTTTCCCTACCCCTAGACCCACATGCCCCTCTCCCACTGTCTTCCTGCAGAAAAGAGCAGACCTCTCAGGGACATCAAGCAAACATGGCACAGCAAGCTACATACCATTACAACAAGGCTGGATGAAGCAACCCAGTAGAAGGAGAATGGTCTCACAAGTGGGCAAGAGAGTCAAGGACAGCAGCCACTTCCTCTGTTAGGATCCCCATTAGAATACCAATCTACTCAGACATAACATATACACAGAAGACCTAGGCCAGACCCTTAGAGACTCCCTGATCTCCGTGAGTCCCCATAAATCCCAGTCAATAGATTCTCTGGACCATTTCTTCTTCTGTTTCCATAACTCTTCTAGCTCCTCTGATTCTTCATCCTCTTCCTCCATAGGATTCACCAAGCCCCACCTAGTGTTCAGCTGTGGCCTCTGCATCTGCTCCCTTCAGACACTGGATGAAATTTGTCTAGTTTCTTTGATAATGATTCTTCTAGGCTCAGGTCTCAGAATACTCTGCATGCAGGAGAAACTGTAAGTCAACCGTTTTGTGACTGGGTTAGTGTCCCAGTTCCCCCACTTAAGACCTGGCCTGGTTACAGAGGATGGTCTGTTCAGGGTCCATGTCCCCTAATTACTAAGAGTCTTCACTAGGGTCATTCTCATAGATTTAATGGAGTTTCCATTGCAATAGGTTTCCACCTCACCATCCAAGTTTCCCACAATTCCAATGGTTTCTCTCAGTATTTTCTTTGTACTTTCTGATCCCTCCTATTGCCAACCCCACCCACCCCGAAGCCCCTCAGAATTGTATCATATTTCCTCTTCCCAGAAGGCTCCATGCATCCACTCTTGAGCCCTCCATGTTACTTCACCTGTCTGGGTCTACCGGTTGTAGCAGGATTATCCTTTACTTTACAGCTAATGTCTACTTATAAGTGCATACATACCAAGCTTGTCTTTCTGGGCCTGCGTTAGCTCACTCAGGATGACATTTTCTTGTTGCATCTGTTTGCCTGAATATTTCATCACATGACTGTTTTTAACAGCTGAGTAATACAACATTGTTTAAGTGTACCACACTTTCTTTTTATCCATTCTTTGGTTGATGTACACCTAAGTTCGGTTTTCAGTTTATGACTATTATTAATAAAGCAACTATGAATATATTTGAACAAGTATTCTTGTGATAGAATGGAGCATTCTTTGATTATACACCCAGGAGTTACATAGCTGGGTATCAAGGTAAATTGCAAGTTTTCTGAGAACTGCCACATTTAGCTGTGCAAGTTTGACTCTGACCAGCATGAAGGAGTGTTTCCCTTGTTTCCCATCCTCACCAGAATGAGCTGTCTTAGCTGTTCTGACAGATGGCTAAGATGGAATCTCAAACTTATTTTGCTTTGCACATCCCTGATGGTTAAGGATGTGCTTCCTTATGTGTTTCTTGGCCATTTGTGACTTCTCTGCTGAGAATTCTCTATTTGGATTTCTACCTCATTCAAGTTGAATTATTTAGTTTTCTGTTATCTAGTTTCTTGAGTTATTTATATATTTTTGATAATAGTCCTAAGTCAGATGTAGAGTTGGTGAAAATCTTTACCCATTCTGTAGACTGCCATTTTGTCTTATTGATAGTGTCTTTTCTTTTCTTTCTTTCTTTCTTTGCATTACTGAAGGATTTTAGTTTTATGAGGTCCTACTTATTAATTGAAAATAATTTTTCTTCAAACATTTTTTTTAAATTTGGGAACTTCACATTTCACTTCATGCACCTCCATCATAGGCACATTCCAAACTTTTCATGTCCATCACCTTACCCCTGTGACCTCAATTCTCTTGCAAAAAAGAGAAAAAGTTTCAAATTATGTTGCCTATATACTCACTGAAGTATGATCAATCTCCCAAATGGCCAGGCCCTCCCAGAACACTGAGGACTCTCTCATTCTCACCCATGGCAGAAGCCATCAGTTGTAGGAAGTCAAACTTCAGCATCCTTATCACAGTTTTTAACATTTCTCTTCAATGTTTTCCTGTCTAGGATGTTAATGGGGCACGGGCTTAGTAAGGTAGTAGGAATATGGGTTTTCATTGAAGCATTCTATGTTTTTTTCTGTCAACTATGATCTTCAGTCATAGATACCACTGCAAAAGTAGCTCCTTGTCATTTACAAGCAGAGGGAGCACGGGTCATGGACTTCCATGGTTTTCTGGTCACATGAACCACTGACTTCCACATGGCCTCAATTATCAGCAATAGTCACAAGATAGTCTATATTGCCAGTATATACAGGTGTTGGGGTTAGAAAGAGAGTACTGGAAAAGACAACTGGAGTTTGGTATCATTTCATGGGCAAAGTCAAAACCTAGTGCAATAAAAATTCTCAGAAATCTACAAGGGTGACCTTAGTGACGACTCTCAGTAAAGGGAATATGGAGCCGGCACTGTTCCTCTTCTGTAACCAGTCAAATATTCCAATGAAGGAAGTGGAACACCAACCAAGCCACAAAACTTTGACCTACAATTTATCAGGCCTGCAAGATATGCTGGGGGCAAAACTGGCACAAAACTTGTGAGTGACTAACCACTGACTGGTCCAACTTGAGATCTCTGCCACAGGAAGGAGCTCACACCTGCCACTGCCTGGAGGGGACACAACCCAGAGGTTGGAAATACCAGATACCTGGAATAAAACCAAACACAATTGAAAAAAAATCAATGAAATTATTCTTAATGGTATTTTGTTCTACTCGTAGACAGGAATCTAGCATAATCATCAGCAGAGAGGCTTCATCCAGAAACTGATGGGAGCAGATGCAGAGACTCACTGCCAAACATTAGGAGGAACTCAGGGAGTCATGAAAAACAGGCAGAGGAAGGATTATAGGAGCCAGAGGTGCCAAGGATACCAAAAGAAAACAACTCACAGACTCAACCAACCAGGGCACATGTGGCCTCACAGACACTGAACTGACAATCAGAGAGCCTTGTGGTTTCAACCTAGATCCTCTGTATATATGTTATGGCCATGTAGTTTGGCATTCTTGTGGGTGTTTTAACAGTGATAGTGTAGGCTGTCTCTGACTCGTTTATCTGCCTTGGGGACCCTTTTCTTCCTACATGTTTGCCTTGTCCAGCCTTAATATGAGGGGATGTTCCTAGTCTTACTGATGGCATGTTTGGTGGATATCTCTGGAAGGAATGCACTTTTATGAAAGGAAATGGAGGGCAAGTGGATCTGGGGTAGAGGAGAGGGGTGGAGGGAGTGGGAGGAGAGGAGGAAGGGCAAAGTAGAGGTGGAATGTAATAAATGAGAGAAGAATTGAAAAAAAAAGAATCTTCCTGGATGTAAAAATATCTTGATGGGTATAAGTTACAAACCAACAGCCAGCAACGGGAATGAGCATGTCATAACTTGGAGAAAAAGCTAAATTTGACAAATTATATAAGAATTAAAATGAGATTCTTCCTACCAATAACCTCTCAATGAAAATATAAAGTATCAGTATGCCAAATAAATAACTGTTTGAGGATATTGTTCTTAATAATTTAGAGAAAGTCAGATAAAATGATTAAAATCAGATGTTTGACCAACTGAGAAGTAAAGACTGAGTCCAAATAATATTTTGCTAAATTTCTTTTAGTACAAGTAAATGTTTCATTAGTTAAAATTAAATTTATGTGATTCATTCATAACATGAAAGTAAAACAATTGTAAACAGAGTTGTTTACAGGTATGTCTCAAGTCCAAACCAAGGCACCAGAGATGCAAACTGTGTGTAGAAGGAAATAACTCATTACAATATTTTGAATGAATCAAAATGAGAAACACAATGTTGAAGGTTATCTTTGAAGATCTATCCTAAGGAAAGGGCAGGGATGGCACCATATGATAATACGCACAAAGGTTTAGCCATTTGAGAAAGATGAGTTGTTTTTTTTTTTTTTTTTTAATTTCATGGTCCAGGATCCTACACAAGAGGGTAAAAGAAATATTAGAAGAGTTTTGGCATAAGTCTCTAGGTCATAGATCTGGATAAATAAAAAGAAAAATAACATTTCCACCAAACAGTTTTTCAGAATTTTGTAGAAGTTCATTTTTCCCAATTTTAAGAAAATATTGACATTGATACTTCATACTTCAACAGTTCCAATGCCCTGAGTGTTTTGGTCACCTTAATTCTTAGTTTAAATCAATTTGCAAGAACATGTACAAGTTTATATAGAAGGGAGGAATTTAGTGAATCTAAGACATAAAAAACATAACCATCTGATTCGTTGTGCCTAAAGGGATAATTTCTTAGATAAACTCCTGATCATTAAAAAAGAAATTAAAGTAAGTAAAAATTAAAAACATATATAATCCCAGCAAGGGAAATGACCCTGACACATGAAAAAGGAGGTAGATAGGAGAAGGAAAGGAGTGTGATCTCTTTAAGTTCTATAGATATTAAATTTTTATAGAACATTAAATAGATTTCATTTATTTATGTTATTATTTGAATAAAATATGACTTTATTTTCTATATTGTTTCTTTGTTTTTTGTTTTAAACAAAATTTAAGAAAAACTGTGCGTGCTGGGTGTATGAGTTTTCTACTTCTCTATGAACTACCATATATTAAAGGCTAATGTAGCTCAAAGAGCAAACCCACTTAATGAACGTGGTCAATGGACTAAGATAGGATCAGTGCCCAGCACTGCAAGTCAATAGAATAAGAAAGTTTCCACAAATTATACACCTACCCCTAAGAACACAACAATAGGAGTGAAATCTAAATCCATTTCTATCTAAAGTCATCCCTAGGGACCTTACACTCCTATCCTGTCCCCAATTATTTCTGTATTTGCAACCTTTGGGCTCCTATGGCCTTAGCTTTAAACACTACATTTTATAATGCTGTCCTCGTTTCTTCCTTTCCGTTTTGTGGTTTTTGTTTGTTTGTTTGTTTGTTTTTTTGGTGTTATCTCTACCCCCTTAGACTTCTTAGACTGTCTAACTCATCTAATCTTTTTTATTTTTAAAGTTTTATTGAAAATGGAATTTTTTTGAATACAGTATATTTCAGTTATGGTCTTCCCCCAAACCCCAACTCTTCCTAGATGTTACACACACACACACACACACACACACACCACAGGCACACCCTTACTTTTTCTCTCTATCAGAAGACAAACACACATCTAAATAATAACAAAGTAAATGAAGATAAACACAGTGTTTTATTCAGTGTTTTATTCTTATATAGAGACATGATGGTGGCAAATCTTATAAAGGAAAGTATTTAATGGGGCTTGCTTACAGCTTCAGAGCTTAGTCCATTGTCACCTTGTAACATGTAGGCAGACATGATGCTGGAAAAGCAGCTGAGAATTCTACATTCAAATCCATAGGCTGCAAGAAGAGAGACACAGCCACTGGGTCTGCATGTGGCTTTTGTAGCCTCAAAGCCTACACTCCAGTGGCACACTTTCTCCAACAGAGCCATAGCTCCTCTATCAAGGCCACACCTCCTAATCTCTTATCAAGTAACACTACTCTGTAAAGACTGGAAACTGAAATATTTGAGCCTACAGGGGCCATGTCTATTCAAGTCACTACACACAGTTAGGAAAAAATCTAACAAACAAGAAAAAAGGCCATTGTAAAAAAAAATAGAAGAAAAACTTATAGGTGTAGATATACATCTGTTTGCACATACAGAAGTTACCTAAAGACAAAACACTAGGAAACTATACTACACAAATGAAAGACCTGCAAGGCAAGGCAAGGGGGGAAAAAAGCGCAGACAAAGCATTCGGAGACAAAAATCCTCTAAAAATGCTATTGAGTTTATTTGTTTTGGGTATGTAAAGTTGAGCATGGGGCCATATATTAAATCTGTTTTGGATATGCAGTGAGATTTTGGAGAAAACTAACTTTTCTTGTGAGTGATGATCAATTGGTAATAGATTCTGGGTTGAAGATAGAAGCTGCGTCCACTTCTCTCAGCCTAGGACTCTGTCTGACTGAGACTTGTGCAGGCTCTCTCTGCAAGCTGCCAGAATCTCTGTGAGCTTATATATACATTGCCCCAGTTAAGTAAAGAAGGACTAGTCTGCTTGGTCTCTTCCATCGCTTCTGGATATTATAGTCTTTGGGTCCCCTCTTCTGCTAACTTCTGTGAGTTCTGATGGGAGGAATTTGATAAAGACATCCAATTTGGAGATGAGTATTCAAAGGTCTCTCACTCTTTGCACATTGTCCATTTCTGTCTTTATATGAATTTCCATCAATGAAAAAAGGAATCTTGTCTGATCATGGCTAAGCAATTTACTGCTATATGAATATAGCGTAATGTCACTAGGAGTCATTTTATAGATACATTCTTTTAGCATATTTCTATGTTCTTAGGCCTATGGCCTACTTAGTCTCAGTTTCTTCTTTACATGACCAATGTCAGCATTGATTCCATCTAATTGAGCGGGCCTTAAATTCAGAGAGTAGTTGGTTACTCTCATTACCCTTAAGCCACTATTATACCAGCGTATCTTGTAGATAGGGTCTAATTTCAGATCAAAGGATATACAGTAGGGTTAGTGTTTACCTTTCTTCATTGGTAGTGTACAGAGTATATTCCAGCAACTCAAACTCTAGTTTGTAGGGGCCAGGGCTCTAACATGGTACCAATATGTTCAATGAGTTATATAGGTGTTATGTTCATCAATAGGGCCTTACCATCAGTTTCTGTAGAGCAACCAATAGCCTTGGCCATAGCCAAGGTTGTTTAGGTGTGTCTGTTGGGCTTCTTGGCCAAAAACTCAATTAGATTTAACCCATCTCTGGTACTTGAGGTTTCATTTGGAGCGGAAGGATATTTAATTGGGGCATTTCTTCCTCGTTGTTTAATAATATTGTTTATATTTCTTTCTTCCATATGTATTTTAATAAGTTTTTACTGTAATGGCATTCCATATGACCTCACATGACCTTTAGTTTTAGAAGTCCCTCCTGTTATTTCCTCCATTCTTCCCATTTCCCTTCTTCCTGTTTGGCTTTTAGGTTCTATATCCCAACCCACCCATCTAGAAGTATTTACTTTGTTTCCTTTTCCTACTAATATCCTGCCAGCCCTGCTGCCCTTACTCTATAACTAACCTCTGTGGTTATGTGAGTTGTAGCCTGTTTATCAAAGACTTAACTGCTAACATTCACCATATTTGTCTTTCTCTGGCATAGTGTTACCTCACTCAGGATGATGTTTTCTAGATCCATACATTTACTTGCAAATATATTTTTAGCAGCTGCGTAACATTCTATTATATGAATATACAATATTTTCTTTATCCATTTGTTTGTTGATGGCACCTAAGTTGTTTGCAACTTCTTTCTATTATGAATGAGGCTACAATGAGTGTTACTGAGCTAGTGACTCTGCAGTTGTATGTTGAATCCTTTTGATATATGCCACAGAGTGGTATAGGTGGATCTTGAGGTGATCAATTCCTTTCTTTGGAGCCACTGCTACACTTATTTCCATAGTGCATATGTTTGTGCTCCTACATGCAATGGATGCATTTTTTCCTTATTCCACATCCTTAACATTGTGAACTGTCATTTGTTTTATTGATCTTGCCCAGTCTGATGGTGCAAGATGAAATCTTAAAGTAGTTTTGATATGTATTTCTCTTAAGACTATGGATGTTGAACCCTGTTAAGTATTTCTCTGACATTTCTTTTTCCTCTTTGAGAATTCTCTATTTAGATCTGTATGCAAATTTTAAGGTGGATTATTTGATTTCTTATATATTTTTGCACTGTTCATATATTTTAGATATCAGATGTGTAGTTGGTAAAAATCACTGTAGAGGATACTATAGACAGAATTGGCGGTACTGTTTCAAAGCTAGAGATCCATGATAAAATTGAAACTGTTATACTTTTTATATATAATGTCTAAATAATTCAATATGTTGCTGGTTTATTTATTTCATGAATATACTAATTTGAAAATAGGTCAATTAATGTTAACATGTTTTCTTCTTTTTTTTTCAAAATATAATAATAACTTTTAATGTCAGATTTCTTCAAATTGCATGAAATTCATGGAAATCATGTTTCATTTGGGAGAAAAACACTAACATCTAAACCAAAGAAATGATCAATAGCCATTGATAGATGTAGAAGAGGATTGCTTACTTTGTATGTTTATAGGTTAGTATCAACACTAATTTTTGCATGTGAGTTAGAATGTGTGACATTTGTCTCTTGGATCTAGGCAATTTCAGTAAGTACATTGTTTCTCAGCTCCATCCATTTACCTGAAACTTTCATAATTTAATTTTTCTTTAAAGGTGAATGAAATTATAGGTACCATACTTTCCTTATTCATTCATCAATTGGTAGACTTCAAGGTGTTTGTATATCACAATTCTGGTGACAGAGCCCTTTATGCACTTATGCTCTGCAGTGGTATGGCTGGCTAACAGAGTAGATGTATTTCTAGATTGCTGAAGACCATCACGTTTATTTTTCACAGTGACTCTACACACTGTTCTTTGTCAACCACCAAAAGTTGATGGTAAGACTTATTTCTGAAAACAGCAGCTATATGGTACTAACCAGAAAGCGTTTTTACTGCTGGATAGCTTTCATGGCACCAGACAGTTTACTGGGCTGCTGGGGGAAAATGTGTAATCAATAGTTTCATCTAATTGTGAATCCATGAAGCACAATCATGTCTCCATGCCATGATATGTTCGTGGGTGCTATAGTAGCATGAATGCTATGGGAATAACCAAATTCACTCTTATTGTGTATATAAGGCCTGTTCCATTGAAAGAAATACTTCTGACTACTGTAAACATAGCTAAGTGTACACGCTTTGGGAGATTATAAGGATGGGCCTACTAACATTGTTCTACTAAATGGATATGGCAACCAACTTCTCTCTTAACTCATCATATTCCTATGTCCATCGACTATTACAGCTCTCAGATACCATCAGAAAAGTTTGCTTGTGCAGTTCATGGTGGTTAAGTCAGAAACTTACAACTTGTTAAAATATAGAGAGTTAACAGAGTCAGTGATCAGACATGAATGACATGTTTATAGTACATCTCCTCAACAAGAGGCAGTAAAATAAGGAAGTTACAGAGGACCAAAGTCTAAGAATAGTTACTGCATGAGAGGACAGCTACACTCAGGAACTCACAGTAGATGGAGATTACTGCATCAGACCTGTACAGGATGGAATTGGTCAACGATCTAACATGGATAGGGGACAGTCTAAGAGCCTCTGCTTCTAACTTGTGCAAATTATACTTAATGGGTTATTTAAAACAAAATAAAGAAGACAAAAATTTGGGGACAGAACGGATGGAGTACATGGAGATAAGGGAAAAATTAGGTATAACTAATCAAATTACATTGTATGAATACCTCAAAGAATGAGTAAAATATTCTATTAAAATCATGTCACAGAATGTATGAGGGCATCAAGAGACAAGCACACCACTTTAAAAAATCATACAGATTTCAGCAGCTTAATGTTCCCTTCCGTCTATGTTTTAAATGTTTACTATTTTTATTGTTGTTGTCCTTGTTATATATGTACCACAACACATATATAAGGAGGACATCTTGAAGGAGATGGTTCTGTTTCCCCCATGTGTGACTCAAGTCATCAGGCTTGGCATCAAGTGCCTTTACTTGCTGAGCCAAGACTAGGTATTAACAGAGAGAAATTGTGGCACAGTGATGAAATTCCAGCATCCAGGAAACAGATCACAGTTTTCAGGACAGCCAGAGATGTTTGGGGAGACATTCTTTTTTTTTTTTTTTTTTTTCCAAAAAGGAGGGTTGGCAAAAAAGTATTCTAAAAAAAGTCTTATATAAAGCTTTAGTTATTCGTTTTACATCCCAATCATGGCTCCTTCCCTGCTCCTCTCCAGCCCTCTCTCCCTCTTCTCCCTATGCCCTCTCCTCTAGCCCTCAGACACAGGGGTCCCTCCTTACTAACTCACCACAGCACATTGCCCTCCCTCAGGGCTGAGCACTTCCTCTTTCACCTCAGCTTGGCAAGGCAGCCCCACCAGAGGGAAGTGATCAAAAATCAGAAAACATTTCTCTTAAAGTGAATTGTAAATTTCCGTAAGATATAGATCAGAAATATATAATCCTAATATAATAAAAAATAATTCATATTTAAAAATAAAATAATGTCAACAATCAACAGTGTAATTTTAAATTTAATTGGCAGTTATTTTTCAAAGACATTGCCCTTAAGAGTTGTAGACTGAATGATTACATTTTTTTTACAAATGGAAAAAAATTAGAAATTTAAGCATAGTTAAAGTATTTCTTATTGATAGAAGTGTATTTCCAGTCTTTTTCTCTGCTGAGAAATAGCTACAGTGTTTCACTTACATAAGTCTTTATTTTATAACTCATAATAAATTTAAAAGAATTATCTTTTTCTAGTTACAAATTAAAAATATTCTTGAAAGCTTGACTTTTAATGCTCCTATATGTCCAACTTTAGTTAGGAATTAACATACTCCTCAAATTTTTTTATTGTTTTAAATTCAATGTACTCTGGTGCCTCACATTTGACTATGTTCCCTGGAGGGGGAGACCTAGTGGCATTCAGAGGAAGGACAGCAGGTCACAGAGAAGAGACTTGATACCCTATGAGCATATACAGGGGGAGGTAATCCCTCTCAGGAACAGTCGTAGGGGAGGGGAATAAGGGGAAAATGGGAGGGAGGGGAGAATGGGAGGATACAAGGGATGGGATAACCATAGAGATGTAACAAGAATAAATTAATAAAAAAAGATAATAAAAAAATAAAAAATAAAAAAATAAATTAAATTTTTTATGAAAAGTAACACATGTAAAGCGAGAAATTGGAAATAATTGTTGATTCAAATAACAAACACTGCTCATTAGAGATCACTTTTCTAGTAGCCTTGTCTCATCTTCTGAAGGGAACTTGCAGCAGCATGCTGACTGATCTGTTTCTCAGCTCCTGGTATCAGAAATTAAATATTTATTATCAACACAAAACAGTTTCTGAGCTTGGAGATTTAACTGTAAGATCATGAAGTCTACCCTGCCTCTTTCCTGTGAAATTGATAACAAGAATATACAGAGAATACGGTGTATTTGTTCTGAGCCAGGAGAATAACTTCAATTCTCTGACCTTGACATGGAAAACCCTCTCCGAGCTCCCAGTGTCTTAACTGAATAACATGCATAATGGCATGAAATGTGTGCGGTGATGAGTGAATGGGCACAGTATAGGAAAACAACAGTTTTGCATGGTCAAGCATCTGTACATACTATTAATACTTTTACCTCACCATTGAGAGCCATGCCTTATATAAACATAGGTTCTTTCTCATACTCCGGTGTTTTTCCTTTCAATCTCTCTGCTCTGTTTTCATTTACCTTAATCTCTTTATCCTGTCCTACCTTTCTCTTTTTCTCATATAACCTATTCTAGCTTTTCTTTTGTTTAAAATTAATTAATTTAAAAACAATCACATTAAAATAGCATTTGTATTGCTTGGAAATGACAAATGTATAACCTAATGTGGGGGGGTTGAATTTTTTTATTAAACATATTTTTATTTTTTTACATATACATTTATATTATTACACATATATACAATAAACTACCTAAAGCAAGAAGAACCATGAATCAATCAGGAGTTATATATATATATGTTACATTCTTAGTGTTTATGCTATTTGCCAGCCTTGAAGAAAACATTTTTCCTATCTTGGTGCATCTAAAATTCTGAATGTAAGTCAATATCTATCATATCTCATAAGTATCAACTTAAAACACCTATCTAGACATAAAAACATCTTAACCCCAAAACAACTAATCTTAATTGTAAAAATAAACTATCTGGTCTTCAACCACATCAGAGACTTGAAAATGAATAAAATTGTTTATCTGAGTATACTGGAGGTTCAGGTTAGCAGCTTCCTAAATGAGAGGATGACATAGACAGTTTGCTACCTGAGCAGTCACCCAAAACTCTCTATAACTTTGGAGCATCATCTTCAGCTTTCTGGCCCAATATATCTGACAGACCTAATTGTGAATCAGGAACTATTGAGGACTTTCTTACCCTGTCTTGGGAGAGTTTGGCTGTTGATTCTGCCTGCTTCCAAGCTTGGCCTTTTTAAAAATGTGTTTTGAACCTTAAAAAATATTATTATTTTATTAAATTGAGAATATTGGGACTAGAAATTGATGCAGTTAAAATATAAGTGATATACATACACATTGTGTTAGTCAATGCTTCTCTGAATAACTAAAATAACGAATATACATATGTGTATATATGAGTTACTGATTGGCTGATGGATAGCACTATGATAGCGCAGCAGTGGCTATATCACGCCTTCAATGCTAAGATATGTGATCAGACCAGACCACAAGGCTGTATGCCTATGATGTACCATGTGGTACTGAAGTGGTAGAGGATTCTTGGGGAGCTGGCTAGTCTTTCCTCTACACTGGAATCCCCAAGAAGTAGGTTCTAATCCCTTAAAGGAATGCATCTGACACAGGTTTAGAAGAGCTTGCAAGCATAATTTTGGTCAAGCAGGGGAAAGATGAGGATTCCCTCTTCCATGCCATTTCAAATGGTGCCACCAGAAGGGGATACCCCCATTCAGAGTGGACCTGTATGGTTCAAATAATTTTTAAAATTTATTTTTACTTTGTGTGTTCACTTTACATCCTGATCACAGCGCCCTCTCTCGCCTCCTTGCAGTCCCCTTGTCCAACCCTCTTCCCCTTATCCATGCTCCCTTTCTGAGGAGTTGTCAGCAGCTTTTTTTAAAAAAGCTGTTTGCTTCTCTCATCTAGAGTCCCAGTAGGATGTCCTCCCCTCCGTCCCAGTTTCCTGGTACTCAGAGGAAGGATAGCAGGTGACCAAGAAGAGACTTGATACCCTATGAGCATATAAAGGGGGAGGAAGTCCCCCTCAGGCACAGTCATAGGGGAGGGGAGTAAGGAGAAATGGGAGGGAGGGAAGAATGGGAAGATACAAGGGATGGGCTAACAATTGAGATGTAATATGAATAAATTTTTTAAAAAAGCTGTTTGCACATATAGTCAGATTCACTACCAAGGTTAGTCACATACAGATGTGACTTGCACGATCAGCATATTTTACATATATTTACTGTTTTATTTCACTTTTCAAAAACACAGTGAAGAACAAGCTTTATAAAGACTTGGAGAAAGGTGGATGAAACTCCTAAGCTGTCTTTTATTCCATCTCTGCATATAATTAAATCCTTTGTTTCTTCAAGGAGGCCAGTGGAAATAAATATATCTCCAATGAATAATAAGGTACCTGCTTGTCACTCTTGGTCTTTTTTCCTTGCCATAAAAAATAACCCATGTAAATTTAAAGTTAAGTTTAAAAACAAATGGAGTAACTGCTGGTTAAGAGATATCTGTAGCCAAACACATATGGTATACATTTGAAGAAAAATGGTGTAGTGCATGTACAAAAAATGATGTCTATTGTGGAGAAAGGGGTGTTGAAGTCTCCCACTATTAATGTGTGGGGTTCGATATGTGGCTTAAGTTTCAGTAATGTTTCTTTTACAAATGTGCGTGCTCCTGTGTTTGGGACATAGATGTTCAGAACTGAGAAATCATCTTGGTGTATTTTTCCTTTGATGAAGATGTAGTGACCTTCCCCATCTCTTTTGACTAGTTTTGGTTGAAAGTCTATTTTGTCAGATAATAGAATGGCTACTCCAGCTTGTTTCTTTGGTCCATTTGCTTGGAATACTGTTTTCCAACCATGTACTCTGCGGTAATGTTTATCTTTATTGCTGAGGTGTGTTTCTTGTATGTAGCAGAATGGTGGACCCTGTTTTCGCATCCATTCTGTCAGCCTGTGTCTTTTTATGGAGAGCTGAGGCCATTGACGTTGAGAGACATTAATGACCAGTGGTTGTTAGTTACTTTTGTTTTAATGATGGTGGTGGTAGAGTGTATGTGTTTCTGTGTTTTGGATCTGTGGATGTGAAGTAAAAATGATTGCTAAAAAGCAGCACACTAAGTATGCAAATTTAAGTAAATTAAATAAAATATTTTTAAAATAAGTAAGCATTTAATTAATCTTGAGGATTTGTAGAACAGGGAAATGACCACACCTTTATTAATATCATACAAAGATTGCTGAACAGGATACATGTCATTATACAACAAAGAAACAGTCTTTAGTCCTTAAATGGATGCCCACTCTCCATCCATTATAAAATAAAAATGTTAATATTATTTGTGGCATGATCCTTTTGGTACCAAATTAACAGAGAATAGTATAATATGCTGAATAATAATTAGAAAATATAAAAAGTCTTTCTAACTAAGCACAACATTTAATAATAAAAGGATCTGTTCACTTTGGAGAACTTCATAACAATTTCAAATTTTAGATCTTCTTAACAAAATCCTAAGAAGAAAAGTGTATTGTAACCAAAAGTTTTTCCATAGTTGAAAACATTAAGAGGAAAATGAATTAAATTACTAGGTAGAACTGCCTATTTCTAACAATGTCTACTTGGTCAGGCAGTAGACTAGGAGTATGAATGTGAAATATCATATACTCTGCGGTAATATTGTTATGTGAAAACGTTTATATCTGTAACTTATTTCTGCATGTTAAGGATGCTGTGTAATGAAATTATTTGCCTAAGTGGATTACAGCAAGAGTGAAATGAAACTGAATGTGTCATTTTTCCTCTGTATGCTTCCTTTTTAATCCATTTTTAAAATATGAGGAAGGGTTAGGAACACAGCTGGGTTTGTTGGATGCTTGCTTTGAGTTTAGTCCTCAAAACCCACATAAAAAGCACATAAGCTTGTAATGCTGTCTAGGGAGGGTGGAGAAAAGAGGATGTATGATGCCCTCTCACTAGCCTAGTTTAACTGAGCAACCAGAGTTCCATTTAGAGACTCTGTTTAAAAAAAAAATGACAAAACCCAAAACCAAGCAAACAAATAAATATAAAAGAAGTTGGAAGGCATTTGCACAAACTCACCTAAGATTTACCACTAGCATACAACTGAAGATCATTCTATCATGAATTTTCTTTTGACTGAAAATAATAAAATTTTAGGAATATTTATTCTTCAAAACTTCAAATATTTAGACTTCCAATTTCAATGTTACCATCACTTTTCTACGTTTGTAATTATAAAAAAGAGAAAGGGAATACATTCTTTTTCATTTTACTTTAATGAATCAAGTAAGTCTAATATTCTAACCACTGCCTTTTGAGTAAACCTGTATAACATTAGAAAAATACATATTTTTCTATAAGTTGTGTCTCTCCCTAGATTTTCCTTATAACAAAAATCAATTTCTACTATCTTTAACTATAGCCACACTAACTCAATATATCATCAATACTCACTTATGATATAAAATATAGTTTGGGGAGGGGAACAGTTCCTATTATATGCTCAACTCTGCTCCAACACATTCTCACAGTCAGTCGTTTCTTCTTTTAAATTTTATTATTTATTGATTTATTATGATGTACTCATCTTACTTCCCTATTTTTAATCCCCTTGCTTGTATCATCCAGTTCTCACACTCCTTCCATCTTCAGCTCTATTACCCTCCCCTAGACCTGAGGCAGGGGGTCTTTCTCCCCCACCATATGACCAGAGCCTATCAGGGCATGTCTATGTTTAATATATTCTTAAGGTCAATGCCATGAATTCTAAATATCGTCACAATGTTAGCTTCTTGTGGTGTTTCCTTCATTCTTTCTGCATGATTCCAGTAACCTTTTCATATATAATTTTCTTCTACCCCACAATCTTCTTTCCACACGCTGATTTTCCACCAAGAAACAACAATATTTCTTACTTAACCAAATATTACTTTTTTGTCTTGTTTTGCTTATCAAGACGTGGCTTCTCTGTGTAGTCTTAGCTGTCCTAGACTCATTTTGTTTACCAGGCTGGCCTTAAATTCAAAGAGATCCTCCTACCTCTGCCTCCTTGAGAGTGCTAGGACTAAAGGTGTGCACTAATTATGTAATTGTAACTTACTGGAAAAAATATCTGCTTAATATGCATTTATTTCTTAAGAATCTAATGTAGTCTGAAAAATAATATTTAATGAATTAAAAAAGAATCTAATGTCTGTGAACATCAGAAAAGTAATTTTTTGGTCACCTTTATATTTTCAACTTTTAGCAGCAATAGGGTATTTTATAATTATTGACTAAGTATTTTTAAAACAGCAGAGAAATTGAGACAACTTTATAAGCAGTGAAATGAAGAAATGAAGGCAACACAGAGTTTCCCTATGTGAGTCATGTACATATGCATGTATTTGTTAATATCCTACACATCAGCAGTGGCAGACGGACTATAAACTGCATTATGCTGTTACAACATTTCTGAATCAAAATGCATGCAGAATTTATAAACCACCGTCATGTGCGCTTCCATTTACAGAATATCAGAAGGTTTTGTAATGAAATTTTGATTCGATTTGAGGTCTTTTTGATACTTAGAGTACGCAGCATTGGGCATGACCAATATCCTCTTTTACAATATCACAAATATGTCTTCTCAAGGATGAACTCCTCAGGAAACAATAGCCTGATGCTTAATGGTGTTGAAAAATGCATCTTGCCTTGTTTATGTAGTGTTGGGATTGCCTTGACTTTTGTCTTACACAGAGAAAGCAACCTGATGAACTCATAGATTGTAAATTGCAAACCCACCATGAGAAGACTTTCATTAACTTGTCATTTTTCATCTGCATGCACATTTAATGCACACATTGTTTATATTATATTTATCTCATTACATTGAGATATGTTTTTAGTTATCCTATGAAAATGAATAATAAATATTAAATATATTAATATACGATAAATATGCTAATCATAATAAAACCTCAAATCTTCAACACTAGGAGAGAATGTGTGTTTAATCTGATGAAAGCATTACTGACATAAATATTTTCTCACTGTTTTGTTTTATAAAACAAATAATTGTCCTTCCCTGCTAATGGTAGTAATAATAGAAATATGAACTGAATATGTATATCTGTCAAAAACTTACTATATTCTAATTGGGAAATTGGCTGGACTTTTTAGACCTATAACACTGTATTTAAAGATATATTATTAAAAGGAAACAGTCCTTTTCAAGCTTCAAACCAGATTGTTAGCAAATGAGTTATATATGTCAATGTGGGCATTTTACCAGGAGATGAATGAGCACTGTCTGAAATAATCCCACCGTGATGAGTCCCTGCAAAAGGCAGGGCATGAAGACACTCATTAGAATTTACATAAACCCTAAAGTTAATATGCAGAAGTGCCTGTTTAAACAAACCACCAAATCCAGAGGTTCACTAGACAATTTAATGCTTCCACAAATATTTACTGAAGGTTGAATTTCTGTAGTGCAATATATCAGAGAGTACAAATGTGCTAATGAAAAAAGATATGATCTCACTATTTAAATCCCTAAATGTTTTGTAGAGGAAGCAAATGATGAGCACAGGCCTTCTGATCAGCTTGTTCACTTACGAAAATAATTACATAGGAAAGTTCCAGGCACTATGAAGAAAAAAGAAAAACAACAAAGACTATATAATCTATGCTGGACCCTTGAAATGACTTGGGATGCCTGGAGAGGTAGGAATCAAGAATTGGTGGCTTTTATTCTTAATGCTGTGAAGTGAGTATTTTAAGAATTCCATAATATTCCCATTTTAAAGGGTAAAGGAACTTATGGAGGGATCTCCATCCACAGTTTGTACTACAGAGATATAGTAATAAAGCCTGCATGGGATTGACACGCTGCTCATTGATACTGAATTGTATATCTAAACATAAATCCACCCACCCAGCCATACACACTGGATAAGAGACTGAAGCTATAACAAATAGTATTGCTTAGACTAGACAGCTGCATGCAGATGAATTCAAATCCATGTTTATCACGTTGTGCAAAACTCAACTCCTACTTGTCAATGACTTCAACATAAAACAAGACACACTGACCCTGATAGAAGAGAGAGTGGGGGATAATCTTGACCTTGTTGACACAGGGAATGAATACACATTCTGAATAGAGCACCATGAACACAGTCAATAGGAGTGGAGGCGGGGATAAGAGAAGAAGTTGACCACTGCAATATTAGGACAGACAGTAAAACTTCAGGGTCATGGGAGGGGCAGTATAGAGACATAATCAGTAGAAGTTTCCTAAAATATAAAAATAAATAAATGAAGGTGATCTAAGTAAATTCAGCAAATAGTGAAGGAAACAATTTAATCAAAAGTAGATGAAATTTGCCTGCAGCTCACAACACTTTCTTTTACTTAGTACTTGTTTGGCAGTGCACTTCATAGCTCAGACCATAGGATGAAATCCTGTATACTACAGCACAGACTTCATAATAAAAAATGCAAGAGAATAAACTCAGTATTCTAATACAAAAGCAATATTTTTAAAGTGTGAAATCAACATTCTACATGTCAGGCTGTTAGAATGCTGTTTCACCTGAGACAGGGCACAAAACAAAACTTTCTGAGCGTGTGTTCTAATTCAGGAAAAAAAAATACTGAGCCATTTGAAGAAATGTGAAAAGGAACTTCATAATTCATTTTCCACATTCATGAAAGGAATCAGAATTCATCAGAGCTGGCTGGCCAGGTGACAAACATGTCACCAGGGCTCATATCAAATTTTATCTCAGAAAGTTCTTATCAATGTCTACAAATATTTTTGTACCCAGAAATCATTATTAGAAATGTCTTCATCTCAGAATCAAGCAATAATAAAATGATTGATTAAATTTTATTATAATGTTAATAGAATATTTTAAATAATTTATATGATACTTAGGTATATACATACATTTCTCTTTAGAGTATGTGAGTGATAATTACTACAATTTAAATTAAGCTCAGAATCATGTTTTTGTTGACATGTAATTCCATGTGGTAACAATGTGTCATTAAAAAGCTAGTATTTCATGATCCAGATCAGACATATCCTGACAGATGTGCCTGACATCACGTACTCTTCGTATTCAGAGATCTGAAGTAATCATATTAATCATCTACGTAGTACTTCTAAGCATTATGCAAATATAGTTTACTCAAAGTCATAACACCTTTTGAAATGTGAAAAAGGGTCATAGCTTATTTAAGCATAAACTAAACATCAATAGTGAAACCAAGTATGAGAACAGATGCTGAGAATTCATTTTAATGCTTAGCCTGTGGACCACAGTGTCCTTTGGGAAGAATAATTACTGTGGCTGTGCATAGCCTGAACTAGATCATCAGGCTTTGCAGAAATGGTTTCCTCCTTTCATTCTTCATAAATCTATCAAGCCTTTTAGTTTATGTCACCATCCAAAATCATAACAAAAACACATTTCTAATATATCATGCATTTACAATATGTTTCCCAAGCCACTCAAGGGTGTCTCAAGATACTGAGAACTTTTTAAATCATAAATTTTATCATTAGATTTTTTACTCACACATGATCCTAATTGACCAAAAACTGCAAGAAGATTGTTAAATACTTCAACTTGTCATTCTATTAGCCAACAATTTTCTCAAAGGAAGAAATACTTGTACATACAGTGAAGCATGCTAGAAAGTGCAGCATGGCAAACACTGGCCTGAGCATGGCAAACATGGCACGGGCAGAATTTGACCTTTTTATTTAGAAGTTTCTTCCTTTAATCATCATTTATTAGATGTCTATTGTGAGACACACAGTGTGCTAGCCTGAGATCACAAGGAGTAACCTGTGACTTGGCCACTGAATCTTGGGATCTAGTTGGAGAGACCTAACAAAATAGAGAAGATTGTGATAGAATTCCACATTCAGTAAAGGGTACAGATGCTTTTAGGGCACAGCTTGTGGGGGCTTGGGTGTTGATGGTTGTATGGAAGAGTGGGGGATGAAAGGATGCAAAGGAGTCAAGAGATTTACAGGGAGACAATGAAGGCCTGGCAGATCTCTACACAGGGAGCTCTGCACAAACTGATGAACCAACCAAGGACAATGCATGCTGAGAATCTAGATACCCTGTTCAGACGTAGCCCATGGACAGCTAATTCTCCACGTGGTTGGGGGGGGTACGGGGACTGCCTCAGATTTTGCCTTTTACCTTTCAAAATTTAGACTACATTCCTAAAGCTTGGTGTCAATGTCCAGTCCCTTAATTGGACGCCGACTCATTCCAGAGACTTTTCACCAAGGTCCAACAATCAAAATATCTAGGATCAGCAGCCAAAATTCACTGTTTTGTCTAACCTAATAAAATACCCAATCAGAACTTTCCAACATGTCCTAGCTCTTTCTAACACATACCTCCCCTTTTTACCTATTAAAATTAACATTTGCAAAGCCACTTGCTGCTGTTTCAGCCTTAGTCAGCCACCTTCCTCTTTACCTTGCTTAATAAAGGATCTGTTTGTATTTCCTTTGTGCTTGAAAATAAGTGTTTGGATGTCCTCTGTACTTCATTTGTAATCTAGAGAAGAGCACCCCGGTACGAAGGGCCCTTCATATTCAATTTTTCTTGTACAGTACAGCATATAATTACATATGCAGTTGGTCATAATTTAAAGGATTAATATATAATGATTTTTATAATAGAAATTACGTACTTCAAAACAGATTAATTTTATATATTTTTGATAATTTAATATATGAATATACAGTACTTGTATCATTACTATCATTCCTTTGCCACTAACTACTCACATGTTCCTCTCAAAGTCCTAATCTCTCCTTTTATAATTATTGCTGTTAAATATGTATATTTATTCATAAAGCTATAAATATAGATATCTCCTATTGAATGTTTTTGATATGGTAGGAACATTAATTATACCTAACCATGTATGATTTGGGCATCATTCCTAAGAAAACTGGTTATTTGTCAGAAGACTGGTCTACCATAGTCTTCAACTAGGGGTGGAACTTGTGAACATATCCTCTATCTCTGTCCATATTACAGTGGGTGTGGTTTTTGCAGGTTCTGTGCTCATAAACTTATTCCTGAAATTTCACATCTCCAACATCTCTATCATATCTAGAGGACATGATATCATGGAGATTGTCCTGATTCAGAGGTTTTAAATTTTTTCCGCCATCTTTTCTGTAATGTTCATTCACTGAATTTAAAGGATGGAGCTGTACTATAGATGTTTTCTTTGGAGCTGGGCCCCATGGGCATTTTAATCTTTTTATATCTGTAGTAGCCTTTATCTGGCACAAAAAGTAGTTACTTTGATGAGGGGTAAGAGTTGTCATAAGGATAAGTATTTAATAGGCAGTTGAGAATCATAATAATTATCAAAATGATAGTAGTAAGTCTTCTATGGTCTCTGACGTCTCCAGTCATGGAAATTGTCTAGAATTATAGTACCAATCATAATTTATACACTATATTATACAGCCCATAGATCTAATTAGACACATGTTGGTTTTTCTCCATAAATGAATGTCATTTTTTCTCATTGGGGCTATGTTACCATCTGATCATTGTTGTGGTACATAGATTTTTACACTTGTTGATAACAGTGTAAAAATTATCCATTAACAGATTGCCTAGCACTTTTTCACTTAAAAGCTAACCTTTCCTTAGAAAGGATGCATCCAGGTGAATTACAGTTGTATTTCTCCAACTCTTGTGACTAAAAGTGTGTGATATCTTCCATAATGGATTTTACTTTCAGTATTTTGCAAGAAACCAAGAGAGATGATCATAGATTTTATTTTGGGGGAATCCCTTAGATATCCCTCATAAAAGTCTCAAATGGAGGAACCCCTTGGCTGGCACTCGGGCTTTTGTTTGATAGTCTATGGCTTCTTCAGTTGTACTTTTCCTTCCTGTGGGATAACTCCATCACACAAAGAGATAATCAGCAAACATGCATGTGTGGGCACACACTTACTCCCCTACACACACACATGCACACAGACACAGACACCTTCTATTTTAAAGTAAGCTAATTAAACATCAAGTTTATCTATTGCTTTTCCACACATTCTTCTTCTTATTTATCACTGATACCCATGTTTTCCCTCAGTATCATCCTCTGTGCCTCCTCATTCGGTAAGACTCCTTTCAATTTCCCAGTTTCCCTCTTCACAGTAGCTGTGTCCTATTATTCATCTCTCCAAAGTCTGTTCTCTAGTTTCAACTAGTGGTCAAGTTCTACTCTCTTGTCTTCTAGCATCACTCCAAGATTTTCCATTGTCTCCAGGCAGAGTGATAGTAACTATGTGTGAAGGGACCTCGAACCAGGAATAATGGTGACAGAAATCATGATACACATAAAAATATCTGTCTACAAATAACAAATGTTATTACTTTGAATCAGGTAAACATATCAAAAAAGAAATATGTCACATCAGAGTGTGAAAAGCACCCTTTAAGCTACAGATTCCATCTTGCACCTGGATGTATCCCAAAATACAAGGAATCTTTTCAATTTGGCAAATTTGAATTACTTCTCTATACTGAGGTGCAGAGAAATAATAACTCCTCAAAAGTGGGAGCATGTATTTGTTTTAGAATTTACAACCGAAGGGGAAAAAACTCTCTTCTGAGTTCATTGCTATCATTCACACCAACTTGTTTCCCACAGTGCATACTCCCTACTGAACCATTGCTTTCTTAGTGTTAATGCCTGCAGGAAGTTCTTGTGCATTATTGATAACATGTGTATAACTACAGTGCTTGCCTCATAACCCTTTGTCTGTGAAGAACAGTACCAGTCTCAAGTGTAGATAGGAGGATTGTTTTAAAGGAACATGGAGGTAACATCAGAGATGAGCACATTGCTTTCAAGTCAAGGAGAAAAAAACTATAGAGATGAATGTCCTGAAATTTAAAGATAAAGCTGACACAGATCAGAAGACTAGGCAGGATGTCTCGGGAGTATGTATTCTCTTCAAATCTCTCCATATGACACAAACCCTTCATTTTTATTGGGTTGTGCCCAATTTGTCCTCACTCTAGCAGAGGATCATTTGTCTTACATTCTTGTTGAATCCTATTCCTAATAAGTTCAATGATAATTGCCACCTTATATTATCTGCTTGAATTGATTCTTTTTTATCTTTTACATATACATTTATATTTTTATACATATATACAATAAACTACCTATTTCAAGAAGAACCATGACACAATCAGGAATTATATATGTGTGTGTGTGTGTGTGTGTGTGTGTGTGTGTGTGTGTGTGTGTGT
>OU015752.1:7656675-7671881 GCA_907169655.1 Acomys percivali
ATATATATATATATATATATATATATATATATATATATATATATATTCTTGAAATATCCAAGATCTCCATCTGTAGGAACCAGGCCTGATTGGGCTGCCTGCCTGTCTTGCTGTTTCATGTCCTGTTTCTAGCAGCTTCCATGTCTGTGTTTATCTTGGTTAGCTAGTCATGTTTACTGCTCTGAGAATGCACCCCTCCCTTCCTTGAGACTTTTCCTCCTTTGTGCAATCACCTCTTGAGGGCTTTCACCTGGGAGGAGGATTCCTGTTTTGCTGCCTATAAGAAGGCTCTTTGGAACTCTGAAGGATATAAAACCACTGCCATGGCTGCTGCTGGGGCAGCTGCTCTCTTAACACGAAGGACCCTCTGTTTTAGTGTGTGTGTGTGTGTGTGTGTGTGTGTGTGTGTGTGTGTGTGTGTGAGTTAAATCCACAGTCCCTCAACCTTGACTCGGTACCGTGGTGGCGCGGATGCCACATCCATCTTCCTGAAAATAATAAAATCAGTTCATAACAAGATTGCCAAATATGAAAATTTACTTCAAGATTATTATTGTGAGTTATTAACAAAGCTTGAACTACTCTTCGATACCCACACATTAATAGTGGGAGACTTCAACACCCCACTTTCACTCAAGGATAGGTCCTTGAATCAAAAACTAAGCCGGGAAATAACTTCATTAACCAATGTCATGAATCATATGGATCTAACAGATATCAACAGAAATTTCCACCCAAATGCAAAGGATTATACCTTTTTCTCAGCACCCCATGGAACGTTCTCCAAAATTGATCACATAGTGGGTCACGAAGCAAACCTCAACAGATACAAGAGGACTGAAATAATACCTTGTATCTTATCAGACCACCATGGTCTAAGGCTGGACTTCAACAACAACAACAGAAATAACAAAAAGCATACTAACACGTGGAAACTAAACAACTTTCTCCTTAATGACACATGGGTCATGGAAGAAATAAGGGGAGAAATAAAAGACTTCCTGAAATTCATTGAAAATGATGGAACAACATACCTAAATTTGTGGGACACATTGAAAGCAGTGCTAAGAGGAAAATTCATAGCACTAAGCGCCTTTAAAAAGAAAATGGAAACATCCCACATAAGCAACTTAACAACACATCTGGAAGCTTTAGAAAAAAAAGAAGCAGAAACATCCAAGAGGAGTAGTCGCCTAGAAATAATCAAACTCAGGGCTGAAATCAATAAATTAGAAACAAAGAGAACAATCCAAAGAATCAACAAAACCAAGAGCTGGTTCTTTGAGAAAATTAACAAGATAGACAAATCGTTAGCCAATCTAACTAAAAGACAGAGAAACACTATCCAAATAAACAAAATCAGAAATGAAAAGGGAGACATAACAACAGACACCGAAGAAATACAAAGAATCATAAGAACCTACTTTAAAGGCATTTATGCCACAAAATTTGAAAACCTAAGGGAAATGGACAATTTTCTCGACCGATTCCATTTGCCAAAATTGAATTAAGACCAGATAAGCAAATTAAATAGCCCTATTTCTCCTATAGAAATAGAAGCAACCATTGATAGTCTCCCAACCAAAAAAAAGCCCAGGGCCAGATGGTTTCAGCGCAGAATTCTACCAGTCCTTCAAAGAGGAGCTAATACCAATACTATTCAAGCTATTCCGAAAGATAGAAATGGATGGAATATTACCAAATTCATTCTATGAGGCCACAGTCACATTGATACCCAAAACCCACAAAGACGCAACAAAAAAAGAGAATTTCAGACCAATTTCTCTTATGAACATTGATGCAAAAATACTTAACAAAATACTCGCAAAGCGAATACAACAGCTTATCAAAGACATCATTCACCATGACCAGGTAGGCTTCATTCCAGGCATGCAGGGATGGTTTAACATACCGAAATCCATCAATGTAATCCACCATATAAACAAACTGAAAGAGAAAAACCACATGATCATCTCTTTAGATGCAGAAAAAGCATTTGACAAAATTCAGCACCCATTTATGTTTAAAGTTCTGGAGAGATTGGGAATACAAGGCACTTTTCTAAACATCATAAAGGCTATATATAGCAAACCAATAGCCAACATTAAATTAAATGGAGAGATACTCAAGGAAATCCCTCTAAATACGGGGACCAGACAAGGCTGCCCACTTTCCCCATATCTCTTCAATATAGTTCTTGAAGTTCTAGCCAGAGCAATAAGACATCAAAAGGAGATCAAGGGGATTCAAATGGGAAAGGAAGAAGTCAAATTATCCCTATTTGCAGATGATATGATAGTGTATATAAGTGACCCCCAAAATTCCATCAGAGAACTCCTACAGCTGATAAACACCTTCAGCAAATTGGCAGGATACAAAATAAACTCAAAAAAGTCAGTAGCTTTCCTATATACAAATGATAAACAGGCAGAGGAAGAAATTAGGAAAATTACTCCCTTCATGATAGTCACAAGCAATAAAAAATACCGAGGAATAACCCTAACCAAGCAAGTGAAGGATTTATTTGAAAAAAACTTTAAATCTCTGAAGAAAGAGATTGAAAATGACATCAGAAGATGGTTGGATCTACCTTGTTCGTGTATCGGGAGAATTAACATAGTAAAAATGGCCATTTTACCAAAAGCTATTTACAGATTCAATGCAATCCCTATCAGAATACCTACAAAATATTTTGAAGATATTGAAAGAACAATTCTCAACTTCATATGGAGAAACAAAAAGCCCAGAATAGCAAAAACAATCCTATACAATAAAAAATCCTCTGGAGGAATCTCCATACCTGATCTCAAGCTGTATTATAGAGCAACAGTAATTAAAACAGCATGGTACTGGCACAGCAATAGGCTAGTGGATCAATGGAATCGAACTGAAGACCCAGAGATGAATCCACACACATTTGGTCACTTGATTTTTGACAAAGAAGCCAAATCCATTCCATGGAAAAACGACAGCATCTTCAACAAATGGTGCTGGTCTAACTGGATGTCTACATGTAGAAAAATGCAATTAGACCCCTATTTGTCACCATGCACAAAAATCAAGTCCAAGTGGATAAAGACCTCAACCTAAAACCAGAGACATTAACCCAATTAGAGGAAAAAGTGGGGAAGAGTCTGGAACACATAGGTACAGGAGACAACTTCCTGAATAGAACACCAACAGCCCAGGCCTTAACATCAACAATTAATAAATGGGACCTCATGAGGCTGAGAATCTTCTGTAAGGCAGGTGACACTGTCAAGAGAACAAATCGACAGCCTACAGACTGGGAAAAGATCTTCACCAACCCTTCATCTGACAAAGGTCTAATATCCAAAATATATAAAGAACTCAAGAAATTAAACACTACCAAACCAAATAACCCAATAGAGAAATGGGCTCAGAACTAAATAGAGAATTCTCAACAGAGGAATATCAAATGGTGGAGAAACACTTAAAGAAATGCTCGACCTCCTTAGTCATCAGAGAAATGCAAGTCAAAACGACACTGAGATTCCATCTTACACCCATCAGAATGGCTAAGATCAATAACTCAACCGATACCACATGCTGGCGAGGATGTGGGGAGAGAGGAACACTCCTTCATTGCTGGTGGGATCTGGCGCTTTCTCAGAAAAATGGGAATAGGGCTTCCTCAAGACACAGCTATTCCACTCCTTGGAATATACACAGATGATGCGCTACCACACAACAGGGACATATGCTCAACCATGTTCATAGCTGCCTTATTCATAATAGCCAGAACATGGAAACAACCTATGTGTCCCTCAGTAGAAGAATGGATAAAGAAACTGTGGTATATTTACACTATGGAATACTACTCAGCTATTAAAAACAAGGAATTCCCGATATTTGTGGACAAATGGATTGAACTAGAAATTATCATAATGAGTGAGTTCACACAGAAGCAAAAAGAGTCAAATGGTATATACTCACTTATATAGAGACACTAGTCCAAGGGGTATGCCCCCATGAAAAACTTTACCTACCAGGAGAGTGGTTCAGAGGGGAGAAAATCCTATTGAGACTTTAGGGGTGAGAAGCCTGGGAGAATGAGGAAATAGAAGGATCCAGAGGGTCCTGGAAAACTACAGGCAGGTCTGGGCCCTGGGGTCCTCCTCAAACTATGGCACCAGCCAAGGAAAATATAGGCAGTAAACTTCGAACCCCTACCCAGTCTAGCTGATGGACAGGACATTCTCCACCATTAAGTGGAGAAAGGGATCTGACTTTCACACAAACTCTGGTGCCCCATATCGGACCATGTTCCTTGGATGGGGAGGCCTGGTGGCACTCAGAGGAAAGATAATAAGTCACCAAGAAGAGACTCGATAGCCTAGGAGCATATACAGGGGGAGGAGGTCCCCCTCAGTCACAGACATAGGGGAAGGGAGTAGAGGGGGAAGCTGGAGGGAGAAAAGAAAGGGAGGATACAAGGGATGGGCTCACAATTGAGATGTAATATGAATAAATTAATAAAAAAATTAAAAAAAAAGATTATTATTTTTTTTTAAAGTAAGATAAACACTTGGTTTTAGAATGAAATGGAAGTCAGATACCTCCTATCTTATTCCAGGTCAATTTATGTTGGATTGGTCGGCTAACTGCGAAAAGATATCTTAGAAACTTTTATATCAGAATATTAAATAATCAGTCTGTCTTTTGCTGAGCTGCCAAACACTCATTCATTATGTTTATGAAAGAGTTAAAGTAGAAATCCATTATATTGCAACATATGCTTTTATGATTAAGCAGGTGTTAATGCCTGCACTAGAAGCTTAGACTGTCAAAAAAGAAATTTCCTCCTACATCAGAAATTAATGTGTTTTTATAGCAGTAGCAATTTGTTTATGGCCTTTCCATGCAAGGAAGACATCATTACAGGCTCAATCAACAACAGCACACTTTGATAGCTTTCTGCATAATTACTTTTCAACCTATTGAAATTGATATGTAACTTTCCAAGTAGAATGATGTTCTATATATTTGCTCATTACAGAAACTGGGTATGTGAGAGAGAAAATACCAAAATATTTCAAAGTAAGTTTTCTGGTCAAATAAAAAAATGTATTTAAGTTTTTCCCTCCACTCTGTGTATGCCTGTGTGTGACACAGAAAAAGTGCAGAAGTAGAAAATACATGAAAATGAATGAGACAGTATCCAAATATTTCAGAGATAGCTGGAATTTGAAGAAAAATAATGAATTTGCATGATTATCAAAGAACAAGGGAATAGAAAATAGAGCTGTAATTTTCTTTGCAATTCATTATAAATACACATGTGGAGATCTTAACAATGAACACTAATTTAAAAGAGATATTTTCAGTCATTTGTAGTATTTCCAGTGGTGGGAAAAAAAACAAACAACAAGCAAGGATTTTGGGAACTGATAAAACTTTTAAAATTAAAGACTTCAATCTGAATAACAGAGAAGAAGTCATGGTACATAATAAAAGAAGGAAAGGGTAAAATAATTTTCAAAGGGGGTTGTGCAGAGATGGATAAGTGGACAAAGGTACCACAAATGCGGCTGACCTGATAGGAACCACATGAGTGATAGAAGAAGGACACCGCCTCCTTCAAGTTGTCCTCTGACCGCCACACGTGACCCTGTGGTACACATGCATGCATGCACACAGACACAGACACATCGAGATAAATAAGAAAAATAAAATTTAAGTCAATATGTATTTTAAACATTTATAAGTATTATATGTGGTGGGACAGAGTAGTATTCCTGGGAAAGATCAGTAACTGAGGGGTCAAGCTGATGGAAAGGTGATGTTTTATTCATTTGGGGACAGTTGGGACAATGGTTTTATTTGAACTTGAGAAAAGAAAGAATATTGAACACAGTGATTTAATCAAATACAGTGAGTGTTTCATTCTGGTCACTCTTGGGGGCCTCACATTTGTTTCTTTTCCACATACAGAACGTGAACTTTAGATCAGTACATGACCTAACTTGTACTTTTGTTTACATCTGACTTCAGAAACTTGGCTTTTTGCTCTTTGTGTTTAAGAGAATCTTTGCTCTGATATCTCTTCAGATACTCTACTTTCTGTACATAGTATTTTTATTTTTTATTAATTTATTCATATTACATCTCAATCGTTATCCCATCCCTTGTATCCTCCCATTCCTCCCTCCCTCCCATTTTCCCCTTACTCCCTTCCCTATGACTGTGACTGAGGGGGACCTCCTCCCCCTGTATATGCTCATAGGGTATCAAGTCTCTTCTTGGTAGCCTGCTATCCTTCCTCTGAGTGCCACCAGGCATCCCCATCCAGGGGACTTGGTCAAATATGGGACACCAGAGTTCATGTGAAAGTCAGACCCCACTCTCTACTCAACTGTGGAGAATGTCCTGATCATTGGGTAGATCTGGGTAGGGGATTGAAGTTTACTGCAAAGTCTGTATGTAGTTTTGTTTGTAATGGGTAGTCAATTAAAAATATATAATATTGGAGTAGTGTAATTAAAATTGTGAAAAGTCAATGTGATTTACTCCAGATTATTCATATCAATTAACATCAGTGTCTTTCCTGGGTAATAGCAAGGGAAAAGTGGAATCTGCCATGTCTCTCCCCTTTAATATAATGGTGAATCTATTAAGTCATAAAGAATATTATAGCAAATAAGAGACATTCTGGGGAGTGATCACATTTATAATAATACTTGTGAGATTTGAGCAGTCAAATGTCTTTTGTTTTCATTCTAGGCCCATATTATTTACTATTTTTAAGCATGGATAATTTAAATTAAATCCATTATATTTATAAATTTTAAGAGTTCCATTAAAGATACCCTAGGCCATTTGTTAAATGAAGAAATCTTAGAGTGGACCTATCAAAGTCCACACCTAAAATGAATGTTCCTGAGGCCGAACATGAGCAGAAGAGGATTTGTTCTATCTGATAAAGCATGACAATTTCTTTTCTGGCATCAAAGAGACTTAGGTTGCAGCCACCCTGGCAAGAAGACATTTGCATTCCTTTATCAATTAGGATTATATCTTCCAAGATTTTGCAACGTGTTCTGACACAACTGTTCCTGTAGTTACACTGCAAAATACATTATTATCCAGCTAAAACCTGTCATGAAGTCAGTTCCTCTTAGGGATAATTATAAGCACAGCTAAAATCTATTGACAGTAGTTTGTACCCACTGAATTCTTTAGGGATATTTGCCAAGTTTTCTTGACTCCCAAAAGCTTAAATTTTCCCAACAAGGAAATTAAATTAGAAGGGAGGATTCTCCTTCTACACAAACATACACAAAAAGGAGAATAAGGTCACGTAAAGTACATTTGGAATTGGCTGCTCAGTGAATAAATAGGTTGGTTTACTTGCTAAGTGAGATGTCTGTTATCACCTGCCTAGAGGCAAGAGTGATTCAAAATAAAAATACATACGTGCGTCCAGGATTAACAAATGTGTTAAATATCAGGTATATGCAGTAATTAATGTAAACTATAATTAATAATATTAACCATCCTCTGTTGCTCTGTAAACCAGAGGGGAAATAAGATCAAGATTTCACATGATTTGTCAGGGATTCAAATATTTACTGAAATAGTTACAGAGTATAGAAACTAACCTGACCTGTCTGGTGACACTTGTTTTGTAAACTGGTGTCTTATTATTATTTTGAGAGTTGGTCTTATGTCCACAGGCTATATGCACATGGCCAACTGGAGAATATCTATAAAGTCATTTATATTTATGAAAGAAAATGTTATATTGATTATTTGCCGATTTTTTCTTCAAATAATTCCATACTCAGAAAAATATTTATTTTGTTAATTTTTTCACAAGGCTATTTTACAGTGAGGATCACCCCCTCATTTTTGTCTCTTTGTCTTTCTCCAGATGATAAAATTAGGTAAAATTAGGTCTGAAAATTCACTTATTGGGTAAAGTTGTAAAATGACGATGCCTTGGAACATGTGGTGCTTAAAAAAAAGAAATATTTAGCTATCATGTCAGGAAGCATGGGCAGTTAACCTAAGCATTCATCTACCAATAATCACATCTCTTGATATTAGCATTTTTTAATTGTTTTTTACATTTTTTAAAAAATTGTAATTAATTTATTCTTGTTACATCTCTATGGTTATCCCATCCCTTGTATCCTCCCATTCTCCCCTCCCTCCCAGTTTCCGCTTATTCCCCTCCCCTACGACTGTTCCTGAGGGGGACCTCCTCCCCCTGTATATGCTCATAGGGTATCAAGTCTCTTCTTGGTAACCTGCTGTCCTTCCTCTGAGTGCCACCAGGTCTCCCCCTCCAGGGGACATGGTCAAATGTAAGGCACCAGAGTACGTGAGAAAGTCATATCCCACTCTCCACTCAAGTGTGGAGACTGTTCTGACCATTGGGTAGATCTGGGTAGGAGTTTAAAGTTTACCACCTGTATTGTCCTTGGCTGGTGCCTTAGTTTGAGTGGGACCCCTGTGCCCAAATCTGCCTAACATAATGTTCTACTTGTAGGTTTCTAGGACCCTCTGGATCCTTCTACTTTGCTATTCTCACATGCTTCTCTCATCTAGAGTCCCAATAGGATGTCCTCCCCTCTGTCCCATTTTTGTATGAGGTAGAAAGACTCTTTGAATATCTGAAAAATGTTAGATAATTTATAATACATACTTACAGTTTTGAAGGCTACTGAGGACTGTCAACACACAGAACACACAACTTGCAGCTCTTATCATTCCTCCAACATGTTCTCCTCTTGAAAACACAAATTATTATAATACTTATCACACATAATATGGATGATAGTTAAAAATTCACAATGTCAGATCATTGTAAGCCCTGATAAATTAGAAGCTAGATTTTCTGTATCTAATTATTAGTTTGTGCTCTGTTCTGGTACACATAACTTATCCTCATAGGGATTAAGAAACATGGTGAACGTTGTTAACAGAATATTTTAGTAATAAAAGCACTTGGGTATTATTAAGACTAACAGCCTATATTAATAGGTTTTCAAATAATCTATGAACAACCAGTCTTAGAAAGAACATAGTCTGAGGGGGACTTCCTCCCCCTTTATATGCTCATAGGGTATCAAGTCTGTTCTTGGTAGCCTGCTATCCTTCCTCTGAGTGCCAACAGGTCTCCCCTTCTAGGGGACATCGTCAATAGTCACAGTCATAGGGGAGGGGAGTAAGGGGAAAATGTGAGGGAGGGAAGAATGGGAGAATACAAGGGATGGGATAACTGTTGAGATGTAACAAGAATAAATTAATAAAAAAATTATATGATGAAAAAAAGGAAGAACATAGTCAATGATGGATCATCAAAGTTTTAAAATGTTGTCTCTAAAGAATGGAAAGTCTATTTTCAAAAGGGCATTTATGAGGTCAAAGGAAAGATTTGTGGTCTATATTGAGCTCATGGTACCGAGTTTGTGCTGGAATTTCTACTCTAACTTCCACACTGAACTTTGTGTCATTTTCTTAAGTAGAAACAGAGGAAAAAAATAGTTCCTGCATTCTTAAAAGAAAAGTATGACAAAACTCTAGTAGTGGGTAATGCAGTTTTAAGTGCTTTTAAATGTGATCCTGCCCCACATAATCCCAGGATATGGATTAGATTTTTTAAAAATCTGTTGATAAGTCTAAATCACAAAGATGTTTTGCTGAAGTCAAAGCTGTTTTGGAAGTAGATTTCTCAAAGTCTATAGGAGGCAGAGCCAAGATTCAACAGACAGTGGTCACACTGCTTGTCCCTGCTCCCTAACTTTGAATGTAGTTTCTAATTTAACAATAGCTAAACTTTTTGTTCATGGTAATAAATATGGATCTGTTTGCATTTTTGTACACGTAGATATCCAGTTATCAACCTTCATAAAACTCACCTCCAAGTGGATCAAAGACATCAACATAAAATCAGATACACTAAATCTATTGGAAGCGTTAGAAGAGTAAGTGGGGAAGAACCTTGAGCTCATTGGCGCAGGAGACAGTTTCTTGAAAAGAACTCAACACCTCAAGCATGAAGACCAACAGGTAATAAATGGACTCTCTTGAAACTGAAAACCTTTGTAACACAAAGGACACTGTAATTAGAAACAAAACAAAACAACAAAAAACAACCCAGCAGCCTATAGATTGGAAAAAGATCTTCAACAACCCTACATCTGACAAAGAGCTAATACCCAAAAAATATAAAGAACTTAAGAAATTAAACACCAACCAACCAAATAATCCTTTAGTGGATGTAAACATGGTTTTGTTTTTATCCCAAAGGTGGTATGTGAAACAGATTTGTGTAATGGTGTGTGGTGTTAATCTACCGAAAACACATGAGAGAGAGCAGGTGATGTTTGCCCACTGGAAAAGGAATTGCCTCTTACAGGGGCATGGTCTTTGCCAAATGTTAAATATGAAGACTTTGAGAGGAGATATATATTTTAGCCCACAAGAAGAGGAGAGGCTTTTTGGCCTTGGCTGTTCATCACTCTATTTCCAGACTCTCCTAGAGAGAGTAGCTCCAGCAAATGCTTCGTGGTTGTGGATTCTGGCTGTTGTTCCGGGTTCCAGTGGCTATAGCTGCAGTCATCTTTGCTGAATTGCTGGTTTGCTGTTTAATTGGTCTGTTGAAATGCTGCCTATTATAAGAGTGGAATAGCTCCAAGGATGTGAATCTAAAAATGTCTACTTCTCCTGTTTCCATTAGCCTCTTTTCTCGCCTATCTAGGGTAGGTTGGTTGGAAGGAAGGTATAAACATTAAAGCACCTCAAACAAAGTAGGTTTGAAAAATTCAAAGCGTGCATAATCCAAATTAAAAGTGGAGTACAGAGGTAAGCAGATAATATTTTTAAATTTATTATAATTTATTTATACCATATCCCAATTGTTATCTGCTCACTTGTATCTTTGTATCCATTTCTCCCTCCCTTTCCACCATATTCCCCTCCCCTAGACTTCTGTCAGAAGGGGAACTTTCCCCCCACTATATGACCACTACCTACTAGGTCTCATCTGGGTAGCCTGCTTCCCTTTCCTCTGTGTGAGCTCAGGGCCTCCCAAATAAAAGGAAGTGATGAAATTGGGGCACCAGAGTTCATCTTAGAGGCAGTTTCTTCTCCTACTATGATTATGAGAATAAGCTGTGCATTAGCTATATCTAACAGGGGTCTAGGTTCACTGTCCTTAGTTGGTGCAATACTTTGTACAGGCCACCCTGGATCCAAACCCCCTGACACTGATAGTCTCTTTTTGGGATCTTGAACCCTCTGGGACTTTCCATCCACCAACTCTTCCATGCCACTCTCAGCCCTCTCCCTAGTGGCCACCTGCATGTTCCAGCATCTGTTCAACACTCCCACTGGGTGGAGTCTCTCATAGGATATGTGGGGCTAATATCCACTTATAAGTGAGTATATACCATGTGTGTCTTTCTGGGTCGGGGTTACCTCACTGGATTCTGGCTATTACAAATAAAGCTGCTATGAACCCACCTATACCACTACTGGATAAGCAGAGAAGCTTAACAGGCTGAGAAAAACATAAAGAAATGTGCAATGGCCTTAGGGAAATGTGAATAAAAAAATACTCCGAGATTCCTTTTTACTTCTGTCAGAATAGCTAAGATAAAAAACTCAAGTGACAGCACATGCTGGCAAGGATGTGGAGAAAGGAGACTACTCCTCCTTTGCTGGTGGGAGTGCAAACTTGTACAACCACTTTGGAAATCAATGTGGGGATTTCTCAGAAAATTGGGAATAGGTCTACCTCAAGACCCCATTTATACCATTCCTGGCATATACTGAAAGGGTACTTTCTCATAAAAAAGGGCACTTGCTCAATTATGTTCATAGCAGCTTTCTTCATAATCGACAAAGTCTGAAACAACCTAGATGTCCATCTATGCAAAAATGGATAAAAAACTGTGGTACATTTACACAGTGGAATACTACTCAGCTATTAAAAAGAAGAAAATCATGAAATTTGCAGGCGAATGGATGGAACTAGAAAAGATCACCCTGACTGAGGTAACCCAGACCCAGGAAGAACACACATGGTATGTACTCATTTCTAAGTGGATTTTAGCAATAAATTCAAGGATAAACATACTACAATTCACAGACCCAAAGAAGATAAGTAACAAGGAGGGCACAAAGGAGGATGCTTAAACCTCATTGAAAAGGGGAAGTAGAATAGACAGAGGATGTGGTTGAAGAAAGGGAATAAGATAGGAAAGAGATCACAGAGAGAAAACAGAGTGGCAATATGATCTGGGGAGAGATGAGGCACAAGGACAGTGGACATGAAGATTGAAGAGAAGCCTTGGGTCAAGGCATCTCTGTGACAAACTAGAGATACAAGGCAGTATAGGCTTCTGGGAGCATATGAGGATGAATATAGCTGAGACTTCTAGTAGCAGGGGTCCTGGAGAGTGAAGATTATGCTTTCTAACTAGACCAGACTCCTAGTGGAGATAGAGTAACACCAACCCACTGACAAGAACTTTGACCCAAAATTTACCCTGCCTAGAGATGTGCAAGGATAAAGATAGAGCAGAGATGGAGGGAATATCCAAACAATGCCTGGTTCAAGCAGAGATCAATCACATGGGAGAGAGCGAACCCCTGACACTACTAATGATAATCTGCTGTGCTGAGAGATTTGGGAAGCCAGGCATAGCTGTTTCATGAGGGGCTGCGCCAAGCAGTGCATCGAAATAGATGCTGAGACTCACAGTCAAACATAGGGCAAGGCATAGGGAGTCTTGCAGAAAAGTTGGGGAAAGGATAGAAATTCCTGGAGGTGACAGGAGCTCCATAACCAATAGGAACAACCAATCATGGCCTAGAGTGGCTTGCAGATACTGAAGCACCAAGAAAAGACCATGAATAGACTAGACTGGTTTTTCGTGACAGGGTTTCTTTGTGTAGCTTTGGCTGTCCTAGACTTGATTTGTAGACCAGCTTGGCCTCGAACTCATTGTGATCTGCCTTCCTCTGCCTCCCAAGTGCTGGGCTTAAAGGTGTGCATCATCATGCCCAGCTCTTGAAGAATATCTTAATAACACTATTATTTTATAGATGAATAAAGTGATTTCACTCTGTCGTAATTGTTGGCCTAGATGGCAGTACCATGCCAAACTCAGGAAGGTGGTTCTGTTTCTATACTATCATATCACTTCTTGCCATTAATTAATTGAATCATTTAGTTCTTCCTTTCACGTTTGAAGGGCTTACATCTCTGTCAAACTATTGTTTAAGAATAAGGCATTAGCATGCATAATTTCCTCAAACATGGTTGTATATGTCCCCTGACACAGTGGATGACCATTGACACTAGAAGATAGGAATTAATGTTCTACATAGACCTGCAGGTCAATACAACGACCTGAAAATGAACACATTGACCCCTGTCTTAGTTTCTTTTTCCATTGCTGTGATGAAATATATTGAAAAAGAAACAAAGTGTTTATTTTGGTTTACAGTTCCAGAGAAGATTAAGACTAATATGCTGAGGAAGATATGGCTGGGGGCAGCGAAAGCAGTGGTGGGAGGAGCTTGAAGCTGACTGGTAATACACTATCTACCCACCAGAAGCAGAAAGTAATCCAGACATAAGGTTAGGCTATGTAGCCCCCCCCAACAACCCACTTCTTTCAGTTATACTATACTTTCTAAAAGTTCTACACTGTTCCCAAACTGTGCCAAATAACTGCTCAAACATATGAGCCCATGGGAGATAATTCTCTTTCAAAGAACAATAAAATGTATCTTGCTTAGGACCACATAAACTACTTTAAGTCACAATCTCTTTTTTGGATATGGTAGAATAATATCAATTTGACTGTGACAAGACAAAAATATGTTTCTCACGTGGCAAGAAAGTTGCCTGGAACTAGGTATGGGGATTACTGATGACTTACATGATTCTTTGTCTTGTAGATAAATAATATGTCCCTTTAATTTTCTACAGGACTCTAATATACATACTATATAACTTAGGGAAATTATAGTAAATGTTCATAAGTATTAATTCTCAATATTACTATAGAACTATTTTAAAAATTTGAAAGCATTTTAATTAATTAAATTTGAGTTTTGACTGTATCATCGATGTGTACAACGCATTCATGTTAGTAATGTGTATGCTCTCCTATCTCGTTTACAACCTTGTCACCTCTTGTCTTTTCTCTCCCAACTTTATAACTTTTCTGACACACTGAGTATAATTATGTCCCCTGTACAACCTTGGACTTTAATTACGTGTCATATTATCACTTGTTGATACATTTATACCATTTTAAAACACCTCTGAATTCTATGGACTTTTATTTTATTTTTGTTATATGTATTGTAGGTATCTGTGTCAGTATTGTGTGGGAGTGAAGGAGACTTCAGAGATGAGAAATGTATGTCAGAGCTCCTGGATCTGGAGTTACAGAAGTTTAGAGCTACTTCCCTTAGCATCTATGTAAGAGCTGGGAACTTAATGTGGGTCCTCTGCATAGAGCAGCATGCACTTCTATGGAGGCCACTTTATGTTGGCCAACTGCTCCTGAACACAGTTCCCACTCTAGAATGGCTTATATGCCTAGCATCACTGCATGGGTGATAATTGACTTTTTCCCTCTCACAGAAGGTATACGTGTCAATGCAGTTGTTAACCTTAATCCCAGTGGTCACATCTTCATTCATCTACTATTTTAATAATTTAAAAAATATAACAAAAATAAAATCCAATAGATGAAAACAAAAACTATGACATCAAAGTTCAGCAAGACAAACCAACAGAAGGAAAAGAGCCCAAGACAAGGCCTAAAAATCAGGGACCCACCCATTCACACATTCAGGAGTCCCATTAAAACCTTAAAATGAAAGCCATTTATACATAGAGGATAAGGTATGAACTCATGCAGTCCCTGTGCATGCTGATTCAGTCTCTGTGAATTCATATGAGCTTTGCTCATATTGATTTAGAATGCCCTGTTTCCTTGGGGTCCTCATCCCTTCGGACTCTAACATTCTTTCTGCCTTCTCACTGATGAGTGTCCCTGAGCTATGAGTGTAAGGAATTGATAGACATATCCTATTTGGGGATGAGTGGTACAAGGACTAACTATATTATCTAGTTTTGGTCCAGATCAGCAAAGGAGTGATAGCTCATGACAGCTCACGATAGAGACAATGTGGAGGAAGAAGAACACTCA
>OU015752.1:7671891-7674391 GCA_907169655.1 Acomys percivali
GAGTGCAAAATCATACAGCCATATGGAAGTCAGTGTGAGTGTTCTTCAGGGAGTTAAAAATCAATCTACCTTAAGATTCAACTATAACTCTCTTGGGCATATACCCAAAGATGCTTCATGCTGCCACAGAGACGCTTGTTTAACCATATCTATTGCTGTTCTTTTCATAATATTCAGAAATTAGAAACAACCTAGATGTCCTCAACAGAAGAATGAAGAAAGAAAATGTGATACTTTTACACATTAAAGTATTACTCAGCTCTTATAAAAATTGAAATTTTCTACTAAATAAAATACTTGCAAAACGAATACAAGAACACATCAAAGATATCATTCATCATGACCAAGTAGGCTTCATCCCAGGCATGCAGGGATGGATTAATATACAGAAATCCACCAATGTAATCCACCATATAAACAAACTGAAGATTAAAAAACACATGATCATCTCTTTAGATGCAGAGAAAGCATTTGATAGAATCCAACACCCATTCATGTTTAAAGTTTTAGAGAGATCAGGGATACAAGGCACTTTCCTCAATATATTAAAGGCTATATAGAGCAAGCCAATAGCCAAAATCAAAGTAAATGGTGAGATACTCAAGGAAATTCCTCTAAAATCGGGAACAAGGCAAGGCTGCCCACTCTCTCCATATCTCTTCAATATAGTACTCGAAGTTCTAGCCAGAGCAATAAGACAACAAAAGGAGATCAAGGCTATTTAATTGGGAAAAGAGGAAGTCAAATTATCCCTACTTGCAGATGATATGATAGTGTACATAAGTGACCCTCAAAATTCCACCAGAAAACTCCTACAGCTGATAAACACCCTCAGCAAAATGGCTAGATACAAAAGTAACTCAAAAAAGTCTGTAGCCTTCCTATACACAAATGACAGGCATGCAGAGGAAGAAATTAGGAAAGCCACACCTTCACATTAGCCACAAGCAATATAAAATATTTAGGAGTTACTCTAACTAAGCAAGTGAAGGACTTGTTTGAAAATAATTTCGAAACTCTGAAGAAAGAGATTGAAGATGACATTAGAAGATGGAATGGTCTTCCTTGCTCATGGACAGGGAGAATTAACATAGTAAAAATGGCCAACCTACCAAAAGCAATCTACAGATTCAATGCAATCCCTATCAAAATACCTACACAATTTTTTAAAGACATTGAAAGTTCAATTCTGAACTTCATATGGAAAAACAAAAAACCCAGAATAGCTAAAACGATCTTGTACAATAAAAGGTGCTGTGGAGGAATCTCCATACCTGATCTCAAACTGTACTATAAAGCAATAGTAATTAAAACAGCGATACTGGCACAGCAACAGGCTGGTTGATCAGTGGAATCGAATCGAAGACCCAGATATGAATCCAAACACATATGGTCACTTGATTTTTGACAAAGAAGCCAAATCCATTCAACGGAAAAAGAATAGCATCTTCAACAAATGGTGCTGGTCTAACTGGAAGTCTGTGTGTAAAAAATGCAACTGCACCCATATTTGTCACCTTGCACAAAACTCAAATCCAAGTGGATTAAAGACCTCAACATAAAACCAGAGACACTAAGTCCCTTAGAAAAAAAGTGGGGAAGAGCCTGAAGCATATTGGCACAGGAGACAACTTCCTGAACAGAACACCAACAGCCCAGGCCTCAATGTCAACAATTAATAAATGGGACCTCATGAGGCTGAGAAGCTTCTGTAAGGCTGGAGACACTGTCAAGGGAACAAAGCGACAGCCTACAGACTGGGTAAAGATCTTCACCAACCCTACATCTGACAAAGGTCTAATATCCAAAATATATAAAGAACTCAAGAAAGTAAACACCACCAAACCAAATAACCCAATTGAGAAATGGGGCTTGGAACTAAACAGAGAATTCTCAGCAGAGGAATATCAAATGGCTGAGAAACACTTAAAGATATGCTCAACCTCCTTAGTCATCGTGGAAATGCAAATCAAAACAACTCTGAGATTCCATCTTACACCCATCAGAATGGCTAAGATCAAAAATTCAAGCGACACCACATGCTGGTGAGGATGTGGGGAGAGAGGAACACTCCTTCATTGCTGGTGAGAATGCAAACTATTACAGCCACTTTGGAAATCTATCTGGTGCTATCTCAGAAAACTGGGAATAGGACTTACTCAAGACCCAGCTATTCCACTCTTTGGAATATACCCAGAAGATGCTCCAGCACACAAGAAAAAAATTTGCTCAACCATGTTCATAGCAGCCTTATTCATAATAGCCAGATCATGGAAACAGCCTAAATGTCCCTCAGTAGGAGAATGGATAAAGAAAATGTGGTATATATACACTATGGAATACTACACAGCTATTAAAAACAAGGAATTCCCAAAATTTGTGGATAAATGGATTGAGCTAGAAATGATCATAATGGGTGAGTTAACCCAGAAACAGAAAGACTCAAATGGTATATACTCACTTAAAAATGCATACTAGCACAAGGGGCATGTCCCATTAA
>OU015752.1:7679391-7732003 GCA_907169655.1 Acomys percivali
TACATAAGGTTTGTTAATCTTGGATATTTGTTGCATTGGGGATTGAACATAGAGACTTTTAATACAGGAGAAATGCTATACTACTAAACTGTATACCCAGTACTGTACTCTTTCCATAAATGATTTTGCTGTAAATTTGGTTGCTATCTTAGAAACATGAACATGGGTACTATAAAAGCTTAAACTTGAGAACATAGTATTAATCTAAATATCTGTATATAATTTACTTTATGGTCTTTTATGATAGCCTCAAGTATATTTTTATGATTCATACACATTTTTCTTTTTCTTTTTTTCTTTTCTTTCTTTCTTTCTTTCTTTCTTTCTTTCTTTCTTTCTTTCTTTTTGCTTGTTTTTCAAGACAGGGTTTCTCTGAGTAGCCTTGGCTGTCCTAGATTCCCTTTGTAGAACAGACTGCCCTCAAACTTACCCTGATCCTCTTGCCTCTGTGTCCGGAGTGCTGGGATTAAATGTGTGCACCACCATACCCTGCCCATACACATTTTTTCAAAATACTATGTTATCCAACCATTTTTCAGCTGCATTCTTACTATAGAAACATAGTTAAGTGTTTTAAAAGATAAATAACCAAAATGAATTTTGAAATACTAGTTTTGGAAAGAAAAATTATTTATTTTGCAATATTTTGACAAACGAACAGAAAAAGATAAACCAACAAACAAAGGTAATCTTATTGTACTCAAGACACTAACAACTCTGGTTTAGAAACTGAAAAAGTAAATTCGGAAACAATTCTGGCTTGGCCACTGTAGTATGCTATTTTCCAGAGTTAAGAAACAAATTAAAAACTCTTCATGCTACTATGGATACCTCAGAAAATCATTAAGGAACTGTTTACTTTGGTTACAAGATTCTTTATTTTGTAAACTATACATAAACAGTAAAAAAGAAAATTCATTATAGCTTAAATATTACATAAGGTCAACATTAAAGTTTTTGTTTTGTGTGTATAAATTAAATGGAAAGAATTCACCAAATTTGTGTTCTATGAATAATATTCCAGGAAATCTGTAAATTCACTGTTAAAGTGAAAGATTCCAATGAGTAAAATTCAACAGGTTTTGCCACTTCTATTATGAGCACAAAACTATTGGTCTGATATACCCAAGGTGGTGGTATGCCAAAATGTCTACACAATTAATTAACATGCTAACTGATGTTTTGTGAACAAAGTAAGTTTTGCTTCAGTTAATCTTAAATGCTACTCTTCACAGTAATTATAAACAAGTCCATATGGGATAAAGTAACAATAGAAAAAAAGAAAAAAACATATTCCATTTCTTCATTCCAGCAGTATCTTTAATAGCAGTAATTTGTTAATTGTGTGTGCTTAATATTGCCTAACATCCTATACTGGTATGCATGCTAACCCTTTCTATTTCTATTTTTGCAAGGCACCATACAACACATTCTCTAATTTCAGAACTACTAACAAAATTTGCATGGTTCCAAGATCAAATGCAAAAATTTTATATTAAATGAAAAAAGTAAGAACTCGGATTTTCTAATTTGACCTTGGAACAAATAAAATATATATCATGGGAAAGTTGTTGAAGTAAATCCTTTTCTCTTTCTAACTGAAATTCTGTACCCTGATTTCTGGTCAGAATGATAGAGAAATGTAGAGATGATTATGTTTAATAATATTTCTAAAAATCCAAGTGATAGGTGATTCAACTTAAATTAAACATTAGGAAGAAAAACTAAGCATTTTTACCTTTCAGAATCCATGGTCTTTCTAAACTTCACATAGCATAAAGTATCTAGTAATATGCTGAAGAACTTCATAATTTAAAAATCACCACTAAATAAATATTCAGTAGTGGTCATTTTGTCTTACCATTTGTCATCTTTCTTACTATTCCGACTACAAGTTTTGGGAAGATGTCAAAGTTGACTTGCACCTATCATTATGCATTAATTGTGGTTCATGTCATGAACACTTGTGGTTCAGGTTATTAATAAGTTATTATAAATTTAACTTATAAAATCTGTCATAAAAGCAACACATATGATACCAAGCACACATTCATTGTTATTTTGTTTTTGGAACAGTTACATATTATGTTTTTATGAAAAGCTTGTTACAGTAATCTTCACAACTTTCTATATTCAGGTTACAATCTGTATGTGTTTTCTTTTTTTCTAAGGCATATAAAAACTGAAATCAAATAATTCTTATTTAACATAATGTTCTAAATGTTCTATGGTTTTAGATTCAATATTTGAAATAATTATACAAAATATATGTGGGGTTTAGAATCACTTTGTTTAGGAATAATAAGGAAATTCTCAGTATACTATCATTTTGTAAATATTAAAAATGTAGAATTTGTAGATGTCACTGATCAGATATATCCATCATGGTCATCCCCATCATCATCATCATCCCCTTCATCCTCATCATCATCTTCAATATCATCCTTATCACTCATAATGTCATCTTCTTCACCTTCATCATCATTCCATTCACGGAAATCTCCACTTGCAAAATCTCCAGAGATCTCAAAATCTATAGCTGCAAAAGCAAACACCATATTTATTTGACGACACAATGAGATGATTTGTGAGTCTAAATAATAAGTAAAATTGAAAGGTTTGATAAATTTGTATTTGCTGTTTATCTCAACAAAGATAAAAGGAAACTTTGTTTTTGGGAAATCGGTTGTATGTCAAAACTCTCATTGTTGAAATTTGTGTCCTCAAAGTGCTGGGCTGTATAAGATTTCCAGTTTAACAAATTTGCCTTCCGCTCGAGTTTTATAGAATTTCATGTCAGACTATGAATAATATATATTGTTTGAAATTTCTCATAAAAATATGAGGTGGGACGATTGTCTTAGCAAAACATATACTTCTTAAATTTAAAAATCAAACAGATGAGCTATCTGATACTAACATAAAACTTTATAAATGTAACTCAGTTAGTGACCTCGAGGCTGGTGGCTATTCTAGATAACTTCACTATTACTTGATTCCTTTTAATCAAACAGTTTTTCCTAGGAAGGATTAATTTAGAGTTGTAAATACTAATAGAAAGAACTGGAGAAAGTTCTAGAAGATAAAAGAGGCAAGGGCATTGATTTTCCTAGAGAGCCCCTAGAAATAGCATTAGCTTGCTAAAATATTGATGCAAAGTTTAGTCGGTCCTGTTGAAATGTGTCAGACCGAATTGAAAGATGATAAACTTGTGTTGATTAAACCAAAAGCTTTTTAAGATTGATTTTCTGTTGGTATTAGAGCAATAAAAAATTAATATTCATTTTAACTTAAAAGTATTAATATTTTGAGAAAATTAATTTATATCTCATCATAAGTCCTCAAAAGATTACTGTATTTTTAGTCTTAATTCTTATAAATCCTACTAATGTATTTAGATTATTGTAAATCTGTTGCTGTCACAATATACTGAAATTACCATCTTATGTCAAGAAAAACTTTTCTTAAATTTCACATTCATATATATTATAGTTGCAATGCCATAAGAAAATATAGGAGGAAAGTATTCAACATAATATTTTTTCATTTATTTTATTCATCTGCACATAATTTATATTTGGAAGATGAAAATTAAAATACTTTATCCATCATTGATATCACAAGTAGATGAAGATGTTGACTATGCAAGACTGATGCTATAAAGGCATGCTCTCTACTTTTTACATGGTGTAAGGTAGGTACTGCATCCTAGTTGCTGTTCTCATCATATAGGAAAGGCCCCAACACCAGCATGTTATGAAATATCATAGAATAAATACATGCAAGCAACTACGTATGTAAGATTATTTGTTATTGTTTACTATTTATTTCTTCTTAAATACTCCTTGCTGATCAGTCTAAAAATTACACAGGAGAGGCATGTCATGCCCAAGTTCTTAATTTTTTGTATGTTTATTGATAATAGTGACAATAAAACACATTGGATCTGTTATATGGGACTTTTAAAAGTAATTAATTAAGCAAAGTACTTACTCTTTGCTGTAACAATGATGAAAGACATGAGAAAATGGAATAAAGTTTAATTAGGGCTAAATTATAAAGTGCATGGTCCATCATGGCTGGGAAATATGGTAGCTGAGGTGCCACCAACAGCTGGAACATTGGGAATGAGATTTTGAATTTATGGCAGGTGCATCTTTCATGGCACACCAGGAAGGAGAAATTCACACCCAAGCTGAAGTGTCATCAAACCTGCAATGTCCACTAGATTCCAAATTCTAAAGAATCCATAATCTCCCCTATAGCATCATAATTTGGGCGACAAATATTTAAACATAACACACTGATAGGGATAGGAATTTTAATTAAGTATTTTATAGTTAATTATTCATATACCAAAAACATAAATATTATTTAAGTCTTGGTTTTGGATATATTTTGCTGTAAATTCAAAACTGTAAAATATATATGATGCCAAATTCTTATATAATTTTTATATAGACACATAAAATCCCATTCACAAAATAATTAGAACACCAACCATAACTGTCATTTAATATATAAGTGATGTGTTTCATACATAAACATAAGGAAACCAGTAACGTCTTAGCCTGATTTATTGGAATTTGCAGAGTTGAAATTTTGTTTTGTTAGAGTGGCTTCATTTGATTTGGATGGTGGAGGTAACACTCCTCGAGCCATTTTCTCTGAGGTCTGAAGAAAACTGCTCCATGTGGTCCTGCAAACACTATGCACCTTGTTTTACAGGCTTTAATTAGAATTAACTATAATGTCTGTGTTTTGACAGACATTTTAACTTGAAACAAGAATCAGAACTTAGATTTTCAATGTATCTGTTTCATGTATTGTATTGCTTCTACACAAGTTTACACTATGCAAAGACCAATTTTACTTTTCATCCTCAGCATCCATATACATTCTACATATTCTCTAATCAGAAAAGAGCATTATTTCATTAATTACTTGAAAAAGTTAATGAGTCTTCGGCTTATTTGTATGATAGGTAATTGTATGAAGTGAGCCTCTTTCTTACCACAATCTGCAACACCATTTATTCTGGATCCTATGACTTCATTTCCGTATCTGTCAACACACCAGCACTGCCCTACACTGCCATGGCATTGTGTTGGCTTGTAGTAACCATCTTCATCGCAGAGTGGGATGTACTGTCCTGTGAATTACATGACAGCACACACAAATACAAAAGTAGTTTATTAATTAAGCTGTATTTGTTAAAGGAAATCATTGTGTGTTAATGTCCTAAACATCAAAACATGATTGACTCTTTGTTTATATTAAATCTTTCAGAATACTTAGCAGAGCATACGGGACTCTCCATTATCTTATTAAAGACAATTTCTTGTTTTGTTTTCTAAAATTTTTATTGATATGTCTCCTTAGTCCATATCAAGCTGTTTCTCCCCAATACAGTATTACTTTGCCTATGTCAGCTGAAATCCTTCCCCATTATGTAAACTTTTATTTTAAAGCTTAGATAAGACTCATGGTACAAAGGTTTTGTTCTTTCTCTTCTCTCTCTCTCTCTCTCTCTCTCTCTCTCTCTCTCTCTCTCTCTCTCTCTCTCTCTCTCTCTCCCTCACTGTGTGTGTGTGTGTGTGAATTTCTCTGTGTGTATTGTCATTACATAATGTTACAACTCTTCCATGATATCATCTCTGCTGAGAAGACAGCTACTCCTATTTATAGAATCTGACACAGAACATAGTACATGTCTGATGATGAAAGTTTAGTTCCTTAAAACTTTAGTAAAATTCCTCAACAAATACTTCAATGTTAGGTACATCTTCTATATGATCAGATATTTTCTTTTCTCCCCTGCTTATTGATTTATATAAACAGAATCATCATGATTTTTTTGTTTAAGACATATCTAATATATATAGAATATATGAACAACATTTTATGGTTCCACCAGTAGGATGATAATTTTAAATCCTACAAAGATTCATAAGTCTAATAAATGCATGATATATTTGATTCAAATATAATTTAACTGAAATTTGTACACTGACAGAGATAAATATTACCAATATAAAAAATTGTGTATTTAACTTACAGATTTAAGGTCATCCATACAAGAAAAAATGTTTGTATTATTTAAATATCTTAAATATTATGATTTGAGAAAACATATTGCCATCTCTTTTATGCCAGGACATTTAGAAGAGAACTCTGGTAAGCATAGCAAAGCACTGTCAACATGAATGCAAACTGATCTGCATGTTTGAACAAATGACAATACCCTGACATAACAGTTGGCCAAATTCAGTATGTGTCATGATTACACGCAAGTTAGTATGAACACTGAGGGCATCCAGTGTTATAATACCTACTTTCTTATAAAAGGAGATTGGAAACTCTTCCCATTTGGTCATTAAATGTGATTTTTAAGTAAGTTCAAATAAGAATAGCAAACAACCTAAATAAATTTCAGTATAATTTGGCCTTGATCTACCTAATGGTATGACTGCAGAAACATGGTCATGCACCAGCGTATTATGTCCACTCATGGTTTATATCATCACAAGCAACTAGTCACACTAGTTTTTATAATCATCACATTTTTACCTGATGTAGTTTATGACAAACTCCTTAATTAGTTGAATAAGGTGCCCTGGGTTAAGAATTCTCCAACAATATGAAAAATGTTCTAATCTTTAATGTATTATGACACAGAGAGTACAGGAAAAGATGACTGGAATTGGGGAACTTTTTGTAGAAACTTAATGCAGAGGAACCTCCTCAGAATCAAAAAGAATTTCCTCATAAGAGGAGATATGAAGCATGAACACACCATCTTCTATAAACAGACAAGGCTCCCAGCAGTGGGACTGTGACATCAATCCGGCCACACAACCTTCAACCTACAATCTGCTCTACTTGCGAGGTGTGGTAGGGTAATCATGGCACAGAACTTCTAGGAAAGGTCAATCAATGACTGGTCGAATTTTAGGCTCATAAAGTGAGAGAGATCCCACACCTGACCCAGCCTGGGTGGTCATGAACCAGAGGCTGGGCAGCCCAGAAACCCAGCAGATAGAACCAAATACACCTTGTGGGGTGTCAATAAAATGAATCCAGTGATATTCTGCTATACTTATAGATCAGTGCCTATCCAAACTCTCATCAGGGAGGCATCATCGAGCAACTGATGGGAGCAGATGCAAGAACCACAGGCAAACACTAGGCAGAGACAGTGGAGAAGGAGAAAGGATTGCAGAAACCATTGGGGTCAAGGACACCATGAGAATATGGCCAGATAATCTACTAAGCATAGGAGCTCACCAGATACCGAAGCAACAATCACAGATCCTGTATGAGTCTGAGTTAGGTCCTCTGCATATACATTATGGTTGTGTAGCTTGGTGTTCTTTTGGGACTCATAACAGTGGGAGTGGGTCATATCGCCAACTCTTACCTACGCTTGGGACCCATTTCCCCATACTAGGTGGCTTGGTCCAGCCTTGATAAGAGGGTTTGTGCCTAGATTTTTTTTGCTACGTTGTTATGCCATGTTAGGTTGACATCCTTGTCATCCTCAAGGAAAATGTAAGAAGAATGGATCTAGGGAAGAGGGGAAGTGGAGGAGTCCTAAGAAGAGTGGAGGGAGGAAAAACTATCTTTGGAATGTAATATATGAATGAAGATTACAAAAGTAATGTGTCTTAATTGCAAATATACTTTACAAAATGATGTTATTAATCAGATTCAGAGATATTTTGAAGCCTTAACGATGAGTGTTTTCATATATGCTCATGATGTGCTGCCCAATGTGAAAATATTAACAGGGCACTTACGGTACTAAAATATAAACAATGACAGAACTGGTCAAATCAGTTTTATCATAGCACTAATAATTTCTTAGATTTTACAAATGAGTTAAATTATTCATCACATGCACATAAAAAGACAGAAAGGAAATGCATACAATGTATTCACTATGTTAAGATATTTCCAATTTCAAATCACCTCAATTGGAATTTGTTAATAATGTGCATTATATGTATAAACTATAATGAAATATAACAGCTTTATGATGTAATGATAGCGGTTTGGCTAAAATATGCAATTCTCATCTATCTATCTATCTATCTATCTATCTATCTATCTATCTATCTATCATCTATCATAGATATCATCTGTGTGCCATCTACACATGCATCAACATTTACTTACTAAAATCTAGAGTTGAAAATTTCCTAATGAAACCAAAATGTCCTGCTGAAATTTCTCTGTTAGAGAACTTTCCATTCCATGTATTTAATCATTTGCTTAAATGTCATGTAGATAGTCATACATGATGTCATCAATTCTTAGGTGTTTAATGCAGAAATAGACATTTCTGCTGATTCTTATATTTAGTATTGTTTAAATCTCTTTTGTACTTAAAAACTTTCAAAATGAACATGACGTTAGAGCAATAAAACAGACAAATTCTTCAATAGATGAGGTAATAAAAGTAAGTTCAATGGCTTTCCAAAGTTCATAAATTTTGCTGATGAAATTTAATGCAGTCAGTCTTTGTTGGATTAATATTGATTTCATGTTGCCGTTTCCCTGGGGTTATTTATATAAGCAATAAAGCCTTCAGAAGAATGAGCTGTGACTCACCTAGGAGCTTCTTTATCCCCTGTCGCTTCTGAAGGTTGCTGAGCTCTGTCTGGCATGGGGGGTCTGCAATGACATTAAACACAGTACTTCAAGGACGCAGTTAATCAAACAAAGCACACTTGCCAAGCAATCAACTTCAAGCTGGTCTTTTTATTTCATTAAAAGACTCATGCTGTCCATTTGTTGTCATGGCATCACATGTATACATAGCTGTGGATATATCATGATAAACATGTGTGGAAATAGCTATGTACGGATACATGATGGAGTCTAATAATTTACCCAGCAATGGGAGTTCTTGCTGGTATTCCTGGGATGACAGAAATTTGATGCAAAATAAAAAATAACATATAGATAGCTGGTGGAATATTCATAATTTTTACACTTAAAACTTTTCCAGTCTTAATCCAGTTGATTGCAGATCAAAGAACTAATTCATCTCCCTCTTTTTAACATAGGTCATAGGATAATAGACAATTAGTTTTCTTTATAAAATATTCCTCGAAAAGAACAATGGTTTTTCCATTTATATTGAAAATTTATCCATTTTGTTATTGTATAACATTAATATTGTATTTTGCTCTTTCTAGCTTCCAAAGATGTTTCAAATATGAAAGGAACTTTAAAAACAATATAATAAAATTTATAAGTCATGTTTCAAACAATAACTTAGAAAACTCGAGCTAATTTGTAAGTATATATTGTGTATGCTGTATTAAAAATCAATCACATGTGTAGAAAATTAGAATAGTATATATAGGTATAATACAATATGCATTCTTGTATTTTATATATTTTTATTTTTTAATTTATTTATTATTATATATAAATAATATTTATTATTTATTTTATATAATTAATTTATTTAATTTAAGATTAAAATACTCATGCAAAGTTTAAGTGAATGCCACCAGGAAAAAATGAACTATTTTTATATTTGAGATGTGTAGAAAATGGAAAGTAGTATAACTGTAAAAGAACACTAAATATCAATGTAATTATTATTCTTCTTCACTCTATAAACCCAGGAAAAATGTAAAATATATACCAAAAGTCAAATAATTTCTATAACAACTGCAAAATAATTCAATCATTAAAAGGCATCCTAAAAAAGGAGCAAATATGTATTTCACTATACACCATTTATTTAAGCATAATGTCAGAGGTTTCACTTTTAATTTTAATAAAAATATAATTATATCATTTCAAAAAAGGAACAAATAATGTGCTTAAACTGTATATTTTCTAGATCAATATGTGAGTTAAAAATTATGCTACTTGAAAAAAAGTGAAAAAGTAATTTGTTTTTAAATACTGAGTAATTAATTTTTTGTTCTTCATCTTAAAATTGGTGAAAGTTAACTTTTCTATAAAATAAAGAATATACATCAATATATCCTGATGTGTCAAAATAAAATTTTTCTCATTGTCTTATTGACATGACATTAGGCAAGCTTTAAAATATTATTAAAAATCTTTAATGTGCTGTAAAAGAGAAATGAATTTCTTTTATTTTCACTACATAAGTGTGGAGATTTATGCTGATATGTACATGAAATCCCAGCTATTTTTGAAGGTGTTTTCTGAAATATTTTTTCTATATTTTAAACTAAATATTACTTATTTCAATTCAAACATACTTTTATACAATATTAAATATTCCTTTTCCCGCTCTTAGAATGTCGTATCCATCATGTACCCTCAGTCTCAAGGAATTCAGCCTTGTAGATTCTGCATGTTTGTTCATGTATATGTAGTTTTCAATGTTCATTAGTAAACATGAAAGACAAAGCAAACAACAAAACCAAAACAGCAACACTTGAATTACAGAAACATATGGACAAATGCACTTTAATGACTATACATTTAAATTTTCTATCCTCCACTTAAAGATACATGAATTATGAATGACTAAAATGTCATTTGAGGGAGTACTTCCCCACATAGAATGCATATGAAATGAACTCAATAATGTGTATTCATAAGTGTGTAAAACATGAAATATTCAATAAATGAAATACTTTTTTTTTGCTTTTTAAGAATAAGAAAATAAATTAAAAAAAAATAAAAGAAAATATTTTCTGATTGTGGTTGCCCTTCTCTAGCTCCTCCCAGACCGTTTGGACTTCACCATTCACCCAAACCTATTTTACTTAAAGTTGTTTACAGATAGTTAATGCCTCCTCCTTCGCTACACCTGTGGTTGACTCACTTCTAATCAATGTGTAAACAATTATTTCCTTCTTGACTTTAAAACTATTACTAAATGTACATTATTGATTTAGCAAAGCACTTTTTTTATAATTCCATGTGAGGTATGGTCATAATTGCTATACGTTAAATCTCTTGTTAATTCTTTCTACTTCCATCAAGTTTAAGAGGTAAAGTCACCATCAGCTGCACCATATCAACCTGACTTCCAGTTTATTCAGTTAGCGCCTACATAACAATGATTCCTTAGTTTTCCAAGTATTAATGATAATGTGATGAGACTTAGGTGCTTTTTCCCTGCATGTATTAAGGCATGATTAAGCCCATTCTGGGAGCATGACTCCAAATTTCAAGTTGATTTCTGTCTCAGTTAGAGTTGGAGGGTTTGGAGGGGGTGTGTAGGAGGAGCTGAAAAGAAGACGGAGAAAAGGTGTGTGATACTATTCTATTTTAATTAAATATGTATAATGTATTTTAAAGGGTGTACAAAGGACATTATTGCTTTTCCTTGTGACTCACTTCTTGCAGAGTTTTGGAACACTCACTAGCAAATTTTTAACAAACTAAACTATTTCGGAAAGATTGAAAGACGAAGTAATTTTGAAATTAAAATGAGTAAAACTAACTTCATGGTGAATGCTGTGCTTCATGCAACTCATTTAATAAGATCACAAAATGGAACATTAAAACTCCACACTATAGTGATAAAAACCCCATTTATTTTACACTGTGGGGAAAGCAGACAGCAAATTAATTTCAATGATTACTTTTAATATCTATGGTCTCATATCTCTGTGTGCTTCTTTCTGGTTCATAATGAAATCTATAATGAAATACATTAATATAAAATATTAATTACTATTTTCCATCTTATTTAGAATATTTGTATTTTTAGCACAATTTTTTGTTCAATATGGTGCTTATTTGTTCTTTCATTAAAGATTTCAATTAGAAAAAAATACTAAAATAAGTGAAGCAATGGGTTGTGTTAATATTTTTTATTATGAGGGAAAAGATAAAATTTGAAATGTAGGTCAACTATTTCCACCATAGTAGCTTCATCTTTTACCTTGCTGTCTCTGGAAACAATAGCACCATTCATTGTTAGATATCAAACTGTCCTTGTATGTGTCACAAGAATTGAAGAACGCCTTGGTGCACTGTTCGTTCTTATCAAGGTATATGCTGCCAAGTTCTGACTGGTCCAATAGCAGGTCGTAGTTTGTATCAAGCCTATTAAACATCCAGCCGAGTGAATCCTTGCAAATTGGCAAAATGCTGGTATCAAATCCTACATGCAAAGAGAAAACTATTAGCTCAGTATGAAAGATATTATCATCATATAGTAAAATAAATCAACAGAGTGAGCAAGAGCAAGAGGGACAGTACTGGGTAGTCAGAAAAGCAATACTTTACCTTCAATTTGGGAAACTTCTTTCAAAGTACATTAGGCATAAAAATATCTATCTCTAGCTTTGAATATTAATTAACCAGTCAACATCTGTTACTCATTAGTCATCATTCAATGGAATGCAGTATTGCAATTATATGCTATTTTGCCAGTCACTATTAAATCATCTTGCGTACTGACTACTTCATCATAAATTGCGAAAATATTACTTAGTAACAAAAGTTGATGAGATCTATTTCCATATGAAAAATGAATATTGTTTCTACCCAAGCATTACTAACATATACTACATAATAGTTCCCATATTGCCCTGTGTTGGTAAAACTACAGTGAATGTAGCATTGCACCCAAAACTGTTAACAAAAGAAAGAATATCTATGAGGCAATATTACTCATTCTCACTTCAACTCATCTTGTGGTGATTTTTTCAGATAAAAATGAACCATAGGGGGCAGAAGGGTGCACTGGAGTGTCGAGGGGCTCATGGAATGGCAGGGCTGGGTTGTTTTCAAGCGGTGTTCTATTAGAAATGGTCCATCCACTCATGAAGCACTGAGTCCGACATTTTATCCAACGAAACCAACTATTTAAACCATTAAAATATTACCCCAAGTTATACAATGCTATAGTTCCTCCAACTGGAAATACGATGTGAGTCCTCGCTTCGTGGGACATGTAAAGATACTAGATCCTAAGAAAAAGCTTATTAACATTGTTCATGAGTCCCTGAATCCTGAGAAGGAGTGCCATTAGGATAAATAACTTATGGAATCCACATAAAAATGTTCATTCTCTGTGAGAGACATCTTTCCACGGGGCTCATGGAAAGCAAGGCAGAAAAACAGACAGAAAAGGCAAGCTGAGAGTCAGAGGTGATTTTGGAAAAAATGATAACGGTACATCCACCTGGCCTTTTAATTCTTCTTAAATGCTTTAATTACTTAGATAAGAGATGACTATCATACCGCGATACTTCACCCAGAAAACAGGTGAAAAAAATAATGTAATTCTACCAGCAGGAAAAACTAAGGAGACTTTTCCTGAGTGCGGGTGCTATGGAGAGAGTGCTCAGAACACTGAAGAGGGGCAAGGTGTCTGAGAGACAAGAGAAAATGGAGAAGGAGATGGCAGAGTCTGCAGGAAAAGGTATGGATTGTTGCCACACAGTTTTACTAGTAATTGGTGATTACATTGACAGAATTAGAAGGAAGGCTATAGGATAGAAGAAATGGCTCAGGGAACAGCAGAGAGATCACTTTGACTAAAGAAAGCCATTGAATCACAGAGAAAAGAGTCTTATAGAATATGACACTTGACAGGTAGAAAATAAATAAGTCACTAATAAAATGACACATTAGAGTTAAGTTTACTTTAATCAAACATTAAAACGAGAAAATTTTAAAATAGGTAGAAACAAAATCGGTGTTCCCATAGAGCACTGGGTCTCAGCTTGTGCCTAGTGACCTCCATTAGGGTCATATATCAAATATCCCGCATATCAGTTGCTTACATTAGAATTCATAACTAGCAACACTACAGTTATGAAGCAGCAATGGAGTACTGTTATGGTTAGCTGTCACCACAACATGAGGAACTGTATTAAAAGTTTGCAGCATTAGGAAGGTCAAGAAACAGTGCTACAAAATAAAATAAAATAATATAAAATAAAAAGTATATACCATTTGACTCTTTTTGCTTCTGGGTGAACTCACTCATTATGATATTGGTATATACTCACTTATACCAAGACACTAGCCCAAGGGGCAGGTCCCATGAAAGTCTTCACTCACCAGGAAAGTGGGTAGGTGGGAGGACATCCTATTGGGACTTTAGGTGAGAGAAGCATGGGAGAATGGGGAAATAGAAGGATCCAGAGGGTCCTAGAAACCTACAAGAACATTATGACTCGTGGATCTAGGTCTAGGGGTCTTGCTCAAACTATGGCACCAGTCAAGGACAATATAGGAATTAACTTCGAACCCCTACCCAGATCTAGCCAATGGACAGGACATTCTCCACTGTTGTGTGGAGAGTAAGATCTGACTTCCATGCGAACTCTGGTGCCCCATTTTTGACCACATCTCCTTGATGGGGAGGCCTGGTGGCACTCAGAGGCAGGATAGCAGGTTACGAAGAAGAGACTTGATACCCTATGAGCATATACAGGTGGAGGAGGTCCCCCTCAGTCACAGTCATAGGGGAGGGGAGTAAGGGGAAAGCTGGAGGGTGGGAGGAATGGGAGGATACAAGGGATGGGCTAATAATTTAGATATAATATGAATAAATTAATAAAATAAAATAAAAAGAAGGAAAAAAAAACAAACCAAAGATACAGTACCACAGATATGAGATAAAAATACACAGATCAGATGCAAAACACTGCAAGTGATTTCATGCTGAAAGAAAATATACCTCCTAGCAAAACCTTTGACAAAGTGATTGGATGCTTAAGCAACGATGAGATTATATCTTCTGAAGGAACAAAAGGAAGAAAGATTTTATGTAAAAGAGTTTGGATGATAAAAAGAGTTAGAAATGTTAATTTTCGGATATAATAAATGATAGTATGTGATATGGAAAGACGTTGGATTCCCTAAAAGTAAAAAACTGAATATTTTCAGGAAGTAGCATACAGACATTGTTTTAAAATCCTTTAAAATTAATATATAATGTAAATTATTAGATTGATACTATTTCTTTATAGCATATGTAAAACAAATATAGCTCAATATTAGAAAAAGTAAAAATTTCTTTTCTTTTATTTAATTATTTATGTGTGTGTATGTGTGTGTGTGTGTCTATGTGTGTAGTATGAAGTAAGTCAAAGGATAATTTGAGGATCATTATTCCCACGTATTGCTTGGAATCAAACTCAGGTCATCAGATGTGGAAGAAAGATCCTTCACCCACTGACCAATCATACCATAAAAAATGTGAGTTTAAATCCTTATATTATTTATTAAATGGAAAAATATTGGAAGATTTAGTGTGTGTAGTTCCCAGCATTTTGTCAACTTGTCACAAGCTAGATTTCACCACGAAGAGAATCATCATTTGAGAAAATGCCTCTATAAGATCGCCTGGAGGCAAATCCTTAAGTCCTTTTTTTGATTAATGAGTTATACCCCAGGCCACCAGGAATAATACTACCTCTGGGAAGGATTTCCTGTATAAGACAACGTATGGAGTAAGCCATGGGAGCAGGCCAGTACGCAGCATACCTCCATGGCTCTGTGTCAGTTCCTGTCTCTGGATTCCTTCCTGAGTTCCTAAACTGACTGTCCTCTGTGAATTGTGACCCAAAATTTGTAAGTCAGATGCACTTTTTCTGCCGCAAGTTGCTTTTGATCATGGTGTTTTATCATAGCAACAAAACTATAAAATAAATAATAAAGTGTGGCTTTATTACCAGAAGGTAATTCAAGTAAATAAGAAAACATAGTTCCTTGATCCAAAATAAGGCACTGTTGGTGAAAAACTGAAAAAAGAAGAAAATTTAAAATATAAAATAAGGAATTCATAAAAGAAACTATATTAAAATCAAACCATATCAGTAATTAAATTAAATATAAATAATCTAACATTGCTTATAAGGCAAAATCCTGCCAACTGTGATTAACAAAAGCAAGATTTAGATGTATATTTCACTTAAAAAATAATAGCTTATTAAGAGATTGAGGAAAATGTATTATGCAAACACTAATAAAAATCAGAGTGACCAAACTAATAAGTCAGCTTAAGGCGCAATGAACGTTAGCACCAGATGATGACAAAGGGTTTAACTAGCAGACCTGATGGTTCCCACTGTGTGAACTCTCTGTAATGAATATGCTAAATGCCTGAGACTAGGTATGAAATCCCTGAGTGGAAGAATAGACAGATTCACAGTTATGACTGGGGATTTTCACATTCTTCTATAAGTAACTGCTAAAATAAGTAGATATAAAATTAGTGACCACATACTAATCTGATAAACAATACCAATTATTCATAGAATCAAAATAATAGAGAAGAGAAAAATCCCAACAAATGAGAAAAGAATGCACAAATATTCAAGTACACATTAATCATATCCTGGGTCATAAAGGTGTTAAAAACATATGAAGAATTATATAAGAATATAGAAAAAAGAAAACAAAAAACAAATAAACAAAAATGAATATAGGAAAAATGTTGTGCTATAATCCAGTCATTGAAAGAAATATGAGAAAGATATTCAAACACATTGAAAAGAAAACCTAGCCAGAAAATAAACACAAAATAAATGGTTTTAAATATGATAGTGTGACACAGTAGAGAAATAAGTGTTAGAATTCTATTTCATACTAAATGAGTCTTGGACAAATTTGAATTTATTTGCACAAAAATTTTTGAGAAATGGGAGGCAAACAATGTTATTAGAGTTAGTTTGGGTTTTTGTTTTGTTTTGTTTTTTGTTTGTTTTGTTGTTGTTTTTTATTTATTTTTTTATGTTTTTGCTTTTCTAGGCAGGGTTTCCCTGTGTAGCCTAGGCTGTCCTCAAACTCACAGACATCTTCCTGACTCTCTTTTTTCATTTGTGGGGAAGTGTATGGCTGTGTGTGGGTATACACAAATGAATGTGGTTCACTTGGAGGACAGAATCGTCTCTTCTCCCTGGAGCTGGAGTTGTAGGTGGTTGTTGGTTACCTGATGTGGTATTAGGAATTAAACTTTGGCCTTCTGCAAGAATAGTGTGCACTCCTAAACACAGGATGACCATCCCAGTCCCATGTACTCAATATATTTTTGTAAGCAAGATTCTTAGGAATACAAAATGAAATACTCAAAAAGTTAACATAAAAATGTATTTTACATGCAATGAGCTCTGAAATACATAAAAATGTATTTTATAAGCAATGAGTCCTGAAATAGATATCAAATAATATGAAATATATTTAAGTAATATGGTTAAAATAAATTCTTATAATATGCAACCACAACACACTTGTGGTCCTTTGAATGAGAATGAGAATACAACCCTGGACTTGTATTTCAAATACTTGGTCCTTGTTTAATGGAGCTTTCTCAAAAGAATGAGGAAGTATGGTCCTGTTGGAGGAAGTGTCTCACTGAGGTAAGCTCTGAAAATTCCAAAATCCAGGCCTGACCTAGTGGATCTCTCTCTGCCTGCTGATTAGAATGGGGCTCTCAGCTGCTCTTCCAGCACCATACCTGCCTACCTACAGCCACACTTCCTACCATGATAATAATGTTCTCCTCCTCTAAGTAAAGGATTTCTCCTATAACTCACCTTGGTTATGGTTTCTCTTCACCACAACAGAACACTAACGAATGCAATACTGTATAAAGCATGAATTCATTTATGTAAAATAAAACAGCTTATAAAAATGCATATATTGTGCAAATCTGTACATGGTTAGCCTTTTTCCAACATGTTTTTTACCCTATACTGAGTGAATAATTGATGCTAGTGAAAGAAAAATAATTATTTTCACATAAGTTAGTGCACAGGTAAAATATAGATAATCAAAAAATGTAAATATTTAATGGTAAATATATTCTTTCTTCCTGTGATACCTTGGAAATTATTTAGCCTACCAAAGTCTCAAAGGAATCGCCATGAAATTAACTGTAGTTTATTCATTAGCATCTAGCTCAAGGAAAAACCCTGGTTAACAGTCTCATTTAATTCCAGATTAAACCTCTACAAATCATTATGGTTTTGAATTATTTTGTTTATATTTAATTTATACACTTCTCTTGCTTTTACTCTTAAGTCTCAAACATTTCACAATATGTAGTAATGGAATGTTCAGTAATTTTTTTCTGAAGTTGCACTTTGTGGTATTCATCTTTCCCATTATGACAGGGATAAGAAGACTCCAAAATTTTTTTTTTTTAATTTTCATTGTCCCAGTTGCTACAGGTGATGAAAATTTGGGGGGATATTTTTTAGCCATTTTCTTCAAAATAAGTTCAGATTCTTGGTTTAAAATATCCTGAAAACAATAAACTTTTAATTAGCGAGAAAGGGATTATTTTATTTGAGTAAAACACAATTCTATTGATGAAGTTTCATTCAGCCAGCAGTTAGAAATCTACTTCTTGTGGATTCCAACTTTCTGGTGATAACAGTACTTCCCCTTTGTGGTAAGAAGTGTTCCTATGAATCAGAATCTACCCACAGTTTACTGTGCTGCAAAGCCAATAGAATCATTTCTCAAGGAATAATGGGATGTAATGCATTTATTGCATTAAATAAATTACATACATATTCATTTTATAATTATATGTTAAATACATAGGATAACAATATTTAAATATTAAATGTTGTTTGTTCAAAATTTCAATATTACTACTTTAGGACAATACCTTAGTAGTAGTGCTAGTGTTCATAATTAAATTTCATTATAGAGAAAGTTACAACGTCTTCCTTATAAAAGAAGAAACTGCCAGATGTCTCAATAATTAGAAACACCAAAATAAGCAATGATCTGGTTGTTTTATTTTATTACTTGAAATGAGGAAAGAAAATTTATCTTCTAACTTTAGATCTTTTTTTCAATATATGAAGTTCCCTATTATACCTAGAAGGCTCCTATTTCATTAAAATGGGACATTATTTTTAATCCATCTGATGCCAAATTCAATCTCCCTCTTAATGTGAGGACAGCATGACACAAAGTGAGCAATATCTCGGTAAGAAATTAGAATGTCTTCCTATACCCTGGGGGTTGAAGTAATTCCATCATTTTCTCTCACTGTGAAGAACATTTGGAGTGTAAGAAGCGATATAAGACATCATCCGAATCAGAGTCAGACTGTTCATCTGAGGATTTTGCATATGATGCTCATCTTTACCATGCTTTGTAAGTTGATAAAAGGGAAATTAACAGTACACTCCTTTCATAGTACTAAACAAACTCCATTAAAACCTATTTTAAAATATTCCCAGCACAGTTCTTCTGCTACTAGTTTTTTTTCCTAATTTAAAGAATAAGAGCAAATCATGGCATGTAAATCAAACACACAAATTACAAAAAAACCTCAAAAACTAATATTAAACTGGTAAAAATACCAAATAAAAAGTGAGAAATTTTATTTCCTTAAACTGACTATCACAAATCCATGAAAGTGTTTTTAGTGTCCCATTGCCCTTCCATGAGTATTAATTTTCAGTGACTGTGCTAAGAGATATTCAATATATCAATATATATATATATATATTATATATAATTTCTAATGCATTTCTCTAATATGAAAATTTTAATAAAGATCTTTTAGAAGCTTATCAATTTGCTCCATTTCCTTAAAAAAGCTATGATATTACTGACATTTGATTGACTTAAACCAATATTTATAATAATCAGAGTTCAAACAAAGTGTTTCTTTATTGACTTATAATCCTTATGTAAAGGCTTTGATATGAGTTGGTCAACAAAAATATCAGATTAGTTTTGTCATGATGAAAAAAATCTGCTATTATTTGTTTCAACGTTGTATCATAAAAATGAGATGTGTAACTCACGTAAACATACTCAACAATGTTGAATGATAGTGAGCCAAGCAGCCAAGCAACTTCCCCATTCTTCATGCAACCACATTTCATATTCAAAATGTCTTCTCATTTGAAGGAACCAAGTATCCTCAAAATTCAGTTCACATTGTGGCTACAATAAAGAGTCAGTGAAATAAACACAGATAGGCAGATCCTGTATCTTTCCTTTGCAAATTCTGTTCAGATCCTTGGTCAAGGGATGAGGCTCTCCACATCCAGGATAGAACTTTCTTTCTACCTTAAGTATCTCTAGAAATGATCCCAGAGAGTGTATCTCACAGATGGTTTTAAATCAAGGCTAATTTATAATAAAGATTAACCACAATTCCACTCCTTTTCACCTTCATAGCAAAAAAGATATATATCTTTTAAAAAATTAATTAATTTACTTTACATCCTGGTCATAAATGCATCACTCCTCACCTCCCAGTCACACCCACCCTTCTTCCTTCTCCCCCATCTTCCTCCCCTATTCTTCAGAAATGGGGAGCCCCATTTCCAATTCACCCCAGCTCACCAAATTACATCAGGACTGAGCAAGTCCTCTTCCCATGTGGCCTGGCAAGGTAGTACCACCAGGGGAAGCGATAAAAAAAAAAAAAAAAAAAAAAACAGGCAACGAAGTCTATGTCAGAGAAAATGACCACTCCCATTATTAGAGGACCCACGAGAAGCCTGAGCTGATTATCAGCCACATATTTGTAGGGGGCCTAGTTCCATTCCACGTATGGTCCTTGGGTGATGCTTCAATTATAGCAAGCCCCTCTGCATGTTGGTTAGTTGGCTCTTTTGGTCTTCTTGTGGAGCTCCTGTGTACACCTCATCCCTTTTTTCACTTCACTTTTTCACAAGACTCCCTATGCATTGCCAAATGGTAATTCTCAGCATCTGTTTTGGTGGAGTCCCTCAGAGGACAACTCTACCAGGATCCTATCTGCAAACATAGCAGAATATCCTCAATAGTGTCAGGGATTGGCTCTCTCCCATGGGGCGGGTATCAGGTTAAGTTTTTGTGCGTGAGTTATCTAGTTAGAGGGTGACCTCTACTGTCTTTATGACCCCTGCTACTATGGATCTTTGCTAGAGTCTTCTTTATATCCTTCTAGGAGCCTACCCTGACTTAGGTCTCCAGCTTTTCACAGAGATGTTCCTGCAGACCACAGTTTCTCTTTTCTTTACAGGTCTTCCATCCTCCTCCCCCTATTTGCCCCAAGTCTGATCTCTACCATCTTATCTCTTTGTGCTCCCTCTCTTACTTTGTTCCCTCTCTTCGTCCACTACGCTGTCTATTCTATTTGCCACTGTGGATGAGTTTTAAGCTTCCTCCCTTGGATCCTCCTTGTTACTTATCTTCTTTGGATCTCTACATTGTAGAATCCCTATCCTGTACTACATGGCTAAAATTTACTTATAAGTGGGAATATACCATGTTTGTCTTTCCGGGTCTTGATTACCTCACAAGATGACCTTTTCTAGTTTCATTCATTTGCCTGCAAATTTCATGATGTCTTTGTTTTTAAGAGCTGAGCAGTATTCCATTGTTTAAAATGTGCCAGTTTTTTTAAAATCTGTTCTTCAGTCCAGGGATATCTAGGTTGTTTCCAGATTCTGGCTATCAGGAAAAAAGCTGCTATGAACATAGGTGAGCATATGACCTTGTTGTATTGCAGACCATTATTTGGATATATACCCAGGAGTAGTATAGCTGGGTTTTGAGTAGAGCTATTCTCAATTTTCTGAGAAAGTGCCAGATTGATTTGCATAGTGGTTGTACAAGTTTGCACCCTCACCAGCAATGGAGGAGTGTTTGTTTCCCTTTCACCACATCTTTATCAACATGTGCTGTCACTTGAGTTTTTGATCTTAGCCATTCTGACAGGTGTAAGATCAAATCTTAGAGTCATTTTTGCCTGCATTTCCCTGATTAGTAAGGACTCCGAGCATTTCTTCAGCTATTCCAGATTCTTCTGTTGAGAATTCTCTGTTTAGTTCTGTGCACCATTTTTAAATTGGGTTATTTTGTTTGTTCTTGCTTAAATTCTTGAGTTCTTTACATATTTTGGATATTGACCCTTTGTCAGATGTAAGATAGGTGAAAATCTTTTCCCAATCAGTGGACTGTCAGTTTGTCCCATCGACAGTATCTTTTGTCTTACAGAAACTTTTCAGTTTCCTGAGGTTCCATTTATAAATCGTTGATCTTAGAACCTGAATTGCTTGTGTTGTGTTCAGGAAGTTGTCTCCTTTGCCAATAATTTTGAGGCTCTTCCTCACTTTCCCTGCTAATGGATTTAGTGTATCTGGTGTTCTGTTGAGGTATTTGATCCATTTGGACTTGAGTTTTGTGCAGGAGAATAAATATGGATCTATTTGTATTTTTCTACATGTATACATCCAGTTAGATCAGCACCCTTTGTTGAAAATGATGTCTATATTACATTGTATGGTTTTAGCTCTCTTGTCAAAAGTGTCTGTAGGTGTGTGGGTTTACTTATGGGTCTTCCATTCGATTCCATTGATCAATCAGTCTGTTTCTATGCTAGTACCATGCAGATTTTGTTACTTTTGCCCTGTAATATAGCTTGGATTCAGGGATAGAGCTATCTCCAGAAGTTCTTTTATTGTATAGAATTGTTTTAGCTGTAGAACACTTTTAAATGATAAAATCAGTCTGTTCAAAGTCTACATATTTATTATCTGTCTGAAATCTATACAATAGTTCAGTCTGCAGTCAATACCTTGACTCAAGACTAACTCTTAACTACGTGTTAATATACAGTTGCATGCATCTAACATATAATGGAACAGGACTGGCATTACTGTTCTAAAACGAAGAACAGGGAGCGGGACTGCTTATGACAGGAATTCTGGTGCTGGTGAATTGATCACTACCCTGTAGAGGGCCAACCTTGTGAGCACAAAGAGGAAGGTAAAGCAAGCTATCCTGATGAGATGGGATAAGCTGTGATCATATGGTGTGTGAGGAGGGCCCCCCATCAGAGGTCTAGTAGAGGAGAACAAGACAGAAGAGGGAGGGAGGCTGGGAACAGAAACATAAGAGCAAAGCTATACCAATTGTGATATAATGCGAGAAAATTATAATAAAGAAAAATATTAAAATAAATAAATAATAAATAAATAAAATTAAGAACAGGAAGAAAGCAAAGAAAGACTAGATGAAACCAAGTCTGAAAACCAGTAGCAATAATGCCATACCCCGCTACCTCATATCTGTCTCTGAGGATAGTTGTGGTTTTGCATTGGGCTTGCGATTGCTTCACATGAATTGAGGATGTCTTCACATGGACTCCAGGTCTGCCATCTGCAACATACATAGCCACTCTCTGGTCTTGCTCCCTCAGCATTCCAACTTTCCTGTGGCCTGGGAACTCCAAAATCCTAGCATCTTCAATAAAGCATAGTGGTCACCTCCATATAATGGCTTCTCAGGGTCTACTTCTACAGACCGTGTAACTCAACTTCTGGCTTCAGCTTTTTGGAGCATCAGTGTAGGGCCACACTTCCTCAAAACTCTTAAAATGTTATATATTTTCCATAGTCAACACCATGTAGATAATGTATACAAGTTCTACTAACAGCTCGATATGTAGTCTGATTAGCTCTCATCAGAACTATACTGGTCTGAACAACTTGGAAACTGGTCCTCCAAAAACATTTCAATGTGTGGTCATTTTCAAGAAGTCAACTTGTTCTACAACATTCTCAATTCAGGCTCTCTTCTTGCTAATGAATATGCCTTTCACCATGTGGAGCCTTTGATGGGTTTTATCCTAGGTGACCATTCCCATGCAATCAGTGAGAAGCACAAGGTCTATTTTCAGTGGCACCGATTTCTTTAGAAGGTACAACTGATTTTTTTGCACCCATCTTGTCTGAGATTTTAGACCTGTTCATGCTTTTATTGTCAATCAGAGTGTATGCTTTCAATAGGTGTCTGCCCTCTTAATAACCATGCCACACCCTGTCTGTTGTGCTATGTTGACATTGCCTCCACTGAAAAACATTACATTATTATTATTTTTTAATTATAACCATTCAAAGTGTCACAGTATGACCAGAAAGTAGCCTAGTGTTCCAATAGAATCCAACTTGAGCAATGTCTAAGTGAGACACACATGTCTGAATGTAAAATTATAAGTAATAAGACTTTCTCACGTACTCTGGTGCCTCATATTTGACTATGTCCCCTGGAGGGGGAGACCTGGTGGCACTCAGAGGAAGGACAGCAGGTCACCGGGAAGAGACTTGATACCTATGAGCATATACAAGGGGAGGTAATCCCCCTCAGGAACAGTCATAGGGGAGGGGAATAAGGGGAAAATGGGAGGGAGGGGAGAATGGGAGGATACAAGGGATGGGATAACCATAGAGATGTAACAAGAATAAATTAATAATAATAAAAAAAAACAACAACAAAAAAGAAAGCACCTTCGTTTTCTAGACTGTGCTTCACATCAAGCCATAGTCACAATTTCCTCAGAAATATAGGTATTGAAATCTATCAACATATAAAGTCAGGTTTGTACAGTGATTTCTTTGCCAGCTTTGATAGTGAAATGCTTTTTCACATATATTTTAGCTGTGTCATTAAGTTTCAATGTGAAGATGATATTAGCAAATTAGATAAAACCTCTTTAAGAAGCCAGTATTGTAAATAAGAACATATTTTATATAAATTATTTTATATGAAGTATATATTATATAAATTATATCTTATAATTTCTTCCTAAATTAAAAATATAATTATTATTTTCAAATTTTCATATGAATAATAACTCAAAGGTTTTAGAAATTCACTTTTTATAATTGAAATCAATGTTGGCAGAAGAGACTAGTTTAATATTATTTAATTACAAACAGTTATAGGTTTAGAATGAACAGCATACAGCATTAAGTATATATTGTGGCTGATTTGAGATTTATTTAAAAAGAATACTTAAAAATACTGATCGAATACATCAAAATTAAATTTACTAGATATTTATGTCTATATAATTTTTATCCAAATGAATGATACAATTTATTTCAACAATAACTAAGTTTATGAAGCTAGCATCAAATAACTTATAAGATCTCTATTAAGTTGAAATGATAGTCCTATGCTAGCTAGCCAAATAGCAGCTATTTCTTAATTGACAAAAATACAAAAGGATGCATTTAAATATACATATTTTACCTCTTTTTTATGGCAAGAGAAATGTGCATTTTGGTGCTGTGAATAAAAATGTTTATTTCACCACATTAAAGAGACTTACTACAAAAAAACATATGGCTATAAAAGTATGAAATGTATAGTCACAAAATCTACTGAAATTGCTGATGCTAATACTTTATAATTATCCACCTCATATGTCCTCTATAAAATAAAAATATACTAAAATTAAAATTTTATGTAAGTATAACTCTCAGAGAAAAGTAACTCTATATAAGATATGTAAGACATTATTTTGCTAAAATCGTTTGTCCTAACATAAAACTGCATCCTACTACAAAATGAATGAGGTAAAATTAAAATATACAAAGATTAGAAAAGGTTCATGAAGCCTTCTTTCATGTCAATGATGTTTAATGTTTAATGATTTTTAAATTATTATTATTTAATTCATTCACTCAGATTACATCTATATTGTTTTCCCATCACTTGTATCTACCAGTTTCTCCCTCACTCCCTCTTTCATCCTATTCCCCTTCCCTAGGTCTGTGATCAAGGGCAACCTCCTAGCACATTATATGGTCATAGACTATCTATCAAATCTCATCTTGGTAGCCTGCTTATCCTTTTTCTGAGTGCCACCAGGCCTCCCCACCATGGGGCAGTGGTCAAATGTGAAACACCAGTGTTCATGTCAGAGTCAGTCTCCACTCTAGACATAACTGTGGAGAATGACGTGTCCGTTGGCTAGATCTGAGTAGGGGGTCAATGTTTACTGCATGTATTGTCCTTGGTTGATGCAGTAGTTTGAGCAGACCTGCCTGGGTCCAGATCTACCTGTCATGATGTTCTTATTGTAGGTGTCTACGACCCTCTGGGTTCTTCTATTTTCCCATCTTACCATACTTCTCTCACCTCGGATTTCAAGAGGAGGTCCTCACATCTATCCTAATCTCTCCTGGTAAGTGAAGACTTTCATAGACATCCCTTTTAGGCTAGTGTCCAGTGATAAGTGAGTATATACCATGAGTGTCTTTCTGCTTCTGGGTTAACTCACTCAGATGATCATTTCTAGTTCAATCCATTTTTCCACAAATTTTGCTATTTCCTTGTTTTTGATAGCTGAGTAGTGTTCCATAGTGTAAATGTACACCAGTTTCTTTATCCATCTTTGACTAAGGGACATTTAGGCTGTTTACAGGTTCTGGCTATTATGACTAAGGCTGCTATGAACATGGTTGAGCATATGTCCTTGTTGTGTGGTGGCGCATCTTCTGGGTATATTCCAAGGAGTAGAATAGCTGGGTCTTGAGGTAGACCTATTCCCGGTTTTTGGAGTAAGCACCAGATAGATTTCTAAAGTGGTTGTACAAGTTTGCATTCCCACCAGCAATGAAGGAGTGTTCCTCTTTTGTCCACATCCTTGCCAGTATGTGCTGTCACTTGAGTTTTTGATCTTAGCCATTCTGATGGGTGTAAGGTGGAATCTCAGAGTTGTTTTGTTTTGCATTTCTCTCATGGGTAAAGATGTTGAGCATTTCTTTAAGTTTTTCTCAGCCACTCGATATTCCTCTGCTGAGAATTCTCTGTTTAGTTCTGAGCCCCATTTCTTAAGTGGGTTGTTTGGCTTTGTACTGTTTAATTTCATGAGTTCTTTATATATTTTGGATATTCGATCTTTGTCAGATGTGGAGTTGATGAAGATCTTTCCCCAGTCCATAGGCTGTTGCTTTGTTCTCTTGACAGTGTCTCCTGCCTTACAGCAGCTTCTCAGCTTTATGAGGTCCCACTTGTTAATTGTTGACCTTAATCCCTGGGCTGTAGGGATTCTGTTCAGGAAGTTGTCTCCTGTGCCAATGTGTTCCAGGCTCTTCCCAACTTTTTCTTCTAACTGAATTAGTCTCTGGTTTTATGTTGAAGTCTTTATTCCACTTGGACTTAAGTTTTGTGCATGGTGACAAATATGGGTCTAATTTCGTTTTTTTTACACATAGACATCCAGTTAGACCCACACCATTTGTTGAAGATGCCATCCTTTTTCCATTGAATAGATTTGGCTTCTTTGTCAAAAATCAAGTGACCATATGTGTGTGGATTCATTTCTGGGTTTTCAAATAGATTCCATTGATCAACCAGCCTATTTGTTTTGGCAGTACCATGCTGTGCTAATCACTGTTGCTCTACAGTACAGCTAGAGATCAGGTATGGAGATTCCTCCAAAGGATCTTTTATTATACAGGATTGTTTTAGATATTCTGGGTTTTTGTTTTTGCATATGAAGTTGAGAATTGATCTTTCAGTGTCTTTTAAAAATTGTGTAGGTATTTTGATAGGGATTGCACTGAATCCATAAAATTGCTTTTGGTAAGATGTCTATTACTATGTTAATTCCCCCAATCCAGGAACAAGGGAGTTCATTCCATCTTCTGATTTCATATTCAATCTCCTTCTCTAGAGATTTTGAAGTTTTTTTTTTTTTTAACAACTCCTTTACTTGCTTGGTTAGAGTTACTCCTATGTATTTTATATTTTTTTTTGGCTCTTGTGAAGTGTGTAATTTTCTTAATTTCCTCCTCTATATGATTGTCATTTGTATATAGGATGGCTACTGACTTTTTTGAATTAATTTTGTTGAAGGTGCTTATCAGCTGTAGGAGTTCTCCATGGGAATTTTGGGGGTAACTTATATAAACTACCATATCATCTGCCAATAGGGATAATTTGACTTCTTCCTTTCCCATTTGGTTCCCCTTGATCTTCTTTCATTGTTTCTTTTCTCTGGCTATAACTCCAAAAACTATACTGAACAGATATGGAGAAATTGGGCAGCCTTGATTGGTCCCTGATTTCAGAGCAATTTCCTTGATTATCTCTCCATTTAATTTGATGTTGGCTATTGGATTTCTCTATATAATTTTTATTATGTTTAGATATGTGTCTTATATCCCTGATCTCTCCAAAACTTTAAACATGAATGAGTGTTGGATTTTGTCAAATGCTTTCTCTCCATCTAAGGAAATTATCATGGGTTTTTTTTCTTTCAGTTTGTTTATATGGAGGATTACACTGATGGATTTCCATGTATTAACAATCCCTGCATGCCTGAATTATGGTGAATTATATCTTTGATATGTTCTTGTATTTGTTTTGTAAGTATTTTATTGAATTTTTTGCATCAATGTACATAAGAGAAATTTGTCTGAAATTCTGTTTTTTTTTTTTTTTTTTTTGGTTAGGTCTTTGTCAGGTTTAGGTATCAATGTGACTATGGCCTCATAGAATGAATTTGGTAATATTCCATCCATTTCTATCTTTTGGAGTAGCTTGAAATGTACTCATATTAGCTCTTCTTTGAAGGTCTGGTAGAATTTTGTGCTGAAACCATCTGGCCCTGGGCTTTTTTTGGTTGGGTGACTATCAATGTTTACTTCTATTTCTATAGAAGAAGTAGAGCTATTTAATTTGTTTATCTGAACTTGATTCAATATTGGCAAGTGGAATTGATAAAGAAAAATGTCCATTTGTCTTAGATGTACAAATTTTGTGCATATATGCCTTTAAAATAAGATATTATGATTATTTCTATTTCTTCAGCATCTGTTGTTATTTGCCCTTTTCATTTCTAATTTTGTTGATTTGGATAGTGTCTCTCTGCCTTTTAGTTAGTTTGGCTAATGATTTGTCTATCTTGTTAATTTTCTCAAAGAACCAGCTCTTGGTTTTGTTGATTCTTTAAATTTTTCTCTTTGTTTCTAATTTATTGATTTAAGCCTTGTGTTTGATTATTCCCTGATGTCTATTCCTTTTGGGTGTTTATGTTTCTTTTTTCTAGGGATTCCAGATGTGTCATTATGTTGTTCATATGGGATGTTTCCAATTTCTATATAGAGCCACTTAGTTTTATGAAATTTTCTCTTAGTACCCCTTTCAATGGGTCCCAAAAATTTGGGTATGTCATTCTGTCATTTTCATTGAATTTCAGGAAGTCCTTAATTTCTTTCTTAATTTCTTCCCTCACCCAGTTATCATTAAGTAGAGAGTTGTTTAGTTTCCATGTGTGTGTAGGCTTTTTGTTATTTCTGTTGTTGATGTCCAGCTTTAGACCATGGTGATCTTGACAGGATACAAGGGATTATTTCATTTGCCTTGAGTCTGTTGAGGCTTGCTTTGTGACCTATTATTTGATGAATTTTGGAGAAGGTTCAATGGGTTGGTGAGAAGAAGGTATAATTCTTTGTGTTTGGGTGAAAAGTTCTGTAGATATCTGTTAGATTCATTTGATTCATGACATTGGTCAGTGTCATTATTTCTCAGTTTAGTTTCTGTTTCATTGACCTATCTTTTGTTGAAAGTAGGTTGTTGAAGTCTCCCCTATTAATGTTTAGGGATCAGTGTATGGTTTAAGCTTTGTTATTTTTTTTCCACAAATGTGGGTGCCCTGGTATTGGAAGCATAGATGTTTAGAATTGAAATGTCCTCTTGGCTAACTTTAACTTTGATGAATTAGCTAATGATAACTTTAATTAATTTTGGATGGAAGTCTATTTTATTAGATATTGGCTACACCAGCTTGCACATTGTATCGATTTGCTTGGAATACCTTTTTCGAGCCTTTTACCCTGAGGTAATGTCTATCCTTATGGCTGACATGTGTGTCTTGTATACAGAGTAATGTTGGGTCTTGTTTTTGCATCCTTGCAGTTAGTTTGTGTATTTTTATTGGAGAATTGAGACGATTGATGTTCAGAGATATTAATGACCAGTTACTGTTATGTCCCTTGATTTTGATGATAGTTGCACTAGAGTGTTTGTGTGGTTATGTTTTTGGGATGTGTAGTTATCTATTTCCTATCTAATGTTGGTTGTAGCTTATCATTTTGGATTAGAGGTTTCCTTCTAGTAACTTATGTAAGGCAGACTTTATAGAGGGTACTGTTTGAATTTGTTTTTGTCATGGGATATCTTGTATTCTCCATCAATGGTTATTGTTAGTTTCACTGGGTATTGTATTATGTCCTGATATCTGTGTTCTCTTAGTTTTTGCATGAGCTCTGTGTCTAGGACTTTCTGGCTTTTATGGTCCATGCTGAGAAGTATGGTGTAAGTTTATAGGTTTGCCATTATATGTTACTTGGTCCTTTCCTCTTGCTTCCTTTAACATTTTCCTTTGCTCTGTATATTTTGTGTTTTGATTATTATGTGATGGGAAGATTTTCTTTTCTGGTCTATTCTATTTGGTGTTTTGGAGGCCTCTTTTATGTTTATATACATCTCCTTTAAATTGGGGAAGTTTTCTTCTATGACTTTGTTGAAGGTATTTTTTGTCCCTTGGAGTCAGCTGTCCTCTTTCCTCAATGCATATTATCCTCGGGTTTTGTCTTTTCATGGTGTCCTTGATTTTTTGGATGTTTTATGTCTGAAAATTTTCAGATTTAGCATTTTCCTTGATCGTTGCTTCAAGTTCTGTGGATGTAACTTCCAGTCCTGAGACTCATTTCTCCATTTCTTGTATTCTATTTGAGAAACTCACCTCTGTATTGCTTGCTTTCTTCTCTAAGGTCTTTCGTTCCCATCTTTCTTCTGCCTTTGCCTTTATCATTGTTTCTATTTTCATCATCAGATCTTGAACTGTTTTATTGACTTCCTTCATGTGATTGTTTGTATTTTCCTGAATTTCTTCCAGTGCCTCCCTATAGTTGTTTTTATGTTTTCAAACTGTTTGGCTGTATCCTTCTAGATTTGTTTATGGATTTTATGCATTGCTTTCATTATCATCTTCATTACTAAGGATTTTAGGGAATTTTCTTGTTTTTCAATTGTGTTTGAGTTCTCATGGTTGCTTTCTTTGGGATAGCTGGGATCTAGACATGGTGAAATATTTTGGTTTTTGTTGTTTGAATTCTTATGCTCATCTTTAGTCCTTTTATTGTCTGTAATGTTGGGAGGTAGCTTATGGCATCCTTCACTGTTCTTTGAGAGTGGATAGTTGATGAGTGATTATAGGTCAAGTGTCCTTGCCTGTATGGAACAGGGAATTGTTTCCTAGAACAAGCAGATGACTTTGCTTCTGCTCCAGTAGCCTTTGCTCTACCCCTTAGGCTCCACACTGGGTCAGCAGAGGTAGGCTTCTGTCTGGTCCCATTCAGATCACACTACTGAGGTGGTTCAGTCCCACTGAGTTGTAGCCACAGTTTAGTTTTCTATCCTGACCCCTCAGGGTTGTCCAGTCTCTCCCAAGAGTGTGGGAAACCCTTCTGGGCTGTGGAGCTGGACTAGTCCAGGTTTTATCTGCCCAATTGTGCAGGCTTGGACTGCTGTGGCCAGTAGCTAGGTTCCTGTCTGTTCAAGTTCAGCCCATGGTTCCACTGTGGCTGGATAATGTTTTCAACCCATCTCAATTTCTCTCCAGCCCCTGGTGCTTTCTGTGGACTCATGGGCAGATGTGAGGGTCTGAGAACAGATCTAGTGGCTTCCCTATGCCAGGAGCTCTGGTGTTTTACTGTCCCATATACTACACCATGTTCTCGTTATAGAGGCCAGCTGCAGTTTATGAGCAGGTTACATACCAGCTTCTGGGACCTGCTCTCCCACCCTCTGTGGGCTGTTGGTTAACCTAGGGCCAGGCCCGCCTGTGGTCTGCACTGCACGGGACCCCATTCATGTAGGGTTCTCCAGTTCTTTCAGTCTGTGGTTCCCTGTCAATGCATGATAGGTGCTGCCATTTTGGAATCCCCTCAATATTTAAGGATTTATACATATTATATTTTAAAACATAATGAAATTTTATCTTGCTACTAAAGTAAAATTAGATTTTTCTCTTTATTGAAATTACAAATTTTTCTTCAGATACTTTTTGCTCTGTTCAATGTATTTTGTAAGTTAAGTTTTTAAAATTTCCTGTTTAAAATAATATAAAAAGTCATAGAATGTTACATAATATTTTTCCAGACTTTGTTGATATCATAATTAGTTTTTGGTTTTACTTCTTCCTTATTCTTTGTTTTTCATTTTTAAAATTAATTTATTCAGATTACATCTCAATTGTTATCCACTTGCTTGTATCCTCCCATTCCTCCCTCCCTCTTTCACCTTATTCTCCTCCCCTAGGTCTGTGACAGAATGGGACCTCCTTTCCCACCACCTATCAAATCTCATCTTGGCAGCCTGCCTATTTTTTCCCTGAGTGCCACCAGGCCTCCTCAACAAAGGAAGTGGTCAAATATTGGGCACCAGAATGCATGTCAAAGTCAATCACCACTCTCCACACAAATGTGGAGAACGTCCTGTCCATTGGCTAGATCTGAGTAGGGGTTCAATATTTACTACATATATTGTCCTTGGTTGCTGCAGTAGTTTGAGCAGAGCCCTCCTGGGTCCAGATCCACCCATTGTGATGTTCTTCTTGTAAGTTTCTAGAGTCCCAATAGGAGGTCCCTGCATCTATCCCAATCTCCTGGTAAGTGAAGACTTTCATAGACATCCCTTTTGGGACAGTGTTCAATTATAAGTGACTATACACCATGTAATTCTTTCTGAGTCGGGATTAACTCACTCAGTATGATCATTTCAAGTTCTAGCTCACAAATTTCAGGGATTCCTTGTTTTTAATATCTGAGTATTATTCCATAGCATAAATGCACCATAGTTTCTTTATCTATTCTTCAACTGAGGGACATTTGGGCTGTTTCTAGGTTCTGGCTATTATGAATAAGACAGCTATGAACATGGTTGAGCATATGTCCTTGTGTGGTGGAACATCTTTTAGGTATATTCCAAGGAGTGGAATAGCTGGGTCTTTAGGTACCCCGATTCTCAGTTATCTGAGAAAGCTCCAGATTGATTTCCAAAGTGGTTGTACAAGTTTTTTCACTCTTACCAGCAATGAAGGAGTGTTCTGCTTTCTCCATATCCTTTTTGGCATGTGCTGTCAGCCATGTGTTTTTGATCTTAGCCATTCATATGGTTGTAAGATGAAATCTCTGAGTCTTTTCGATTTGCATTTCTCTGATGACTAAGCAAGTATGTTGAGCATTTCTTAAAGTTTTTCTCAGTCATTCGATATTCCTCAGTTGAGAATTCTCTGTTTAATTCTGAGTGTCATTGGGTTATTTGTTTTTGTGATGTTTAATTTCTTGAGCTTTTTATATATTTTGGATATTAGACCTTTGTCAGATATAGGGTTAATGAAGATCTTTTCCTAGTCTGTAGGCTCCTGCTTTGTTCCTTTGACAGTGTCTTCTGCCTTACAGAAGCTTCTCAGACTCATGAAGTTCCATTTATTAATTGTTGACTTTAAGGCCTGAGCTGTTGGAATTCTGTTCAGGAAGTTGTCTCCTGTGCCAATGAGTCCCAGGCTGTTCCCTACTATTTCTTGTAAATGATTTAGTGTCTCTGGTTTTATGTTGAGGTCTTTAATCCACTTGGACTTGAATTTTGTGCACTGTGGTAAATACGGGCCTACTTGCATTTTTCTACATGTAGATATACCCTTAGAACAGTACAGCTTGTTAAAGATGCTATCATTTTCCCTTATAAGTAATTATTAAGACAACCATAATGTGTGAATTTTGCTCACTGTCATATTAAAATATCTAAATCTATCCAAGTCCTTTTGTCTTTAAATTTCTAAATGCATATACTTTAGTATATCATGAAAAGTAGTAATTCAGTCTTTAAATGGATTAATTTTACAAAAGTGATGGAAAGATTAAAAGGAGATTGTTTAGGCCTTGGTACCTCCTGCTGTTATTCCAGCATGTTAGAAAGAGAAAAATGGGAGATGTAATTAAAAAAGCAAGATCAACAAACAGGAGACATAAATCTGCTGTTTCCTGAATTAAGGATAGTACATAGATAAGGATAGAATTAAGGGGTCATCAAGGGGATGTGTAAAGATTCAGATTGATGAAGAAACCTTACAGGTCTGTGCAGCTTTGGCCTTTGACTTGCAAAGGGAATATTGCTTGCAAATGGACTTAAGTTAACTTCTCAAGTAAGTCTCCTCATGCCTCCATTTCCTCACTTTCTTTGGCAAAGGCATTAAACTCTAGAGGAACTGTCTGTAATTCAATGACAATATTCACAGAGTCTCATGGTATTTCTTGAACAAAAAAAGGTTGAAAAGAATATACTATATTTGAAACTGGATAATTAACCAGGTACTATGTTGAGTGCTCCTAATTCTCTTTTGGTGTACCTCCACACTTATGGAGATTCTGGTCCAAGCTGAAATCTTTGGAAGCACACTCTATTCAAGAATATGTACTCAGAAGACAGCTGTGGTTATGCACACTTGTAAAAAGTCACTGTGTGATGGTCTGGAAGGACCATTTTCCCCTGAGACTTTCTACTCAGAATGGAGAATAGATGTACTATGAAAAATTCAGACTGAAAGACAGAAAACCACTTATACTGCCCAAACATTACAATATATACACAGATAAATACTGGAAACCCTCCTGTGGTGTTGGTAAATACTGTAATTTTTTCTGAAATTCATAAGAAGAAATGTATGCATGTTCACCCAGTGTAACAATTATTTTAATGGGTGACTTTAATTTTTCACATGTATTAAATCATCCCAGAAAATAAGAGTCATAATATCGGAACTGTGGGAAAAATCACTTAATTAGAGTAAACTAAGAAGGATATTTTTTAAATGTGAAAATTACAGACAACCATGTGATGTTGCTATAATTTTGACAAAACTGCATATGGATGGTTCTAATTAGAACAGATACTCATATTCTCTATGATGAACAATGAGTGTCATGTGCAAGAAATTCTTTTGTAAGCCAAGCTACGGAACTCATACTGTTACCTTGTCCATTTTTTTCTGCCTCTTAGAAAAAAAGTACTTTTCTGATCTTTTAATTATTCAGCAATGATTCAGAATCATTTCTAAATTCATTAAATAAAAATAAATTTCATGTAAATGAAATATAAGATTATTCATAGCAATACCTCTTTCCTATTTTCAAATTTCATATCTTTATATTTCCTATATGTTTCCTATATGAGAGCCAAAGTTATGTTCTAAGATATAAACAATGTCACTAAGAAATTCATAAAACATGTCTAACCTGTAATCCCTTTGCCTAAATACAGATACTTCCTTAAATACTGGAGGCTATTGTTTACGTAAGATAACAAGCCACCTGATTTTACCCCCTTAAACTTGATTTTTTGACACAATTGTACGAGATACACTCAATCACAAGTAGGTAGGAGGAACATAGGCAGGAAGTACTTCAAGATTCGTCCTTATCTGTGATTGGACCTAATGGAAAATATAGCAGCCTATCGGTTTGCCTTTATAAGCCTCTGCAAAATGTGACTCCTGTGACTTGTTACCATTTTATGGTAACCACAGAATGGACCTGGCCAGAGTCCATCATCTGTAATTTGTAGCTTATAGTGTTTGGCTCAGAAAGTGTGGTAATGGTCTTATTCTCAACTAGAGGGTTTTATGACTGGTGCAGAGGCTAAAACCCATGCTAGCCATGCGCTGTATGTGAAACTGACTTTTAAGGGTCTAATATAGCAACTTTGTACAGGACCAAAGTCAGCTTGCCATCCATCCAGGTGAGTCTGCTTCTGAATTCTATGTCTTAATTACTACAAAACCATTATGTCTGTATCCTTTTATTTAAAGAGCATTGGAATTCCTATCTTTTTATTCCTTCTTCATTTCTTAATTTTTAAATAGTGTCCTACTATGTAGTCCATGGGTCCTTAAAGTCATCAAGGTAAAGGATCCATGTTGACAAGTGTGTTTATTCTGACACATAGGTCACCATCTGCAAGGTAATAACTTTATTCAATTTTAAACATCTTACTGCTTCTCTCAGGCCTCAGCAGCACTTTTGTCTTCTTGTTTTGGATTCCACTCTCATGAAGAGCCTTGAACCAGTCACGCAGTCTGTTGGCCACTTCTCTGAAGTCCAGGTCACTGCATGCTAAAGACAGGGAATAATTTGGTATTTAATAACAATAAACATTTAGTGGGGTAGCTGATACTTTCTTCTTTACAGGTTACCCTTCCAAGTTTGCATTGTAGACTACAGGAGTGGTTTCTCACCCCTTAGAGGGCACTGCTTCACCTTCCTCTGTAGGCATTGGATGACAAAACACTCCCTCTAAGTGAAGAAACATGGTCCTTCATAACATCAAGACAAGCCTCCCTTTCTCTCTACAGCTCCTTTTTAATTAATCTAACATGTGACACTGAGTGCCTGGGAAGCATCAGGAACCACTTGTCCCTAGCAGACAGCTCTAATATTTTCCTCTAGGATCTGATGGCCCTTCAGGGCCACCAACTTCTTTCAATTATTCTTTTTGTTTTCACTTTATGTCTCTGGCCTTTTATTGCACCTTACTTTCTTGCCCTGACAGTCAAACTTAGGTGGGAGGCCTCTCTATAGTCACACTCATGCAACAGCAAATTGTCAGAACAAGGAAAACCATTGGTCTACTTCCGAGTTTCCCTAGTTAGATGCAGGAGCTTATTGGAGCTTTCTTCTGCAAGTCCTTTCGGTCAGAGGCACTGCAGACTTTGCACTGGCTATGATACTACACATTCAGCTGAAAGCTCTCAATATCTTTCTCAGAGCTCCTTAGCTCTAGAATTGTCCCATTCAGGTGAGGACAACCACTTATTAACTCATGTGTTTGGTCATTTTAACACTTAGAAAATGCTCTAAACTGGGTGGTCAAAGATTCTAAGAGCTTTACCCAAAAAACTGTGACAGCTTTTCACTGGCATGCAAATCTTAGGTCTGTGGTTCACTGGAGCTCCATAATTGAAATGGCCACTGCTGATTCATATTTTCAATTTTGATATCTAACCCAGTGGTTCTCAATCTTGTTGATACTATAGGCTTTTAATACAGTTCCTCATGTAGTGGTGACCCCTCAACCATAAAAATATTCTATTGCTACTTCATAACTATGATTTTGCTACTGCTATGACTGATAATGTAAATACCTGATATCTAATATGTAATCCCTGTGAAAAGGTCAGTGGACCCTCCGCCCACTTCCAGAAGGGTTGCAACCCACAGGTTGAGACCCACTGGTCTAAACAGATTTAAATAACTCCATAAGGCCAAATGGAAGTTTAGTCTTGGGACCTTTCCTCCATACAACTCGAAGTTCACTTTAATCTCTCTCAAGACTCTGGCTTAGAACCTTGCTTAGCGCCACAATATTTGCTATTTCAGCTGGGGCTCCAAGGTTGTATCTTATCAACTGTTCCTAAGTGAGATAGCATAGAAGTCTTTTGCCTAATGCTTTCTTTGTCTTGTTCTTTTGACTACTTATGTTTATGCCTTCTTCCAAACCTGGAAAACCCTGCTTGCAACTTTACCAGCTAAGAGGCAAAAGCATTTCAGGTTGTCTGCTCCTATTGGCAGACACACACAAACTGGATATGTCTATGTAGATCACTGCATTCAGTCTTATACAGATTCAAACATCATTGGAGTATAGATAATATTGAAAAATTGTTTTCTGATGGTTATCATGATTTACAAATTATCCCTCTAAACAACCAATCTGTTTTTCAGGTAAATTTTGCTAAGAAACAGGCTTACTGCTGTCAGTATGTGGTGCCAGAGATTTATCCATAGATAAAAGAAATAAAAAGTTGGCTTTAGATTTCTTTGTTAATTCAGTCAGTGTTACTTGTAAATTATTTGTGACAGATTTGACATGACTGACTGCTCTGATCTTACATATGTTGGTTGAGTGTATGAAACGAACATGTAGAGATTTTTAAAAGGGTCTCTTCACAGTGCTCATTGTAGAAAACTTTGAAAAGTGAATAATTTATTCTTGACACTGTAGAACCTGACTTAGATAGTAACTTTAGAATTTTCTAGAGTATTCTAGAGACGTTCCTGTTGAGGAGAAAGAAATTGAATCACTGTCATTTTTTTAAATTAAAGATTAAAAATAATTTATTTTGGGAAAGTGAAACAGAATTAAATTGTCTCTTTATATAGCCTGATATTCCCTATATAAACTTAGAATATAGGTATTACAATTTGACGTTAACAAAATATGTATTAATTCATGTTTTCAGATACTACAGCTGTGTAAGGAAATAATCCTAATTTTTAAAATTTCACCATCTGATATTGCTTCTAACTAGACAGGTTGTTTTATTTGAGATACATTGTATCTGGTCATCAAATAATAGCTGGTATTGTTAATATTTAAAACAAAAAAACTCTCCACGTTTATCACATATGGAATCAAGGAATATCATTTTGTCCCAATTCAATTCTTTGATGCTGACTTTAACTGACTTCCTTTTTTTTTTTTTAAGATTTATTTATTTATTACGTATACAGTGTTCTGCCAGCATGTAACACCCGCTGGCTAGAAGAGGGCACCAGATTTCAATGTAGATGACAGTGAGCTGTCATGTGGTTGTGGAGAATTGAACTCAGGACCTTTAGAAGAACAGGCAGTGCTCTTAACCTCTGAGCCATCTCTCCAGCCCTTAACTGATTTCTTTTATAAAGCTTCAGGTGCTTGTTCCTCATGCAGGAAGCTGACATAATAAACAGATCATTACAGTTACATCATCCTTCTACAGGTTCCTGGTCCAGCCATGTACAATTTTATTTAATTCATATTAATCTTGAGGTAAACATTTTCTACATGTAACTTTGTCCTTTAATGTTCCCCCATAAAGTTGCACAGTTATTGCCTCATGAGCTCCTTATTCTTTTCCACCTGTTATGTTTTACCCTGGCTCTTTGGAGGGAACCTTTTCTGACACACCCTAAATATCGCTCCAATCATCCATCATGTGTCAGCTCAAAGAAGGTACTGAGAGACCAAGATCTGCAAACCCAGAAAAGCAAACAAGTGGCCTCTGAATGGGACTAATAGACCATGGGTCATCTAATTTCTTTCTCTTCTTGCCACTCTGGACATTGTTTTGGGGACTCATAACTGAAAAGGCTGAACTGGAGTCTTCTTTGTAACCTATTTGCCTTACTAGCTCAGATCAGCTTAACACCATTGAGAGCCAGCTTGACTCCTTGACTGCTGCAGTATTACAAAGCTAAAAATGACATCTCTGACTGCCACTGAAGACGAGATTTGTCTTCTCCTTGAACATATGGCATCTGTGCCAACAGATCCTAATTGGTTTGAAATGAGCCCTAAAGACAGCGACCAGACAAAAATTCTCTATTCCTCTCCCACTGTGGCTTCTTCCCTTCATTACTCTTTCCTCCTTATTACTCTCATACTTATGGTTTATCCTGTCTTTTAAATGTTCTGCTTACTGAGCTTATCCATATATCTAAACAAAAGATTCCATGCAAGCCCTCCCAATAGTTCTCACCCTACAACAACGACACTGTCATCTACACTGAAATTTGGTGCCCTCTGATATATCTGCAAACAGACACTTTAGATGCTTTGGAGAAACTCACGCTAAAAGAAATCTCCATTTCTTTCACCATAGGCAGATGCAGTTCTTCCGTTAGTTCTGTGTTTTCTCCTGCCCTCCTCCTTTGATGCTCTGTAGCTCTCTGATAAGTCTACTAGCTCATTTTAGTGCAGTCGTCCTAGCAACGGGGCTACTTACTGTCACCTGAGTCACCTCGATGAGTGCTTCCTCTCAGTGGACCACACTGTATTTCCCAAGTCTGACCATCTTTAAATATCAGCCTTCCTTGAATATCTCTAAATTTTACTCTGTAACAAAATCATCTGCTTATAGCCTTCAGAAACATGGGATAGCAATCTCATAAGCCACGGAAGCCAGTGATCAAATTAAGATTCTTCCCCACAACATGACCAAAGGACCCTTCTTCAATGGACTAAGAACTGTGCCTTCTCACAAAAATCCTCCTTATAGGAAAACAGCTACAATACCCTCCCTTACATTGTGTGTGTGTGTGTGTGTGTGTGTGTGAGTGTGTGTGAGTGTGTGTGTGTGAGTGTGTGTATTTTTCTCTCAGAGTTAGAAATGATAGATTCCTGTAGAAAGACTACATTTCCTAGCTTATTTTATAGACTACAGATGTCATTTCTGTCTCTATAAAGGCGTCATCCCTTCCATTGTAGGCATTTTATCAGTCTTTAGAAATGGGTGACAACATGCATCTCACCATGAAGAAATGAGGTCTCACCTAATGTCAGAAGAAGTCTCTCTGTCTGTCTGCCTGTCTGTCTCTGTCTCTGACTCTCTCTCTCTCTCTCTCTCTCTCTCTCTCTCTCTCTCTCTCTCTCAGGCCTTCTGTCTGTCTAAAGCTACATTTTAAATAATCTTTCAATACCAACTTTATTTTCAAAATGTTCATGTCTGAATGAGGAAAAATTCCAAAATGAAAATATATCAATGTGGTCCTTAATTGTGATTCAGGTTCTTTTAAAAGCTAAAAATAAGTGTGTGAATCTAATGACATAATGTAGTAAAATGTCATTATCTTTACAGGATTAATTTCACTAGAACTTTACTCTCACTCACCACAGCAATAATACTTGGTGGAATATTATTACTTTTAACATCATACAGATTGAGTCTTAAATTTATCTGATGACTATATCACAGACATTTGGGAGGTAATTGATTAAAGGAAGATTTGAGTATTCAAGTTTAGTGGTTTGGATTAATTAGATGGTCTGTATGTGTAAATCAAAAAAATGTAATCCACCACATAAGCAGACTGAAAGATAAATACCATATGATCACCTCATGAGACACAGGAAAGGCATTTGACAAAATCAAAACTCCTTTATGATAAAAGTCTTAGAGAGACTAGAAACACAGATACATACACCAAATTAACAGAGAATGATTTATAGCCAACAACCAACTTCAACTTAAATGGAGAGTACCTTGAATCAATATCACTAAAATCAAGAGTAAGACAAGGCTATCTCTTCTATTTGTACCTACTCAATATTGTCTTAGAGAAATAAGTAAACTGAAGGAGATCAAGATAACACAAAATAGAAAGGTTGTTGTTAACCCCTGACAATATCCAGCCTACCTCAAAGAGGATGATGAGCATCAAAGAACCTCCTTATGGAGATAGCTTCAAATTTTGCAAACAAGCCACTGGAAAAGATGTCCTCATTTCGACCACAAAGAGAATTCTGCCTAAAGCAAGGCAAGCTTATATGAAAAATATTTTTAAAATTAACAAAAAAGTATCTTTATTTGCAGAGGACATCATTGTATGCACAAGGGAACCTAGAAATTAAAACAGGAAACTCCTATAGCTAATAAACTCTCTGCAAAGTTCCAGGTAAAAAGTTATTACACGAAAGTCAGTAGCTATCCTACATACAAATGGCAAATGATCTTAAAGAGAAATTAGGGAAACAATACCTTTCACAATAGCCTCAAAAAGACCTTGGCATCACTCTAACAAAGTTAGTGAAAAACTTTTGTAATGAAACTTTAAGACATTTAAGAAATAAATTGAAGAAGATATCAGAATATAAAAGAGCTTCCATGATCATGGATGTGTAGACTTAAAAAAGCTAAAATGGCTATCCTATGAAAAACAATCCTCAGATTTAGTGAAATCCTCATTAATGTTACAATGCAAATTCTAATTACAATAAGATTCTTCACAGATCTTGAAAGGACAATCTTCAGCTTCATGTGGAAATTCATCCACATACACAAAACCTGGGGATACCTGAACCAATTCTGAGAAATAAAAGAACTTCTGGAGTTATCACCATCATGATCTCAAATTTTATTACAAAGCAATAGTAATAAAATCAGCTTGGTATTGTCATCTAAAGAGATATATTTTTCAATTGGATCAAATTGTTGACACATAAATGAATGAACATACCTGCAGGCACCTAATTTTTATAACGAAGCCAGAAATACACATTGTAAAACAAGAAGAAAACATTTTCCACAAATGGTGCTGGTCAAACTGGATGTCTGCATGTAGAAGTAACCAAATGGATCCATACTTATCACCCTGCCGAAAAATCTATTCCCAGTAGATCAAGGAAATCAATATGAGGCCAGATACATGAATACAATAGAAAAGAAAGTGAGGAATAGCCTTGAACTCATTGGCATATGAGAGGACTTTATGAACAGAATGCCATTAGCACAGACACTAAGACCAACAACTAGTAAGTGGGACCCTATGGAACTGAAAAGCCTTTGTATAGCAAAAGACACCATCAGACAAAGCAGTAAGCTACAGAATGGTAAAAGATTTTCTTAACCAACTACATATCAAATAGACAGATAATATCAAAAATATATAAGAATTCAAAAAGCTGAATTCAAAAACAACCAAATTAAAATTAGGTACAGATCTAAAGAGATAATATACGGCAGAAGAAACTCAAATACCCAAGAAGCACTTAATAAAATACTCAGCATCCTTAGCCAACAGGAAAATACAAATCCCAGTCACTTTTATACTTCATCTTACACCTGTCAGAGTGGCTAAGATCAATATAACAAGTGGCATCTCATGGTGGTGAGGATCTGATATAAGGAGAACACTTATCCACCGCTGTTAGGAGTGCAAGTTGTACAGCAACTATGGAAATAAATGTGGCACTTCCCTAGGAAGATGGGAATGCATTTACCTCAAGATGCAATATTCTACTCTTGGTTTATACACAGAGGTTGGTTCATCCTACTATAGTGACTTATTCAACCACATTTATTGATGCTCTATCCATAATAGCCAGAAATTAGGAATACTTTATATGCCTATCAATAGATTAGTGGATAAAGAACATGTGTCTGGCAAATGGAAGGAGCTAAGAGAAAATCATCCCGAGTTTTGTAAGCTAGACCACAAAATATAAATATAGTATGTATTTACTTATACGTGTATGTTAGATTTCATATCTTCCATATGCTGGTTACAGTCTCTATAACTACAGAGGCTAGTTAAAGAGTAAGGACTTATGTGGAGAGATGGATTCTCTAGGAAGGGAAAATAGAGAGTTGTGGGTTGTTGGGGGGAGAGCCTGAAAAAGAAGGATAATACAAAGAGGGGGAAGAGAAAGTAATGGGGTGAATATTGGAAGAGGCAACTAAAATCAAGATCCATTTGAGGGTATGAATGGAGTATCAAAATAGTAGAATCTTCCAAAATTACATACAAATATGAAGGTTATATATATGAAATCTCCAAATATTGGAGGGAAATTGTAGCCCTTCTGAACATCTCTTGTTATCAAATATAGAGTTGAGATTCAGGAATCAGTTACATCTAATCAGGTTGATGGCCAAGAGGGTCTGACACCACTAAACATTTCAGGATATTGCTGAGACTGTTGGTTTCTCTCCACAATTTTATGGTAAGGCCCTAGTCCTGAACACAGCACGCACACAACCTATTAAACGTGGAGGAATCAAGCTGATGCCTACCTAAAGTCTTCACTCATGCTGACTAGTATTCATGGTACTGGAAGGTCCTTCACATACTACCAAAGAAGAAATGTAAATAACAGTCTAGCTACAAAACCTTTGATTTACAAAGCTGACCTGCCTGCTAGATGTGGTTTTGCAATAGCGGCACAAAGCTTGTGGGACTAACCAACCAATAGCTAATTTGATAGAACCTATCTCAGTACTGTTCAGGCAGCCAACAACCTGAGGCTAGGTATTCCAGAGACCTAGAGGACATCCAAAAATACCCAGAGATCAATGTATTACTCAGGCATCACTAAAGAAGCTTTATTCTGCACCAGAGGAAAGTAAATACAGAGACTGACACCCAGGCAATGTGCAGAGGGTCAGACACCTTGGTGCACTATTTTTCTTTCTTTTTTTAAATTTTATTTTATTAATGTATTCATATTACATCTCAGTGGTGATCCCATCCCTTGTATCCTCCCATTCCTCCCTCCCTCCCATTTTTCCCTTACTCCCCTCCTCTACGACTGTGACTGAGGGGGACTTCCTCCCCCTGTATATGCTCATAGGGTGTCAAGTCTCATCAAATCCTTTCCTCAGGTATATGGGCACTCTGTGCAAATGGGTGTGGAAATATTTGAAGAGCCAGAGAATATGGAGGACATTAAATAAAAAAGGCATTTTTAAAAACAACAGCAGGACTGATACACATAGAAACATGCAGAGACTGGAAGCATGCACGGTCAACACATGTCTGGTCCTAATGGTCTCCTGCGATGAAAGTAGAAATGGACACAAATCAGCACCACCAGTTCAGATGCTCTCTCTAACTGATAACCACTTGCAAATGAAAAATTAGTTTTCCCCCCACAAAGTCTCACAGCGTATACAAACCACACTTAAGGCCGTGCCACGTGACCTGAAGTAGATAGATAGTCTACACAAACTGAACTCGATGGTATTTTTTGGGAGGATTTGTTTGTTTGTTGTCTCATACTTCTCTTTTTATTTTTGCCTACTGGATTTTTCTTATACATTTTGATTTCTGATTTTGTGGTTTTAATGTATTTCTGTGTTTGTGAATGTGTGTGTGTCTGTGTCTATGCATTTTTGTTCTTTTTCTTGGGCTCCTTCTTTGCTTTTTCCTTTATTTTGTCCTACTCATGTTTATTTCTTTTATTATAGTATTTGTTTTTTAGGTTTTTAGACACCTGTATGTTTTATTCATTCATTCATTTATATTTATCTATTGACTGATTTACTTTACAGCTTGATCGCAGGCCCCTCTCACATCTCTTCCCTATCCCAACCTTTCACTCCCCTTTCCCCATTCACCCATCTCTTTCTTAGAGACAAGGAGGTCCCAAAGGGGTACCAAATCACCCTGTCACTTAGGCCTCAAGTCCCAGCAGACCCATGTGCATCCTTTCTCACTGAGGTGAGACAAGGCAGCCCAGCTAGGTGAAAGAGATCCAAAAGAAGGTAAAACAGAGACAGCTGCTACTCCCATTGTTAGGAGACCCACAGGGTGACCAAACAGAACATCTCCTACATATGTGTAGAGGGTATAAGTCCAGCCCATTCATGCTCTTTGGTTGGTGATTAAGTCTCTGTGAGTCCCCATGGGCCCCAGGTGAGTTTACTCTGTAGGTCTTTTTGTGGTGTCCTTGACCTCTCTGGCTCCCTGTATCCTTCCTCCCATTCTTATACTAAACTCCTATAGCTCAGCCTATTGTTTGGCTGTAGGCTTCTGGATCTGTTTCCATCAGCTCCTGAATGAAACCACTCAGAAGACACTTATGTTAGGGCTTGTCCTGGCAGAAAATTCATATCAGGGCTAAGAGCATTCTCTTCCACTGATGCCAGACAAGGCAGCTCAGCTAGGGGAAAGCACTCCAAAGGCAGAAAACAGATTCAGAGACATCCCATACTGAATGTATGTTTTCTAATGATAGAGACATTAAAAAATGATGTGAATTTGAGTTGTTTTGAAGGTGGAAATAATCTAGATCAAGCTGAAGAAGGGAGACCATAATCAGACTATATTATATTTTAAAATCTATGTTCATTAATAAACTAATAATAAAATATGAAACACTTATTAGTGATGAATACAACTATAAAATATAGAAGGAATACATTATCTGACAGTGAGAAAGACTATAAAAAATATCTTAAAATTGTGTTATGTTTGTCACATAAAAAGGTAAACATTAAGGATTCTTGGACAGACTACAGTGGTAGAACACTTGCTAAAAGATTTTTAAAAATTTAATCTCAAACTTTAGCATTTTGAATGCATATTTCCTTTACCTTTGCTTTTTATGTTACCTGGCAGCAAATATGGTTTAAAAATAACCACCACACTAAGCAGCACCATATAAGTCTGTAACTAATGGTAAAATAGGCTATTCAGTTCATTAATTATATTATCATATTTTTTAAAAGGCTGATACTACAAATATTTTTCATTCTAAGGCAAAAGTATAAGTTTCTTTCCCAAAGAGGACTACATCCTACTATTGCTCTCCCTCTTCTTCCTCCTTCTCCTCTCTGTCCTCCTCCTCATATACTCCTTTTCTTCCTCCTCTTCCTCCTCCTCTTCTAGAAAATAGATGATTTCATTCAGTATATTCTGATCATGGTTTTAATAGATTCACTTCCTACTAGATTCTCCACTTTCCTCCACCTACCAACTCCATGCCTTCCTTCTTTCTCTTTATAACACAAATAGGCAAGTAAACATATATAAAGAATGAATCCAGAATTTCCTTGTTGATAGTTGAGCAGTATTCAATAGTGTAAATTACCACAGTACTTTATCCGTTCTTCAAATGATGGATATTTAGGTTGTTTCTAGGTTGTAGATATTCTGGGTATATTCCAGGGAGTGGAAAAGCTGGTTCTTGAGGTAGCCATATTCTCAGTTTTCTGAGAAAGCACCAGATTGATTTCCAAAGTTGTTGTACAAGTTTGTACTCCCATCAGCAATGAAGGAATGTTCCCCTTTCTCCACATCCTCACCATCATGTACTGTCATTTAAGATTTTTATCTTATCCATTCTGATGGGTGTAAGATGAAATCTCCAAGTTGTTTTGATTTGCATTTCTCTGATGACTAAGGACATTGACATTCTCCACAGTTGCGTGAGAGCAGAGACTTACTCTTACATGAACTCTGGTGCCTCATATTTGAGTACTTTCCCTTGGTGGGGAGGCCTGGGACTTAGAAAAAGGTTAAGCAGGCTACCAAGATGAGACTTGATAGGCTATGACCATATGGTGGGGAAGGAAGTCCCCTTCTGTCACAGACCTAGGGGAGGGGAATAGGGTGAAAGAAAGAGGGAGGGATGAATGGGAAGATAAAAATGGGGGATAACAATTGAGAGGTAATCTGAATAAGTTAAAAAAAGAATGAATTCAGAACAGAACATAAACAAACAAACAAACAAAAAACACAGAGAGAAGGTAGAAACACATACACAGACAGAGACAGAACACAGAAAACCTATAAACATACAACATTAGAAAACAAAGGACCAATAAAGGTGGAGGGTGGGCAACAAAAACATCCTAAGCAAATAAATTAACACCCTCCAAAATACCATTAAGTTCATCTTGAGTAGGTTATATTTCCTAAAAATTTTCTTTTTTTTTAAATTAATTTATTCTTGTTACATCTCTAGGTTATCCCATCCCTTGTATCCTCCCAATCTTCCCTCCTTCCCATTTTCCCCTTATTCCCCTCCCCTATGGCTGTGAATGAGGGGGATTACCTCCCCCTGTATATGCTCATAGGGTATCAAGTCTCTTCTTGGTAACCTGCTGTCCTGCCTTTGAGTGCCACCAGGTCTCCCCCTCCAGGGGAATGGTTCAAGCTAGAAATGATCCTAAAATTTTTAATGATACTGTTTTGTTCTCATATATTTAATGAAAGCACTTATGTTCTGACATATATATTAAGCATTGTAGAGCATAATTTATAATAATAGAATACAATCAAAGAGTTATCAATTAAAGTGACTGCTCTAGATTTTCAATCCCTCCCATTATCCAATTAGTGGATGACATAAATTAGAACATTATAATGGCATTTCAGAGTACTACTGCTGATAAAGATCATATATCCTTCTGAAGAGAAATAAAAACCAAAAATGTGCAACTAATAAAGTTAAGAAATCAAAATGTATTTCGGATTTTTTTTAAATACTTTTTTGGGAATGTAGAAAATTGCTTCGTCTTTCTGAGAATCATTTAACTGGAAAAATCAATGGGAAGAATAATATAAAGAAATATTTCACACAATCCAGATCCACAAATACAACTTCATCTATAATATTTTCTGATGAAATAAATTGGAAACATGACAAACAAGAGAAAAACCTTAGAATAAGTGAACATATGACACATGAGAAAAAGTGTGCAAGTGTATTGAAGAAATGTGAAAAAGAGCAATTCTCATGGTTATGCTACAGACCAATTGCTGAGACAGATCCTAGTAGGACCCAAGCATTGCAAAAGATTCATAGTCACCTCCTCATTCAGGAAACAAAATGCTAATGAAATTTTTATTCATGAATCTCAATTGTTGCAACTGAGTGATGATGCAGTAAAATACCATTTATCCTTATATAAATAATTTCCCTGTGCCCTGGTATATGTCTCTACTATCTTGACATAGCCTTCTGCAGTCAAAAGCAGAAGAAAGTTTAAAAGTCTCAGAAAAGAAGATGCCTGTTATTCTCCCTGAAGTGATATATATGAATTATATAGGTCTGCTTTCAGTTAGAATCAGAAGTTGTCATGTTGGAGACCTGTTGTGCCATTCACCTTTTATTTTTCTTTGACCATATTATACACATTTGTTAATATCAGGAAAATGTATATTTTATTTTTTTAATATATTTTATTAATTTATTCGCATTACATCTCAATTGTTAGCCCATCCCTTGTATCCTCTTATTCTTTAAAACATCATTTAAAATTGTTACAAAGAATCTATCTAACTCCAACAAAACTCCTTTAAAAATGCATTCCATCAGTCAATGCACACATGTAAAAGTTTCCTTTCAAATGTGTAATATTGTTTACTCAAATGTTTTTAATAGTTATTTATTTATGAATTTATTTATTCTATTTGCATTTATGACAGAGGAGGGCATCAAATTTCATTATAGATGGTCATGAGCCACCATGTGGTTGCTGGGAATAGAACTCAGGATGTCTGGAAGGGTGGACAGTACTCATAAATGCTGAGCCATCTCTCCAGCCCCACTCAACTGTTTTTATTTTATTTTATTTTATTTTTTTTTGTTGTTGTTGTTTTTTTTTTTCGAGACAGGGTCTCTCTGTGTAGCTTTCGCTGTCCTGGACTCGCTTTGTAGATGAGGCTGGCCTCAAACTCACAGCGATCCACCTGCCTCTGCCTCCTGAGTGCTGGGATTATAGGCGTGCGTCACCACCCCCAGCCCTACTCAACTGTTTTTAATAGTCACTTTGTTCTGAATAATATTAGATTGAGTGTTGGATTGATGACATTCATTAAACAAGGTCACACAATGGAATCCCTACCTTATTATATAAAATTTTTTATCTACCAAATTAAGGCTTTTATTTCAATAGTAAAAAGCTAAGGAAGAGAAAAACACATTTAATGCAGCCCATTTATGTAAGAAAATCTGGGAATTTACCTTTTGTATTTTTGAATACACATCTAAGAAACTAACTCATTCTCCTCTCTGCTATGGGGTGGCATAGCTGCATGTAAAGACACAGGACACTGTGAACATTTTACACATTAAGAAGTCAAACATGTTAATCCACTGCTTACCATAAACAAACACTACAATTCAAAAGCTTATTGGACTTTATTTTACAATTTGATTTGTAAACTGCAGCAAGTGTAGAATAACATTTTACCAAATAAATTAGCAGCAGATGGATAGAAGTCTTTTGTGTATAATTCAGTTGTGGCTTTTTATTATGTTAGCAAGTCTTAATAAACTGGTAGAGTGCTTACTATACACACCTAATGGAACATTTGTGAAAGTGCATTAGTTGTTAAATTAAGTGGCATACACAATGGAATACTCCTCAGCTGTTAAAAACAAGAAAATCTTCTTTTCTTTTTTAAAATTTATTTATTTTTTATTAATTTATTCTTGTTACATCTCAATGGTTATCCCATCCCTTGTATCCTCCCATTCTTCCCTCCACCCATTGTCCCCTTATTCCCCTCCCCTATGTCTGTTCCTGAGGGGGATTACCTCCCCCTGTATATGCTCATAGGGTACCAAGTCTCTTCTCGATAACCTGCTGTCCTTCCTCTGAGTGCCACCAAGTCTCCCCCTCCAGGGGACATGGTCAAATGTGAGGCACCAGAGTACATGAGAAAGTCATACCCCACTCTCCACTCAAGTGTGGAGATTGTTCTGCCCATTGTCTAGATCTGGGCAGGGGTTTAAAGTTTACCACCTGTATTGTCCTTGGCTGGTGCCTTAGTTTGAGCGGGACCCCTGGACCCAAATCTGCCAAATGTTCTACTTGTAGGTTTCTAGGACCCTCTGGATCCTTCTACTTTGCTATTCTCCCATGCTTCTCTCATCTACAGTCCCAATAAGATGTCCTCCCCTCTGTCCCAGTTTCCTGGTAAGGGAAGGCTTTCATGAGACATGCCCCTTGGGCTAGTATGCAGATATAAGTGAGTATATACCATTTGAGTCTTTCTGCTTCTGGGTTAACTCACTCATTATGATCATTTCTAGCTCAATCCATTTATCCACAAATTTCGTGAATTCCTTGTTTTTAATAGCTGAGTAGTATTCCATAGTGTATATGTACCACAGTTTCTTTATCCATTCTTCTACTGAGGGACACTTAGGCTGTTTCCATGATCTGGATATTATGAATAAGGCTGCTATTGAAATGTGTAGGCAAATGGATGGAACTAGAAAAGATCATCCTGACTGAGGTAACCCAGAGTCAGAAAGACACACGTGGTATTTACTCACTTATAACTGGATATTAGTGGAGTTCTCTGGGAGACTCCACCCAGCAGGGGATCCAAACAGATGTTCCCACTTGCAGACAGACTCTGTGATAAGAGTTGTGTGGAAGAGAAGAGTGTGTGTATGGAAGGACCTGGAGGGGTCAGGAGCTCAATAGGGAGACCATCAAGGCCTGCGGATCAGGACACCTGTGAGCCTGCGCAAATGAATGCACCAACCAAAGGCAATGCATGCAGAGAGCCTAGACCTCCTGTCTGCCTGTCTTATGTAGCCCATGGACAGCTCAATCTCCAAGGTTGCGTGTGTGGCAGGAACTGCCTTTGATATGAACTCTGGAGTCCCCCCGCTACCCTAGTCAGAGATCTAGGTGACAGTAACAGGGCAGAGCAGGGAGTGAGGATGGGAGTGGGAAAATCAAGATGTAATGTGAATAAATTATAATGCATATAAAATTAAAAATAAAAATTAAAAAAGAGAAGCAATATGCCAGAGACTTTTCTCAACTCAGAGACCTTATGTGCCTTTCTTGTACATAACACCATGTTTTAACTTTCCAGTGTTTATGCCTGTTGTTGCAATAAAATTAGAAATTAAATATCTTGTGGCAATAATTGTTATAATAAGGATAATCACTGACAAGTGCATAATTACTATGTTGAGTACTCTATATTAACAGAAAAATCTTTACAAAGACTGCTTTTGCTTTCAGGTTGAAATGTCAAAAAACTGACATTGAAAAATTTGCCTGGGGTTGGAAAGGTAAGTGGATTTGCCAAGGTTTGATTTGTCAAGTCAGATCTCAGAACTGGGGTCCTAACTCTCTACAGCAAACCACCTAAGATGTCTCAAAGGAAACACGAAAGTCAAGAATACCAATTTAGAACAAAAAGGGCAAACATTGCTGCACTCAGAGCTTGTAAACTTCCATTTCATTAAACGATGATGATAATGATATGAGCTCAGATCACTGCAGGATACATTTGATGTTAGGAAAATGCATGTTCAAAAGCCAGCACCAAATCTATACAGGGTAATTGGATCTTCTTGACTTTAAAGAAATTATATGCATTCAAGTCAACTGTTTGATACCAATTAAAAAGAAATCACAGAGATTATACTGAGAAATTAACTACAATACAAATAGTCACACAAGAAAGCCACTGGCAATTGTCTCTACTAGGAGTTACTCACTAAAATAGAAGACATTTCTTTATTCATCTTTAGGAATATCAAGAAAGATAATTCACTACTATTTGTAAGAGATGAGTCCATGTTTCTGCATGCACACACAAAAATATTACATACCTTATATGTTATCATAGTATACTATTGTATTTAGGACCATATTCCATCTTCACCTGCTAACAGGTGTTAATTAATTGAGCACAAATAAATTCAGTGCACACTAGACCCCATGAGATTTTTCCTACCATAGGTCTTTAACAGCTATTAATGAATTACTAGAGCATTTTTTTCCAAGTCAAGTAAATATATTTCTTCCTATTTTTCAACTGTCTTACTGCATGAGTTTATATTGCTATACAAAATATCTTGCTATGGTTTTAAATCACATCTCACATTTTATCTTATCATCAACCCTACAGCATTAGAGCGAGGATTATTATCTTTGTTGTTAATAGCTGTGTAAGCTGGAATACACAAGTGAATTGGCTTCCTTGAATTGCACAGCTAGGAGTGAGTGAAAACAACGGGTGATACTTGTTGGCCTAATTATATGTGTACTCAGGAATTAATAAGAGAATGCTAACATAGCAAATATTTTAAATTTAGTCCCACAAATATAAATTATAGCTCATATTCTTTCAGGTTTTCCAAAGTTCTAACTAGAAAATGGTCTTACACAGAAAGGAACACAGTGTTACACAGGTGAGAAAAACCAGAGAGCACCTGGGAATTTAAAAAATTGCACACGGATTTATTTACACATGCACATACACACAAGTGATAAGAAACATGTATGTGGTAGACTGGATGAGAATAAGAAATTTCTTCCAGGATGAAGATGAAAGGAAGGATGTCAGAGAGAAACAAACAAATAAACAAATATAGAAAACAAACAAAAACAAAACAAGGAAAAAGATAAAGGCCACGGAGAGTTTTCTATGATTAATTCCTGACAGACAGTTTTGAAAGATCACATAGATAGACAGACACACATAACCAGAGAGAAAATGATAATGAGAGCAAGAGAGCGAGAGTGAGCAAAGGAGAGAGAGAGAGAGAGAGAGAGAGAGAGAGAGAGAGAGAGAGAGAG
>OU015752.1:7732013-7762612 GCA_907169655.1 Acomys percivali
AGAGAGAGAGAGAGAGAGAGAGAGAGAGAGAGAGAGAGAGAGAGAGAAGGGGGAGAGAGAGAGAGAGAGCAAGAGTGCTGCATTCTGCTCTCTTGTAAACTCTCTGCCCAACCTAGAGCACTCAAAAGCAATTTCTAGATGCAAAGTTTTTAAAATGTGTTGATCACTCCTGTGAGATACACTGAAGATATAGAAAAAACAAAGAACAGATGAATCAGAGAGAATATAAATTTGAGAACAAGACAACATTTACTTTCTAATAAGGAAAGAATGCTTGATATCTTTCAGGCTTAGTAATGTTTTTTTTCCTGATGACTTGATAGATTCTTTAGAAAATATTTAGAGGATACAGATAAAAACCTTAATATGTGGGAAAATATTCAAGGGACAAACATAATAAATATAATGGGAACTAAGAAAAAACAGTAACCAGATGTATACCTTGATCAGAATAAGTTGTTTGAGTCCATTTGAGATTCTAGAAGAAAATGCGTGGGGGAAGAGTCTTGTAAACAGCAGTGCTGGTGCCCATTATGGTAAGGAGACAAGAGTGCTTTGAAGCCTCCTGCAGATTCAGCACACTGGGAATATGGCGAGGGGGTTCCTCCCAAAGAGCTGTAGTTTGCATGTATCCTCACATCTAAGACGGTCTGAGAAGCAACTTTGTGTCTCATTTGTCAGAATGTTTTTCTTATTCAGTAGGTCTCTGTTCTTAGGATCCCATCACCAAGGAAATGTATAACCTTTATAAACAATGTCTTGGAGGTTGAGATGTCAACAAGGTTTCTGGCATTACAAATTTGCCTACACTTCAGTGTAGAATTGCAGAAAAAAATGTACTCTTTGTTTTGTAAACAATGCAGTTTGAAAAACCATGCAGACCGTGTCCTAGAAAGGATATCCCACACTAATACTGTTTTACCTGCACAACAAGTGCAAAATTAGGTAAGCTGCCCTCCAATTTCTCATAGCACATACAGAGAGAGAGAGAGAGAGAGAGAGAGAGAGAGAGAGAGAGAGAGAATTTTAATCAGAGAGCATTATATTTTAAAATTGCTAACATTTAAGTGATGAATTATGAAAGTGAAAAATTGACTCTACAGTATTGCTATAATTTATACAGTTTTATTAAAACATGAGTTACAAATTCTATAGTCATTAAAAATATTGATGTTCACAAGTGTATCTGAAACTTTGTGATACGTAAATAATTTAATTTGTGAGGAAGAGCCTAAGGATAGAGGTTTCTATACTGAAGACATTTTCTTGAGACATTAGAGAGAACCCATTGAATAGATGAGCCTCCAGGCAATCGTTTGGACAGAAATAATACATGATGCATTATACTCTGACAGTCAGTGGCATTTCAGGTTGTAAAACGGTCTCTGAAAACCAAAAGCAGCTAAAGACAGCAGCAAGTGACAAAATGACATTCTAGCCAAACATCTTAAAAATGACAAACTTTGTTGGCATATTTAATGTCCTGCAAACACAGGTCAGTCCACTTCTGTTTTGAATATGGACATGAGTGACTGTTATTATGTGTGAATCTACATACTGCATATACAAAATATTAGCTACAGTTTTCTACCAATAGACCATGACATTAGATCCCAAATATACTTAACAGTATTTATTAGTAACATAAACAAAATGGTATTTGAATTCACTGACTGATGTTAGTATTAAGATAGTAATTTTTATCTATGGAAAGATCTATGTGATCCATATGTCTAGTTGATCTAAATACATATGGGGCTGTTATATTTTCATTAAATTCAAATTAACTTTCAGGTAGATCATAGAAAAAGGCCTTCCACCAATTTTAATAGTTACTCTCTGCTCTGGAACGACAGAGTCAAGATGAAGTCACTAGAGTTAAGAGAGTCTTTCCTGATATCTCCTGTGGGGTAAAAGGAGGAAAATGACTGCTCTTATTTAAGACGAGGGCAATGTGGCACTGTACTGTCACATTCTGTGATTTTAGAGACCGTATTGGACTGCCAGTGTATATAATAAATATACCCACTTTCTTGGACTGCCATTACAGAATGTCAGAAGCAGATTATACAAACCAACAGTGACTTTTGCCCTCCATGTTTTAAAGACTAAAAAGTCCAAGATGAAGGAGGAAAGACTTTTGTATTCCTCTGTGGCCTTCCTTGTTGTTTTGAAGATGGGCGTTCTGTGAGTTTTCTGCTGCTATGACCATAGTACCTGACAAAACAACTCAGTTGAGTAATAATTCATTTTTAGGGCATTTCTGGTGATTGTAGTGTAAAAAGATCAGCAGTAGGAGCTTGTGACAAGGTCTGCTCACACAGTGAAGGACCACAGAGAAAAGAAACTGAGACTAGGAGTCAAGTGGAACTTTCTGTGGGCTTCACTTAAGGATGTCCATCTACCAGCTATACCTGTCTCCCAGATTCCCTCAGTCTCCTCAGGGTCAGAGAACGTTGTAGAACTGGAATAGGGTACAGTTGCGAGAAACAGAAGGTCAAGATTCAGAGACTTTGCTATGAGATTGTGTAACCTAGGAAAATCAGAAGCTACACCCATAGAGTCTCACCAACATGTCCTCATAAGCATGCGATGAAGAAGGACAACAACAGAAATGTGGTTTGGGAAATGCCCACAAGGTGTCAAATCTACAGTAAGAACTACAGGAAAGTAAGGAATATTGAGTGAATAAGAAAGTCTTCTTCAGGGAAGACCACATTGATTGATTATCCAGGACCAAATCATCAGTTCTGAAAACATACATTCAAGTAATGTTATACAGACTGAGCAGATTATATTTAGAAATACAATGCTGTACATATACATATATGCATGTAAATACACTGGTTTAAAACAGATCATTGGGGGTTGATGGAAGGAAAAGGAGTAGAGAAAGAAATGATATAATGATATGATAATCTCAAAAAATAATAAAATGAAAAAAACCCTCTGATATTGGGGAGAACCATTCCAAAAACACTAGTTGGGGTGCTCTCTTCTCTCTTGGCTGGACTTTGTATTGTCTACAGTCTAACACTTCTCAAGCAGAAACAATAAAATTAAATTGGAGCCTAGTGATTGATCACAAAAGCAATTAGCTATTTAATAGCCCTATGTCTAGACATGAACACATTGTAAAGAATTGGCTAAAGTACACCTTCCAAATATGAGAGGCACACATTTCTTCCCATAGCCATAGGCTACTCATTAAGCTAGAAGAACATGCCCAGGGTGACAGAACCTAATTTAAACCAGCTATAAATCATATCATAGTATGCCTATGTCTTAAAACTGGGGACTATGCTGCTCAAAATGCTAGAAGAAATACATTAATATTTTTATCATAAAGAGAAGATAAATGTATGAAGAGATAGTGATATACAAACTAATGATTCTGCGAGTCCATACATTGATACAAGGTACTGCAGTAATATGTGAAATTCTGTGCTATTATTTATCATGTAAAATGAACTTATCTGTAGAGCAAGTCTTACTAAATACTGCTGGCCTTGCACATATTGAGTTTCTATATATTTGTCCACTCAACAAACTGACTAGAATGTACTAATGTGTCAGGAGGTGATATTTTGGACAAAGATAAACCACATATATAACTATAGTTTCATGAGATTATATTACATTTACAGGCTAGTCATATTACTATCTATGCTCACTCGGTGATATTTACAATGACACAATCTGATAATGACACATATCTCTGACTGTATCCCTACCACGAAGCCATGAGTGATTACAACTTTCAAAGCATGGAAGACTTATTGAGCAATGCTCTCAAACATTTTTTTGAATAGGATTACTATGTTGTACATTATAAATAATGTAGCGATTTTGTTTATTAAACATTATTTAATTTTGTGTGTTTTGAATGTTCACGGCATTATGTACCATGACACACTTGAGGAGGTCAGAGGACAACGTGAAAGAGTCACTTTATACTTTCCAATATGGGGGTTCCTGCACTAAACTCAGGTCATCAAGCTAAGTGGCAAACATAGTTACTCCCTGAGCCTTCTAGGCAATTCATAGGGATATTTGAAGTTATTTAAGGGGCTGAGAGTACATGCAAACACCTTGTTGCTGTCTATAAAGGTTTGGAACCTCCAGACTTTTGGTATCCTTGGTGTGGGACTCTAGGTGAGAGAAACATGAGAGAATGGGGAAATAGGAAGATCCAGAGGGTCCTAGAAACCTACAAGAAGAACATTATGATGTGCAGACCTGGGCCCAGGGGTCCTGCTCAAACTATGACCCCAGCCAAGGACAATACATGCAGTAAAATTCAAACCCCTACCCAGATCTAGCCAATGGACAGGACATTCTTTACAGTTGAGTGGAGAGTGGGGTCTGACTTTCACATGAACTCTGGTGCCTCATATTTGACTATGTCCCCTGGATGAGGAGGCCTGGTGGCACTCAGAGGAAGGACAGCAGGTTACCAAGAAGAGACTTGATACCCGATGAGCATATACAGGGGGAGGAGGTTCCCATCAGTCATGGTCATAGGGGAGAGGAGTAGGGGGAAAATGGGAGGGAGGGAAGAATGGGAGGATACAAGGGATGAGATAACAATTAAGATCTAATATGAATAAATTAATAAAATATATGAAAAAATCAATTCATATTCAGATATTCTATGTCAAATACATATTTTCACACATATTTTACATTTTTGCACAGTGTGTTTGTCTCTAAATAGCAAACATTACAAATTACTGATAATTACCATTCATAAGGAAGTGATTAAAATAGGAGATTCTTCAGACCTCTATTTTCCCTACATTAAGTTGATTATGTGTGTAAAGAATAGCTAATACATCATTCTATACTTTGGGCCAGTACATAGATATACACAAAATAAACTATTGCATGGTATTGTGTTCATATTTATATATTGCATGCTAATTTATTGAATCAATTCAACTAGGATGAGTTTTCTAATATCAAATATTGTCAGCACTACATACATTAGGAAAACACAATGAATAAAACGTCAGCTGTACCGAAGTTTTTGCCTTGACTAGTTAGTTGCCAGCATTGTGTTCCGTAGAGCCTTACATTTTTAGTAATTAATTTATTAATTCACTTTACATCCCTGGTTGTACGTCCCACCCTCATCTCCTAGAGTCTCCTCTCTCCTTCCTTCCTTAGTCTACAAGAGGAAAGATTCCAACACTTACTGTCTTACTAATACATGACGCTTAAATATTGTTAAACATTTTGGGGGGACATAATTTGTCACTATTATATAAAACTGTTTTTCACTCTTTTTACACAAAACATTTTCTTCTAGGCAATAACGTTTTGTGTGTAGCTCTATGGTGTGGTGTGGTGTGTGTGAATATGTGTATGTGTGAATGTGTGTGTGTATGTGTGTAAAGGATTCAGAAAAAAGAAAACTTAAATACAACTACTATAAGTATTTATTCTGCTCAAGACAAGTACAATGATAAGCAATAAGTCTTCAAAACTGTTTGCTGAGTAGGTAAATCATAGACAAAGAATAGAAGGTTCAGTCTTACTCTTTTTTATTGTCCTTTGAGATACTTCTTTTGTAGAGGGGCAGCTACCTTTTGTATGTCTAGAAAATATATTTTACAATCCACACATTTTTACCATCATAGCAGTGCATTCTAATGAATTCCCTTTCCTTCTAAATGGGGATTTTACAGCCACAAATGTCTTCAAGGAGTAAAAATAATGGTCTGACCTGACTTGATAGATGAGGAAAAAGATGCAGATCCATTCAGAATATTATTTTATCTGATATACTGGTATATTAATCTTTAATGGCAACAGACAGACAGTAAAGGTTGCAGAAGGTTAGACAGTAATCAAAAAATGCATATTTAATCAGATGAATTCCATTCAGGATCCTGCCAAGAACTGCTTTTACTCTTATATAATATTAATGGAACTCATGGCTGCTATTGTAATCAATTTCAGTAGTCATTAAAAGAATTACCATGAGGCAAGAAATGAAGTTGTAGGTTCAAAGAGGGTGCATTTAGCAATCATTTGAAATAATAAGAGGCTGACTGGCTTTGCAAGAACAACATACAAGGCCTGAAACAAATGGATGGATTTTGATATTCATAAAATATTGTAAGTACATGCATCAGAAGAATCTGGAGATTGAGCACTTCCTGATTTGACTCTTGTCCTTCCTGGTAAAGTAACCTGTACAGCATGACACTGCACTAGACCCTGTACTGTTTGTGCAAAGCATTCTGTTTCTAGATTCTTGGTAACTGAGATTCATAGAAAGTAGAGATTTTTTTAAATGTTGAGAAACATGTCTGAAACCATATAGGATTTACAAAAATAGCATTTTCTTAAAAATCACTTTATTTGTTTAACCATAGAACATATATATAAAAGGAAAGTATTTTGTTCTTGGTTTACAGTGTTTCACACCACTTAAGCATTTGTCCTGACCTTAGTAACAAATCATATTATTCATGACTATAAGTAGAAAATGCTTCCTATTTAATACCTTCTATTAAACATTTTATCAGAAATGAAAATTTTATTTTAATGTAGCCATCTCCTCATAAACTGATTGGTTCTTAGCTAATTAACCCACTGTGAATAGGGATTGCCATCTGGCTGACAAAGATGCCTCTATGTCATAATATGTTAATGAGTAATAATAATCAATAAGGAAATTAAAAAGGATATCTTTTGACACTATCATTTCTATGAAGTGAAATATTACCCCAGAAACCTTAAAATATAGTTGAGCTTATATGTCTCACATACATACATACATACATACATACATACATACATACATATGTGTGTATCTTAAATATATACTTTACATATAATAAATATTTACAATAACATTTTGTTAGTAGCTTTTAACTATTAGTTGTTCTCTTTTACATTATACATACAGCAAAATTAAGGTTCAATATGTGTAGTTACCAATCAAGGAAGTATTTCTAGGCACTTCTATTTAACTGGATGTAAAATGAAAGGTGAAGATAAAGCCAAACCATATGGGCCACAGCAAGCATCAATGATCACTTGTTGGATGTTTTCAGTTCCTAATCTATAGTGAAGTGATGCAGGTTACAAAGAGAGAGTTGATGAAGACTGTTGAAGGATTATATTACAAGATCTGAATCTATGGATAACTCCTAAAAAAAAAAAACAACCATGGACATGAGTTTTCTGGGTATGGTAGACAATTAAATATCATCATCATCACTAGATTTCTTACATGTTCTAAATCCAAAACCAATGATTAGCAAAAACTTGTGAGTGAAAAAGCATATATTGTCAAAAACTATCTATGACACATCATTTTGACTACCAATGTGAATTTCCAGACCACTACTTCTAGCTGGAAAGAAGAAGTGATGACCTGACTTATATATGTTGGATTAAATGCAAGTTATTGTTATTTCCCTCAATTTTAATAAAGCAAATAACAGGCAAACAAAAATGATCACAGAGCATACTTGATTTATATATTTCTTTTGTTGTGAAATATTTTTTTCTAAGCAGCTCATGTATGTTTCTTAAGATTTTTTACTCTAATATATCCATTTTGATAGAAGTCTAAGGTGATAAATGTTAGCATCTGAGGCAATTTATTCAATTTGCATTCAGTATGCTAATGTCAGACTGTATGGTTTTAAGTAACTTTTCCAGATCCACCCCAGCATTTTTCCCCACTGGATTCCTTATTGGCAGGGACTCCAGCTATATTTGGAATACAGAGGAGAGTAGTTAGTGATAATTCTGTTTCCATAGCATGACCAAATAGTTTGGTGGACACAGCTGTAAAATGTATAGCCTTCCATCTACAATTGTTTTTTCTCCAAAACCATTCACCCTGTAGTTTATTTTGAACTAGTAACATCTTTTTTCCTTCTAATGAATAACTTCTGGCTAGGAGAGTTTCTACTCTGTGATTTGAAAATCACAGTATTTCTTAATGGGAACTAAATCAATGTGTGCCCACATCCACATTAAAATTAGGACTTCAGAAGATTTCAATGGTTTCTAAATGTCTGTTATGAAAAAATAGCTATCCATTTGCCTCCAAGTTGCTGTTGGATTTTAAGGAAATATGTTAGTGAGGTATGTAAATAAAATGTACTTGGGTGAACTATACTAACATTTGTAGAAAAAACTTGCTCGATTCACATGTTAATAAAAAGTAAATTGAAGAACATCAGATTATCATTCTCTGAAGAAAGGTAGATTTTAATACCCTCCTTCTCTGCCTCTGCTATTTATTCTTTTCTTTATGTATTTTAGTTTTCCAGAATACTGACTTAAAAATACACCCACATCCTCAGACTTTATAGATCCAATCCAGATTGAAGTCAGCATTGGTGGGCAACCTATTGACCTCACAATTTTTCCCTGATGTCATGTAACATAGCTCTCCTGAGGTCAGTGCTGATGAATGCAGTTGACAAAGTCTCTAGGCTCCAAGAGAAGGCTGATTTCTCTAGTGAATGACTTGTTTTTTGGACTCCATCACCATCTGTTACAGCATCTATCCATAGGTCTGTGCTAGTCATTGCATGTATAAGACTCGGGAACAATCTAGTCGATGGCATTCTTGTAACTATGAAACTATGTTCACTGCTACTAATACTGGACATTCATACTAGACAAGATAGTAAAGAGTAATATGTTATTTGGTTGCTGTGATGACAGGCACTATGTCAGTTTGAACGCATTTATGAAAAAAACAGAGTTACCAGTAATGCGTAGGAGTCACATGAAACACCAACCAAGGACCACGCATGGATTGTAACTAGTCCCCTTACACAAATGTAGCTGATGGGCATCTTGAGATTCATATGAGTACCCTAGTAAAGGTAAAGAGGTATGTCTCTGACATGGATTATTTTATCTGCTTTTCAATCACTTTTCCTGGCATGCTGCCTTGCCAGGCCACCTGGGTAGAGGATGCTCTCAGTCCTGATGTGACTTACTGTGCTGGGGTGTGTTGGTGGGGGAGATTCCTCTTTTTTGGGTAGGGTGGGAGTTTATAGGGGGAAGAAAGATGGAGGGTGAGACCAGAAGGAGAGGAGAAGGAAGGGGTTATGTTCAAGATATAAAATAAACAAACAAACAAGCAAACAAATAAGTACTTCCCCTTGAAATAACTTAAAACCAAGAGTGTCGAATTTCAGTTTACTACTTCTCTGTCCCTGTGTATCACATCATTCCCTAACAAAGGGCCTCTGTATTTATTGAATATCACAGAAGTAAAAAATGATGGAGAAAGGGGGATACTTTACAGAAAAATATCACAAGATTTAAGATGGGACTGTTACTGACTGTAACTGACCAAAACTGATCCAGATAATGAACAATGCTATCAAGCTATATGCATATGCTACTTTCAACATTTACAGCAGATGTTCACTTTAAAAAGCCATTTTGGCCCTTTTTTATGGTGTCAGATTATTATTATTATTATTATTATTTGAATTATTATTTGAATTATTGTTATTATTACTGTTGTTGTTGTTGCAGTTATTATTATTCATTAATATTATAGCACACATGTGCATATACCTGAATTACTCTTGGATCAACTTCATGGAGGAGGAGTATATAATTTATGGTTACTTATGAACTAGCTTGTGTGGAAAAGCTGATTATTACACTGGAAGTCCAAGGAAAGTAAAGCTGGTTGTTACATTGTTCTCTTAAAGGCAGGTTAAACAGACAGACTGAGTACACAGTAGGAGTTTTCAGTATTGAGTGACATGAAGATATTTTATATATTTGGTTGTGAGCCTAGACAAATTTGCAGCCTCCTTGAAGGTAAGAGATATTTTTTTCATAATATTGCAGCACTGGAAGGCAGGACTTTGCCTCAAAACTTAATGTTTGGCTGACGAAACCTATCATTCAATCCAAATGGGTCCATGAACAACCCAGCACTCACAGATGGAGCCTCTGAAACATCCTTTTTGTCAGAAAGAAGCAATGCTCATGTCTTCCAGATATCTGTTCCATTCAGTTTCAACCATTGATGGTGGCAAGGATCTTAGGCCATGATTCTCTCAGCAGTCAATAGGCCATAGACTGTCATGGTGTTAGTCCAGGCCATCACTAGGTGATCTTAGTAGGCTGTGAGTTCAGAATGTCAGGTGCTAGTATGGTATTTGTGGTACAAGAGAGGCATTGGAGACTGGGGCTGGTGTCTTCAAACTGACTGTTGCAAACTTTGCGGAGTTCTATTGTCTGATTGCAGGTTACTGGCTTGCCTCTGACCCGGGAGAGGTTTGTGGGATCTCAGTATACCTGGTGACAGTTCTTAATGTGCACGCAGAACAATGCACTTGCTGGACATTTGAGGGGAAGCTAGGCTCTCATTGCTCTCTAGTGATGAAAACAATGGCTGCATACCAACATAAATCTCTCGGTAAGCAAAGTTGTAGGGTACCATCTACCGAAGAGACATCAGAAGTGACTGTGAACTCAAGCCAAATGGTGTTTATATGATTTCTGGGAAATGGGTCACATAAATTGAAATTAGGAGGAAAAGAAGAATAGCCTAGTTGTTCCCTGTAAGGATCAAGCTGCACGTCAACAAGTACTACAAATTTCATGGCACCACAGCTCAGTTATTCTCAAAGTAGGATAAATTGAACAAAGAATAACAAGGAGGATGAACTCCATTCTCACATGGAAAAATGTTAGTTTGCTTCAGAAAAAAAAATCAAACAGTCTGTAGAAGAACAAAGAAAACTGCCTTAATACTCTGAGAGAGTTGAAGCAATAAAAACTTCCAGATCCTTGTCACTGAAGCAGTTACTTGCATTTCAATACATATACTTGCATTTACTTGCATATGATTTACTTGCATTTTAAAATTCCTTGAGTATAATTTTCAGTTCAAGGTTTCAAAGAGGAAATAGTTGTGTCATTTGGACTTAAGAAAATGTTGAGAGTGCCAACAAGTATAAAAGGTTCATTTAATGACTTCCACATGGCCAACTTATCAAATATAGAGTACCATCAAAAATAATAAAGGGCAACAAGTTTCAATAGCCTCCACATAAGTTTAAGCATAGAATATCATAAACAAGACCTCATCTGTTAAAAAGACAGACAAGAATCTCATGGCAGCAAGAGGAACCTCACTCAGGTAAAACCAATGGTTGTTATCAGTTGGCTGGAGAGATGGGTCAGTGGTTGAAAATGTACATATTTTTTCTGCCAAGAACCTGAGTTCGGCACCCAGTACCCACATGAGTTAGCTCACAACCACCTGTACCTTTTGTTTCAAAAGATCTTTGGCTCATATACACAAACGGACATCAGACACATACACACATAATTAGTAAATAGTAAAAGTAAATATTTCTAAATTAAGAATGACGTATAAAAATAAAGGGCAATTTTTGAAGAGGTTAAACATCCTGCATATTATGGTTACATTTTTAGTGGGAATGCAAATTAGAAAACCAAATATGGCTTTCATGGGACGCACCCCTTGGGCTAGTATACAGATATAAGTGAGTATATAGAGTCTTTCTGCTTCTGGTTTAACTCACTCATCTCATGTACTCTGGTGCCTCACATTTGACCATGTCCCCTGGAGGGGGAGACCTGGTGGCACTCAGAGGAAGGACAGCAGGTTACCAAGAAGAGACTTGATACCCTATGAGCATATACAGGGGGAGGTAATCCCCCTCAGGAACAGTCATAGGGGAGGAGAATAAGGGGAAAATGGGAGGGAGGGAAGAATGGGAGGATACAAGGGATGGGATAACCTTTGAGATGTAACAAGAATAAATTAATAAAAATATAAAATAAAAAATTAAAAAAAAAGAAAACCAAATATGGGAAATGTCCTGGAACATCACCAAAAGATAAAATTATTGTAATTCAGCAATTCTACTAGTGGGTAACTCTGTGAAGACACTGTCATCAGCATGCCAAAGAGGCTGCTAAGCTCCCTTGTGTAATACAACACTGTTTATAATCGTCAAGAAAGGAAAAGAATTTAAGTACACAATCTATAGATACATAAAATAATACATTTTGAATAGAATGTGGGATACAATTGTCATTTATAAACAAATGAAAGAGTGTCATTTGTGAGCACAAAGATAGAACTGGAAATTGCTATGTTAAGGGGAAAAAAAAAAAAGCAAAATTACAAAAGCCAAAACTCTTGTGACTGAACTCAGGAAGGACTGAAACACAGAGATCTCACAAACAGCAGTAGAATGGTAGTCACAAGAGGCTGGGCCATGGCTTGAGGAAGGATGGATAAAGGTGGATTGGTATTTACAAAGAAACAGCTATATAAGCTTTTTAAAACTCTGGCGTGCACTTGTATAAAAAGGTGATCACAGATAATAAAAACAAATTGGAAATTTCTTTTTTTAAAATTTTTTTAATTAATTTATTCTTGTTACATCTCTATGGTTATCCCATCCCTTGTATCCTCCCATTCTCCCCTCCCTCCCATTTTCCCCTTATTCCCCTCCTCTATGACTGTTCCTGAGGGAGATTACCTCCCCCTGTATATGCTCATAGGGTATCAAGTCTCTTCTAGGTGACCTGCTGTCCTTCCTCTGAGTGCCACTAGGTCTCCCCCTCCAGGGGACATAGTCAAATATGAGGCACCAGAGTACATGAGAAAGTCAAATCCCTCTCTCCACTCAAGTGTGGAGACTGTCCTGTCCATGGAAATTTCAAAAACATTCAGGAAATAAATTTGAACGATTTTGCCACAAAGAAATGACACTGGGAGAATAGCAGGTGTCTCGGTAGTCATGAGCACATATCGTTCTTGTAAAGGACCTGACTTTGTTTCCTAACACCCACACTGGGAACCTCAAAAAACTTTATAAACTCCAGCACCAGGTACCCCAACACTCTCTTCAGGCATCTTCAATTACAAGTGTACATCCTAACACACACATACACGCACACACATAGACACACACACACACACATACACCAACACACACACACACACATACACACACACACACACACACACACACACACACTGAAAGGTTTTTAGAGAAGATATTGGTTAAATTGACTTAAACAGTGAAAATGTAGCATATACATATACATTAACTACTACATGAAATTCAATAATTTTGTACAGATTTAAAATGTGATTTGTGTATTGTATATGAGTAAATTTAATTCTAAAAGTTAAATGGATTGAGCTAGAGATGATCATAATGAGTGAGTTAACCCAGAAGCAGAAGGACTCAAATGGTGTATACTCACTTATATCTACATATAGCCCAATGGGCATATCCCATGAAAGCCTTCCCTTACCAGGAAACTGGGACAAAGGGGGAGACATCCTATTGGGACTCTAGATAAGAGAACCATGTGAGAATAGCAATGTAGAAGGATCCAGTGGGTCCTAGAAACCTACAAGTAGAACATTATGATAGGCAGATTTGGGCCAAGGGGTCCTGCTCAAACTAAGGTACTAGCCAAGGACAATACAGGCGGTAAAATTTAAACCCCTATCCAGATCTAGCCAATGGACAGGACAGTCTCCACACTTGAGTGGAGAGTGGGATATGACTTTCTCATGTACTCTGGTGTTTCACATTTGACTATGTCCCCTGGAGGGGGAGACCTAGTGGCACTCAGAAGAAGGACAGCACGTCATCGAGAAGAGACTTGATACCCTATGATCATATACAGGGGGAGGTAATCCCTCTCAGGAACAGTCATAGGGGAGGGGAATAAGGGGAAATTGGGAGGGAGGGGAGAATGGGAGGATACAAGGGATGGGATAACCATAGAGATGTTACAAGAATAAATTAATAAAATAAAATAAAGAAAGAAAAAAAGTTAATAGAATTAAACTGTGTCTAGAAAACATTGTATTTTCTATAAGTTCATTAATATTATGCCATCATTAAATGTTTTATGGGTTCTAGGGATTTGCAAGCACATAGTTTAAAATTAATACATGTAAGCATTTTGATTTCATCTTTCATCAGAGAAGTATAATGAATTTTCTGTTTGAATGATTCCATTTCGTGAAATGATTAATATAAATATTACCGTTTTCATATCAGAGAAACACAGCTGGTTATCCTCACAGCTTCAAATTAATGTTCCTTACACACATGCTGTCCATGATGAATGTATCATAAAGCTTACAAATGATTTCAATTAAATTACATTTCCTTAAAGCAAATCTGATCTCATCATCTCATCACCTCAGAAAAGGCCACTAATACCTGTGCCACAGGACAAAATTTAAATTAGTGTCTACAAAGAATAAGTGATAAATATCCAGGACAGTATTTCAGTGTTTGCCATCTATTAACATAAAATAACAGGGAGGTGAAGACTTCAGAGTGGAAGACTTCAGGGAAGTTTCTCAATGATATCAACACTCTACTCCAGTTACCTCTCTTTGAATATCAATTACCCTTTAAATAATATCACACAATAATCAGAAGTTTATCTTTAATTAGCCATTGAGTGAATAATTACTAACCTTCATGAAGAATTTTTATAGAAAGAAGACTTCAAAAAAGCTTTTCAAAATAGAAATGATTTTGAAAAAAAATATACTCCTTTATCATGAAATTCATTGATTATTCTACAATGAATATCCAGTGTTATACTTTACAATAATGGTAGGTTTTCCTGAAGAGATATTTATATATTCAGGGGTAGTAAGGTGGCTCAGCATGCAATGACTCTTTCTGAGAAGTCTGACAGTCTGAATTCAGTGCTTGTCACCACATAGTTACAGAAATAAACTGAGTCCCATAAGTTGTCTTCTGATGCCCTCCATACACTCAAAAAGACACGCACACATGCGCTTGCATGCACGCACGCACACACACACACACACACACACACACACACACACACACAAATACACACATACACACCACACCAAATCTTTAAACAAGTTCATTTAAAAATATACATTTAGGACACTTGAAACGAACACAGATGTATTTCTTAAGGTAGAGGAGACAATAGCTGTTATAAGGAGTATGGAAGAGTCTCAAGCCCATGTGATTCATGAACACCAGATTACTTTTTTATTTATTTTCAATTTATTCATTTTACATCCTGATTGTAGCCCCCTCCCTCATCTACTCTTGGTCTAGCCCTTACTCCCTTTTCCCTCTCCACCCTCCACCCTCAGAAAGAGGAAGCCTTTGTCCCCTACCCTCTAACCCAAGCCTATCAAGTCTCATCTGAACTGCCTGCATCCTCTTCCTTTGTCACATGGCAAGGCTGCCTGCCAGGGGGAATTTATGAATGAGTGGACAAGAGAGTCCATGATAGAGGCATCCCCTTCTTGCCATATTATGGGACCCACATGGAGATTGTGCTGCCTATCAATTATATCTGAGGAGGCATCTAGGTCCTCTCCATGCATAGTCCTTGCTTGGAGCATCAGTCTCTGCAGGTCAGCCTGGGCCCAGATGTGTTGTCTCCATTGGTCACCTTGTGGAGCTCCTGCCTACTCCTGGTCCTTCTATGCCCCAACTATTCCATAAGATTCCTTGTGCTCTGCCCCAACGTTTGACTGTGAGTCTCAGCACCTGCTTCCATCCTATTCTGGGTGGAGTCTTCAGAGGACCTCTATGATAAGCTCCGTGGACTTGGCAGTAAAAAGACAGTGATTCATTTGGCCACCCTCATGGTCTTAAACATCCATCATTAAAGTATAACCAGAATTGAATTTGTCAGTATGTTTCTCTAACAGTCCAAGAGGCTGCAGTTCACAAACATATTTAACAATATAAGATGTTTTGTGAACAACTATTTTTCTCTTATGATTTTTAAAATTTATTTTTAGATTTGTTTTATCTCATGTGAGTATTTTGTCTGTCTGTATGTGCTTGATGCCTACAAATGTCAGAGCTCAGAAGAGATGCTCTGGACTCAGAGTTACAAATGGTTGTGAACCACCATACGGGTACTGGGCTTCATACCTATGTCAGCAATATAGTAGCCAGTGCCTGTAAGTCTCTTCAACTGCATGACTCTCTTTTTGATATATATTCCAGATACAAAACACGGCCTTGGTTTAATTCATCACCTCAGTACCTGCTTGTAATAAAGAAAAATAGGCCTATCTTCTCAAATGCTGATGTCAAATCTTTTAAAAAATGTAATTCCCTACTGTGTAACACTGTCTCTTTTATTGAAAGAGTACTTCTCAGAACTCTAATGTGTCCTATTAAACCCTGACTGCCCATGTTTCCAGATTAAAGAAGGCTACCATATTCCTCATTGTCAAATATACAGGTGTGGGGAAATTATTCAGAATACCCAAGAGGTGTCCCTGTGACATTGCTGGATCATCCTATGAAAGAAAGAGCAATATTTTACTTTTTTGTTTAGATGGCCAATTAGATATTGATGCCTGAGTTGATATAAGCAATGGAATCTGATTCCATTGAGTTTTGTCCCATAATGTCCACTCCAACTGTACATTATATTTGTTACATAGGCAGAAACATCTATTGTTAGTAAAGCACTGTCAATAGGACAATTATTTTACTGACTCTTCTTATAAGGTTTTCAAGTGTCTGGTATGAAGATGTCTGATGGAATAAAGAAATAATTGGAATGTTCCACTTTGAATAGTTAAACAAACTATGTCAGCCTATATGTAGAAAAATTATTTTCTGACCTTATTCTTCCACAAGGCTCTAGAACGTGTTTCAACCATCTGAAAAAATTACAATTCATCTTATTACACAAGACTTACATTAATCATACTCTTGAAGAACTATCTTTATTAATTTATCTCCTAATGGTCCACATGAAGTTGAAATCAGAGAGACGCAATGGCCACCCTTTAAACTCACTCTGGCCAGTAAAAAGCATCTCAAGCTGCTGGGCCAAAAACCAGCTGTCCTTATGGTGTACATATTGTAGTGTACATCAGTGGAAAAAACTCAGAAGTCTCTAGCTAATGCCTACTCCAAAACCTTTCTAAGGTGTTTTAGGTGGATTTTTATATGTTTTTTTCCTATAAAAAAGACCAAACTTCCCAATTATCTTCTTAACTGCACTCTCAGTAGGAATTATATTAATATCAGTTTAACTTTTTGTGAGTTACAAATTCTACCTTACCCACTGAGGATAGATATTATGAGCAAATAGCTATGTTATAAAATACATCTTCCCCATTGCTTAAGTATCATGTTGGCAACTCATGAACTGCTCATGAACATCACTAAACAGCGCTAGCACAAGAGAACTAAGTGCCCAAATATGTGAGCTTATGGGAAGGACCATGTATATCATCAGCCTCACGAGGAATGTGACTTGCATACAATGAACAAACACATACACATATTTAACAGACTACAAAATAAAGATGGGTACTGAGAGAGATATGTTTCTTATAGGCAGTAAATAGACAAATAGTGTTTATTGATCCATATTGTCAGTTTGTGTCTTTTGGTTGGGGTATTGATGGCATTGGTATTATTGGAAGTATTAGCCATGGTCATCGTGTTGATTTTGAGGTTGTTTTTATTCTCAGTGGTATTTTTTGTTTTAATAATTAAGCCTTAAGTTTTCCACAGTCTCTTTGCTATGCTCACTCCTCTAGTCAGATTAAAATAATGCTTTTTATATTTTTCTTAGGTTTGGCTTGTTACATATAAAGTTTTTAGACTGTTTATATCATGCAAAGTTTCATTCCCCTTCCAAAAAGAACATAATTTTGTTGGCTATATTAAGTCAGGTTTTCTATCACAGTCTTTCAGGACTTTAAAGTATTGCTCCTGAGTCTTCTGGCTATCAAGTTTCCACTACTAATTCCACTATCACTATAAACCTTTTTGGCACCCACCCTACTTCCTACACATGTAAAGTCGATCAATCAACTTTAAGACAACAAATTTATTAATAATGTTATTTCTCGGCTTAGTTTCTGTTTCAATGACTTATCCTTCAGTGAGAGTGGGGTGTTGAAGTCTCCCACTCTTATTGTGTGGTGATCGATGTGTGGTTTAAGTTTTTTTAGCAGATCTTTTACAAATGTGGGTGCCCTTGTATTGGGAGCATAGATGTTCAGAATTGTGATGTCATCTTGGTTGACTTTTCCTTTGATGAGTATGAAGTGTCCTTCTGCATCCCTTTTGATTAATTTTGGTTGAAAGAATAGCAATGTAGAAGGATCCAGTGTGTCCTAGAAACCTACAAGTAGAACATTATGATAGGCAAATTTGGGTCAAGGGGTCCCGCTCAAACTAAGGCATTAGCCAAGGACAATACAGGCGGTAAAACTTAAACCCCTACCCAGATCGAGCCTATGGACAGTACAGTCTCCACACTTGAGTGGAGAGAAGGATTTGACTTTCTCATGTACTCTGGTGCCTCACATTTGACTATGTCCCCTGGAGGGGGAGACCTAATGGCACTCAGAGGAAAGACAGCAGGTCACCGAGAAGAGACTTGATACCCTATGAGCATATACAGAGGGAGGTAATCCCTGTCAGGAACAGTCATAGTGGAGGGGAATAAGGGGAAAATGGGAGGGAGGGGAGAATGGGAGGATACAAGGGATGGGATAACCATAGAGATGTAACAAGAATAAATTAATTAAAAAAAATGAAGTAAAAAAAAAAGACAACAAATTTGAGACAACTAAAATCTCAACAAGGGAGCACGCTTAACGTCCCTGAGCTGTATGCTGTCCCTGAACTCCATTGCCTGGCCACCACTCCACGGTCCCTCACCAGAACTGCTTCACCCAGAACACCCAGCTTAGATCACGTCTCCCATTCACTGCTTCCTATGTCCTATGAGGCATGACCAACTGCCTTGAGCTGCATGCTGTTCTCTCGAGTCCCACTGTCTGGCCATCACTTTGCTGGTCTTCACCAGGAACACCCATCCCAATTCTATCCACTAAAGGCCTGCTATGCCCTGAACATAGACCACAGGCCTGCATTCAAAATATCTGCTATATCAGGAAAATCCAGGGACAACCAGATATCTAAAGGCCGGAATAAGCACACAATCCACAAGAGCCAGGGTAATATGGTACCTTCAGAGCATAGCAATCATACTACATCATGCCCTGGATATCCTAATATAACCACCAATGCACAATTAATGAACTTAATCCAATCTTATAAAACGATAGAAGACTATAATGAGGAAATGAATAAATCTTTTAAATAAATACAGTAAAACACTTTTAAACAGGTGAAAGTAATGAATAAAACTGCTCAAAGACTGAAAAATTGAAGTAGAATTAATAAAGAAAACACAAACTGGGGAAATCCTGGAGATAAAATCCCTAAGGAAGAGAACAGGAACAACAGGCACACGCATCATTTGCTCTGCTAAGAAGATACTACTCTAAAACTCTCCTGTACTCCTTCCTCCTATTTTTCCCTGAAGAGGACTACAGACTCCTGAGACCTGCAGATACAGCTTTCAGCATAAATCTACCAGCTGTCTTGAGGAGACCACCAGAAGCTCACTGGATCATAACGGCATGAGAAACCATTCAGATTTCAGACACAAATAGTCAACACCTCACACAACCAAATAGCTAAAGGCCAGCATAACAACACTTTGGCAAAACCAGAGCAATGTGGCTTCACCAGAACCTCCCCCATAACACTGGATATTTCAGTGCAGTGGAAACACAGGAAAATGACCTTAAGTCACGCTTATGAAGATGTTTGAGACATTATAGGAAATGAATAAATCACTCAAAATAATACAAGCAAATACAGTTAAACAAATCTAGGCCTTCAAAAAGGAAACAAAATCTCTCAAAGAAATGCAGAAAATACAATCAAACAAATAGAGGCCATGAAGGAAATATAGGTAAATACAATAAAAAAGGTGAAGGAAATGAATGAAATGGGTCAAGACATGAAAATGAAAATAGCATAAATAAAGAAAACACAAACCAAGAAAATCTCAACGATGGAAAACTTAAAGAACAGAGCAGGAACCTCAGAGGTAAACATCACCAACTGAATATAAGAGATGGAAGAAGATGCAATTGAATAAATCAACATATTGGTCAAAGAAAAATTACAACAGAAACATTTCTGACACAATCTATCCAAGAAATCAAGGATAACCTGAAAAGACAATAATTTAAGAATAATAGGTACAGAAGACAAAGAAGATGCCAGGCTCCAAGGACAAGAAAATATTTTCAAGGATATCAAAGAAGAAAAATTTCCAACCTTATGAAAGAAATGCATTTAAACTTAAAAAATGTCTATAGAATACCAAATAGACTAGACTAGAAAAGAAATTCTTCCTGTCACATAATAATCAAAACATTGACTCTACAGAAAAAAGAAAAAAAATATTAAAAGAGGCAAGGGGAAAAGGCCAAGTAAACTATAAAAGCATTCTTGTAAGAAACATGCATCAGAGACTATGAAACACAGACGTTCCTGGGCATATGTCATGCAGAGACTAAGAGACCACAGATACCAGCACAGATACTACACAAATCAATGCTTTCAGTCATGATAGAAGGAGAAAACAAGATATCCCAAGACAAAACCAAAGTCAAACAGTATCTATACAACAATTCAGACCTGTAGAAGTTACTTGAAGTAAAACTCCAACCGAAGGAAGTCAACTACACACAAGAAAACGTAGGATATAGATAACATATTTTCACCACCAACACAACAATAAAAATAACTAACCTCAGAAAAAAGATAGTCATTACCTCAGAGTAAAGGGATGAAAAAAAGCTTTCCTAGCAAACAGACCCAAGAATCCAGCTGGAGTTGCCATCCTAAAATCTAATAAAATAAACTTTAAACTAAAATTAATCAAAAGAGATGGAGAAAGACCTGTCATTATCAAAGGAAAATTCCAGCAAGAAGACATCTCAATCCTGAGTATCTATGACCCAAATACAAGGGCACCCACATTTGTAAAAGAAACATTATTAAAGATTACATGACACATACATTCTTATACATCAATAACTAGAGACTTAAACACCCTACTCTCACCAAACAGAAACTAAATAGAGAAATAATGAAACTAACAGAAGTCATGAGTCAACTGGACCTAATCTATGTCTGCAGAACTTTTCACCCAAACACAAAAGAATATACTTTCTCCTCAGCACTGCAAGGAACTTTCTCTAAAATTGACTATATGGTCAGTCACAAAGTAAACCTCAATAAACACAAGAAAATTGAATTAATCTATCATTGCTTATCAGATCACCATGGATTAAAACTAGACCTGAACAACAATTGAAATAACAAAAACCTACACATAATGGGAAACTGACCCATTCCCTCCTAAATGACCACTGGGTCAGTAAAGAAATAAAAACTTCCTAAAAGTCAATGAAAAGGAAGGGACAACATACAAAAACTTATGAGACACAATGAAAGCAGTGCTAAGAGGGTAATATATAGCACTAATTACCTTCACAAAGAAATTGGAGACATCTCATACTAGACACTTAACTGCTCACCTGAAAGTTTTAGGAAAAAAAGAGAAAAATACACCCAGGATGCGTATATTGTAGGAAATAATCAAACTCAGGGCTGAAATAAATAAATTAGAAACAAACAGAACAGTCCAATGAATCAACAAAATGAAGAGCTGGTTCTTTGAGAAAATCAACAAAAAGACAAACCCTTAACTAACCTAATTAAAAGGCAGGAGGAGAGTATTCAAATCAACTAAATGAAAAATTAAAAGGGAGACATAATGACAGACTCCAAGGAAATCCAAACAATAATTAGGTCTTACTTTCAAAGACTGTATGCCAGAAAATTTGAAAATCTAATTGAAATGGACAATCATCTTGATAGATATCATTACCAAAATTGAATGGAGATTAGGTAAACAAAAAAAATCGTCCTATATCTCCTAAGGAAATGTAAGCAGTCATCAACAGTAGCTCTCCCAAAAAAGTCCAGACACAGATGGATTCAGTGCAGAATTGTTTGAGACCTTCAAAAAAGAGATAATGACAATTCTCTTCAAACTATTCTATAAAATAGAAACAAAAGGAACATTACAAGTTTGAGACCACAACCACCTTGATACCTAAACCACTCAAAAACAACACAAAGAAAGAGAATTTCAGACCAAATAACCTAATGAACATTCATGAAAAAATACCCAATAATACCCAATAATATACTTGCAAACTGAATCCAAGAACACATCAAAAATATAATCCACCATGACCAAGTAAGCTTCATCTCAGGCATGCAGGGCTGTATATATATATATATATATATATATATATATATATATATATATATGGCATTAACATAATCCATATTATAAACAAATCTAAATAAAAAACACATATCTCCTTAGATTCTGAAAAAGCTGGGAGAGATCTGGGGTACAAGACATGTACCCAAATATAGTAAAGGCAATGTATAGCAAGCCTATATCCAACATCAAACTAAACAAAGAGAAATTTAAATAAATTCCACCAAAATCAGACACAACAAGGCTGTCTACTCTCTCCGTCTCTCCTTAATTTAGTACTTGAAATCCTAGCTAGAACAATGAGACGATTAAAGGAGATCAAAGGGATACAAATTGGAAAGGAAGAAGTCAAAGTATTGCTGTTCACAGATGACATGATTGTATACACAAGTGACCCCAGAATTCTTCTAAGGAACACCTACAGGTGAGAGACACCTTCAGCAAAGTGGCTGGATACAAACTCAACCAAAAATATAATAAAATCAGTAGTCATCCTGTATAGAAATTAGAAATGGTGAGAGAAGGAAGTGAGGGAAACTACACGCTTCATGATAGCCACAAATAACATGAAGTATCTTGGAATAAATCTAACCAAACATATGAGAAACTTGTATTAAAAACTTCAAGTCTCTGAAAAAAGAAATTGAAAAAGATATCAGAAGATGGAAGGATCTCCCTTGGTAGTGGATTGGTCTATAAAGTGAGGCCAGGACAGTCAAGGCTGTTACACAGAAAAACTCTGTCTCCAAAAGCAATCTACAAAATTAATGCAATCCCTATAAAAATACCTACACAATTCTTCATGGAACTTAAAAGATCAACTCTCAACTTCATATGGAAAAACAAAACACCCAGAATAGCTTAGATGTAGTAGATAGGCAGTACATTCTCCTGTGGGTTCCATAATATGGGGAATAGAGGCTACCTCTGACATGGCCTCTGATGTCCATTCATTGTTTACTTCCCTCTGGCAGGGTAGCCTTGTCAGCCACAGAGGAAGAGGATGCAGGCAGTGTTGATGAGCCTTGGTATGCTAAGTTAAGATGATAGGCAAGGGGGGCTCATCCTTTCTGAGGACTATTGGAGGAGGGAGGGGTTATGAAGGAGGGAAGTTAGGACCCAGAAGAAACTAGGGAGGTAACAAGAATTGGGATGTAAAATGAACAAATAAAAATGTTTTGAAAAGTTAAAAACAATTAAAAAAAAAAAGAAAGAAATATACCTCAGCAACAAAGATAAGCATAACCTCGTTTTAAAGGGCTGGAAAAAAATGTTTTCCAAGCAAAAAAAAATTTAAAAAAACAAGATGGAGCAGTTTTTCTAATATTTAATAAAATTGACTTTCAACCAAAATTAATAAAAGAGATGGAGAAGGGTATTTCATACTTATCAAAGAAAAATATCCATGAATATGATGTCTCAATTCTGAACATTTATGCATCAATGCATGTGCACTGACATTTGTAAAGAAACTTTACTACAACCAACGTTGCACATACATTAATAGTGTTATACTTCAATATCCCACTTTCATCAATGGATAGGTTATCCAGACAGAAAGTAAACAGGAAAATGATGAAACTAAGTTATGAATCAAATGGACCTAACAAATGTCTACAGAATATTTCACCCAAACACAGAATATACATTCTTCTCAGTGCTCCAAGGAACCTTCTACAAAACTGAACCCATTATCAATCAGAAATCAAACCTCAATAGATAAGAGGGAACTGAAATAATTCCCTGCATATTGCCAGACCATCATGCAATAAAATTATAGTATTCTTCAAAAACAACAGAAACAACCAAAAGCCTACAACTTTATGGAAATTAAACAACTCTCTACTCAATGACCACTAGGTCATGGAAAAAAAAAAGAAAGAAATTAAAGACTTTCTAGAATTCAATGAAAATGAAGGCATATCATTCCCAAACCCATCGAATGCAATGAAACCTGTGTTAAGATGAGTGACCATAGCATAAAATGTCTTCATAAATAAACTGGAAAGATCTCATACTATTAACTTAAAAACACACCTGAATGCTCTAGAATAAAAAGACACAATATACCCAAGAGGAGTAAACTGCAGAAATAATCAAACTGAGGGCTTAAACCCCTAAATTAGAAACAAAGGGAACAATACAAATAACCAACAAAACCAAGAGCTGATTCTTCAAAAAAAAAAAAAAAATCGGCAAGATAGACAAACCCATAGTCAAACTAACTAAAATGCAGAGACAGAATCCAAATTAACAAAATCAGAACTGAAAATAGAAACCCAACAAGAGAGACTGATGAAATCCAAAGAATCATTAGGTCTCGTTTCAAAAGCCTGTACACCATAAAACTGGAAAAGCTAAATGAAATGGACATTTTTCTTGGTAGATCCACTTACGTGATGAAAATCAAGACAAGTAATCAATTTAATAGTCGTGTAACAGCAAAGGAAATAGAAGCATCACAGAACCAAATGATTTTAACCAGAATTCAACCAGACTTTAAAAGAGAGCTAATAACAATACTCTTCAAACTATTGCATTGAATAGAAGCAGAAGAAACATTGCCAAATCCATCCTATGAGGACACAGTCACCCTGACATCCAATCCACATAAAGATTAAACAAAAAAGAGAATTTCAGACAAATTTCCCTTAAGAATATTTATACAAAAATACTCAATAAAATACTTGTAAATGGAGTTAGCAAACACATCAAAAATATCTTTCATCAGAATCAAGTAGACTTCTTCCATGCTGGGACGGTTTAATTTGTAAAAATCAATCAATATAATCCACCATGTAAACAAACAAACAAACAAAAAGCTCACGATCATTTCCTTAGAGGCTGTAAAGTTTCTTTGACAATATACAACATCCCTTCCAGTTAAAAGTCTTAGAGATATCAGGGATACAAGGCACACATGTAAACTCAATAAAAGAAATATATATCAAACAATAGCTAACACCAAGCTAAGTGGAGAGACACTTAAAGCACTCTCTCTGTATCTACTGAATATAGTACTTGAAATTCTAACTGTAAGAATAAGACAACTAAAGGAGAAAAGGTGAATACAATTTGGAAAGGAAGAATTAAAGTATCACAATTTGTAGGTGAAATGATAGTATACCACCAAAATTCTAGCATGGAAACTATAGCTGATAAACACCTTCAGCAAAGTTAATTGGAAGAAATCTGTAGCCATCATTTATACAAATGAAAAACTAACTGAGAAAGAAAGTAGGGAAACAACACCCTTCACAGTAGCCACAAATATTATAAGGTATTTTGGTGTAACTCTAACCAAGCAAGTGAAAGACCTGTATGGCAAGAACTTCTAGTCACTGAAGAAAGAAAATGAAGAATTATTGTTTAATTCAAATGCTGATTTCTGTACCCGCCCCTCTCCTGCCAATATCTGTTTGTAATCCTTGTTCTGAGAATCTCCTGTCTTAATACTGTGTAAACACTGCTACCCAATTGTCCCCTGATGAGCAGTAGAGAAAGAATATGGCTAGACTTCCATTTACCCATGGAAGGAATTAGAAGAGGAAGCTGGGGATTCAGGCAAAGGAGCATTCCAAAAGATATGAGGATGAGGAGCTGGAACAGGGAAAGCTACAAAATTTGAATATCTCTGAGATATATGCTAAGAGGGAACCAGATTAGTTTAGAGGGTTAAGAATACAGTAAAAATTGTTTTGTGAAACTTGGTATTAAACAAATAGAGTAGAGCCAGTTATTTAAATAACAAGATTAAGAGAGAAACTGAGAAATAGTTTTATAAACATAATTGTATAAAAAATCAGAAGATTGAAAGATCTCCTATGCTCATGGTTTTTAGGATTAACATTGTTTAAATAGCTGTCTTACCAAAAGCAATATACAGATTCAGTGAAATTCTTATCAAAATTACAGCACAATTTTTTACAGACCTGGAAAGAGCAGTCATTAACTTCATATGAAAAAATGAAACAAAACAAAAAATATGAGGTTAGCTAAAAGAATCATGTACAGTAAAGGAATATCTAGAGATATCATCATTTCTGATTTCAAGATGTATTGCAGGTCAATAGTAATAAAAAGTATATTGTTTTGGCATAAAAACAGATAGGTATATCATTGGACTTGAATTGAAAATCCAGAAATAAATTCAAATCCATATGGAGATTTGTGTTTTGACAAAGAAACCTAAACCATTCAATGAAAAAAAATCTTTAATAAATGATGTTGGTCTAACTGAATGTCTTCATGTAGAAAATGCAAATAGATTCATATTTATCACTATGCACAAAAGCCAAGTCAAAGTGGATCAAAGGCATCAACTTAAAATCTCACACCTTAAATCTATATAGAAGAGAAAGTGAGGAATAGCCTTGAATGCAATGTATTGGAGACAACTTCCAGAACAGAAAAGAAACATCCTGGCCTCTAAGATCAACCATAAACAAATGGAACTTTCTGAAACTGGAAAGCTTCTGTATGGCAAAGGACATAGACAATTGGACAAAACAGCAGTCTTCAGAAGGGGAAAATATCTTCAATAACCCTCCATCCAACAGAGGGCTAATAATGAAAATATATAAAGAACACAATAAATTAAACAAAACAAATCAAATAATCCAATTTAAAAAAATGTGGTATAGAGCTAAACAGAGAATTCTCAACCTAGAAATTTCATTTTATAAAGATTTATTTATTATTATGTATACAGTGCTCTACCTTCGTGTACACCTGCATGCCAGAAGAGGGCATCAGATCACATCATAGATGGTTGTGAGCCACCATGTGGTTGCTGGGAATTGAACTCATGACCTATGGAAGAGCAGCCAGTGCTCTTTACTGCTGAGCCATCTCTCCAGCCCAACCTAGAACTTTCTAATGTCCAAGAAGTATCTAAGGAAATGCTCAATGCCCTTAGTCATCATGGAATTGCAAATCAAAAGGACAAGTAGTACACGTACAAAGAAGGAGCAGAGATCAAGGGAAGGGCCAACCAATGATTGACCCAACTTGAGACCCATCCCTTAGGAGAGAGCAAATCCGTTACACTATTAATGATGCTCCTCTATGCTTGCTCACAGGAATCTAGCATAACTGTCTTCTATCCAGTAGCTAATAGAAACAGATGGAGAGAAATAGCTGAACCACAAGCAGACCTTGGACAGACTTGTGAAAGAGTTGGGGGATAGATTGAGGGGGCCAGAGTTATCAAGGGCATGAAAGGAATAGTTATAAACCTCAGCAATTTGAAAGCAATAATTGTATTTTCACACCTCAGGTCATAGTACCATGATCAAAAATTGTCAAAAGATGAAAGATGCCCACAGACAGGTGAATACATAAGTAGTCCAAATACACACTGAAATATTGTTTAGGCTTAAAAGGGGAGTTACTGACATGTGCTATAGCATGGGGAGACCTTGAGAACATTATACAAAAATTGAATAAAGCAATCACAAAAGGATAGATATTATATGATTCTACCTATATGAGTTATTTACAATGGTCAAATGTACAGAATGAGCTCAGAACAGGATATCACAAACCATGGCACTTAGGCATGATGTGTGCTCTGTACTGAAGAACAGTGAAGGGCCTCAGGAACAGAATGTCTCCTGTTTTGGAATACATTTTTCATTTTCTGCCAAAAACAAGTCAGAAACCAGAATCCCCCTTCCTTAAGAAGATGATAAGAACTAAAAGTACTCTTCTCCATCGCCAGCCATAAAAACCTCCACAGCTTACCTCCTTCCTCCCTGAAGACTCTCTTTCTAGAAGCGTCCATCCCATGCCCAGGACTTCACAGAGCTGAGCAGAGAGGCCTCATTGAGGTTTCCCTCTTTCTTTATTGCCATTAATTACATCACACACCATTATCCAGTCACTCTATGCTGTACTTCTACACTCACTCCATACACATCACTCCGTGATTCATGGACCAAAAGCCCCAAACAGTCCCTTGGCTCTGCTGGTCTTTCCTCAGAAGTGTACTGAGACATACAACTTTGATTAAATAAGTTTATTGTGCCTTTTAAAAAGTTCAACAAATATCAAGTGGCTATATACACTTTGAAATGACATCTATGATCTAGATGAAAGCACTAAAGAAAAAGTGTGGTAACTTAACTTTGAAAAAATGTCATTAAATCACTTTTAAACAAATCACATGTTAATAAAGAGAATGATAAAGACAAAATGAAATGCAACTAAAACAGAAATTATTTTATTTCATTTTCTAAATAAGCATCTTATTTTAATAGTGGGACATGTTTTTAGTCCTTACTAGATGAGCCAAGTTTCATTCTCTGTAATTGTAAAGATTCTGTAAAATGAGAATAAACATGGCATGAGTTATAAGCCTTGTGTTATCAGATGTAATAAGCAGTCACACAGATTAGACATATGGAATATATCCATATGTATATATAGAAAGGAGATTTTTGAAATGACTTACAATTTGTGGTCCAGCTAGCACAACAATTGCTGTTTACCAAGAGAAGTTCTAAGAACCCAGAAATTGTTGAGTCCACAATTCTGGATGTCGTAGAGACTCTTCAGTATATTCTCATCCCGAAGAAATAGGTTCTAGTGCCATCGGAGGAATTGGCTTGTTAGCAAGAGCAAGTGGAAGCAGGTGAAGAGAGCAAGCTTCCTTCTTCCATGTCCTTTGTATAGGCTACCAGCCAAAGGTGTGGCCCAGACAAAAATTGTAACTTCCTAGCTCTGAAGGTCTGGATCAAAGGTGTGCCTTCCTACACCAAATGATTTAATTAAAACAAATCACTCATAGTGTGTCCAGCTATTTGGGTTTTAACTAATTCTAGGTGTAGTCAAGTTGACAACCAAGCACAGTCATTGCTCAAGCTATATGAGTTTTAGCTAAATAAGTAGGAGCTCTGATGTTCCTTTTCCCCATCTTTAAAATAGTTATATGGTTTCTCAGTACTGATTAAGATGAATAATTTAAAGTCCTATGCTCTCAAAAATAATAATATTTTGGCTTAATAAATATTTTGCTTGATTAATGTTTTGAAAATTACTCAATTCTTTTAAGTATTTCTATATATTACTTATAAAATATTCATTGCATGTTAACTTTACTATATGATAAAAACACTTGTGCAGTGTTACACCTTAAGCTTTAATTTAATGTATTCTATTGAAGTAAATGCTTTGATCAGACTTGTGTAATAATTATCTTTTTAAAAGTAGTTTTTACTTTCAATTCTTTTAAGAGGATTAGATTTAATTTCTTCTAGTTTTCATAATATTTTGAATCACAAATTAATAGTTGTCCTGCTTTCTATATAATATGTGCTTGAAACATCATATCACTTAAGTTCCATTCTCTTTTCCTCATCACAATTGAAACAAGTGCACTCTTCACTTACCATACCTAATGCTGAAAGTGACTTGTAAAACCTTCACCTAAGAACAACACCTCCTTAAATGATATGGTATGTATTTATGACTTTCATATTAAAGCTAATAAAAAACATGCTGGTGGAATGTCTTACTTCAGCTATAGATATAACTCAAATAATTTTCTGCTAAATGATTTAAGACACAACCTTGTAAATTCCATATGTTCTTGTGAAAGATACTGATAAGTGAAAATTTACTGGAAATAGAAGTTGTTTTACAAAGACCTAGGCATCACTCTAATTTGAAACATAAAATCTGTTGGAATTGGTGGCACACACCTTCAACCTCAGTACTCTTGAGGCAGAGGCAGACAGATCTTTGTGAGGCCAGCCTGATTCACAATGTAAGGTCCGAGATGGCCAGGGAAGTTACACAGAGAAACCCTGTCTTGAAAAAGACCTAACCAAACCCAAACCCAAAGCCAAAACGAATGCCAAAACAGAAACAAAAGGAAGGAGACATAAAATGTTACGCCATGAATGATAACTCGTTTTAAAATTCTTAATCTTTAGCTTTAGCATATCCCCTAGAACTGATACCCATATTTAGGGGAAAAACTGAAAAATAAATTAATTTCTATCTTTTTGAAATGTAGTTGTCATTTTAAATTTGTACGTGTTAAGGCAAAACACAGAGATGTCAAAGGTTGCACAAATATCATTTTCAAATTTCTATTTCCTTTATTCATAAGAAAATCCATGAAAATGTTGGCAACATAAAAGAATATCCTCCACATGTCACAATGTATCTATAAATTACCCCAATTTTACATTGTTATTTCAAGATACAATACAAATTGTATCCCCAAAGAAAAAGAACAAAGATGTGTGTGGTGTGATAACCTAACTCTCAACACTGTACACATTTTAGCTAGAGACAGGAGTCAAGATAAATGTTTGAATAATAAGAGTACAGAACAAAAACCAGAATCAAAACCAAAA
>OU015752.1:7762622-7786178 GCA_907169655.1 Acomys percivali
AAAAAAAAAAGAAAAATAAGAAAGAAAAGAAAGTTGTGTGCATTTGCAGACACTGTGATGCTATAAACAGAAATCTCCTCTTTTTCTCTCATATGCAAAAACAGAGGACGGGGGACTGAGAGACCTTTTAAAGATGTCAGTGATGTCAGAGATAAGAGACCATTGTACAATGATTCATTTATATACTCCAAGAAATGGACAAGCTGAAAAGTAAAGAAACTCTTTCATCCAGCTGACTATCCCAAAGGAGTAAAACAAGTAGAAAAACATTAGTGAAGCAAGAACACAATGAAACTTCACAACTGATAGTTTGACAAAAATGCCCTCTAATGAAGCCCGGTACTATTCTTATGTACTTAAGTTTGCTTAGTCATATCTTAACCATCATGGAAAGCTCTGTCATGTGTCCTAAATCCTTCCAGCCTTCGATAACTGGCCCAAATGCATTGGGCAATGGAAAGACTGTCCAGCAGTGTATTGGATGCTTGAGAACCTGAACCTCCAAGACTGCTGTGTCCAAAATGGCTTCCAAATTTACAGAGCCTGGATCTCTCTAGAGCTTTCTTTTGGTCATTAATATAGTAATAAGTCACAGAACTAAGGTAATTTTTGAAGCATTTTTGAATGAACACAACACTCAGTCTTGACCAAGGACACAGGAATGATGCATGTTCGGGAGCTTTAGTGACAGGATTCTTTGATTAAAATTAAATTAAATAATTAAGGCCTATGAAAGAAACTGACATTTATCTTGCTGACATTGATATTTCTTCTCGTAGCTTTTGAAATGGAAGAGACTGATATTTTACTCTACTTTTTCCTAAGATAAATAAGGAAAGACCAAGAAAGGGTAGAAATAAACCTGTGTCTTTGATGAGGTTCAGTGGATTTAACAAACCTACACTATCTACCACTGGATATATCAGAAACATATATGCACTTTGACTCTATTTTCATACCAATGCAAAGAAAAGTACACTAATATGTACACATTAGGAGAATTGTATAATCTATGGTCCTATGAAACAATTTAAATTTACTCTATGAAGATGAAAATATAAAATTAGCAATATTAGTTGGCCTGTAAGAATGGAGCTGTATTTAATTAGATGGATTATGGAATATTAGATTTGTGGTAGCACATTTAAATTATTCAGATACTGAGAGATATATCGTACTTTGCAGTCACAAGAAAACTAAGGTTGTTAAAGACATATGGAGCAAGAAATAAAAAGTGAGAACTTGGGAACCAAGGAAGTTAAGTAACACTGATTACATTTATTAGATTTTCAAGACATATTAGGCACATTGTCCTTCCTTTCATCATGGGTGCATGTGTACAATATTAAGCTTATTAAAAGTTTTAAAAATTGTATTATTCATTCATTCAGTGTCTGTGTGTGTGCCTGTGTGTGCATGTGTGTGTGTGTGTGTGTGTATGTGTGTGTGTGTGTGTGTGTGTGTGTGTGTGTGTGTGTGTGACAGTATGTGTGTGGAAATCAGGCTATAATAATCAGGAATTAGTTCTCCCCTTTCACCATATGGGTTCTGAGGGTCAACTGAACCCAGGTGATGAGAATTCATGCAATGCAATGTGCCCTAACTCACTGAGCCACCTATTATATTTCAGGAAAAAAGTAAATGTCTTAGAACTATATTCTTGTGCAAATTATTTAAAATACAAAATTGCTATTTGCAACAATTTATCTGAGTTGTAGTATGTAAACTGAATACAGCAGACACTTCATTATATATATATATATATATATATATATATATATATATAATTATATATATATATATGATCGAAATTAAATCATCAAATTATGGCGGATGGGATAGTCCCAACTGATTCTCTCTGATCATCAAATTAAGCTTCTAGTGTCCATATTGAGTTAAATCTAATTGAGTTATTGGACAAAGCAGTCTCATAGGAACCCCCAAGTAACCCAAGGTATTGTCACAAACAATGCCCCATTGCTGAAGAGAATACCTATACAGCATTGAACATGGAAAAGTCAAGCTGGTTCATATGTAGGGCCTTCACTGCTACATTCCAGCCTGTTTGGTACAAAGAGATAATCTGCATGCTATCAAAAGAGAGACACAAACACCAGCCCATCCACAAACCCTTTGATCTTGAATGATGTCCAGTTTTCAAGGTATGCTAGGGCAAATGTGACATAAAGCTTAAGGGAGTAACTACCCAGTAGCTTGGTTGACTTAAGGCCTACTCCATGAGCTGAAACTCATATTGAACATTGCTTGGCTGATGAAGGACAAAAGAGTAAATAATTCAGGGACATAGAATAAAACCAAATACTACTGCTCAGAACAAAACAGCAACAAAATGACTCTTAAAGGCATTCTACTCTATTCATAGATCGGTGTCTTCTTGGTCATCATCAGAGATGCCTGCTTCTGCATTCTATGGGAACACAAACAGAAACCCAGAGCCCGACAGTATGCTGTGAGGGAGCACTCTGCACTAAATAGCCTCAGCAAACCTTGCTGGGGAAGAGGCATAAAAAATATAAGAGCCAGAGTGGATAGAGAATACCATTAAAACAAGGCTCTCTATGTTAACATGATCCCAGCACATATGGACTCACATTGACTGAAGCAGCATGCAAAGGCCTTCATGGGACTGCAGCAAGTCTTCTGCGTATATATTATGGCTTCCAGTTTAGTGTTTTTTTATGGAATTCCTGAATGTGCAAACAAGTGGGTCTCTGATTCTTGTGTCTTCTCATGTGGTCTTTTTTTCTTCTGTTTGTTTTGTCCAATTCTAATACATTAATTTTATCTTACTAAGTGATGTTTTATTATTATTCCTTAGAAGCTTGTTTGTTTTCTAATGAAAGACAGAAAGGGAGTAGATCTGAATGGGTGGGGAATGTGGGATCAAACTGGAGGAGTGGAGGGAGGAGAAACAGAAATCAGCATAACCAGTGAGAAAACCATGTATTTTGACTGAAAGGAAAGAAATGCTCCACAAAGAGAGACTGAAACACTTGTCTGAATCATTCTAAACAGAGAAGCTTGAACCATATAGTCTTTTTGATTACCTTCCCGCTTAGCACTATTCTCTTATTGTAGTTACAGATGTGTCTGGCCAAAAAATGTCCACACTTATTCACCAATACAACTTTATCCAAATGTTGGAAAAGGAAGCAGGTTAATATCAAAACTGAAATAACTACATAATATTAAATACTCTATGAGCCCATAAAGAAACGAAAAGCATTTTAATTTATTTGGAATTTCATTTAATTGTGAAGGGCTAACAGGAAAATGAAAACGTAAAGCTGTTTATGACCTCTATATTTAATTAAACTTTATCTTGTCTTTTTTTTTCCAAATGTGGATTTTTATATTGCTATAATGAGCAATTTTCTGGAGCAGATAGCCTGAAAATTAAAATGAGCTTGTCATTTGATAAAGAAATAAAAGTGTCACAATTCATGAAGAGTTAAAACATTTGGACTATTTTCTACAACAGTTAGTTTTTGACAAATAACTTAATCATACTCTGGCTTTCCAAGCCAGCTTTCTGCCCTATGTAAAGAAGATAATGAGAGGTAATTATGGTACGTCTCATGTTTACTCTAGAGAAGTTGGGATCCTAACTGGGAATATGAGTCATGTAAGACGACGGCCTAAAGAATAGCAGGCTCTAACTGCTCACTGAGTGTAACTCCATGTAACGAGAACTTGCATCATGCCTCTAGTAATGATTTCCTAGTAGTGAGAACATGTTATTTAATAATATAGGTGCTATTTATTTCCATTATTTCTTACAGAACAGAGAGGTGTTCATATTTGCAAGTTTTCTAGTAGGAAGCATTCAAAGGACCATAACATAGAAGATAACTAAGAAGTAAATGCAATAGAAATTACAATAATTTAAATTAGAAAATTAGGTCTGGTTCTATGCATTGCAGTGAATATGGCTTGGGCTATGTTATCAGTTTTGATTAATAATGACAAAGGTAGAATTTGTTGATACTAACTTCTCCCAATATAAAGACTTAAAAAAAAAAAAAACTCCTTCTCTTGAGACCTCAGATAGAAATAACAGTTTTGATAGAAATTTTAGTAACAGAAAAAAACCTTTAACAATGGCTAAAATCTTCTGAGACTACAGCATTGAAAATATATGCTAAATACCCCTGCTCTACCCCAAACAGTCTCTTTTTGAGAAAAAAATAAACTTGTATATATTCTATGCAAACTTAAAAATTTACAAACTGTATTGGATTTTTCGTTGTTTAAGAGAAAATGGCCTCCCATGCAAACACTAACCAAATCCAACCCCACTTATATTCTTAGATCAGACAAACCCTAACACATTTACCTCTCTTTCCGCTGTTGGCCAATGGGGTCCCACAGAGCCTTGAAGCATTACATAGTGTTCTCAATGCTTTTGGTTTCCTTTGAGTCGTTGACAGTAGACTCCACACACTGGAGTTGTAAGACACGGAAGGGTATAACTGGCAATAAGACACAGCTATATCCCTACTTGCTACAGCTCATACTGCTGCAAGGTACTATGCATCCCGTTCCTGGAGAAAAGTAATCATCAGTTTTCACCATTTATGAACCTTGTAAGCTACAATAGTAAGCAGCCTGACAAGATATGCTCACTGTTCAACACCCTTAGATCAGTTCATTAGTCAACCCTTACTAGAGAAACGTCTTGCAGTTTCTGAGAATTAACACAGAGACCCACAGCTAGTCAACACTCTGGGGATAAGAAATTGTAGAGTACTCAGCCCTAAATGAGATGCCTGCATCAAATTACTTCCCTTAGGACTCAGGTACATATTTAAAGGAGGAGGCAGACAGACTAGAAGAGGAGAAAGTGATTGATAACTTAAGAAAATAGTATTGTCCAGACAAAACAAGGCAGTGGCACAGTGGTTTTGACAGCATGCGAAGAAGTGCCCAAGCTCAAGTCAGACTGGAATTCCAAGATGGTGGAGATAATGTGTGTGTGCGTGGAGTCCCACACTTAGTTAAGGAGTTACAGACATTTTCTTTCTTTCTTTTTTAAATTGGTTATCAAGATAGGGAAAGTCATTTTCTATCAATGGTGTGATAACTTTTTTTTTTATTAATTTATTCTTGTTACATCTCTATGGTTATCCCATCCCTTGTATCCTCCCATTATCCCCTCCCTCCCATTTTCCCCTTATTCCCCTCCCCTATGACTGTTCCTCAGAGGGATTACCTCCCTCTGTATATGCTCATAGGGTATCAAGTCTCTTCTCAGTAACCTGCTGTCCTTCCTCTGAGTGCCACTAGGTCTCCCCCTCGAGGGGACATAGTCAAATGTGAGGCACCAGAGTACATGAGAAAGTCAAATCCCTCTCTCCACTCAAGTGTGGAGACTGTCCTGTCCATGGGCTATATCAGGGTAGGGGTTTAAATTTTACCGCCTGTATTGTCCTTGGCTAGTGCCGTAGTTTGAGCGGGACCCCATGACCCAAATCTGCCTATCATAATGTTCTACTTGTAGGTTTCTAGGACCCACTGGATCCTTCTACATTGCTATTCTCCCATTGTTCTCTCATCTAGAGTCCCAATAGGGTGTCCTCCCCTCTGTCCCAGTTTCCTGGTGAGGGAAGGCTTTTGTGGGACATGCCCATTGGGCTAGTATGCAGATATAAGTGAGTATATACCATTTGAGTCTTTCTGCTTCTGGGTTAACTCACTCATTATGATCATCTCTAGCTCAATCCATTTTTCCACAAATTTCGGGAATTCCTTGTTTTTAATAGCTGAGTAGTATTCCATAGTGTATATGTACCACAGTTTCTTTATCCATTCTTCTACTGAGGGACATTTAGGCTGTTTCCATGATCTGGCTATTATGAATAAGGCTGCTATGAACATGGTTGAGCAAATTTTCTTGCTGTGTGCTGGTGCATCTTCTGGGTATATTCCAAGGAGTGGAATAGCTGGGTCTTGAGGAAGCCCTATTCCCAGTTTTCTGAGATAGCACCAGATAGATTTCCAAAGTGGTTGTACTAGTTTGCATTCCCACTAGCAATGAAGGAGTGTTCCTCTCTTCCCACATCCTCTCCAGCATGTGGTGTGGCTTATACCTACCACATCCCAGGATAAGTCGTATGCCCAACAGTAACCAATTAATAAGCCAAGATAAAACGGACTGTGGACCCGGGGTTTTTAAGAAGAGAGGGTGGGAGTAGTGGAAGTTGGAGGTGGAAGATAAATATAGTAAAAATACACTGTATGAAATTCTAAAAGAATTAATTAAAATGTCTTAAAAGGAAAAGTGCACAATAAAATATACACATGTAGCACAATTCTCAGCCTAATTAATTCTTCTTAATTAACTTGAATTTATACTGGTTTTAAAAAACAGCTTCAAGTTTTCCAAAATTGTTTGGCATGGTCAATGTTGTCTCCTTATATTATGAGTATTCTAAGACAAAGGCAGATTCATTAAAGTTTTATAACTAAGGTGACCCACATAGGATAATTAGTCATAATTTATTCATGTCATAACAAATAATATTTTGGCAAAGACAAATTTGTATGTAAACAATGATTTCTACAAGACATTTTCAAGATTTCTCTTGAATTGGTTAGAAAAGCAATAGGGGGGCTGGGCGTGTTGGCGCATGCCTTTAATCCTAGCACTTGGGAGACAGAGGCTGGTGAATTGATGTGAGTTCGAGGCCAGCCTGGTCTAAAAAGTGAGTCCAGGATCTGCCAAGGGTACACAGAGAGACCTTGTTTCCAAAAAATGGAAAAAGAAAGAAAGAAAGAAAGAAAGAAAGAAAGAAAGAGAGAGAGAGAGAGAGAAAGAAAAGCAAAAGATTTTCCAGATATACTGTAGCTTAGATTTATATAATTTTGTTTGTTTCCAGAGAAGGAAAAATATTTGTTATCTGTAATACATAAGAATTAGATGATGCTGTGTAGCTTATCATATTATGTAGGCAACAATTTCTCCCTGTTATTGCTTTACACCAGGGATTCTCTGATAACATCATATTATTTATCTCCCAAGGCACAGGCATTATTACCACAGGGTTTAATCATATTTCTTAGATAGAAAGCTTTCTCCTTGACATTGTAGTTCTGGGAAAACAATTGTTTTGCGTCATCCAAGCACAGAATAAGCTCCCATTTGACTGGGTTCTTCTTCATTTTAACTCATTGCGAGAACAAACTGGTGCAGAATAAAGCAATATATCATAACACCTCGTATTGCTGAATTTAAAAATGATTTATTTAAATGAAACAATTATTTCTTTTTTGACTACTGATTTATATCTTGTCAAGGTTTCCCTAAAGGACTGAACTCTAAACCAAAAAAATAGAGTTTCCTTTAAATCAGCTTGGATATTTATGAGGTGTAAGATTTCTTCTATGAAGATTGGTTATACATCTATTATGAAGCCTCTGTAAATAGTAATTTTATTTGAAACCCTAAAGTATTAAGAGAATGTACACTCATGATAGATACTCAGGACAGTTTCTTAAGCTCAGCAAATAAACGATTGAAAGGTTCAGATAGTCCCTGAAACTGATCAGGTTCACTAGACCCTTCCCTCAAAAGCGTAAATTGGAAGTAATCAATATTAATACGAAGAAATGCTGTCAGACCAGATGAACTGTCTCAGAGAGGGAGAGCTCAACTGAGCTACATAGTAGGGATTGTCCCCAATCTGCTCAGCTGCTTGAACATTGTCAGAGAGCTCCAGGTATCCAAATTACATGAGCCGTAATCAGCACAGGGGTGGGCTCAGGCAATACCCTGGTCTTTGTGTCATTTCGGATCCTGTAGGTATCCTATTATCCATACTCTCATAAGTAACCCTCCTAAAAAGTTACACTTTCATAGTATTTATATTATCTCTCATCAGTTAGTTATCTTGTTGTGTAGATATTTGGTCATAAGGAATATTTTTCACAGTTCAGGAGCAATGGTTTTTTTCTTTGTCTCTGTTCCCCCTGCCCCTGCGCCCCCCCCCGTCTCTCTGTCTCTCTCTCTCTCTCTCTCTGTCTCTCTCTCTCTGTGTCTCTGTCTCTGTCTCTCTCTCTCTCTCTTGGGCGTGTGCCTCCCTTTTCATTCATTTCTGATTTTTTTGATTTGTATAGTGTGTGCAAACACAAACAAGTATATGAAAAATGGTATATAAATGGATGCTCATATCCCTATGCTGAAGAACCGTGTGTTCTTGCATTTTTCTTTTCTTTTTGAGATCATAATATCATTATAACATTTCACCTTTCCCTTTCCTCTCTTAAAACCCTGCCATACACCTCTCCTTATTCTCTTTCAGATAAATAGCTCCTGTTTTTTATTGTTATTTTAAGTATGTATGTATGTTCATAGTTTGCTTTCTCTCTCTTTCCTCTCTCACTCTTTCTCTGTCTTTTTCTCTGTCTATCTCTGTCTCTCCGTCTCTCTCTGTCTCTCTGTCTCTGTCTGTCTGTCTGTCTGTCTGTCTCTATCTATCTATCTATCTATCTATCTATCTATCTCTTCTCTCTCACACTTGGAGTCCAGTTTGTATTGTCTACTGATCTTGGCTGTGCAGTCACACCAGAAATGCCATCAGTCTACCAGGAATCTCATCATTAAAGAAAACTTACTCTGGGGAATATTTTTTAAGTAGAAGTTAGCTAATAAAACAAAGCAAACTTTTTCTTGTAAACATTTAGTTTATTTCTATGTTAATCTTTAATTACTGAAAATAATGAGGAGAGAATAAAGGGATGAAAGTAAGCCTCATCTCCCATTTGTCTGCGTGGAATTCTCACTTTTCCTTTTTGTCAGACTATATCTTAAATTATTTGTTAGTTATCTCCATGTTACTTTAAGTTTAATGACCTGCACATTTCTGGGCATGGACCCTGTTTATTCTTCATAGATTCTCTCTATTCACCACCAAAGAAATGTCTTAATACAATATAAATATTCTTAAAAGGCATGCTGTTAAATTATTAAAACCATTAGCAGCCTTTATCAACTGATTACGCCATCAATTTCAACAGAAATAAATTTCTTCAACAGTTTTACCATTGCCTTCTGCTCTCAAATTGTGTGCATCTAAAAAAAAAAAACAACAAAAAAAACCCCACTCCAACCTAAATCCTGTAATCCACCTGATTCCAAACCACCTCTGACTTTTCCCTCATAGTTCCTCTTAGATTTTACTTCACTTTGCAAAAATTTAAATGACAAAACATTACAAAACACATCATCGCCATTCTTTCTGTGTTAAAATTCCATTGTTAATGATAGTTTGTCATTTTTTTCAGAACATTAAAAATTTATGTGTTATACAAATATTTTGGCTGAACATTCCCTTTCTTTTGGCAACATCACAAAAGCAAAACCTATGATTAGCTTACAATGAAACATCCTTGAAGGATTGTGACATTTCAGAATTTACTCAAACTTTATTATTTCCATGGAAAATGCTGCACATTTTCCAACTGTAATCTGATATTCTGCTATCCCTCTGAATTTACTTCATGAAGTCAATTTCTCATAAGGTAAAATTATCCCCATCAGGTGTTTTCACTTTTTCCTCATCTGGGCACATTTGAATATCTCTATGTCCACATCTATGTCTGCATCTGCATCTGCATCATCTGTATCTACACATACACCTATATCTACATCTGCATCTACATCTATCTGTCCCAATAGGGCAAGTGTCTTTAGTCCAACGTATCACCTCTGCCTGAAAACTCTTTCCTCTAACTGACATTTCAGTCAGGCTCTTTTGAGTCCTTCCTGTCTAACCATGACCTTTCCATACTTGCCTTTCGTAGACCTAGGAGATCAAGAACAGTCCAGAATCAATTAGTGGAAACCCCTAATCCTGTGCTTGACCATGTCTATGTCTGGGGCATTTGCCAAAGTTTTCAACACTAAATTGATTCCCTTTATCTACTTGTTTTGGTTTGTTGGTGCTAATGGATTTCCTAGGGTTTTGTTGTTGTTGTTTTGTTTTGTTTTGTTTTGTCATTCATTATTAAATTTCAAGTCTTTCATATAACATAAAAGGACAAAAAACCTGGAATTCATCAATTTCTGTTATTCCCTAACTCCCTAGCAAGTTGGCCTCCTTCTCTCCACATGTCATATTTATTTTTTATTATTACCGGTCAAAAATATTGTGATGCCTAATTCCACTTGAAAAACAAGGCTGTTTTATCTTAAAAAGGCATAATTGAGAAGGACAAACCTACTCTATATTGTGTCAGGCCACCATGTTGAGTTTTAGCTTTTGGTTTCCCAGAAAAGCTCATTATACTTCTTTTTATTTTTAATTTTTATTTAAGTTATTTATTCAGATACATCTCAATTGTTATCCCCTCACTTGTATCTTTCTGTTCCTCCTCTCTCCCTCTTTCATCTTATTCCCTTCCTATAGGTCTTTGACAGAAGAGAACTTCCTCCCCCACTACAAGATCACAGCCTTTCAAGTCTTTTCTGGTAGCCTGCTTACTTTTCCTCTGAGTGTCACCAGATCTCCCCACTGAGAGCAAGTGGTCAAATAGGGGGCACCAGAGTTCATGTCCGAGTCAGTTCCTGCTCTCCACACAGTTTTGGAGAAGGCAACCAATCAGCAATAGGCCTGACACCTCTCTTGGGGCTAAACTAGATATGAAGTGAGCATTCCTTCCCTAGGTTTGAACCAATCAGGAACATACAAGTTCCTCTTCCCATGAAACCAACCAATCTTAATGAAGGTTGGATGACGATGGTTGGAAATCATCTAACTGGCTTTAAAGGAGCCTGCAATCTCCTCTTGGGGCTGCCATTTTGTATGAGTGGTGGACCCTTCATGTGGACTGTTTCTGCTTTTGCATACTGTTTGAATCTGGGGTCTTCATTCAGCGATTCTTGGACACTTACAATAATTTTCTATTACTTTTCAAGTTTTTTTTTTTAAGAAAAAAAACCTCACTATTGTTAGTGTGGAGTTTTATTTTTTTATTACATAATGACACAAACTCGTTATAAATGCAAACGCAACAATAGTTTTCAACATGGTTCTCTGTCTGTCTTAAGGTTAGTCATTAGCTCTTCTTTTCCCCAAGATTGACACAATAATCAGGTGCGAAGTACCGTACCAGTAGGATTACGCAATAAGACAATACCATGTATAGATCAGAACAGAAGAAAAAGCTTCATAGGCAAAAAATGAACATACACCACTTCCTCACTAAATCTCTATAGTTAAGATTTCTTTTATACTCAAATTAGATTTTTATCATTCCTGTAATATTTACTTCATTAGTTTTCATCAGTTCCTACTACAGAATATATTCATAAACACCTGATGCAGCATTCATGTCATTGTAGTATAAACAACCTTCTCTTTGTGCCAGGAAAGATGCTAACCTGGCCCCGTTGTCCCTCCCATTGTGATCTGCTAACCTTTAGAATGGACAAGACCAGCGGCCATGCTGAGATGTCTACCCCACGACAGCATGTGTTATCACACGGGTGATAGGATCAGCCAGATGCAATCATACTCCTCTCTAGTAAGGTGTGATTCATCGCAGGGAGAATGTCTGTTGTTGGAGGGAGTTTATCAAGTGAACCTTATAAATACTGGAGTAGAGGTAAGGGACCAGAAGGGAGCACAAATAAGTTCTTATTAGCAGAAAAAAAGCCACTGTGAGTTTTTCAGCTTCAAAGAAATAGATAAATAAATAAAAATTATTTGGGGTGGACTAGATGGTGAAGTGGGTAAAGGTACTTTTCTCTTAACCTGGAAGAGCTAACTCTCAAGGATGGGACACATGAAAAGGTGAAGGAGAGGAACTGCTCCCCAAAGCCTGTGCTATCAGCTTTCATATGCACTATAGCATTCCTCCACCCACAAACTATACACAACATCAATAACAACAAATAATAAATTACACATTTAAGACATATATGTATTTATTTATTAGAAGACTTGGTCTCATGTAGCCCAAAGAATCCAGAGTGCTTTATGTTGTTGACACTGGTCTTCAGCCCTAACCTTTCTGCTTATCCTGAATTAAGCTTGAGATTTCTTCCTCAGGTTAATTATATAAATAAACACATGGTTTTTTTTTCCTGAGAGAGTCGTCATGTTGTTAACATACATTTGCTAATATTATGATAGACTTGACTTCACGTTTCTTGAAATTTAGCAGAGGTCAGCAGTGCTGCTCTGCTAAGGGGTGTTTTTATATTATACTAAGATGAACGCTGTGGTGGGGCAGGCAGAAATCATATCTGGTATGCAATGGCAATCCTTATTGCTCATTTCCCATTAGCAATTCCCATAATCTGTCCAATTATTGGAGAAAGCAGTGTAAATCCAGATGAAATTATGCCACAATTTAGAAAGGGAGTTATGGTTTACCTTTTGAATGGGAATCATGTTTATCATGAAATCTGAATTTTCAGAATCATTTTAATGATCAAAACCAATTATTCCTGTGTATCAGCTAAATTCAAGGAGACTGAGTAGGCAGACATTTTTGTAAGCTCCAAAGCAGATAAATAGAATCACAACAACAATGATTTCTGTCTATGTAACTCATATATCAACAATACAGTGACTATACACACATGCACTAGGAGAATTTCATTATCTGAATTATAGGAACATGTGACAAAACCATTAAAATCATAACTGGAAGATATCTGATTTGTATACTAGAATCAAATAACAATCAAGTTTCCTAAAGCTTACATATTATACTTCTTACAATTAATTCAGACTGGGGGACAGTGTTGTTCTTGTGTAAAATATCAAAGCAGTGTCAGGGCTACAGTAGCTACATTGAGGCTACATTGGTTTCAGTAGCTATCCTTTTGACTAGTTGTAATTTGAAGTGTATACACATGTACACACACACCTGCACATCCTTTTACACATGAGTTTTTATTTAGGTCAAAAGTATTAACATATTTTTAAGTTAAAGATTTATTTATTTTTGATTGCGTGAGTGTGTCTGTTTAAGGGTATGTCTGTGTGAATGCATTTGCCCAAGGTGACCAGAGGCATCTGACGTGTCTATACCTGAGATTATAAATGTTTATGAAGTCCTCAATATGGATGCTGGAAAACCTTTTTTTTTTTTTTTTTTTTTTTTGGCAAAATTAGTACATGCTCTTAATTGTTGACCCATCTTCCCACCCTTGCAATTGAAAAATCTTGCATTGGTAGTTACTTACAAGCTGCTTCAGTGCTGTAGCTCTTTAATAACTTAATTCTTCAAATGGGCCCAGCATCCCAGCATGGTTGGACCTGTATTGACTAGTGAAGGACTCAAGGAACTTACATTACATATTTGTGAGAGAGAGAGAGAGAGAGAGAGAGAGAGAGAGAGAGAGGGGGGGGGGGGGGGGGGGGGAAGGAGGGAGAGAGGGAGGAAGGGAGAGAGGCACACTGAACTGCTGGTATTCTATTTATGCTGTCATGGTTTGCAAAACTCTGAATCACTTGACTGTCAATTCTTTTTTTTTTGTCACTGTGGGCTGCTTTGAAATTCCCTGAGACAGAAACTACAATATAGCCGAATGGTCAATAAAAAGCCTTTGCTTTGCCATTTGAACTGCTTGGGGAGCTGCCACATGCCTTGAGTGCTCCAGGCTGAGCGCTATGTGAAACAAGCACTTGACATCAAACACCACAGCCAGATGAACAGAGCAAATGTAGCGTTTGATCTCTCCTCTTTGCACTAATTTTGAATGGCTAGCCTAGCCATGCTCTGCTGCACTGCTTAGGTGGTAACAGCTTGTGCCAGGAAGCATAGGTGGGATTCTTGAAGCCAGCATGCTTGCTAGGGAAGAAAATATGTGCACAGTGTCCTTTTCCCTCTGTGATGCTGCATGCCATTAATGTTACTGTCTGTTGAAGCTCAGGAGCTTATGTGCTGGCCTACTTTATAAATCATATCTTGCTAAAGATTTTCCAAGAGAAGGAGTAAAATATATTACTAGTCACATAACATTTACAGAAATTATAGTCAGGTTTAAACTATTTTTTGATACATTGATTATTTGTATGGAACTAAATAAACATAGGAGAAGCTACTGTTCCACATTTTTAAAAAGTTCTCATGATATATATAAAAATAATTTTAAAATATGAATAAATAGAACATAATTCACGGCACAGAAGAGGTTATAGTTTAATCAGAAGCATTATTTACAAATAAAGGCAGAGGAATACAGACAATTACCACCATTGGTATGCTATACCCAGGTCCCAGAAACTACTTGGCTTGCTACACCTGAAAACGTAGCCACGTGTGTATTCTCTGACCTCTTTGCACTGGAGAAGAATCCAGTGACTCCTTGTGCAAATTATACCACACGTATCCATTTATAATGGAGAAGAGTGTAGGGCCCACATAAATCTCGATATGTTTGCTTTGCTAAGCTGAGCATTATCCGCATTCTCACTCCTCTTTTGATTAGGACAGCTATTTTGGGATCCACTGAAGTTGGACCTTCAGCCCTAGTTATGGGGAGAAGAAAAAAAACTTTAAAAACATCAGTGCTCAAATAGAACAAACCATAGCCATAGAAAAATCTGCCTCCCATCTGGAGTCCCAGTTAGATTCCTTAGCTGAGGTTGTTCTTCCAATTGAAGAGGAGTAAACCTCCTCTTTATGAGATAAGAAGGCTTCTGTATGGCACTGGGAGAAACTTGTTACTAAATGCCAGTCTGTCTGGATAATTAGAAGAAATTTATCTGTGGTCAAAAGTAACTTTCAAAGAAACGAACAAACATACGTATAAAAAGATGATGTAAAGAATAAGCTCACACACCTATGGACTCTTGATTTTTGACAAAGAAGTCAAAATTATACAATGGAAAAAGAATAGCATCTGCAACAAATGGTGCTGGTCTTACTGAATGGCTACATGTAGAAAAATGCAAATAGATACATCACCCTGCACAAAACTCAAGCCCAAGTAGATTAAGGTACTCAACATGCAACCAGACACACTAAATCTGTTGGAAGAAAAAGTGGGGAAGAGCCTTGAGCACATTGGCACAGGAGACAACTTCCTGAACAGACCACCAATAGCTCATGTTCTGAGATCAACAATAAGTAAATGGGATCTCGCGAAAATAAAAAGCTTCTGTGACGCAAAATACACTGCCAAAAGAACAAAATGACAGCCTACAGACTGGGAAAAGATATTTACCAACCTTACAACAGAGGTCTAATATCCAAAATATAAAAATAACTCAAAAAATTACACACCACCTGGCTTGGTTAATAATCCAGTTAAAATTGGGGTATGGAGCTAAACAGAAAATTCTCAACAAAGGAATATCAAATGGCTGAGAAATGCTTAAAGAAATGTTCCAAGTCCTTAGTCATCAGAGAAATGCATATCAAAACGACTCGACTCTGACATTCCATCTTAAACCCATCAGAATGACTAAGATAAAAAAAAAAAAAAAACTCAAGTAACAGCATATGCTGGGGAGAATATGGAGAAAGAGGAGCACTTCTCCATCGCTGATGGGAGTACAAACTTGTAAAAATGCTTTGGAAATCAATCTGGCACTTACTCCGAAAATTGGGAATAGTGCTACCTAAAGACCCAGCTATACCACTCCTGGGCATATACCTGAAAGATGCTCTACCATACAACAAGGACCTTTGTTCAACTATGTTCATAGCATCTTTATTCATAATAGCCAGTCTGGAAACTATTTAGATGTCCTTCAACCTAAAAATGGATAAAGAACTGTGGTACATTTACATAATGGAATACTATTCAGCAATCCAAACAAGAAGATCTTGAAAGTTGCAGTTAATTGGATGGAACTAAAAAAAAATCATCTTGAGTGAGGTAATCCAGGCCCAGAAAGTTAGGTATGGGTACATACTGACTTTTAATTGGATACTAGCCCAACATAGATGTCCTCTGAGAGAATCCACCCAGCAGGGAACCAGAACAGATACTGGGGCTCTAACCAGGACTTAAGAGCTGCAAATTGTATGGAAAAGATGGGGAAGGACTTGGAGAGGGCAGGAGCTCCACAGGGAGACCATCAAGGTCGGTGGATTTGGACACAGGGGAGCCTGCATAAAAGGAAGCAACTAACCAAGGTCAGTGCAAGCAGAGAACATAGACTTTGTCTTCACATGTAGCCTATAAAGATCTAATTCTCCATGTGGGAAGAGGGTATGATGGAATGCTTTGGATGCTCTGACATGCACTGTGGTGCCCATGATTTCATCAATGCCCCTTGGCACGATGGCCTTTGGGCTCACAGAGGAAAGGGATGCAGGCTATCCTGATGAGACCTGATGGACTGTGGCCAGAAAGTGGGGGAAGAAGGGACCACTGATAGAGGTCTGGAGGAGGGGAATGGCTGAAAGGGAAAGGGAGAGTGAAAATGGGAAGATAAGAGCAAGGGGATAACAATTAGGATGTGAATAGATTATAATAAATAAATCAATTAAAAATAATCTAATAAGTGGTACCCTTCTCTGTTTTCCTTGTCTCATGTTTACTTACTCTTTGTGGGGTTGGGACATTAATCCTTTTGCTCCTAGCTGTCACTATAGAGTACTGCTTGGTCAACTGCTTTTTTAGCTATATAAAGCAGAGTAAATTATCTTAAACTATCAATGCTAAAGAAACAGTATAATCCCCTGCTACCAAGTGATTCCATGATTGGACTCATGTCATTGGAATAGTGGGGAATAAAATAGCCTCCAGGCCTAGTAGGCCCTGAGACCTCAGTAAAATTGACACCACGGTGGAAACACCATTTAGGCTTTAGTAATTAGCATACAGGCTGCAACACCTGCCAAAAGGAGAACAAAGACCTCGGCCATCAAAGTTCCTAGTTCTGGAAAAGTCTCTAAATATACTAAAGTTGCTTCTGTTGTTCAGCTTCTTGCATCTGAGGTCTGTCAATCTGGAATATAGTTTTTGTGCTTATAGCTTATCCAAAGAAAGACTCAACCACACTCAAACTTCAAATACCCAGTGTACTTGCCAGGCAACTAGCAAAGATATGGAACTGTATTAAAACCAAGTAGTATTTCTAGTGGAGGATTTTCTAAAGAAAAAAAAAATTGCCAAAAATACGGTCATGAATGGAGAGTATTTTAGAGATCCCTGTCAAGAAAACAGTTACAACAATTTCTCAAGAAAGGTAGAAAGTCCATCATGCTTCTGTGTAAACATCTATTAAAAGGTGTGGTGTCTACTACTGTACCAATGGGGATGAGCTGATATGAACGGACATGCATAGCACACGGAAGTTTCCTTCAGTGTTGTGGGTTTGTGGTACTGCATGTTACTGGTGGAAGCTGAGGTTAGTTAATCACCTATACTGACCCCTGATTCCCACTCTAAAAGAGCAAATAAATAATGTTTATGCAGAAAAAAGAGCATTTTTATAATATAGGATTTTGACACCATAGCTTCTCCTCCCTGGTTTTCAAATTCATCTCTTTGATGCCAGATTCATTACTTCATAAGTTAAGAGGGGCTGCACTGAGTAACCAAAGGTAACAGGTCTGCATGTCACTGTCCTAGGACCACTATTTTTGTGTAGAATTCATGCTAGTAGGTAAATAATCTGTTTCCAAATGGGGGGCTCTCTTTAGAGGACTCAGAGGCTTTGACCAGTGACCCGTGCAGAATCTTTAGACCTTTAATCTTTTAGAGCTTTCATGTGTCTGTGCAAAAACTGGAATTTCTCTTCAGCTGGTATCAAGTCACAGGTGTGTTCTTGACTCCCAATTTTCCAAGCAGTGACCAGAGACAGCAGTTCTCATGTTCAGACATTTCTGGCAACTGATATGTCACAAAGAAAATCTGTACCTTTCAAGTTGAAATTAACTGAAACTCAAGTACACTTTTTATTCACAGGGGAAGAAATATAGAACTTGCCTGATAGACAGGCTATTCACAGTCCTTCGGGGTGTTTTTTCATGTTGTTAAGCTTTCTGCTTTTGCCAAAGCAGAGTGGCATGTACCATCTAAGTGATTACACAGCAGAGGAAAGACCCATGCACTTCTGTAGCACCGAGAGGGGAGCTGTGTGTGAAGACCTTTGATGCATTTCTTCCATTATACTTACAGTGCACTCCAGAACCAATTAAATGTCAACTAGTAACTGAAAGAGTCATGTTTGCACATTGTACTTGGAAGTTAAGGACATCCCTTCTGCTCCTCTCAGACTTCTGAATACTTACTGCTAAGTTTTATGAGGTCCTTCACTGGTGTGGGCCTCACACTTCTATTTTGATACGTGATCTTGGATCTACGGGAAATGCTTTTTTTCAGCTCCTCATCCTGACTTCTGATTTACTGTCTAAATTAGTCTGTACATTCATATGCTACTGGTTTTGTTTTGGGTTTTTAAAATATGTTTTCACTCATGCATGTTTTGCCTGAGAATTATTAGATAAAATAAAAAATAAGACATAATATTAAAATTGTATTCAAACTTTGGCAAGTGTATAACAGGTTTTAATATACTTTAGCATATTATAAATATTATAATATAATAGAAATGAAAGTACTTATACGTTTATGTAATTAATACAGTAAATCATATGTATATATGAACATAATAATTTGCTTAAATTGAAAAGAGTGAATGTATTTAAAGGAGCAAAAAATAAAACCACCATATAATTAGAAAAATATAAAGAAACTAAATAAAACATATGACATTATTTATTGTTAGTTTCTTTGCATTGTAAATATATATATATTCACAGAATATGTTATTATTAGTTTCTTTGCATTGTATATATATATATATATATTCACAGAGTATGTTATTATTAGTTTCTTTGAATTGTATATATATATATATATATATATACACAGAGTATGTATTTACATGTAAGTGTGTGTGTATATATGTGCATTTTCCATTTTATTTCTTTCATATCTTGTCTTCTACTCAGTAAGTCAGCAAATATACAGATATAAACACACAGACACATACACTCACAGACACACACACAGACACACACATACACACACACACACACACACACAACAGGGGAATCTCAGTTGTCATATAGATGAAAGAAAATATTGACATTATTGTCAATGAAATTTTACATTGTTATAGTATCTATTCTGTGAGAACAATTATTTGACATCCAGACAAGACTAGTATAAAAAATGCGTAGTTTAATTTTTAGTATTTAATTGCAAAGAAAACAGCTATTATTTGATTTAAAAAACATATAATAGATGACAGTGACTATTTTTCATGCTTTAATTTTTAAAAATTGTTTCTTTTATTTTAATTTATAATATAATCGCATCCTTTTCACTTTCCCTTTCCCATTCCAAACTCTGCCATATGCCCCTCCTTTCTCTCTTTTCAAATTTATGTCTATTTTTTTCAGAACTTGTTGCTACGCATGTTCTTTCTAGTCATTTACGTCACGTTTTCAACAAGTTATTGTGTCGGTTAATTGTTTCACTGCCCCAACAAAACACATATTAATAGCAACGTAAGGAAATAGGGCTGGGTTTTGTTTCATAGTTGAAGGGTAGAATCCATCCTGTAAAAAAATGTCATGAATACAGGAGCTAGAAGCAACATGTCACTTTGTGTTAAAAATACCACAAATTTATCCTTGTTAACCTTACATGAAAACACATTACTTTTAAACTACAACCCTTCAACTTCTTACCTCATAAAGTAATTGCTAGGTCATAATGCAGAAAATATTGAGTCTAAGATAAAAAGCAATCTCCACAGTGCTTAAAATTTTCATGCTGTAAATTTTAATCTCATATCAGACTGTATGACATTTATATTAGTTTTTTAAAAATTACTGAATCAGAATCAAATTATAATTTGGGAAACAGTCAACTTAGAATTTTTCATTACAAAAAAATTCATGAAAGAAAAATTTTAATATAGAGAGAACTATATTAAAGAACTATAGAGTTTCCTATAATAATAGGAAATTTAATAACATTTCAAATCTTCCAATCATCAGCTATGAAGGAATAATAGATTTCTCAGCGTTTTCATAAATACGCATCATAGATAGGTTATAAAAAGTAGAATCAAATAGCGAAAACTTGTTGCCAGGAGTAAAATGATGTTTTAAAGAATATACTCTCATTGAATCTAACATTTTAGGGATTATGTTACTTTATTTAAAATGTTTTCTTTGATAAGTTATACAAAGCCAATTCCCTTTTCCCTGTACTGGAGGTTTTCTAATATATAATCATATTATTAATGGAAACCATGTAACTTTCTGAATGAAAAAGAGTGGGGAAAAGAGAGAACGCCCTTAAAGAGCTAAAAACAAAACAACACACAAAAAAAAAAGCAACAAAAAATCTTCACAATGGTCAAAAATATTAATTATAAATTCAAATAATAGGCATTTTATCAGTTTTCAACTGCAAGCCGTATGAAGTAGTAGAAGGAAAGCTTGAATGGCCCGATTGCATCCTAGTACAGATAGGAAGCATTTCTCTCCATTATGGACACAGGGTTTACTTACTCTCCTGTTCGTCAATCTGTAGCTTTTGTTCACACCAAATACAATATGTAACATCATGTCACAGTTCTTGTGTGCAAGTAACATTTATGTTGATAACTTAAAGTGATGCTCTAAACCCACAATATTGAATTATTTTTAGTCATTATGTAGGCACTGAGTAATCTCCCATCCAGAGAGAGAGAGAGAGAGAGAGAGAGAGAGAGAGAGAGAGAGAGAGAGAGAGAGAGAGAGTGAATACTGTGCAATGGACACTCCAAGAAAGAATGCATTTGTATGCCTTTTGACACAGTATACTGCTATGTTTTTCCTATTTGATTATTAAACATGTTTTAAATTCTTATATTTGATTGATTAATTGCACTTTCTCATACTTGTGAATGTACAAGACACACATAATATACATAGAGTTGTTAGTTACTTTTACAAAAATGGGTTTGCTTTTCAGTTTCTCTTTTAACCCAATTATCAAGCAAATAATTGAGACTCTTTTATATTTGTTTAATAATAAGCTACACTACAATTAATTGGACAGTTAGTTTTCTTCCCAGTGTACATACCTAGAGATACTTGCACTTTGTAGGTCTCCCTGTTCCTGCTCTCATGATGGCTCCTGGATCGCTCCTGTGGCTCAATCCCACACCTCCTCCCCTAACTCCTCTTCCCCTGGCTGGCAGGCAGAAGTCCAGCCTTATTCTCTCCCCTGCTCAGAGATGGCCTGGAACCTGCTTTATTGGCTTATCAGGGGCCAATTAAGGAGCAGTGATTACTCAACATGGAGACAAGAGACTCTCAGAGCAATGATTACAACCAGATTGGGAGGGGTGTACAGAAATCAGCATTTGAATTACATAATAACATTATGCCTACATAATATTCAATATCATTTATTGTTTCAAGCACTAAGGGGACAGGGCTTGATATGTAGACATGAAGAAAGCTTGATGGTTATCAATCTGGAAAAGAGAGGTAAACACTGGCCCAGAGTCTCCTCATTGTCACTCATAAAAAAGAGTTTTAAGAACATTAGAAAAAAGAGATTGGTAGCCTCCTGATACCTCATACAGAATGTAGGCACACACCCATAGTCATATGCATTCACACCATTATACACACACAGTAGACAAAGTTGAGCTTTTATGCTATCGTATGTTGATTCCCATTGTATCTTTTCTATGATAGAATACATTCTGGATTTAAAAGGTAATAATGGATTGCTTTCTCCTGTGCAACTTCTTGGAAAACTTTATTATTTCTTACCTAAGAAAGAAAGCCAATTGATTTCCATGTGATGAATGTGGTAAGCAATGTATTATATAGGAATGAATCTGTTCCATATAGTTCAATTATTGAAAGCTGAATGATATAATCAAATGACTGCATAAGACATGGTCTTGAAGGTAAATGTCACACCTCAGAAAGACATTATATCAGGTAGTTTAACTGAAAGCAGCCAGGCAAACAGTCCTTTTCTTTTCTCTTCTATTTTATTTTCCTTCCTTTCTTTTTTTCTCTTCTCTTCTCTTCTTTTCTTTTCTTTCCTAAGAGCCCTCTACTGGAAACACTAAGGCCATTTTAAGTGAGATAGACTTCAGTTAAAGCAAATACTATTTTATTGAATTTTTCCTTAAAATTCTAGGTCAACACTTCTTCACTTGACAAAAGAATACATTTCAGTACATGCTTTTTCAGCACATAAAGATTACCATTTCTTTTCAAATGTAATAAAGTTAAATATATTTCTTGGAATTGTGTGTGTGTGTGTGTGTGTGTGTGTGTGTGTATGTGTGTGTGTGTGTGTGCGCGCGCGCGCACGTGTTGAAGAGAGGGGTTCTTTTCCTGGAGAATATTGTAGTCCTTACCAGAAAAACTTGCTCCTAAACTCAACATCCTCACTGAATGCTTCTGTTTCTGATTAAATATTTTCGTGTCAGTGAGAACTCTCCCTGCAATAAGAACTCCAGGGAAGCCTGTGCAAAGAATGCATTGGCCAACAGCTGTACTGTGGCACTGAATGCACTTTCCCTGGGAATCTCATGCGGCTCTTCCTTTTGTTTCCCATGCAGTAATAGCTTGTTTTCACACCTGTGAGACTGCTGGCTCCGGTTTTATAATTCCCAAATAGTATTCTGTCTCATTTATTTCTGTAGATAGTTATATCTTATTCCTTAGCTAACTTGAATGATGGCATGTTTTCAATAGATACTTGGCTTAGTCAGATTATGTTTATTCCTTGCTTCTGTTCCTCTGAAGCAAATTCAACTCCCAAACTACGTATAAATTCAAGAGTGCATATAGCAAGTAGGTTGAAATTGGATAAGTTTACCTCACAGACAGAAATAGAACCCGAGAAATGAGCATGGTGATTAAATTTAGAAGAGAGCAGGAGTGAGACACTACTTACCCCATGCATTCAGTACATCAAAATGTCTTGGGATACCTGAAAATAACTAAATTACAAGTTTTAGAAAGGGAGAATATGCAATTATTACAAAATAAGATGTCAAAAATCCTACCAACTTAATTTGAAGTAGCAAACTAAGTAGATTAAAAAAAAAAACCTTAAAAGTTTCAGGGTCAGAGACTCACACATATGTGTGATATGGTATCCAAAGAAAATAATCACTCTAGTTATAAAGTAATGTATAATATGTTAGATTTATCATTTTATAGGATAAGAACTTCAAATTTTACACCTATGAAAATCCTTGCATAAATTGTTGGATATAGTCAAATGATATTATGCCATTTATATTTATATGATGTAATTAAATTATGGTTAAATTAAATAATAAATAATGATCCAGTCTTTTAGTTTCTTGAGTGTTCATTTCAAGAGTCTATACAGTGCTGCTAAGGATACTGTTTCCCAAATCATATTGAAGATTTGATAATACTGTCCCAGCTCACAAAGCTGGGAAATGTGAGTAGTGAACCAGAATGAGTCTCCTTTTAAAAGAAACGCATTTACTTGTATTTATTTACAGGGGTGTGTGTGTGTGTGTGTGTGTGTGTGTGTGTGTGTGTGTGTGTGTG
>OU015752.1:7791670-7805668 GCA_907169655.1 Acomys percivali
AGTAAGGCTGCTATGAACATGGTTGAGCAAATTTTCTTGATGTGTGCTGGCGCATCTTCTGGGTATATTCCAAGGAGTGGAATAGCTGGGTCTTGAGGAAGCCCTATTCCCAGTTTTCTGAGATAGCACCAGATAGATTTCCAAAGTGGTTGTACTAGTTTGCATTCCCACCAGCAATGAAGGAGTGTTCCTCTCTCCCCACATCCTCTCCAGCATGAGGTGTCGCGTGAGTTTTTGATCTTAGCCATTCTGATGGGTGTAAGATGGAATCTCAGAGTTGTTTTGATGTGCATTTCCCTGATGACTAAGGAGGTTGAGCATTTCTTTAAGTGTTTCTCAGCCATTTGATATTCCTCTGCTGAGAATTCTGTTTCGTTCCAAGCCCCATTTCTCAATTGGGTTATTTGGTTTGGTGGTGTTTAATTTCTTGAGTTCTTTATATATATTGGATATTAGACCTTTGTCAGATGTAGGGTTGGTGAAGATATTCTCCCAGTCTGTAGGCTGTCGCTTTGTTCTCTTGACGGTTTCTCCAGCCTTACAGAAGATTCTCAGCCTCATGAGGTCCCATTTATTAGTTGTTGACATTAAGGCCTGGGCTGTTGGTGTTCTGTTCAGGAAGTTGTCTCCTGTGCCAATATGTTCCAGGCTCTTCCCCACTTTTTCTTCTAAGGGACTTAGTGTCTCTGGTTTTATGTTGAGGTCTTTAATCCACTTGGATTTGAGTTTTGTGCAAGGTGACAAATATGGGTCCAGTTGCATTTTTTTACACATAGACCTCCAGTTAGACCAGCACCATTTGTTGAATATGCTATCCTTTTTCCATTGAACGGATTTGGCTTGTCAAAAATTAAGTGACCATATGTGTGTGGATTCATATCTGGGTCTTCAATTCGATTCCACTGATCAACCAGCCTGTTGCTGTGCCAGTACCATGCTGTTTTATTTACTATTGCTTTATAGTAGAATTGGAGATCAGGTATGGAGATTCCTCCAGAGCACCATTTATTGTACAAGATTGTTTTTGCTAGTCTGGGTATTTTGTTTTTCCATATGAAGTTCAGATTTGAACTTTCAATGTCTTTAAAAAATTGTGTAGGTATTTTGATAGGGATTGCATTGAATCTGTAGATTGCTTTTGGTAGGATGGCCATTTTTACTATTTTAATTCTCCCTATCCATGAGCAAAGAAGATCCTTCCATCTTCTCATGTCATCTTCAATCTCCTTCTTCAGAGTTTTGAAATTTTTTTCAAACAAGCCCTTCACTTGCTTAGTTAGAGTCACTCCTAGATATTTTATATTGCTTGTGGCTAATGTGAAGGGTGTGGATTTCCTAATTTCTTCCTCTGCAAGCTTGTCATTTGTGTATAGGAAGGCTACAGACTTTTTGGAGTTAATTTTGTATCCAGCCAAATTGCTGAAATTGTTTATTAGCTGTAGGAGTTCTCTGGTGGAATTTTGAGGGTCACTTATGTACACTATCATATCATCTGCAAATACGGATAGTTTGACTTCCTCCTTTCCCATTTGGATCCCCTTGATCTCCTTTTGTTGTCTTATTGCTTTGCCTAGAACGTCGAGTACTATATTGAAGAGATATGGAGAGAGTGGGCAGCCGTGCCTTGTTCCCGATTTTACAGGAATTTTTTGAGTATTTTTCCATTTACTTTGATTTTGGCTGTTGGCTTTCTGTATATAGCCTTTATTATGTCGGGGAAAGTGCCTTGTATCCCTGATCTCTCTAAAACTTTAAACATGAATGGGTGTTGGACTTTATCAAATGCTTTCTCTGCATCTAAAGAGATGATCATGTGGTTTTTTATTTTCAGTTTGTTTATATGGTGGATTACATTGATGGATTTCCGTATATTAAATCATCCCTGCATGCCTGGAATGAAGCCTCCTTGGTCATGATGAATGATATCCTTTATGTGTTCTTGTATTCGTTTTGCAAGAATTTTATTTAGTATTTTTACATCGATGTTCATAAGAGAAATTGGTCTGAAATTCTCTTTCTTTGTTGAGTTTTTGTGAGGTTTAGGCATCAACGTGACTATGGCCTCATAGAATGAATTTGGTAATGTTCCATCCAATTCTATGGTTTGGAGTAGCTTGAAGAGTATCGGTATTAGCTCGCCTTTGAAGGTCTGGTAGAATTCTGCACTGAAACCATCTGGCCCTGGGCTTTTTTTGCTTAGGAGACTATCAATGATTGCTTCTATTTCTGTAGGGGAAATGGGACTATTTAGCTTGTTTATCTGTTCTTCACTCAACTTTGGCAAGTGAAATTGATCAAGAAAATCGTCCCTTTCCCTTAGATTTTCAAATTTTGTGGCATAAATGCCTTCAAAGTGGGATCCTATGATTCCTTGTATTTCTTCAGTGTCTGTTGTTATGTCTCCCTTTTCATTTCTGATTTTGTTGATTTTGATACTGTCTCTCTGCCTTTTAGTTAGGTTGGCTAACGGTCTGTCTATCTTGTTGATTTTCTCAAAGAACCAGCTTTTGCTTTTGTTGATTCTTTGGACTGTTTTCTTAGTTTCTAATTTGTTAATTTCAGCCCTGAGTTTGATTATTTCCAGACATCTACTCCATTTGGGTGTTTCTGCTTCTTTTTTTTTTATAGGGATTCCAGCTGTTTTGTTAAGTTGCTTATGTGCGATGTTTCCGATTTCTTTTTAAAGGCACTCAGTGCTATGAATTTTCCTCTTAACACTGCTTTCAGTGTATACCACAAATTTGGGTATGTTGTTCCTTCATTTTCCTTGAATTTCAGAAACTCCTTGATTTCTTTCTTTATTTCTTCCCTGACCCATGTGTCATTTAGCAGAGAGTTGTTTAGTTTCCACGTACGTGTAGGCTTTTTGTTGTTTCTGTTGTTGTTGAATTGCAGCCTAAGAGCATGGTGATCTGATAGGATACAAGGTATTATTTCAGTCCTTTTGTATCTGTTGAGGCCTGCTTTGTGACCTACGATGTGATCAATTTTGGAGAAGGTTCCATGGGGTGCAGAGAAGAAGGCATATTCTTTCTTGTTTGGGTGAAAGGTTCTATAGATATCTATTAGATCCATTTGACCCATGGCATTGGTTAATGATGTTATTTCACGGCTTAGTTTCTGTTTCAATGACTTATCCTTCAGTGAGAGTGGGGTGTTGAAGTCCCCCACTATTATTGTGTGGGGATCTATGTGTGGTTTGAGTTTTTTTAGAAGGTCTTTTACAAATGTGGGTGCCCATGTATTGGGAGCATAGATGTTCAGAATTGTGATGTCATCTTGGTTGACTTTACCTTTGATGAGTATAAAGTGTCCTTCTGCATCCCTTTTGATTAATTTTGGTTGAAAGTCTATTTTGTTTGATATTAAAATTGCTATGCCTGCTTGCTTCTTGTGACCATTTGCTTGGAATATTTTTTCCAACCTTTTAGTGTGAGATATTGGCTATCGTTATGGGTGAGATGTGTTTCTTGAATGCAGAAGAATGTTGGATCTTGTTTATGCATCCATTCAGTTAGTCTATGTCTTTTTTTGGAGAATTGAGACCATTGATGTTGAAAGATATTAACGACCAGTGACTGTTAAGAGTCTTAATTTTGATGTTGTTTCCAATCGAGAGTTTGTGTAGCTGTGTTTTTGCCATGGTATAGTTACCTATTTCCTGAATAGTTTTGGTTGTAGCTTGACCCTTTGGGATGGAGTTTTCCTTCTAGTACCTTCTGTAAAGCTGGATTTGTGGATAGGTACTGTTTGAATTTGTTTTTGTCATGGAATATTTTGTTTTCTCCATCAGTGATTATTGATAGTTTTGCTGGGTAAAGTAGTCTGGCCTGGCATCTGTGCTCTCTTAGCGTTTGCAGGATCTCTGTCCAGGCTCTTCTGGCTTTTATGGTCTCTGCTGAGAAGTTGGGTGTAATTCTGATAGGTTTGCCATTGAATGTTATTTGGCCCTTTTCCCTTGTACCTTTTAATATTTTTTTCTTTGTTCTGTATAATTTGTGTTTTGATTATTATGTGACGGGCAGTTTTTCTTTTCTGGTCAATTCTATTTGGTGTTCTGTAGTCCTCTTGTATGTTCATAGGCATCTCTTTCTTAAGATTGGGGAAATTTTCTTCTATGATTTTGTTGAGAATAGTTTCTGGGCCTTGGAGTCTGATAACTTCTTTTTCTTCAATGCCTATTATCCTCAGATTTCTTCTCTTCATGGTGTCCTGAATTTCTTGGATGTTTTGTGTAAGGAGTTTTCCAGATTTGGCATTTTCTTTAATGGTTGCTTCAAGATCTGTGATTGTATCTTCTAGACCTGAGATTTGTTCTTCCGTCTCTTGGATTCTGTTAGAAAAGCTCACCTCTGTGTTGCTCGCCTTCTTCTCTGAGGTCTCACGTTCTCGTTTTTCTTCTGTCTGTGTGTTTATCATTGAATCCATTTTTGCCTTCAGATCTTGAATTGATTTTTTGATTTCTTTCATCTGATTTTTTGCATATTCCTGAGTTTCTTCCATTTCCTCCTTATAGGTCTTCAGAGCTTGAACCGTTTTATTTATTTCTTTCATTTGGTTGTTTGCATTTCCCTGAAATTTTTCCAGTTCCACTCTATGTGCTTCTTTTATGTCTCTCACCTGTTTGGCTGTGTCTTCCTGTATTTTATTACGAATTTTATTTGTTTCCTCCATTAATATGCTCCTTATTAAGGATTTGAGGTCATTTTCTTGTATTTTTGTTGTATTTAAGTTCTCTGGGTTGTTATCTTCGGGATAGCTGGAAACTGGAGATGCCATGTTGTTTTTTTGTGTATGCTTTTACGCTATCCTTTAGACATCTTGCTGGCTTTGTTTTTGTTGGGTAGCTTCCAAAGTTGGATGGAGGGAGTCTGATGATAGACTCACTTGTTTTCTCAGGATTTCTGTAGGCTCGACGCTCTGATGCTTAACTAGTGTGGATGGCAGAATGTTAGCCCTGTTGTTTTGGACTCTCACAGCCAGTCATCCTCAGCTCCCCTGTGCTGTGGGTCCTGCAATCATTCTGGGTTTATGAATGAGCATTGGGTCAGGCCAAGGTATCCACAGCCTTCTGAGTTCCCTGCCAAGGCCTGCCAGGGACACTGGGCCTGAATCACGCGCCGAGCTCAGCTAGATTCTCAGGGCCTGAACTGTCCACCAAGCTCAGCGAGAAATTCTGGATTCAAACTGCACACTGTGTCCAACTAGAGTCTTAGAGCCAGGACTGTGCTAAAAGCTCCATTAGAGTCTCTGGGTCCAATCTGTCTGCCAAGCACAGTTAAGGACTCTGGCCCTAAACTGCACACTGAGCTCCACCTGAGTCTCCAGGGCGGAATTATGCACCGATCTCAGCCAGGGTCTATGGACCCACACTGACATCAGCCCGGTACTCCGGGTCTATACTGTGTGGATAGTCCAGTCAGAGCCTTGGGGCCACCGAGCCTGTGCACACAGCTCAGGTAGAGACTCTGGGCCTAATCTGCCCAGCAGTTCTAGCTAGGGCCTCTGGGCTGAATCTGTGTCAGTGCCCCAGAACTGCCCACTGAGCTGAGTTAGTGCCTTGGGCAGAACTGCTCGTTGAGGTGAGCTGGTGCCTAGGGTGGACCTGACCACTCCACCCAGCCCGCGCCACAGCAGAAGAACTGCGGCCACGCCGAGCTGGGACCCAATGTGGACGTGAGCACTCCGCTCAGCCTGCGTCATAGCAGGAGAACTGCGGCTGCGCCGAGCTGGGTCCTAGGGTGGACCTGAGCGCTCTGCCCAGCCTGCATCACAGCAGAAGAACTGCAGCTGTGCCGAGCTGGGTCCTAGGGTGGACCTGAGTGTTCCGCCCAGCCTGCGTCACAGCAGTAGAACTGTGGCTGCGCCGAGCTGGATCCTAGGGTGGACCTGAGTGCTCTGCCCAGCCTGCGTCACAGCAGGAGAACTGCGGCTGCACCGAGCTGGATCCTAGGGTGGACCTGAGTGCTCCGCCCAGCCTGTGTCACAGCAGGAGAACTGCGGTTGCGCTGAGCTGGGTCCCAAGGTGGACCTGAGCGCTCCGCCCTGCCTGTGCCACAGCAGGAGAACTGCGGCTGGGCCTAGCTGGGTCCTAGGGTGGACCTGAGCGCTCTGCCCAGACTGCATCACAGCAGGGGAGCTGCCGCTGCGCTGACCTGACGCCTTGGGCGGAATTGCTTACTGTGCTGAGTCAGCGTCTCCACAGCACTGAGCTGAGCCCGGGACTCTGGGGCCGAACTGTCCGCCAAGTCCAGTTTGGGTCACAAGGCACCCCACGACCCAAATCCTGTCCAGAGTCCCCTCTCCCTCAGCTACTCCCACCGGCCACCACACCAATTGACTTCACCGAAAGGCTCTGAGCTGCAAACCTCAGCCGCTGCCGCTGCTGTCACTGGAGCCGCCACTGGTGCTGCTGCCTCTGCCGCCGCTGCTCCAATCCGAGAATATCCACACTCCTCCCATGTGTAGGGGTACTCAGGTCCTCTTCACCCTGGTCCCTCTGAACCGTGGAGCACTCCCGCTGCTGTGGTGTTGGGACCCTGGTGTTCCTGGCTCAGAAATCCATGCAATTCCCTGAATTGTTCATGGAGCCTCCAAACACGGTCCACACTGCTCGGCGCCATCTTCGAGTCCAGGATTTTAAAACTCTAAATTATTTGTAACTCTTTATTTGAAATGTTTAAATTTAAATGTTTGGACCAATTTATGTATCCTGAATGGACTTCTAGAGAATAATGTTGAACTGTATTTTCCGGTACTTTATAAAAATAACCTATGTTATTAGTTTTGATGTAGTTCAAGCAAATTTAAAATGTTCATTTTGCAATTAATAAACTGGAAACCTAGTGTGATATCAATTTGACCTCAGAGTAAGTATGAGAAAGATTGAAGAACTATTTTATAGAAAGTAGTTTCTTGCTACTTCTATAGCAGAGATGACATTATAAAGAATTTCTTGCAATGCACCGTCACCCTAAGACTTGCTTCTACTATAAATGGCAGGTGGAAGATTGGAAATGATACTGAACTGAGTTTTACATTTCCCGTGTCTCTTGGCCTTTGGCACTGTAGAGAAATGACATTCAAAATTTTCTGTACTGCTTTTCCACAGTAGCTGGCAAAATCCTGTTCTTACTTTGCCCTGACAATCTGTCAGAGCAGAATTAGTTTAAAATCCTCTTACCTTTCTTTTGATGCAAAATTGAGCACAAATTATTTTATCCCCTGATGGTAGGACTTTAAGAAAAGTTTTCATTTTGACATATTAATATAAATACTCTAACGAAATTTAGGTGACAGAAAACAATGATTGTTTATTCAGTGGTGGTCTACTTTATAGATGTGTTACTTTCCTGACTTATTCATGGTGGTATTCGATCACAGTTATGACATAACATGATAATGTGATACCATTTAAAACACATCTCATTCAAATGTAATTCTGAAATTGGAAAATAGTATTGAATAGAAATTTTGGTGAAGGTTTGTGGTGGTAATTTAAGTGAAAACACTTATCAAGCTGACATTACAAAAGCTTTTAGTGGTCTATATGTAAAATGAAAGAAACAGATATTGAATAGGTAGGGTTTATGTAATGCCTGAAATGATTATCAGAGTTAAAACTCCATAAAAAAATATATTCACTTGGGAGGAAGGCAGTGATATCAAAAAATCAGTTGAAAGATATCTATAAATATTCTGTAGTGTAAATGTCCCACAGTTTCTTTATCCAGTCTTCTACTGAGGGACACTTAGAGGCTGTTTCCAGATTCTGGCTATTAAGAATAAGGTTGCTAATAAGAACTAATCTATTCTAATCCGGCACAACAAAAGCAGTATTTAAAGCACAGCGCTACTACTAGAAGGCATGTGAGACACTTGGAGATGTTGACATTACTGGGAATATGGCTCATCAATTTTAAATTAATTAATTTTCTTTCTAACAATAATACTGAGCAGATGTTTCAACTGAAAGTCCAAATCTCACATAATTTTATTTAAAATATTTATGTCAATTATGACTTCACTGACTGATATGTAAATAGGTGACATCACTGAGTTTCAAACAATAGGCATAAGATAACCAACAGGAGATTAAAACATTGGTCAAAAGTGCTGTATCATAAATTTTGATTGTCACTTCAAGGTTTAGGGTTTGAGTACTCAGTCTTCTGAGTGTGTTATGTTACTAGACAGTGGTGAAACCTTCACATTAAATATCTGAAGTCTAGTGAAGGAAGTTAAGTCTTTAGAGATACGCCCTTGAAAATAGTTTGGGAGTCTATCTCCCCTTTTCCTCCCCTTCTTCCTCCTCTGCCTTCTCTCACCTCCTCTCTCTCTCTCTCTCTCTCTCTCTCTCTCTCTCTCTCTCTCTCTTTCTATGAGGTGAATATTCTTCCTAATTTTCCCACTTTTCTGTACTGTAATCCAAAATCAAGTGTTATGGACTAAAACTAATGAGCCATGAGCCCAAATTAACCTTTACTTCCTATAAATTTGTTAGCTTTAGCATTTTGTTGTAATACAGAGATCTTGCACATCATAGAGAAATTTTATCTGAAATAATATTTTTCTATATTTTTAGCCATTATTTATAGTGCTTCAGGAAAAGCCCAACAATGAACAGATCTCTGCTATAGACACCCATGTTAATTCACAAACTATAGAAAACAACTGCAAACTCAAATGTTGATTTTAGTACTCCGCAGACCTTTTTTAAAGTATAATGACAATTACATACACACAAAATTATGAAAATATCAGTAAGTAATTTAAGACAAGACAAAGTATACATGACACTCTGTATCAAATTACTAAAATTTATTATGATATTTCATTGAAATTCACAACAATACATACACTCCATACTGGTTAGACATCTCATTTAAAAATGCTAATTGTGTATGTAGATCATATTTTATTTATGCACATATCCATCTGTGGATAGTTGGTTGTTCCCTCTTTTTAGATATTGAAAATAAAAGTTTTCTATTAACAAATAGAATTATATAATTTTAGTTACTAAAAGTAAATTTTCAATAATTATGTTGTTATGCATACAATAATAAACAAAATTTAAATTAAAAACTGAAAAAACAATACTAAGGCAATTTTGTATGTGGTTAAATATTTAATTAAGGAACAATTCCTGTATCTGAAAAGTATAAGACTAAATTCACACATTTTAAACCTAATAGTTTTGAAAAAGAATCTCTTTAGAGATTTTATATTCATGAGCAAATAAAACATAAACAGTTCTTTATGTTTCACTTTGTTTTGATAATAGCCAAGAAAGGATTCTCTATATAATTGAGGTCCAGCTGAGAATAAGCTGCTAGAGATTATTTTTATAAGCTAGTCATAGGTATAAAGAGAAATTTATTTCAGGTTTCATTAATTACCATTTATTACAAAATATCCAGGAAGAGTGGATTTAATATAAAATATAAACAATTTTTTTCACTCACCTCTCTTAGTAGTTCTGCCTGTGCTTGTGGTCTTATCGGATGGGCATGGACAAGGCCCTTCACATTTGACAGAGATCTGTTTTCCTAAGACACATGCCTGATAGTCCAGTTTGCACTGTATAAATAAAAACAGAAACAGAATATTAACTCAAATACATGTGGATTTAATTATATCAACAGAAAGTCAAAGAATGCTTAGAAGATTTTATATGCATGGAATTTCATTGTCTTTTTCACTTATTATCTGTATTGCTAAGGGACATCCTACACACACTTTATAATTAACTGTTTCATAGACAAGGCAATACTACAGTTGTTCACAGATTCATTTTGTGAGCAGTCACTAAGGATTATAACAGCCCAGAAATTGTCAGATCATTTCTTCCTGTTCTCTCTTCCATATATAATAACCAAGATAACAGTACTCTTCTTTTATATAATTCATGAGTTATTGTGACCCAGGCATTTTTTTCCCATACCAGTTAACAGTTAACAACTGGAACTGAAAGAACTAAAATATTACCACAAAACTGAGTTTTTTAAAGTGTGGTTTTGTTTTGACCTGCTTTGATCTTCTGTAGCAACATTAAGCACTATAAAATGTTAAGCTCATGTGTTTTACAATCCTTCTTAGGATAGCATTTTTTAGCTGCATATTTGACATGGTGAAAAAAAAATTCCAATCTAACTCCATCTTTTCAGAGGTGATGATTATCTTCCTACACAAAGAACTGTGTATGCTAATTTTTATTTAACATGATTTCTTTAGAAGTTGCGCCCATAATTTACTCAGAGCAAATTACATTAAAATTAAATAGGGTAGACGTTGTGGCTCCAATGTGAAATGCACGAGCAAATAATTGAATTCATACGACATCAGGAAGCAATAAACCAATAGAGTGCCTGATCATATCACTGCCATCCTTGCAGTGTTTCATCTTTGCATGTTGAGAAATTCTGTAGTGGACATAGAGAGTACTAAACTGTCCCTAAAACAAGTGACTAAACACTGGAACATTTCGCAGAAGTTTGCTACTCCAAAGTGGCTCCTTCACTGGAATAAAACTTCCAAAACTAATCCAATGTTTTATGATTGGAACATTGATTTCATCATGAAAAATCATAGTGGATTTTACATGCCATAAAAATGTTTAACATCTATTCTAAAGTAGAAATAAAAAGTTAATTACAAATGCTTTAACAAGAACCAGATTAGTTAATTTAATATTTTTTCTATAACTTCTTTTGAGTTACTTTACTGATGTAAGCTATCTCTGCAGTCTATCAGTGGTTTTGGTTCTGTTTTGTTTTTAAAATAAGGAACTTGTAAATGTGATGAATATTAGAGTGCAGCACAATACAAAGATTGTTTGTTTAATGACATTTATTCCGCCCCATCTAAGGCTCAAGGAAGATTGTGAAGTTCAGCATGGGCAGGATTAAGATTCATACAAAACAGTGGGATGATGATAGTTAGGTACCCACTGGGGAGCCAAACAAGTATCAATGGATAGTTGAAAAGATGATCACTGGTAGTTTAAGCTCACTGATTCATTAAACAAAACATGATTCATAGAGAGGCGAGGGTGTTAGTAACAGTGTAAGATATATATATGTGTTAGGACATGAAAGTAATCTGGATGTACTGTATACATGTATGAGGCTGCCAAAACAAAATCAATTCATAAGAGATGTATATTAGGGATGTGAATTAGATAGTTTCTAGAGAATTCATTTTTATTTTGGTAGATACTATAAAAAGTAATTTATATGAAATTTTACTTGAATGTCAATGTAAACATGATCTGTTAGCAAAATATTTTAGCCATACTAACCATTAATCCATCAAATATTCTCTTTAAATTTTATATAATTAGATTAAAAGGTATCTTTGCAAGACAGTCTTTTTCGTAATTGTAACAGTTTCTCCTTTACTGACCTACCTAAATGACCTGTTCTCAACACATTTCAGGAACTCTAGTTTAAAAACAGGACCTTGAATATGAAAAAAATCCCTCCTTTAAATGATTTCATCTGGGTCCACTGACTTCATTTCTAATTAACCATGTCAATTTACTTAATTAGCAAAGAGCTAAAATATTTATAAAGGTATAAATGAAACAAAATATCACACAAAGTACCTGCTCACTAGTCCATAATTAGACAGATTGCAAATCATGGAGAGGAACACATGATTGATGCAGTTCTGATTACAAACCTGAGTCCTGTGTGTCAGAACACGGTCTAAGAATAGAATTATATGTGGAATTTTCTGACTGCTTATGGGAAAACTCCAAAAAATCCAAGACATGTGGCTTGTGTCCTCAGCTTCTTAAAAACATAGAGTTGTTCTTTTAATATGTTCTCCTGATCCTCCCAGGTGTATTTTTGGGTAGGAGTGAGTTTATTTCAGTTGTTGTTATTCATGTACCTCTATGGACAAACATGTTTTTAACCTTGTTTGTTTGGCTACTTTACTCAGGTGACTTCTTAACTCTCAGAGTACATGATGTATGATGTTCCAAATAATGTTGGCCATTGCATGAGACTTTATTCTACCTCATTTTAGGGCCCACTTTCCCAGGTTCTCTGCCAACTACAACTGTAACACTGAGAATGCGTAAGTTATGGCTAATTGACAAAAGCAAGGACAGGAAAGGTTTCTGACTATTCACATGATAGTGATCTTACAGTCACTTATTTAATAATGAGATCAAAGAAGTAGAAAACATAATCCTATTATAAGCCATATCTGCAGTACGAGAGAACCATATCATCTGGGTGCATACACACTTGTTCAAGATAAGACCAACAGTTGGAGCAAAGGAAATGGCTTATGGTAGAGGTTATAAATGACAATAACGTCTCTTCTATTGCCTAGGAACAAAAGGAGATATTTTTGGCTAAGGGATGCTTAACTACTTTTGACATCCACTAAGTGCACATCAAAATCTGCAGGCAGTCACATACAGAAGCAGGAGGCAGAAAGGAGACAAAACAGAGCCAGAAGTCAGGCAGCGAAAACCATGTCCATGTGAAGAGTCAGAATGCTGGAGAAGTTGGCTTCATAGTAGCTAGCTGAAAGACTACCTCAGAAAAAAAGTCAACAGCTTTAAACTATATGGATATCTCCGTGTCTTATTTAAACCTCAAGTGGGATCTGCAAAACCGCCACCATATATAATTATCAGCAAACTGCCATAATCTTTTCTTCATTGAAGCAATAGCTATTTATTATCCTAAAACAAAAACGGAGAAACAACGAAGAACAGGAATCACGTTTCTGTTTCCATCCTTCTTGGAATAATATCTCTCTTTACAAAACCCAGCAACAACATTATGAATGCAAAGAAACACACATAAGGAGGATTTCTCACTCTCAGCTGGAACTAGGCTTTCCCCAGAAAACGTCCTCTGCTGGTTCCTCTATTCTGTACTCTGGTGCTTCCCATGGAAACACAAAAGGAAGAAACAAAGAATAGATGCAACCTTAAATCCATCTATCCAACTGTGCTGTTAACACATAAATATCACAGCTGTGGTATCAAAAGCCAGAAAGGAAATATAGAAACAAGCACATTGTGACCATCTTTATTATAACAGACACTACATTATTATTCTCTAATGTGATACCCTTTGAAAGAATAACACACATTATGTTAGGAAACTTTTTATGTTTTCACCATAATCTTTATGGACGGGAACTTAATTTTACATGGCAAGAATTTAGTATGTTCCCTACTTAAGAAAGCAGGTGGCCTACATCAAAGTGTGTATGTGACGTCAAATCCATGGATGGTCTGTGTAGCAGGTATAGGGAATACAAATTTGCTATCACAAACCAGTGCCCTTACATCTTGAGCTTTCAGGCCCAGGGAAGTTCAATTAGTTTCAATAAATGTAGACTTGTGGAAACTTTCCTAGGCTTATCTCAGTATCTTACATTGGAATTCTGCTCTTTGATGACATAACTTAAAACAGAGCTCAGGAGTTTGGGGAATTGGAAAGAGTATGATGATGTTTTCTCACCTAAAATTCATAAAAAAATTTAGTTCAAGAGTTTGACTTGGAAATAACCAACTTTTTCATAGTTTCCATATTTGAGGCTCTAATGAGTGAAGTACGCCTTGAGCTCCAAATGTCTGTTGACAATATTTATCATATAATATTGCTACTCTATTTGAATAGCTGACTTTGAGCCCATTATTGTGTTATTTGAGATTAATATGTTATGCATGGATTGTGGGGGCTTTTGATATTAAATGATACTTTGCCTTTTATCAACAAATGTTCCCTATAATGCAATGATCAGAAATGTATTTCCTGTGCCCTCTATATCATCTATAAGTATCTGATGTAGTATATATTAGGATAATCTCTTAGAAAGCATTCTCTAAAGGATCTATGATTCTACCTTTCTCACCACATGGTTCACATAACTCAGTAAGACAATCTGGGCTTTAAATCCTGTCCTCCAAGTGTGGTATATATTCTGGGATAATTGGGTAACTAATGGAATACATCAGGCTCT
>OU015752.1:7812583-7902496 GCA_907169655.1 Acomys percivali
TTTTTTTTTTGGTTTTGGAGACAGGGTTTCTCTGTGTAGCCTTGGCTTTCCTGGACTCACTTTGTAGACCAGGCTTCCCCTGCCTCCCAAGTGCTGGGATTAAAGGCGTGCACCACCACACCTGGCAGCAACCCCCTTTCTTATCACTTCCAGACATCAGCCCCTGCTTCCAATGTGATGACTTGTCTCAAATTAGGGATTGTGAAGGAAACATCACTTACAATTTCATTTCTCTTTGCTACACTGATCACAATAAAGAAACATGAGGGGGAGGTACTAATTACACAGTCTTAAGAGGAAACAGTAACTTAAGAGTAACAGAACCAGGGTGGGGATGCCTGAAAGTTATTCAAGCTATAGCACTGTAGTGCTATACATACAGCGTCTATGAATCAAGAGCCTGCAAATAAGATCCCATGATTCTGGCCATCATTCACTTTCTTCCCCTGCCTAGATGACACTGGAAAAAATAACGAATTGACCAACTATCAAGTCACCCTTACTACAGTATTCTCTCATCATGTGGTATTTTCTCAATGGGATTTATAATTGTGAAATGCAAAAGGGCGTTTCATAGAAATATTGGTCAGATGAAATAGAGCTTATGATATTTCCCCAATGACAAAATACTCTGAAAGGAAACAAGTCTAGAATTAACTTCACAGTGAGAGAGGGGTGGGGGGTACGAAACAAGCTGAGTCTGTCTTAACGACGTCATGTATATAGTGTACTAAAAACAAACAAACAAAACCAACAAATAATCATTTAAGGGTATGCCATTGCATTCATCATGGAAGAACTGTGTAATGTTCTGGTGAACTAATGGAACACAATTGTAAAACAATAAAGTCGTGAATGAACATTGCAGAATGAACTATACCGTTGGAAACCTCTTGCCCTATAATCAAAGAACACTCCTCAACTTCCAATGTGAACTAAGTTCTTAAACACTTCCAAATCTTTTAACCTGACATGGTGTCTAGGAATTCAGAATAATGAATTTAAAAAGCCACGCTGATATAACAATGTCACCAAGTCTAGCTTTAATGATAATCAAATTCTAAAATCAGTTTTATCACTATTACTTCCTGGACATCAGTGCTTTAAAAATGTTCTTGGAAACTTAAATGAGATGACATAGGAGACAAGGTTTGAGACTTTTAAAAAGAGTAATGGTGGTGACAAACTATAGTTGTTATTTCAGTTATAGCAGTAATTACTACTAATGCTTTTTCTGATGTTATCCGTAGGAAGGAAGGAAACATTGGGTTTCAAACTTAATGGCTCAGACTAATCACGACATTAGTATTTCATGGTTCAAAAGTTTTCATATAGGAGAAATAAATGTCCTTCAATAGTCTCAACCAATGAGATCGTTAATATTAATTTAAAGTGAATAAAGAAATTACAAAAGAACCACACAGAGATATGGTTGATTGGCTTTAATTACTTATTTTATTAGTTACTGTTGTGTGGCTGAGTCCAAACGTCTGACAAAACTTCTGTAAGCTAGGTTTGGTTTGGCAGGATTTTCTGAAGAGAAGCATGCCACTGAGGCACGGGGGGGGGGGGGGTTGCGGGGAATGTCATCACAATGTAGACAGCAGGTTATCTCAGGAGTACTATTCCTTCAGGGTGACTCCATCTCCTGAGATTCCGGAAGCTTCCAGAGCAGTATCAACAGATAGGGGTCACATGAGACTCCGGGGACCCATTATATTCATTTTCAAGCCACAACGGAGATAAACAGGCCTTATTTATATCATACTGAATAAGTAGAACTGCCCTCACCTGTGAAGAGTAGGTGTGTCCATCCGAACCACAAACAGGGCTGGAAGAGGCCACAGGGCATTGCTTACAGGTGGGTGACAGGAGACCTCTCCACTGCTTATGGCTTCCTCCTACTTCTTTCATACTGTTAGAAAAAAAAAGACAAAAGGAAAAATAAAAACAGAAGAAAAATAAAAGAAGGAAAGAATACTTAGTGTATTTGAGTTTTAAAACTACATTTAATGAAGCTTCCTTTTCAGGACTGTCCTAACGACACTTGACATTGAGTTAGACTCTCTTCGACAGTGCGCTAATCGACAGTGCGCTAATCTCTGCACAGTCTTCTTCATGATCTACTGTTTTCTTCAGACTTCCACAGGTCCTCAAATAAAGCAAGGTTGTACTTTTTGGGAGTTCTGTTTTAATCACAGAGTGTGTAGTTTTATTTTTTATGGAGATTCTTTAATTTATAGCTATGGAATGGATTTGTTGTTGTTGTTTTTAAGTGTGTTGGTTTTTTTCCCCAGAAGCAACACTTACTAAAAAGCACAGGAGTCAGATCTCTAGAACTTTCTTCAAGTTTGCCCTTATTTTCTCTTATGAGTGGAGAAAAGAGACACCTGACTTAACGGTTGCCTAAAAAGGAGATAGCTTACTTTTAGAAGAAACACCGATAAAGAACCAAAGAATTATAGTAGCTAGCAGCATTTAAAGAGCCAAATTACTAGATTTATTGACCACAATTTCCCCTTTCCCCCTTTGATTGCTGTGAAGTGTCTTAAAATGAACTCGTTAGACTTTGATCTAAAACAACTTGGGAAAATCCATTCTCTTTTTTTAATCATCACACAGATTTTTTTCCTCTTTCTGTTTACACTGTTCAATTACTCTGCCTATTTGTGGGAACAGTTTACACAGAAAAAAAAAAAAAAGAATGACTAAGAAATAAGAAGGACAGCAACTGGGAATCTATACAAAGACACTTAAATTTGAAGTAAATCAATATTTGTTCACTGTATTTTTCTGTGCAGAAAACAATCTAACGCCTGCATGACAAGGAGAAAAAAAGGTTGAGAAGAACATTGTACATATGCACTCCTTATAATTTTATATATTTAAGTTATTATTCTCTGAAAGTTTCATTCTAGCAAACTCAAAGTTAGAAAGGCAATACTAAAAAATATCATAAATACTTCTATCATAGGAGAAGAATTTTAAGTTTTATATCTGATATTTAGCATTAAAAGCTCATATCTACCTATATATCTATTTATAATCTATCTGTCCTGTATCTCTTTTATGCTCTACCAACTTATCTATTTATATTTTTCCTTCCTTCTCTCTCTCCCTTATTCCTTTGTTCCTTTCCTTCTCTCTCTTTTCCCCTTCTATCTCCTTCTTACCCCATCATTTCTCTTTTCTTCTCACAAATCTTTCCCATACAGATCATTATAGTGGCTACAAGAATTTCAAATATGCTATCTTCATTTCTGATATATAAATTATACCTAATGCTCACATTATAATCTTACTTGACTGCAGAGATTGCCAGAACCCCACTATTTGCAAAGTACCCATTATTTTATTTTATTTTATTTCTGATAAGATAATGGGATCAAGGTATTGATATGAATTAAAATAATGCCTGAAAACCTTAGTTCAGTGTTCTAATACCCATAATGATTTAGTTGAGGAATGGCTTAGCTATCAGAGCCAGGGACTTTAGTTTACAGGATGGACAGATTATAGACCCTGTATATCTCTCATGAAGTGCTTCACTTTTTCAAGTCTATGTGATAGCTCTGTACAATGTGGAATATAATTTCGCCTTCTCTGAGTCTGGGTCTATGTGTGCATGTGTGTTTTCACTTGTGGAAGGTGCATCTCTGTGTGTGTGTATGTCTACGTATGTGTGTATGTATGCCCCTTTGTGTGTGTGCTCACTTGTGATAATGCATGTCTCTGTGTACTCACCTGCTTGAAGTACATGACTGTGTGTGTCTCCATGTGTGTATTCACTTGTGAGGGTGTGTGTCTGTGCCTATGCTTGTGTATGTATGTGTGGTTACCTGTGAAGATGTATGGCTGTGTGCGTGTTTGTGTGTATATATTTGCTCACCTCTGAATGTTATTTGTGCATGCATGTGTGTGTGTGTGTTTGTGTTAGTGAGTGTTCAATTGTAAGGGTGCATTTGGAAATTAGAGGTTGGCTTTAAGAAGGTTATCTCAAGTGCTTCTTTGAGACTATCTCAAAATAGTCTTTTGAAACAGAAAATTTCCTAAACCTCTATATCTTAGCATTCTGGCTACAGAGTACCTGGACACCCAGACTCAGAAACTCACTGAGTGCAGGGGCTACAGGTGCATAAAAAGACATCTGGGTTTCATGGTGGTGCTGGTATTCCGAAATTAGGTCCTTTGTTCGCACATCAGGCATCTACCTCTGTTGTGGAAGTTTTGGCTTATGATATATAAACATGTTTTTGTTTTAATCATAGGTATAGGATTTTTTTTAAATCCTAGGCATGTCGACAGCTGATAGTGGCCTCTTGAGAAGACATTTGATGTTTGTTAGCTGTAAACTACCTCATGTGGGAGCATGGTTTTTGTCAGTGACGATAAAAGCCAGACCCAAAAAGAGACTAGGAACTCCAAGAAAGAAGGTGCTGCTGTTTGCCTCCCCCTTGCCACTCGCTGTTGCTGTTGATTCAGTTTGAAGAGAAGAAATTCGATATATCCTGAAACAAATATTTGACTTGTCCTAACGAACCTGAGGACCCTAAACAGTAGGAAGTAGCTAAGAAAAACTACACCCACCTCCCCACTAACTTTCTTTCTCTCCAACCTGGTGTTTGGGTGATGGAAGAGATTGGGGATGAGTATAGAGAAAGAGATTTTAGGAACCCAAAATAAAAAAATATATATTTTAAAAGTATGCCAACATAACTCATGGCACCATTTCCTAAGTCTGCTAGAATTGTTGCATGAAGTTCTGAAGCTTTGTAATTCTGTGTTTGTTCAGCATCAGAAATGATTCTCAGTATTAATACTACTAACAGTATTTTCCATGGAGATATTCAGGTCACAGCAAAATGAACTGAGTAGAAGCTGTAAAAACTGACCATTTCTAGGTCTTGACATCAGTATCCTATGTAACACACATATGATTAAAGTTTATCTTTTGTTGTTTGGTCTTTAATTTATACCTGAAATGCCTGATTTAGGAAGAACATTATGTTTCTGAGACAGAAGTGAAGTCATCAGAGTCATTGGACATGACAATGATGCAGACTGATGTGCTTCAGAAGAGCAGCTGGCTCTCACATCAGGATAGTTTCCTGGCAACAATAGGCACAGCAATGGCAGGTGAATCACTCAATCAGGAGAAACCATTAGAATACAAGGTAGATTGAATACTTAAGGTATAGAAAGACAACTGATGTCAGAAGGTAACTATAAAGATGACATTATTTTTAAAATGTTATTTGTTAATTTAATGTGTGTGCGTGTGTGGGTGTGCTTCTGTTTGTGACCGCATGTCCCATTCGTATATGTGGATTTTAAGGGACAGTTAATGTAAGTTAATTTTCTTATTGACAGTGTGGATTCTGGGGTCAAACTCTGAGCATCCGACTTGTGGAAAGCACCTTTACTCATTGAACCACCTCACTAGCCCTCACCTTTTCAGAGACTTATTATGAGAGACAGTACTGTAATTTATTCTCATTAGTGAAATACACAAAAATCTGTATAGCTTTTGTATAATCTGAAAATATTTAAAAGTAGTTTTCCACAGCAACTCTGAGATACGAAGAAGCAACTTTCAAGCATTGTCTTTTTTTTTTTTTCTTTTGAAAATTTAAGTTCATAGGGTATCAAGTCTCTTCTCGGTGACCTGCTGTCCTTCCTCTGAGTGCCACTAGGTCTCCCCCTCCAGGGGACATAGTCAAATGTGAAGCACCAGAGTACATGAGAAAGTCATATCCCACTCTCCACTCAAGTGTGGAGACTGTCCTGTCCATTGGCTGGATCTGGGTAGGGGTTTAAATTTTACTGCCTGTATTGTCCTTGGCTAGTGCCTTAGTTTGAGCAGGACCCCTTGGCCCAAATCTGCCTATCATAATGTTCTACTTGTAGGTTTCTAGGACCCACTGGATCCTTCTTCATTACTATTCTCACATGGTTCTCTCATCTAGAGTCCCAATAGGATGTCCTCCCCTCTGTCCCAGTTTCCTGGTAAGGGAAGAGACTTGATACCCTATGAGCATATACAGGGGGAGGTAATCCCCCTCAGGAACAGTCATAGGGGAGGGGAGTAAGGGGAAAATGGGAGGGAGGGAGGAATGGGAGGATACAAGGGATGGGATAACCACTGAGTTTAATATGAATAAATTAATAAAATTAAATTAAATTAAAAAAGAAAAATCACTCTGTAAATCTTCATTCATGACATACTAAGAATAGCATCTAATAAAATTTCAAAGGGTTCTGTAGCCAACAAGAAGAATTGTCTATGCTTAGACATTCATGTCTCAGCCAGACTCAGAGCTATTCTCATATAATGGGGTTAACAATATAAGTTACCTGCTTGTTCTGCAGTTTAAATTCTTTACATCCCAATTACATCCCCTCCCAATCTCCCTCCTTCATCCCCTCTCTCTCCCCCCCCTAGTCCTCAGAAAGGGGAGCCCTCCTCCCCTAAGGTCTGACCCCTCATATTATATCTCATCTGTACTGCCTGTAGCCTCTTCCTCTGTAGCCTGGCAATGCTGCCTTGCCAGGGGGAAGTGATAAAATTTCAGTGGCCAGAGTACATGTCTGAAGTAGTCCCTACTCTCCACATAGTGGGACCTGTAAGGGATACTGTGCTACTACCTCTGAGCAGAGCTAGTCTATTTTTATCACAAGAATATACATCTTAGGCACAACATATAGATATGATTATATAGAAAGATATGGTAAAATAATTGGACAAGGTCTTCAAAAACCTCAGAGACATACAGAATATGGCATTTTAAAGAGTCACTGACAGTGAGACAGATTAAATCCTGGCAAGACCCAGCCTACCTCAAAGAGGATGATGAACATCAAAGAACCTCCTTATGGAGATGGCGTCAAATGTGGCAAACAGGCCACTGGGGAAAATGGCCTTGTTTCTACCACAGACAGAATTTTGCCAAAAAAAGGGCAAGCTTGGATGCAGGCAGAGTTGAAGGCCAAACACTGCCAAGACAGGGTAAGCAAATCATCAATAGTATCTGTCTCACAAATATGTCTATCAGATATATTGGGCCACAAGGCTGAAGATGATTCTCCAATGCTTTAGTTTTGGGTGACTGTTCAGGCAGCAAACTGCTCTTTCATCTTATCATGTGGGAAGATGCTAACCTGCACTCCCGGTATACTCAGGTAATCAATTGTATACCTTCTCAAGTTTCTAATGGGGTTGAAGACCAGATAGTTTAGTCTTACAATTAAGCTTAGTTGTTTAGAGGTTAAGACATTTTTAGGTATAAATAGATGTTTTAATTCAATATTGATGAGATATGTTAGATGTTGATTTACATTAAGAATTTTAGATGCACCAAGATAGGAAAGATGTTTCCTACAAGGCTACCAAATACAAAAAACCAAAATGCTAGGAACATAGCATTTGTATAATTCTTGATTGTGTCATGGTTCTTCTTGCTATAGGTAGTTTACAGTATATATACATGTAATAATATAAATATATGTAAAAATAAAAATGTTTAATTAAAAAATAGAAAAATCACTCTGATAATGAGATGTATCTATAATACATCAGTTCTATTGTAGGGATAATAAGATGAGTTTTCATCTATACCCTGACTTTTACTAAAAGAAACAAATAAAAGAAATAAATAAACAAAAACTCTCACAAAACTATTCCTTGTGCTGATTAGATGGCTGAGTCATTAAGAGTATATATTGCTATCAAGCAACTTCAGAGTTCAGTTCCTTTCATCCATATGAGTGGCTTGCAACTTTTAAACTTCTACTCTATAGGATCTAATGCCATCTTCTGGCCTCCTTGGGACTATATTCATCTTACACATACACCACACACACACACACACACACACACACACACACACATACACACACACATAGGAACACACACGTGCTCACAAAAAAATAAACTTAGCTGTTTAATAAAGTCTGTTACCAGCATCTAATGTGTAGAGAAAATGCCTTCCTAATTAAACTTACTATTTATAATAAGCAGCACAAATAATACTTTCTATTTGATTCACAGTAGGAAAATATATTTAATTAATTAAGAAAAGTATCTCATAGTTTGAGCAGGACCCCTGGGCCCAGATATGCCCATCATAATGTTCAAACTACGGCCCCAGCCAAGGACAATACTTGCAGTAAACTTCGAACCCTTACACAGATCTAGCCAATGGACAGGACATTCTCCACAGTTGAGTGGAGAGTGGGGACTGACTTTCACATGAACTCTGGTGCCCCATATTTGACCACTTCCCCCTGATGGGGAGACCTGGTGGCACTCAGAGGAAGGATAGCAGGCTACCAAGAAGAGACTTGATACCCTATGAGCATATACAGGGGGAGGAGGTCCCCTTCAGTCACAGTCATAAGGGAAGGAAGTAAGGGGAAAATGGGAGAGAGAGAGAGGAATGGGAGGATACAAGGGATGGGATAACAATTGAGATGTAATATGAATAAATTAATAAAATATATTAAAAAAAGAAAGTATCTCAGTTTCATTTAGATTGATGTATATATTTGTATCTGATCTCAGGCTAGAGAAATTTCACAAAGGCTAAGTTTTTATATTAAAAATAAGCATTATGGACTTTTCAATTTTCTGTGACAGTGGATGTTCCCAAGCAAAGTGACTCTTCAGACACTGTTCATAGTTGATGCTCAAATAGTTTTATAGTGACAGTGGTGATGTGTGTGTGTGTGTGTGTGTGTGTGTGTGTGTGTGTGTGTGTGTATAAACCTCTAGCTTTAACAACAAAGGACTTTCTACATATAGATAAAGATATATGTATTTGAAAATAATATTGTAGATATGCAACTTAAAAAGAAAAAGAAACAAAACAAACAAAAATCTGCTTCTCTGCTTCAAAGAAAATTATTAACAGTACTGTATTTCCAAAATACATAAGAAAATATTCCATTTGAGCATTCGAAGCATATTTTACACTTCAAACTCTACCTTTATTGTGACAAATACTTTTGATTTTTTTTTTTTTCATTTACACACAGAAGAAATTCTTTTAGCTGCTTTTCAAGAAACAAGCCTGACAGCTTTGGCAGGAGCAGGCAGGACGTAATTGCTGCATCTTATTTAAGAAAACAGCCATTAAAGGCCAGACAAAGTTCAGAGAAGAAAAACATAGCTTTGCTTTCATGTAGGATGTTCACAGAAGTCATAATTATTTGGTTTTCCCTTCTTCTTGCTTCATTGAAAATGGAAGTTTCAACAAACACAAAGTAAAAAAGCTACCACATTTTTATTTTCTTTGATATATACCCTGATATAAAGGATTAAAAGAAACCATAAAGCCTCTAGTATGTTTTAAGCTTTAAGATAATTAATATAATTAAAAGGAAAACTGTATTTTTACCTTCATGAGATAGTATTTATCACGTCTCCTGAGGAAATGTGATATTCCTGAGCTATTCAAGCTTGTGCCCTTGTTACATTGCAGTAAGTGTTGAGGCAAATCTGTTAGACACAGGATTCTTTAAGAAATAATATCCCTCAAGATACAATTTCTCCTAGGATAAATGCTTTCAGAAAGCCTTTCAAACATGATCTAATCACTGTTTTATCATCAACCATTGCACAAACTTCTCACCTGCCTATGCATATTAATTACCTCTCAAATTACAAAACAAATTACTTCATAGGATTATTTCACAGATGAGTAAAAACTTCATGTTTTAAATTGAATATAACAAAATGAAGACATCATTGAATGCACGGAGCTAAGTATTTGTTTGTGGACAAATAGGTCAGGAATGAGGCATTTCTATGCAGAGGAAGAAAAAGAGTCTACCTGAGCCTTGACTGAACACGTGCTCATCTCTGAGGTCCAACTGTTATTGCTGTTTTTTTCTGTAGAGTATATTCTCACTCTACAAGCAAGCGTCACACATTTATCCCTACTACAGTGTCACTGGCAGCCAGCATGTTACTTAAGTTTGTGTATTCTATTAGTTCCATTATGAAAATTTTACTCATAATTTTATTACTCAACCAAAGCTATACTCAGCTGAATTTCCCTTGACATATGTTCAGTACTTGTACATGTCTCTGAATATCATATTCACTCTTTCATTGTTTCTGTCATTTATCCTGTGTCTGAATTTATTGATGGGAGAGCCACTAAAATGGGAGGGCACTTTTAAAATAGCACTTAATAAATACAGTTGAATAAATATGTGAATGAGTTAAGAAAATAAGCCAGAAGAAGGCAAAAAGGGGGCAGGGTTATGTAATTTACCACAGGCTCCCTTGGCTAAAATACTGCTGGTCACATCTATCTTCCTACCTACATACTCACTTAAGTAGAAATCATTTTCATACCTCATATTTCCCTTCTCTAGTAACATTTTTATAAATGGTTTGTGAATTAATCACTTGATGAATGCCATTAGTTTTCAAATTAAAAAGTGGTTAATTAAAATAGAATAAAAATAAAAAACTTGGCTCTGAATTAAAAAGAATTTTAGTTTGTCTAACAATTAGTTTAACACAAAGCCTAAAGGAATATGATTAAACATCTTACATAATTTCCTTCAGAAGCTGCAATCAATCAAAGGCTCTTTTCAGCCTTGTGTTTCAGAATTTTAAACATACTTTTCATTATTCACTTGCAGGCAAGTATTCAGGAAATTAAAATTTTTGTCTTCAAACTATAAGAAGAGTGATTTATATACATTTCTTTGCAATGATGCTTTAATTATTTGAAGAATATTGCAAATATGACACATTTTTCTCTTTGCAGGAGATACTTTTGTGACGATAAGACTCATATATCTAGCATCACATGCTAATTTTCTTTGGTAAAATATCACCGTCTGTCTTGCACTGTATCTAAAATCTTGTTCTCATTATCTCTCTCTCTGATTCTTATGTCTGTGTCTGTCTGTCTCATCTCTGTCTTTTTCTTTCTGTCTCTGTCTTCCTCCCTGCCCACTGACCACCGTGTGTGTGTGTGTGTGTGTGTGTGTGTGTGTGTGTGTGTGCACATATGTACTTGTGTGCATGTGTCTGTCTGTCTGTGTGTGTTGTGTAAATTTACCTGGAAGCCATAAAATAGAATATTATTCAAGAGTTTTCAGCTCCCTCACCAAGAGTACTCACATCCCACAAGTGAAAAAGTTTGATATTGGCTATTTATGTTTAGTTGTTATGTTGCAGAAACAAACTAACAAAACTTCATACAAGTGGAATTTAGAAAGAGGATATAAGTGTTCCCCAGTGAATGGGGACTCCCAAAGATTAAACTAACCTGACATAGACAGAATATATATATATATGTATATATACATATGTATATACATACATATATACATATACATATACATATATACATATGTATATATACATATACATACACACATATGTTGAATGTTTTCTTACACGAAAGGCAAGATCAGTTGAGTAACTTAATTGATTGCAACTCCACTAAGAACTTAATTTTAGGGGCTGGAGAGATGGCTCAGAGGTTAAGAGCACTGACTGCTCTTCCAGAGGTACTGTGTTCAATTCTCAGCAAAGCATGGTGGCTCAGAACCGTCTATTATATGACCTGATGCCCTCTTCTCACATACAGGTCTACATACAGGCAGAACACTGTATACATAATAAATAAATCTTAAAAAATAATTTGATATTAAGTAGTAGCACTCCAAAGCTCTCCTGACCTTGATTCTCATTCACTTGTACCTTGTTTTGTTTAACATGAATACTTAGGTAATCTAGTATTTAGGGTATCCAGGCTCTGGCTTACCTTATCTTGATATTTTGACCTTACTGGTATATTTTCTAGGTGTGGTAGTTAAAGTTACTTTTGAATGCCCAGGTTGAAATGAACTGTTCCACAGTACACCTGCTGAAGAGCTGACATGACTGTTGATGCTGAATGGGGATTGGATCCTTAGGACACTATCTTAACAAACAACATTACTATTGATGACTTCATAACTACATGTGATGCTGAGAAGTGGGTATGGCTGGAGGGAGAAAGTACGTGGGGGTTTGGCTTCAAAAGGTTATCTTCCAAAGTGCCTGATTCCTTTTCTGTTTTTAGAGCAGCCATGGTTTAATCATCTCTTCTCTATTACACATCTGTACCTTGACATTCTGTCTTGCTTCAAGCCCCAAGCAACGAATCTAGGAAAGCATGAATTATTCTAAAACCATGAGCCAATAAAATATTTCCCAATTAAGTTGCTTTAAATCAAATATTTTGTCAAAAAAATATATATTAACAAGAGTTCCTTTTTCATGCTGCAGGGTAGAATAATTATGAATGTCTTTATAGTTATTTTACTTTATACATATAAAGTTTAAATGTTTATGTTTATTTAGCATAATTATTTCTTGACAATAGACTAAATTAAACCTCCAGTTCATTTTTCATATTCCAGAGTGAGCTTGATTAGTGTGGGAGGGGGGCAGAAAGTAGGGAGTGATAGAAGAGGACCAGAGAGGGGGTAAAATAGAGGGGACCAAGAGAACAAAGTAGTTTTTATTTTTTCTTATTCATACTTGACATAATTGCTGTTCTATTTTTGTTTGTTAGCTAGTTTGTTTTCTGTTTTAGCATAGCTTCTTGGATGACCTTTTCCTTCTGAGTCCTGAGTGCCTCTCCTAGTATTCTACATACAGCTGGATTTGGGTCAGGAATTCCTGAACCCTGTTTTAATTGAGAACATTTCCTTGTCCCCTTCAGGTATTTTTCTTGAGCGAAAGAATATGGTTTGACAACAGTGTTCTTTCAGAACAAAGCACATATTGCTCCAAGCATTTTTGGGTCCTTAGTTGCATTGAGACATTGGCTGCTATTCCTATGGTCTTGTCATTTTTTATGACTTAGTCTTTCTACCATGTAGGCTTCATTAACCTTTGTTTTCTACATTTAGTATTTTACAAAATGGCATGGGAAGTTTATTTTCTGGTCCTGTCTATTTGGTGTTCTGTATTCCTCTTGTTCTTGTATAAGCATTTTTCCCCCTAGAGTTGTAAAAATTTCTTCATTTTATATTAAATATCTTCTATGATTCTGATCTGGAGTTGCACTTCTCTGTTCATAATTCCTATATTTGTCTTTTTGTGGTGTCCAAGAAGTTCTCCGTATTCGATTCAAGAGTTTAAAAAATCTTTTTTAACTAAATTATTCACTGTCTCTATTTTCAAAGCTCTGACATTCTGTCTTCTATGTGATCCATTAAGTTGTCAATACATTGACTTTTCAAATTTATAGTTTTATTTTAGTTTTAGTTTTCTTCAGTATTTTTTTATTTAATTCAATATTTGTATCTGGAATAGTCATTATTACATTAAGCTGAATGTTTTTGTTTTCTTGGACTTCAATGAACAGTTTATCCATGTCCTTTTTATGGTCATTAATGTTTTTTTGAGTTTACTTTTTTCCATATTTATGATCATTATTTTGAGCCTTGTTTCTTCAAACTCATATAATTTGTTATCATTGAAGACAAATATTATGTGAATGGTGATATTTGAGGGAGATCTACTATTTTGCTTCTTGTATTGCTTGTCATCTTGAAATTGGACCTAGACATCTTGAGCTCAATAGTTTATATTGATATAAATTTTAACTCAATATGCCAGAGGCCTGAAGAGGAGTGGTGGATTAGAGGGTAGGAAGAACTCAGAAAAAGGGCTGAGGAGTATATTTCTTACCGGGCCATGCAGGCAATTAGAAAGGGTTCTGAGCCTGAATGGTAGGCAAAGTGAATTTACAGTCACCTAAAAGTTTGGGTGGTGGGGTGGGGCTTCTCTTAGTAAGGGTAACTATATGGGATGGATACAGGAGAGACTTTAACTTCACGGTACATTATTATGAGTCACCTATTGGGGTAGCTTCTTTTATATCAATTTGAATAAGCTACAGTTACCTGGAAGGACAGAACCTCAATTTAAGAAACTTCTCCATAAGCACCTACTGTAAGTCATTCTGATGGTTAGTGACTGATAGAGGATAGTCTAGCCCATTGTGGATGCTATCATTTCTTTTAGTTGGCCCTGAGTTCAGTAAGAAATCAGGCAGATCAAGCCATGAGGAGCAAGCCAGGAAGCAGCACCCCCTTCACCACTTCTGTATCAGTTTCTGCTTCCAGGCTCCTGCCCTGAATACACTCAGTAGTGGATTGTTGTCTGGAACTGTAAGCTGAAATAAACCCTTTACTGCCTAACTTGTCATTTGGCCATGGAATTTCTTTGTATCCATAGAAACCCTAGGATACTAATTGTAAGGCCACATTACTGAAGAAGGTATCTGAAACATCTATATGTAATTATACATTACTGACTATACATTGTCTACCTAGACCAATTAAAAGGTATATTTCTAAAAAAAAAAGATTTATTTCTCATAGACTTTTGGTCATAAAATACACACTTTGTATTTATTTAGAGGGATTTTTGCCTGTTGCCATAAGCTTTCATAAACCTTTGGAGAGGGTCTTAGATTAAGCCATATAAATTATGAAATGATATTATTGGAAATGTTTCTTCTTTCCTGAATAATCAAAATATTTATTTATTTGTTTGTTTGTTTGTTTTTCTGTTTGTTTGTTTTTCGAGATAGGGTTTCACTGTGTCGCCTTGGCTGTCCTAGAATCACTTTGTAAACCAGGCTGGCCTCAAACTTACAGTGATCCACCTGTCTCTGCCTCCCAAGTGTTGAGATTAAAGGCCTGTGCCACAAAGCCTGGCAAAATATGTATAAAACAAGCGTTTATTCATTAAATAGTGATGAGGCCTCTCTACATTTGAATCGGAGGGTCTTTAGTACAATTTGAGAAAAAATATCACTAAAAAGTCACCAAAGTAAATATATATTGTGAAAATATTTCTACCTGAACATAATTATGACAAATTTTAATTACTATGTTTTTTTTTTTTTTCACTTAGAAAAGATGTCAGTGTCACTCGGCAGAACAGTGCATATTTATTTCTCACCTTGAGTAATGTCATATGAAGATGAAAATATATTTCTGAAAACAGTCAAGGGGAATTTCCTGAAACCCAATAGTTCATCAGAGAATATGCATCTCATACCGTCAAAATTCTTAGACATTTAGATTTTTAAGAACACCCACAATAAAAATTTAAGAGATGTAATTTTTTGCTCATATCTTTGAGAAAACTGAATTTTGAAGATGTCCATGTGCACAGTTTGGCTCTGAGTATGCTGAAAACTCTTGAGGAAACATAGTTCTCTTAGAGAATGAATATCAATTTTGGTGTATTAATGAATTGCTTATTAAATTCTTATATTGCTGTAATGTTTTCTTATCTAAGGCAAGGTTTCTCTGTGTAGCCCTGGCTATTCTGGAACTCACTCTATAAACTAGGCTGGCCTCGAAATTAGAGATCCACCTACATCTGTCTCCCTAGTACTTGGATTAATGGAGTAGGCCACCACTGCCTAGCATGTTGTGATATTTTAATAATACTTTAGTATTTATTCAGACTTAATTTCATTCTGAGTTAAAGGTTTTTAACATTTTAATTTCATCAAAGAGTTTACCATGCCATAATTCCATTCTTTCTTAACATCTATGATGGTATGCTGTAAAACACTTTTCCTTCTGCAAGTAATACTATAAACTTTTAAAAGAGTCTATTAAACGTTAATTCAAGTGATCCTGTAAACTTATGTTCATAACTTACAGTAGAAAAATATTTGTTTTTATAGTGTGACAAATGTATTTGTCTCCGTGCTTTTAATGATTTATAACATAATCTCTCAAACAGTGGAGCAAGGCCAATGAGGTTTTCCCTTGCTATATTAACAGGGAATTTTAGAAAATGTTCATCTTGTTAATTAGGATATTCCTTACTTCTTCACATTTTCAAATCCAATACTGGGCTCTCCTTGCCCTGTGTGTCATTTCATTTCATAAATGTAGTCCTTTATGTATATTGATTTCTAGTGAGTATTTTCCATGCTTAGTGCACCATTTCTTTCTCTGCCTCTCACTGTCCTCTCTCTCATATCTCCAATGCACCACTCCTTTCACTCATACCTTGAAACTGTTTCCTGCCCTCAGTCTATATATGTGGTATATAAGCTCCCATTTTATTTATCTGATGCTTGAAACTTAGAGGAAACATATATAAGCCCCCTTTCCGGGGGTCCAATTCTCTTTTCTGAGCCAAGCTGATGATTTGACTACCCCAAGGCAAGTAAGGATTTTTTGACTCTTTGGTTTCTGCCATCAACTACATTTGCTTCTTTAGCCCTTTCATTCCTCCTCCTGAGATGCTTCTCCACTGTGGTTCCCTCAATTGATACCTACTTCCTGGAGCCAGGTACACCCTCCTGAGTGCACAGGAAATGGAAAGGTTCTGCCTTTCTCTCTACACTTCTACTGGCAAAGTGCCATGTGGAATTCTCCGCATTGCCTACTCTTGCTATAAAGGACACACTGGACCCAGGGTGGCCTGAACAAACTGTTGCACCACCCAAGGAAAATGTAGGAATTAAACATCGACTACCTGTTCAGATATACAACGGATAGCTTATTTTCCATGGCTGTAGGGGGAGCCAGGACTGACTCTGACATGAATTCTGATGCCCCCAGTTTGATCATTTCCTCTTGGTGGGAGGCCCAGCAGGCACAGAGGAAAAGGAAGCAGGCTATCCTTCCCTGAGATGAGACCTGATCAGCTGTGGCCATATGATGGGGGAAGAGGTGCCCTTCTCTCAGAGTTCTGGGGGAAGGTAATAGGGCAGAAGAGGGAGAGAGAGTGGGAACTGGAATATAAGAGTGAGGGAATAACAATCAGGATGTGTGAATAAATTATAATAAATGTTTTTTAAAAGACACACTGGTGTGGTGTGCCAGGAGGCTGTTCTCTCCTTCCGTCAAGTGGAAAGGAATGCCTCTCCTCCTTGATTTGGGACATTTCTCTTTTGACAAGTTTTTCAGTCAACTTGGGGGATACCCAATATTAAAAAAATATTGTTACCTGGACACTTACACCTCTTTTCTCTCTTACATGCATTCTCCCTCTCCACATAGTCTCATTTCATTCTTGGAGGTTTTTCACCTTTCTCTAGAAGCTGCCTGCTAAGTCCCCCAGCTGTCTTGTGCCCTTCTGGGACTCTATCATATAAGAATCCTTCTTGGGGCAGAATTACAGCCTTTGGCTTTTGTACCTCACAACGACTCTTCTCCTTTGTGCCCCAGCTCCCTCTTGGAGCTCATTTAAACAGAGTTCCTTTCTCTAACCATGGACATACAGATTTCATCAAAGCCTCAGTGTCTCACTGCTTGACCTCAGTACACCTCAATGGCCAGAGATGTCACACCTGATTCCCACATTCTCAAGTGTAACAATTTATGTCACATCATAAGCAAATGATTCCAAAGTCTCTTACATGTAAGCTTACTTTCCACTCTTATTTTATATCTATGATTTATGTGCTATCTGGTATTATTATAAAAAAACAAAAAAACCTAATAACTATCTCAGTAAGTTTATTGGGCTTGACTTAAACATCTCTAACAAAAAGCTTACCTTCAAACTTATAACAAAAGGAGTATAGTTAAAAATCTACACATAGATAATCTTAATTTATTGTAGCATATTAGATACATTATTCAACTCCTGCTTAGAAAACTAGATATACTATAACATACTGTATATATTACTTGCATTCAACTCTTGGTTAGAAAAACAGATGTTTAAATAGCAACCATGAGGCATGGTTCCATCTTAGCTATTGACCTCACCAGAATGGATGCAACCTTGTAGAGGGCAGCCATTTTTATTAATGTTAAGATAGAGCAACTTCACCATCCTCTTAAGATGACCACATGCTATAAACCAATTAATAGAGCACTCACAAAACTTATCTATTCTACCTAAGCCATTGGTTTATCATTGTTTCTCCATTTTAGAATAAGGAGACAACACAAGTTCTCCAGCATATTTTGAATTATGATAGACTTTTGTATGATGATAAATTCTTACAGTTATAAAAATCTATTAAGGTTAAAAGAAACTGACTTTGAAGATTATGTTTAGCTACTTATGTCTTTGCAAACTGTTCATCACCAGGCTTCTAAAATGATTCACATAAAAACAATGTATATTTTATAAATAAGATTCATAAACTCCCATGGTTTCCTTCAGATTAGTAGTAACTGACTCGATGATGTAGTTCTAGCTTTTTACTCTTTGCTAACTTTGTTAAGCTTTAGCTACAGGGTCATACAAAAAAATTGTACTATTCTATCAAGCTACCCCATGAAAAGATCAGAAAAGTAAAGTTCCCAGTCTCTCTGTGGACGGCATTTATGGTTTAGTTTTACTTTGGTACTAAAGTAACTTTAATATAGTCTTTATTTCATATTTTTAAGGCTAAAACTTAACAAGGATAGGACTAAAAACCCCAATCACATAAAAGCTAGTAACCTCTAAACTGTTAAGAATAATTAAGACATGCAAGTTAATGGTCAGTCCCCTTATAAATGATCAAAGTATGTAATGTACTCAGATCTGTGTTTGCTGGCAAGCTAAATACAAATGTCATCCATTTTCCAGGGGCAAGCTTTAACCTTCTATATATGTTTTCAAGGTTGAGCCTAAAGCAACTTACTAAAAACAAGTAAAGTTTGTTTAAAATCACATATACTTAATAGGTAATGGTCCCCAAAGTCCTCAGATATCTATTGAATGTGGATTTAAAGTGTTTAGTGAAAAAGATTCCCACCACAGAAAGAAATGCCAGATTTCAGGGGCAACTCTAATGTCCCTGAAGAAGCAGCTGGGGCATAACTGTCTCCACCTGGATTACGGTAAAGCCAAAAACTGCGCAAACAGCCACCCTATGCCTCTCCAGCAGCAAGAGCTCTGCACACACTGTGGACACTGTTGAGTGTCCGACTCTGCATGCCAACATAGGTCAGGCTTTCCAGTTCCTCCAACAGAGGTAAATCCCTCAGACCTGTGTCTAGAGGCCAAAAGGGTAATGCTGTTTGTTGTCCTGTGCGACAGCCAGAAGACCACCAAACTTTTTGTTTCCAATGAAATCACAGAGCCTAGAGTAACCATCCAGTGAGCAGATTTAGTCTCTGCCATTTAAACCAATGTAGAGACCATTTAGATTATACATTTTCTCTAATTTTTTCTTCCGAGATTTGTGGTGGTGGTGGTGAAGATGATGATGTCCATGGTGATGGTGGTGATGATGAGGCTGCTGCTGCTGCTGCTGATGATGATGATGCTGCTGCTGCTGATGATGACGATGATGACGAGGGCAGCAGCTAACAGCAGTTTTTTTTTTTTCTTTTTGTTTAACGGTAGCAAGTAAACCTGTTCTTCTCCTTAAAGTTGTAGCTGCCTGGTCAGTGCCTTTTATGTATAAAAGTTCTTGCTTTCTTCTAGAGCTCCTAAATTTCCTGTTGAGAAAGGCAGGCTGCATACTCAAAGGGTTAAACTCACAAAACAGCTTTAAATGTGCTTTGTTACTACCTGTTTATTTAAAGAAATTTACTTTTCAATAGCTGCTCTTAGTAATCAAGATTTCATGTCTCTCGATAAATGCTTGGTAGGAAAAAAGAAACGGTTTAATGTTTACGAAACCTGTGAGAGTCGAAGAAATTAATTTAGGCATGTAAATGAAAGTTATAGATGTCTGAGGATATGAAAGCTCAAGTAAGTTGTGAGGGTCTAGGAAAGTGATTTAAGGTGTGCAAATTGAAAACATAGAGGTATGAAGAAGTGATTGAACCTGTGCGACAATGAAGACTGCTTCAAATGTCTTTACCTCTCACTAAGTACTTGTTATATTAAGACAGCAAAACTTCAGAGTTGTACCATTAAGCAGTAGAGTTCTGGTAAGCTTTTAATCTACCCTGAGGCAAAGCACTGGCTGCTGTTATCACAGTTACAAGCTCCAAATGTTAAGTTTCCTTTGTTGTCTTCTACGTGTAGATTTAAAAGCTCTTCTCATAGTCCTCTAGACAAAGGAAAGAGAATTCATACTTTCAACTCAGAATCGTTTTGGGTTGGGAGCAAGCTTTTGCTATTGACTCAAAGGTGTGAGCTTAATAATCTTTCTACATAGTGAATTTCAGTACAGATTTCAAACAGTAATGCTAATATATCTAAAACTTTTATCTCTTTGATAAACTTTTTTAAAAACCTTATGTAAGCAACTTAGATCCCCCATCACAAGAAAAAAAATAAGTCAAGTCTCTCTCTCTCTCCCTCTCTCTCTCTCCCCCTCGCTCACGTACAAACCACATATGAGGCAGAAGCAACAATAAATAAAAAATAATTTTAACCATGTAGTCTCACATTGGATGACAGAGGTAAAGAACTAAAATCATTAATGCCTACTTAAATGCATAAGGTAATCTAGATGAAATTGGCTTTGGCCATGAGCATTTAGATAAACGAAAAGCATGATAATCTGGAATTCAGTAAAGTTAAAAATTCAGCTATATAAAGAACATAGAAGGGCATGATAAGATTAGGCAAAAAGAAGATGAAAGTGTTTGTAAAAGACATATCTGATAAAGATAGCTTTCCAAAATATGAAAAAGATATTTTGAGCCCAATAATACCCAATTTAAAGTGAAAGACTTTTAACAGTCAACCCCTGAGAAGATTAAAGGTAACAAACAAGCCTGTGGAGGGAGACTCTACCTCATCTGTTATCAGAAAATTGAATCAGGGTCTTCTTTCTGGAGGGATTCAGTGATGTCATCTCCAGAAGCGTATGCATTTCAGTAAAGATCTTCACTGAGATGTGAATTTCAGGACTATTTATTGGGAATATTTTTCAGCTTTTTGGAGTTCCCAAATAAAGTCAAAGCTCCTTATTATCAAATATATATGTATATATGCATATATATACATACACACATATTTTGAGTTGTTTCAGTATATGCTGCTTCATTTAAATGTAATAGCAAGAGTTATAGCTGATTTTTAATGTATTCACTATGTCATTTTTATCACTAGGTAATTTAATTTTCTTCAAGCAGATGGAGTTATTAGTATAAGCATCTGTCAGAATATAATTTTCAAAACAAATATAAGTGTATTTGACAATGGTTACTATATAAGGTAGTTAATAATTAATAGCAATTAGAATAAACATTGTCAAGTATTTCACTCAATTTGCTATCTTTTTAAATAATACATGAAAATAAAATATTTTAAAATGTTAGTGAAGTATACAGACAGACATGCAGAAAATGTTGGTCAGACATTTTTATTACTTTTGTCACATTTAATTCTATTTCTGTACTCTAGTTCTTATTTAAGCACATTACTGCTAGATGAATTTTGTGATATAATTTTGAATGTCATTTTGCTACATTTACATCTACCATTTCAAAAGTAACATAAGTACAAAAAATATGAATGAAGTGTGTAGGGACCTGTTGAGATGGCTGAACAGTAACTGTGCCAGCTGCTCAAGTCTGATATGCCATCTTTAATCCCTGAACTCATATACAATTAGAAGGAAAGAACCGGCTACCAAAAATTGTTCTCTGATCTTCTTATTCATTTTGGGAAATGTGCATATCCCAAATAATAATATGTAACTATTTCTAAATCAGTGGGGACTTAGAAGAGAGAACAGTAACTATTTAACCTTAAAGAGATTATAGTAAAAAAATTTATGTAGGCAATAGTTTTTGACATTTTTATCTTAGTGCTGGTGGAATCCTCCATACATTAAAAAAAAAAGGCCTTACATTAATACTTTAATTTTGTGATTAAAACTAGCCCATATGTGTACAAAAGAGCTAACCTTATGAAGTTAATATATATCATATATGATAATAAAATAAAACAATGATACACTTGCTGGGTTTTTTCACAATTCTTTAAAAACATGAGGAAAAAAAGACATGAGAGAAGGCAAATATAGAAAATAACAAAAAATAAAGTCTCTGCACTATTGAAGAATCAGACATTTACTGTGATAGCTAATATTGATTATCTACTCAAAAGAATCTCTAATCACACAGATCCCAAGCCTCCAGTCACATGTGTGAGTGGTTGTAAGACTTGGTTATCCTTGGTGTGTCCTAGTGATGGGTTATCTTGATTAGGTTAACTGAGGTAGTAAAACCCAGTAGAAATGAGGACAGCATTATCTCTCCGTTGGATTTCTTTTGTTTTTGAGATGCAATTGTTTATTTTTTATTTTTTTTAGTTTTATATTTTTTACAATTTGGTAACTTTATTTTTGTTTGTTTGTTCTTCATATTTTTTACACATACATTTATATTATTTCACATATACCAAGAAGAATCATGACACAATCAGTAATTATGTAAATGTTACATTCCTAGTGTTTTGGCTATTTGTATTTGACAGCCTTAAAGAAAACATCTTTCCTATCTTACTTCATCTAAAATTTTTATGTAAATCAATCTCCATCACATCTAGTTATTATCAACTTAAAACATCTATCTAGACCTAAAAATATCTTAACCCCTGAACAACTAAGCTTCACTGTAAAACTAAGTTACCTGGTCTTCAACCACATCAGAAATTTGAGGAGGAATAAACTAGATTGCTGAGTATGCCAGGAGTGTAGGTTAGTAGCTTTTCAAATGAGAAGATGACAGAGACAGTTTGCTACCTGAATATTCACCCAAAACTCTCTGTAATGTTGCAGCATCTTCTTCAGCCTTCTGTCCCAATATATCTGACAGACAAATTTGATATTTGTGAGGTAGGAACTACTGAGGACTTGCTTACCCTCCCTGTTTTGCCAGTTTGGCCGTCGACTCTGCCTGCGTCCAAGCTTGCCCCTCTCTAGGCAGAATTCTGTCTATGGTAAAAACGAATATATTTTGCCCAGTGGCTTATTTGCCACATTTGAGGCCATCTCTATAAGTGGTTCTTTGATGCTCATTTCCCTCTTTGAGGTAGGTTGGGGGTTCTCAGGAGTTAACCTTTCTCATAGTCAGTGAATCTTTAAAATAACAAAAACATTTTAAATGCCACATTCTGCATGTCTCTGAGGATACTGAGGTCCTTATCACTGTTTAAGAAGGAGAGAATGAGTATAGCTTTTACTGCTCTCTGCTTCCTGACTATGGATACCATATGTTCAGACAATGCAATCTCTTCCCACCATGTCTTTCCTGTTATTATGGAATATACCCTTGGACTGTGAGGCAATAAATTAAGAACAACAACAACAAAACTAATAATAATAATAATAATTATTATTATTATTATTAGTTATTATTATAAACCATTCTTCCTTAAGCAGATTTTGTAGAGTATTTTATCAGAGCAATAAGAAAAGTAACTAAAACACTCAGTTTACCGTAAAAGGTGCTTATGGAAAATATTTATATTCCTGTCACTTGATTAAAACACGAAACATATTTTACAAAGCTAAGCTCATGGCTGAAAAATTGGTGCCCAGGTAGCGTGTCTGTCATTGACTTGACTTTTATCTGCCGTGCACACATAAAGACGGAAGAAGAGAACTAAATCCAAATGTTGTCTAATCTGGACCTACACACTGTTGTATGCAAAGTCAAGTGCACAATAAAAGAAAGCAAATCTTTTAAAAGATCTAATACAAATTATAGTGTAAGACAAGTTTCCATCTCATTTTTTTTTCCCTGAAATCACAGCGAGTTCCAGGACAGCCAAGGCTACACAGAGAAACCCTTTCTCAAAAAACAAAACAAAACAAAAACAACAGCAAAAAACAAAAACAGAAATATATTTCTATGACCATTTTTAAGATGTTAATTATATTTATCATTAATCTCTCTATGTCTCTGTCTCTGTCTCTGTCTCCATCTCTCTCTGTCTCTGTTTCTCTTCCCGCCTCTGTGTGTGTGTATGTTTCTGTTACTTTCTCTCTCTGTGCTTGTGTGTGTGTTAAAATTCAAGTTGTATAAACCAGTCAATATCCTCTTTCAGGGATCCCTCTGTGACTTACACACATGACTTCTTTTCTATACTTGCTTCTCTAGCTTAATGATGCATCTTGCAAGAAAATATTTGAAGTTTAACCCAATACTAACAAATTATTTAGGATAATCCTCTTGTCGACATGAAAAATAATGTTATTTACCTTATTATTACCATTGAGTACTCCAAACACTTGTCTTAACATTGTTCTCTGAAAACGTAAGTTCTTTTACACAAAGGTTATGTGTATTTAGGGTCATATGCCTTCATGATCAGGGTATTTCTTAATATGGAAATGCTTTATAAAATGTCAATATCTGGCAATATTAGTATTTCTCCTTAGACCTAAATTCACTAGGAAATTCATTCTATATTATATGTTTATTTTCTTTGAAAATTTTATTTCTAACCCATGTGTTGCCTTTGATATATGTTGAGGCAAATTGGGATTTGGTGATGTAGTTCAAGGCTCTCAGTTTCAGTTCTTACATATTAGGAAAATGTTAGGGAAAATGAAGCACTCTTTGTATCCCGTCTGTAAGAAACAAGTTCATCAATGTATTGTTATAGACCATATTCCATAATACAAAGAGTGATATAAATTATTATTTCCATGGTTAGATTAGAAGAAAAGCAGGTGAGTGTTGCTGGGGCACTCACTCTCTCTTGCCATCTTCTGTCATTTACAGTGGAGGAGGGATGATCCTGTTAGAAGCAGTCCTAGGTTGGGATTCATATGGAGTCTTAAGAAGCAAAGTCTTACGCTGAGTGCTGCTGAGGCCCTACAACTTGTGTATAGCCACCTCAGTAAGTTTCAGAGGGGTTCTTTAAGCCAAGATTAGTTTTAAAATTCTTCTAGCCCAACCAGAAAGGCAAGCTAAGCAGTGACTTTAAAAGAGGGGAATCAAACAAACCGAATCAGATTTCTGACCCATGGACGTGTTTCATTAATAATATTTGTTGTTTGAAGTCTCTAAATTTTATGCTTAGCTTCTCTGGTCACTGGTACCCTTCCTTATCTTTTCTTTCTCCCTTACAACTCATTGCACAATAGATAATCAAATATAATGAGTCAACATTTAATATGTAAATTTATAAAAACATTTAATATTTACCTTGAATCCTTTTGATTTCATAACCATATATATAAATCGGTTTGTGGTTAATAAATTAGTAGTTTTGTTTCAATCATTTGATGCTTATAGCTTTTAAAAGTAAAAATATATAAGGGCAGGACTGGGAGGAGAGGAGGAAGGGGACTGTGATCAGGCTGTATAGAGATTAAATAAAAAAAATAAATAAATAAATGAAAAACATTACTAGGTTCTTGTTAAATAAATTTTAATAGCATTCTTCTTTTCCCATTTCAATCCCATTGCAATTGACTCATTTAATTTTAGGTTCTTCACTTACTTATCCATTCACATCAATGTCAGCTCCTATCACAGAGCCACAAATACCACATTAAGCAGCTCATAACTCCATTTAAAAATATTAAAGTTTTGGCTTGTTGGAGCTAAAAAGTAGGAAAAAACCTGTTATAAAGTGAATATTAAATGACCTCTATAGAATAAGGGTTTGAATACTCATTGAGGGGTTAGGTCTCAGAAGCTTTAGAAAATGCTGCCTGGGAAAGCACATGTCATGCAAGCCTGATGACCTATATTTGATCCTCATAAATGTGAAGGGAGAGAAGCAAATTTACAAAGTTCGCCTCTGCTGTGGATCTGTATACTGTTGTGGGTGTGCATAAATACGCTCACACAGTGTACCCACAAACTCACGATACCCTCTGATAGCATGTCTTCCTAAAGTACACAGAGCCATTTTCAGCCAGTCACAGTGACTGCTCCAGGTCACTGTTCTGTGAGAATGCTCAAAGTGAGAAAATGCACTGGGCCAGGTACATTATCCAGAAGGACGCAACCATTGGTTTCTGACAGGATGAGAACATTGACTTGTGAGGCATGACTGGGGTGGATGTAGAAACATGGCAAGGAGGGCTACAACGAGTTCTTGATTCTATTCTGCTGGCACTTTGGTGTCTTTTTGCTTTCTGGTTCTCATGAAGTGCACACTCACTTCCTCCTTTTGTCTCCCACCACCATCATTGTTAGTATTAATTACCTCAGGACCTAAGTAATGGGGGCAGACAGTCATGAGCTGCAGCCTCTGAGCTGTGAAGTAAAGACTTCAAAACAGATCTTCCTTTCACTAATTGTTAGTGATGAACATTCTGATGAATGTATTGTCAATTTCTTTTAATGATGGTGACTGTGTGTGTGTGTGTGTGTGTGTGTGTGTGTGTGTGTGGTGTTTCTTCTTTGGGATTTGTTGGTGTGAGATTATTTGTTTCCTGTGCTTCCAGGGGTATAGTTGATATTTTCCTTCTAGTATTTTCTGTAGGATTGGATTTGTGGATAAATAGTGTTTAATTTTGACTTTCTCATGAAATATCTTGTTTTCTCCATCTAGACTAATTGAGCTTTTACTAGGTATATTAGTTTGGGCTGGCATCTGTGGTCGCTTAGAGTCTGTGCAACATTTGTGCCCCGACCTGGGATTTTGAATCTTTATTGTGAAGTCAGGTGTAATTCTGATAGATCTACCTTTTTTACGTTAGTTGGCATTTTCACCTTTCAGCTTTTAGTATTCTGAGTATGTTTAGTGTTTTGATTACTATGTAATGTGTGACTTTCTTTTCTGGCCCAATCTATTTGTTGTTCTGTAAGCTTCTTGTACCTTTATAAGAATGCCCTTCTTTAGAATTTCTTCTATATTCTGTTAAATAAATTTTCTGGGTTTTTGAGGTAGAAGTCTTCTTTTATTCCTATTATTCTTAGATACTACCTTTTCATAGTGTCCCAGATTTCCCGGATGTATTGTGTTAGAAATTCTTTTAGATTTAACATTTTCTTTGACTGATAAATTCTTTAACCCCTGAGATTCCCTATTATCCCTTGTATTCTTTTGTTGACTCTAGGATCTCCAGTTCCTGTTTGCTTACCTGGATTTTTCACTTTCATAATTCTGTATTATTATTTCAAAAGACATTGAGAAGGACATTACTTTTTAAAAAATAATTTATTCAGATTGCATCCTGATTGTTTTCTCCTTACTTGTATCTTCCAGTTTCCTCTCCCTCTTTTGCCCTATTCTCCTCCCCTCATCCACTGACAAAGGGGGACCTTGGAGAAAGACATTTCATACTTATCAAAGGAAGGAAAGCAAGATGGATTTTTATATTTTAATATCCATGCCCCAAATAAAGAACATTCACATTTATAAAAGAAATATTACTAAAACTTTATAACACACTAATATCCAATATGAATAGAGGGGACTCCAATAACTCACTCTCACAAATGGAAATATTATCCAAACATAATTTAAACAGAATAATAATGGGGTTAGCAGACATTTTGAATCAAATTGACATAACAGATATGTACAGAACACTTCACACAAACACAAAAGATTATATACCTTTTTCATACATTATATAATATTCTGAAAATTGTCCACATACATAGTCACAAAGCAAGTTTCAACAGAAACAAGAAAATTGAAATAATCCACTTTAATTTATCAAACCACCATTTATTAAAGCTGGATTTCAACAACAGCAAAACAACAGAAGGCCTACAAACTCATGGAAACTAAACAACTCCTAGGCAATGGCTACTGGATAAAGGCAGAAATGCAGAAATTAAAGACTTACTAGAATTCAGTGAAAATGAAGGTATAACATACCCTAATAAATGGGGCACAATGAAAACAGTTCAAAGAGGGAAGTTCATAGAATTAAGTGCTTTCATAAGGAAATCTCAAATAATTCACATTAGCAACTTAACAGCACACTTGAACAAAAAGAAGCAAAGACACCTAGGAGGAATAAATGGCAGGAAATAATCAACCTACAGGATAGCTGAAATAAATAAATAGACACAACGAGAACAATACAAAGAAACAGTGAAACAGATAGTTTGTTCTCTGGAAAAATCAAGAAGATTACAAACCCTTTTCCAAGCCAACTAAAACACACAGAGAAAATATATAAATTAAAAAAAAATAGATATGAAAATGTGGACATAACAACAGATACCAAGGAAATACAAAGAATCATTATGTAATTCTTCAAAAGCCTGTACTCCACAAAATTGGAAAATCTAAATGAAATGGACAGTTTTCTTGATAGATACCACTTATCCAAGTTAAGTCAAGATCAGATTTAAAAAGTGAAATTGACTTATAACTGTTAGTGAAATAACAACAATTATTAAAAGTCTTCCAATCCTCTACCCCAAAGCCCAGAGCCAGAGGGTTTAAGGCAGAATTCTACCAGACTACCAAAGAAGTGCTGAAACTAACACGCCTCAAATTATAACACAAAATAGAAACAGAAAGACATTGCCTTATGAGACCATAGTCACTCTGATATCCAAACCACACCAAGATTCAACAAAGAAAGAGACTTCAGGCTTATTTCCCTCATGGACAAAAAAATTTCAATAAAATATTCATAAATCAACCCCAAAAAAACATCAAAAAGATCATCCACCATGATCACGTAAGCTTCATCTCAGAGATGCAGAGGGGTTCAACATAAAAAAAAGATGTCACCTGAAAGTACAAAATCCTACTTCCTTTCATGATAGAAATCTTGGAGAGCTCAGAGATACAAGGGATATAAGTAAACACAACAAAAGCAATTTACAGCAAAAGCAGAGCTCACATCAAATTAAATGGAGTGAAACTCAAAGCAATGCCACTAAAATTGGGACCAAGAAAAGGATGTCGACTCTCCATAGCTGTTCAATCTAGTACTTGAAGTTTTAGCTAGAGCAACAAGTCAGCTAAAGTAGATAAAAGGCATACAAATTTGAAAAGAAGAAGTCAAAGTACTTTGCAGGTTATATGATTGTATACAAAAGTGACCTCAAAAGTTCTACCAGAGAAAATCTACAACTGATAAACACCTTTATCAAGGTGCCTGGGTGCAAAGAAGCAAAAAAAAAAAAAAAAAAAAAAAAAAACAGAAAAAAACAAACCCATACTCTCCTTGTATACAAATGACAAATGGGCTGAGAAAGAAATTATGGAAACAACACTCTCCACAATAGCCACAAATAATTTAAATATCATGTATAACTCTAGCCAAGCAAGTGAAAGACATACATGATAAAAACTTAAAGTCTCTGAAGGAGGAAATCAAGGAAGATAACATAAGATGTAAATATCTCCTATGCTCATGGAACCATAAGATTAACTTAGTAAAATTATCCATTCTACCAAAAGCAATCTACATATTCAATGCAATATCCATCAAACTTCAAACACAATTCTTTATGGACTTTGAAAGAACAATACTCAACTTTGTATGATGAAAAGAACAAAACCCAAGATAGCTAAGATCTATATAATGAAAGAACTTCTGGAGTTATCACCATCCTTGACCTCAACCTTAACTACAGGGCTGTAGTAATAAAAACCTCATGGTTGTGGCATAAAAACATACACAGTGATAAACGAATTGAATTGAAGATCCAGACACAAATCCACCCACCTATAGACACCTGATTTTTCTGATCAAGAAACCAAATGTACAATGGAAAAAGACAGTATGTTCGACAAATGGTGCTGGACTTACTGGTGTTGGTATGTAGAAGAATGCATGTGGATCCAACCTATAACCCTACACAAAACTCATGTCAAAGTAAATCAAAGGCCTCAACAGAAAGTCAGCTACAATGAACATAACAGAAGAAGGGGTGGGGAATAGACTTGAAGGTATTGGCATAGGAGACAACTTCCTAAATAGAACATCAATAGCTCAGTCACGAAGATCAACAATTAATAATTGGGACCTAATTAAACTGAAAAGCCTCTGTAAGGCAACGACACCCTCAGACAAACAAGATGCAGAGTGCCACAGCTAAATAGTAGGCAAAGCTCAGTGACTCCTACAGATGAGGGGAGGAAACATTGGATGAACCAGAGTTCAGGTACACCAAGAGAACACAGCCACACCAAATTTAGTTAATTGGGATCCTGGAGGCTAATAGAGATCAAGGAGCCTGTAGGGGCTCCCCTGTCCCAGGTCTGCTGCACATACATTACTGCGGAGTAGCTTGGGGTCTTGTGGGAATTCTAAAAGTGGGAAGATGTCCTGAATTTTTTTTTTCATACTCGTGGCAGCCTTGATGTGATAGTATGCGCCTGGTCATGTTGTGGTTTGTTATGCAGGGTTTGCCTGATATCCCTAGAAGGTCTGGTCACTTCTGAGGGGAGGGTGAGCAGGTAGGGGATGGATTATGGTTTTAAGGAGAGGGAAAAGAGCAGTTGGTACGTAGTATATGAGTGAAAAATAAAAGGCACATTTATATGAGAAAAAAAGAAAGGAACCCATTTTGTACCTGGCTAATAGAAAAGCTGCCTTGAAGCCATCTTAGGAATTGGCCAGACCTCGCCTGTTCTAGGTTCAAAAATTCCTCTGAGAAAATATTATGGCATTCTTTATGTATACATTCACGTAAGAAATGTTTTTCCATCTTCACCCGTTAGGATACTCATAAGGTACTTACTACAACTATATACTTTCAAGGACTCCAGACTACTTCCAGAGAGTGGAAAGTCACTGGAGTCATCTGTGTCAGAAACAAGAAATCATGAAAGTGTCCTGGTGTCATTGAGATTTGCACTGAGATTATAAATGATGGCCAGACAAGCCAGTCAATGTGAAACATGGTTGGACTTTTAGACAATATGGATTCCAGACATAGGTATATATGGTATAATGCTTCCTCTAATGGGTTTCAAGTTTGCTGTTGCTTATTTTCAATTCTTGGTAATTTATTTCCAATGGAATGGCACTGCTTGTTGTTTGCCATGGACTATTTTAAGTATATCATTTTCTTTTTTAAATAGCATTCGAATCACAGGTAAGAGTTTTGCCTTGAATATAAGAAGTGGACTTCAAACAATGACAGAATAACTGTTTTACAAGAATCTTAAAAATGGACTAAATGCACATTGTTTGATGAGAGCATTATGAGTCTCTAGCAGCAGGGAGAAATGCCAGCGTGGAATGTAATCAGTTCTCCACACACCCTCTAGCTCATGTGCTAAACATTTGCTCCAAAGCTTATGCTGTTATTTTTGAGAAGGGCTAAAAATTTAGGAAGTTACCTAGCTGGAGCTGGTCTATTGTTGGGGTCAAGCCTTTGATATATGAAACTGGTAACTAGTCCCCTTCTCTGTCTCTCATTATTACTGACCAAAGTTTGAACTTTGCCCAACTCTACAGAATCTTTTATAGTGCTGAGACTCTCTATTTACCTCAAAAATAGTGGAGGCAGTTAATCTGTGATGGAGCTCTTAAATCATTTGCCCAAAGACACCTGCCCTCCTATAATTTGTTTAAATAAGTTTTTTTTTTTTATAAACAGTGAAGAATTCTAACACAAAAACTGTTCCTCAAAACAACTCTCAGAACACAATTTGAACGAGGCAAAAATGAACACCATTTTAATGACAAATATTGTAAAAAATGGAAATAAGAAGAAAATGAAAAATCTTTTGGGCACAAAAAATCGGACTAAGAATCCACTATGAAATTTGGCTCAGTTTTTAGAAATGTGCACAGGTGTTGATATTTGCATGATACATTCAAGCAGAATTTATAGCAACTGAGCAGCTGTACGTAAATAGTGTCTTATAAAAAGTCTATTAAGCAATAATTGCTTTTCAATATTCATGTCCTAATAAATATGACTTCTTGCAATTTTAAACCACTTTAGAACTATCATTATGCAAAACTTTGACACGTGAAAACTGTTTATAGCAGTGGTTAGGGAGAAAATATGTGCCCATAATCCCCCCCTTCAATCTCTGGTAAAAAGAAAACATCGAATTCCATTTAGAATGTACGAGTTTGTCTTTGTATTATTTTTTAAAACTTTAAAAATGATGTCCTATTTTATTTTATGAGCAGTGTGAAATTGGAGAGTATCATATTAACATCTGCAAGAAAGTATTTCATTTCATATATACGTAATTCTAGGGCTGTGAATATATAAATATAATATAATTGATTTTGTAAAATTTATAAACAAATGCCAATGTGTCCATACCAAAGACAACTTCTTAAAGTCCATAAGTACACTGATTCACTTGCAGCAAATCACAGCTAGTTATCCAATTCTCACTTCTGTGGGAGTATTTAGCAGGATAGTGAAAAAAAAAAAAACACACATATTGAGCTAGATAAATCCTTTACAAGTACAGAGCAACTTTTAAAAAGTGTCTTCTCATAGAAAAGGCCATGGATTAATTAAATCTGATGTTAGTTTTATTCCATGAAATATTATATTAAAATCTGGCATGACACACAATGACATCACTGGAGACTGGAACAACTTTATCTGGGAAAGTGTTGGCCACTGATACTTATTGAGTAAGTGTGCTTCATAGAGGGGTCCTACAGAGGCTACCCATGAAACTAATAGATGGTCCTATATTAATGGATGTAGGCAGGATAAAATAGATCCAGTAGGAAGAAAGAGAAAGAGGAACACATGTATATAGGGTAGGGAGTAGAGGGGTATAAGAAGAATTGCAAGAGAGCAAATAGGGCCTGAATTTAATCAAAACATGCTTTATGAGTATATAAAATTACCAAGAAAATATACTTGCAATGGTAATTAAGCTATTCACCTGGGCAACTTAAGTATTTTAAAGTTCATAAGAATTAGGACAGTTAGTTTGGTAACTCTAATTTTCCTTCTCTCAGCATTAATTAGTTGCTCTTAGATTTTTATCTAATGTTGGTCCCCATGATATTCCACACTTCCATGTTAAAAGGGCTGTTGTTATTATCATTCTGGTATCATATACACATACAAACAATCAACACTTATTGGAATCAACATTGTACATTTATATACTTGTACAATTTTGCTGCATTTCACTATCTAACTACATTATCCATGGTAGTTCTAAAACATAGAAATAAAAACTAGTGACATTTATAATTACTAAAGTATCACTTATAATAGTGTGTTTAGTAACTTCATTTTCTTGATACAAGAAAAGCTATAGGACTTTCAAACATCCTACTACTTAAGAACTCTGGATTAGTAGGCTTCTTTTCTCTTATGTGACACGAAGCCATGTCTTAGCATAGCACACTTTTCTTCTCTATTGTAACCTCCCTCGGCAGCACCCACTTCGATCTCAGATAATCAGCTTTACTACAGTTTATCCTCACAGATATTACACATCGATATTCTGAATAATCAGGGCACAAAACAATTGTTATGTTAGAACAGTTATTTCTCAGTATTTTAATCCTTATATATTGTCACTTGTTCCAAGATAATTCTTCTTTAATAACCATTTAAGTAATAATTTCAAGGTAGTGATGACATAGATATTCTCATTCCAATTTCAACCAATCATGTTCTAATTTTAGTTACTGGAAAAATTATATGGTCCTTGAACCATATGTTATTTTACAAGAGCATTCAATGTCTGCACTCTCTAAAAGGAAACATCCCTACATTTACTCCTTCCTCAGTCGGAACTGATTGTCTTAACGGTTAAATATCTTCTTCCTCAGTTTTCTCCAAATCAATTACTTACATGTCTTTTCTATATGTTACACAAACAAACAACATTAAATCATGGTGAATGAGAAATTGACTTATGCCTTAGTGATTAAGAACATTGTCTGGTCTTCCGGAGGATCAGAATGTGGTTCCCAGGAAGCACGTGACAGCTCAAACCCAGCTGTAACCAGTTTTAGGTGCTCTATAATCCTTCTGACACACTTAGACCCCTAGCACATAAGAAGCTTGCAAACAAACATGTACATAAGTTGCTCATAAATAAAATTAAAACAATAAAATCAGGTGTTATTTTGTACTCCACCTCAATGACAACATTTCCAGGCAAAAATGGGTAGTTTTCACCTTGAGGTGTATTAATAATGTATCTACTTTTAGAGATTTGTGTGACAGTCTGGATGCTGACATAGTGCTCTCTGTGCTGGATTCTTGCAGTAGCTTTATCAATGTTCTCCAAAACTCATAAACTGTCCTAACATTATAGTGCTTTCTCAAAAGCAAAGAAAAAAATCTATCTTTATACTTCTTTGTCCTATTTGAAAAATGCATTATATAGAAGGCCAGACTATGACATGTAGAGCAATTAGTGGACAGCGAAGGGACAACAGGCCATATGGGAACTTTGGAACTAAGAAGGAACGGAAATACAAATTGAGTAGGTGATAGTTACATGAAGGCGTGTATGTTTTTGTCATTGTATTTCCTCTGTTACAAGTGTAAATTATATGATTACAGGTTTTTTCTCTCTAATTTATTCTTCTTCCCTAGAAGCAAGAACTCCATTCTTTTATCAAAGTTCCAAAACGACAAACGCATAGACAAAGATGATAGAGACAAAGAAACAGTCTCTTTCTGAAGACAAAGGTCATTCAATATATTGGGATGAGAGTGAATAATAAAGTCACACAAATTTAAATTTTTATATTTAGTAATAATCAGATCCAACCAAAATATTCATTTATAAAATTTGAAAACATCTAGTTGATGTTTCAGGAATAGCACTAATTTCTAGTTTTAGAATTGTTCATTGCAAAACTGCTTTGCTCTTTTAAAACTGATCATTTGATTCTTATTTATAAAGCAAGAAATATAAAGAAATAATTAATGACCATCAGTAACGAGAATAAATTAGAAAATAGTGCCCACAACCTTTTTCCAATCAATTAATGCTTTGAAGGAAATGAAGACGATAGATAACTGTGAAAGCAAAATTTTAAAATCTTTCATTGTTAGGGAAGGAAAAAATGTTAAAGGAATAATAATAGAAAAATATAAAATAGCACTTTACTTTAAAATATAACTTTAATATTTAGATTCCATTAAGATATAACTATAATATTATTCATTATCTTCATTATTATTTTATGTATATTATATATAATATACAAAATAAGAATAAAAAAGCAATGAAAAAAGAAACAGAATTTAATTAAAGAAATAGGCACAAGAACATTAAAAGTTTTCCATTTCCTCTTCATTGTTATTTTCAAAATGAAGCACAATAAAAGGATATTAGACTAATAATTGAAACGTTTTAGTCCAATTATGTTTAATGGTTTTGGAATAATTTCATAATGTTGCCCCTAGAGTAAAAACTTAATAACATATAAAAATTTTTATTCTTCTAGTTATGAAAATAGAAGGTACTCATTATAAAAACATCAAGCAATGCAGAAATGCGTGGTTTCAAAAGCAACAACATCCCTTGATAACCCAAGGATTATTGCTTTAACAATTCTCTTTTTATTGGATCATTTTTATTAGGCTTTATCACCATAGCAAGGCTTTGAGTAAGTTGACAGGAAGAATTCAAAGGTAAAATGACAAAGAGATTAATAGACCTCAGCAGATGGTAGCAAGTCATCATATAATAGCAAAACTACACCGAGAGACGTAACTTTCTGTGAGATATAGAAGAGGGAAAATAACTTCAGGTAAAAAACATCATAAAAAAATCACTGAATATGAAGAAAGCATTTGGAATTTACCCTAAAGGATAGATATATGTGTCTGTGATCTCAGAATATTCACTACCCTAGAATATAAAATGTTAGCAGCTGTGACAGAATCTGACTACTCAAATAATGCCATAGAAATAAAAGAACATCACTAGACAGTCAGCCTCTTCACTGAGTATAAAAATTATACTGGGATGGTTAAAGAAAAAATGATTTCACTCAGTTTAGCCAGATTAGTTAACAGGATGTCTGGGATGAGAGGATCTCTTGTGTCTTTGTGTGGAACAGAACAAATAGGGATAACTTGAGGAAAGCAAGTGGATGCTCATTAGTAGGAAGCATAGAAATCCATGTATGTATGTATGTATGTATGTATGTATGTATGCATCATGTATGTATGCATGCAACTTGTATGTATGTATGTATGTATGTATGTATGTATGTTTCTCTTTACACATAGACTAAAATTTAAGGACTGTTTGCTTCCCCAACAGTGAATAGTTTGTCTTTATGAATTAACATGATTACATGTTCCAGTGGATAAAGAGTTTTCTATTTTGTACTACTAGTGACATATACCTTCTATATCAACTCAAAACAAGTAATAGCTTTTTTTATTAATTTTTAATTATAATTTATTCCAATTCCAACCATGTTGTTATCCCCTCACTCTTATCTTCCTATTCCTATCCTCCCTCCCTCTCCGTCCCTATTCTCCTCCCCTAGCTCCCTTTCCATCCCTACTGCCCTCCCCTAGACCTCTGACAGGGCCTCCTCCCCCACATGCTGATCACAACCTATCAGGTCTCATCCTGATAGCCTGCATCCCCTTCCTCTGTGTGCCCACAGGGCCTGCCTGCCAAGGGAAAGTCATCAAATGTTAGACTCTTGTTCAATATAATCAAGTAAGCAGTTCTAAAACAGAAATTAATATACCTACACTATTTCAAAGACTAAATAAGACCAGCAAGCTTAAGCACTTGACTTGAAGACATTAAATAACTCTGTAGCATTCTGTTCAAGAACACCATCCCCAACGGTGGAGCTCTCAATGCTCAGGGAACACCGAGGAAAAAATGCAAACGACTTTAAGAGTCAGAAGTCAAGGAGGACTTTGGAGCCTGACCAGGCTGTTGCACTGATGAACACAGGACATATGTGGTTGCCTGTACAAGAGCTGTACATAGTCAAGCCAGCAAAAACTTGTAGTATGTGTAGAGGGGATCACAAGGCACCAACACTGTATGAGGAACTATTGGAAGCTGATGGGTGGAGAGGGAGGAAGAGTCTGTTTCTTTACTGGTGTGATTTTCGGTGTATTGGTATTGCTAGAGGATGTCTCTGAACTCATGCATAGACAGGTAACACTAACTGTACTTAATATATTATAAAAAGTAGAATGAACTATAAAGAGTGTTCAACAATACAACAAGGATATTTACTCAACTATGTTCATAGCAGCTTTATTCATAATGGCCAGAATCTGGAAACAATCTAAATGTCCTCCAACTGAAGAATGGATGAAGAAACTGTGGTACATTTCCCAATCAAATACTACTCTGCTACTAAAAAATGAGGAAATCTAGTCCCAGAAGGACACATATGGTATATACTCACTTATAAGTAGATATTAATCCAACCTAGATGTCCTCTGAGGGACTCCACCCAGCGGGGAATCAGGACAGAGGCTGGGACTCACAGCTGCATTCTGGGTAGAGCACCTAGAGTTGTACGGAAGAGTGGGGGGATGGAAGGACCAAGAGAGGTTGGACTCCACAGGGAGACCATCAAGGTTGGTGGCTCTGGACTGAGGTGGTGGTGGTAGTGGTGATCCAGAACTGACTCTGACATGAACTCTGGTGCTCCCTATTTGATCACTTCCCCTTGGTATGGATGCCCTGAGGGCACACAGAGGAAGGATGCAGGCTATCCTGATGAGACCTGAAGGTGGTTCTCAGAAGCAGGAGGAGGAGGTCCCCCTTGTCAGAGGTCTAGGGGAATGGAATAGGGCAGAAGAGGGAGGTTGAGTGGGAAAGTGAATATATGAGCAAGGGGATTACAATCAGGATGTAATGTGAATAAATCTATCATATAATAAAGTATGATTGTCTTTTTCTGTTCCCATTTAGAAATACTTTATATGTTAAGTATATATTCTAGTTGTTATGTGATTATTTCGATACTTTTTAGCACAATGCTCTTACTGTGTCACAATTCACAAGGAAATTACCAAGGGATTTATTCCAAAAATGGAGATGATAGATGATATGTAGGTAGGTAGGTAGGTAGATAGATAGATAGATAGATAGATAGATAGATAGATAGATAGATAGATATGAGAGAGAAAGAATATTAAAGTATGCTTAAAATTATTTATCTTATTGAAAAACCATAGAAAAACTTAAGAAAACATTCAATGTTTAATTGAGGAAATGAGATGTGATTCTTGAATGCAGAAGAATTTTGGATCTTGTTTATGCACCCATTCAGTTAGTCTGTATCTTTTTATTGGAGAATTGAGACCATTGACGTTGAGAGATATTAATGACCAGTGACTGTTAAGAGTCTTAATTTTGATGTTGGTTCCAGTCGAGCGTTTATGTAGTTGTGTTTTTGCCATGGTATAGTTATGTATTTCCTGAGTAGTTTTGGTTGTATATCGACAATGAAAAAATTGATGATAATAAAAATAAAATACGTATATACCACATACCCTAAAATCAAAGCCCAAATCATGTATCACAGTGTCTTTGGAAGTATGTTATAATTCTGAGGTATAACTACTAAAATGTGATCAAACTAGTACAATAGAAGAGAATGTTATCAATAGAGCCTCCAGTTTCTATAAAGAACTATATCACTTTCCAACAAAAATTTACAACTGTTAGTTTTCTATCAAACAGCATGCTTTTTGGATGAAGCATCTGAAGCCTCCCAAAATAAATTTTCCTCTCCCATTTTGCATATCTTTGATAAGATTTCTCTCCATTGGTCATTGAAGTCTTTGGACCACTTCTGCACAAAGGCAGACTATCTGGAAGAAGCTTATGCAGCACTGTGCATTAGAGATAATGTAGTGTCCTCTGAGTAGGGAGGGATGTTATATTCCTTAACTGGGTGGGAAGCAGTCATGTTGCCTCCCAAGGAAATGTTTGAACATTCTTGTTCACTGTTTTGAGTCTCCCTCAACTAAAGTCTGAATGTCAGCAAGTTTTTCCTTTGGATGCTAGAGGAAACAGTTTCTATTTCAGTATTTTTTTTTTTCTGGCTCCCAGAAGCTATCTTCATGGGGGGGTGCTTGTGTCACTGCCAGGCTTCTTTATGCAGACAAAACCAAGTACAGAGATTTTCCCATAATTCAACGGTGTGACTCTGCCTTCTCTGCCTGAGCATTCCATGATGCAATATGGGAATGGTAGTGTATACTTACAACACCAGCATTTGGGACATAGACACAAGAAGGGAGGAAGGAATGAGAGTTTAAAGATAATATCAAATCACTTGTTCCAAGACATCTTTGGCCTTGTGAGACCCAGTCTCAACAGCCTCATGTCAAAAATATGACATTTATTTGTTTTTTATATTATTCTAAAGATTCTTTGACAACAGGCAGGTCAACTCCTGGCAACACCCAGCATACCTCAAAGAAGATAATGAGGATCTAAGAATCTACTTCTGGAGATGCCTTCAATGTGGCAAACCACTCAATGGGCAAAATGTCTTCATTTCATTCATAGACTACTCTGTGATAGAATTCTGATTAAAAAGGGGCAAGCTTGGATGCAGGCAGAGTCGATGGCCAAACTCTGCCAAGACAGAGTAAGCATTTCCTCAATATTACCTACCTCACAAATATGTCTGTCAGATACATTGGGCCAGAAGGCTGAAGGTGATGCTCCAACATTATAGAGAGTGTTTGGTAACTGTTAGGCTAGCAAACTGTCTCTGTCATCTTCTCATTTGGGAAGCTGCTAACCTGCACCCCCTGTATATTCAGGTAATAAAGTTTATTCCTTCTCAAGTATCTGATGTGATTGAAGACCAGATAGTTTAGTTTTATAATTAAGCCTAGTTGTTTAGGGTTTAAAATACTTTTAGGTCTACATAGATGTCTTAAGTTGATAATGATGAAATATGATAGATATTGATTTACATTCAGAATTTTAGAGGCACCAAGATAGGAAAGATGTTTTCTTCAATGTTGCCAAATACAAATAGTCAAAACACTAAGATTGTAACATTTATATAGTTTATGATTGTTTTATGGTTCCTCTGGCTGTAGGTAGTTTATTATATATGAGTAACAATATAAATGTAGATGTAAAAAATAAAACAATATTTAATTAAAGAAATACTTCTGATTATTCTGAGCCACCCTCAACAGGCTGAAATTCATCAATATCACAAGCTCAGTGAATTGACAACCTTCATTCCATCACATATTTGACTTCTTTGGTATATAAGTTGTGTGCAGGTTTTTGCAACAGTATTTTGTTATGTTCTTCCCTTGTGGACTATACTGTTTCTGTGTGCTGTGATTGATGAGTATGTGAAGGTATCTTCTGTCCTGTCTGACCCATGCAGAAGGTGAGAACCAGAAAGCTTATCCAAATGATGCAATAAATCATTTCTCCCCTCATTCATGAGCTGTTTATCTGCTTCCAGACTCTAGAAAATCTCAGTAAGTTTGGTAGCTTTTAGTTAGCATAAACTAATATGTCATCTTACTTCCTATCAATACTACTATGTGTTACAAAGAACTTTAATTGACTTAGAGATTTTATCCTGATTCTTAGAATTATCAGAGAAACTCTTATAGCCATTAAGATTACCCATATTAAAATTCAGCATTATGCATGGCAGACAAGCACCAAGTCAACTGAATTATGTTCCCCAACACTAATTTTCATTTTAAAATAAAGGCACTTGCTCAGTAAGTGATGAGATCTTAATATTCCAGACTACTAGTGTGATTTGCTTCAAAATGCACTATATGTTAGTCCACGGAAATGCCTAGCTAAATAAATGCCATACTTTTAATAATGATTGATCGATTTCAACGTACTAAGTGGTAGGTCCTTTGTTTTCATACTTGACATTTCTCTAGATGTGCAGCTATACTCTTTCCCAAGGAACTGAAGTTGTCACATTCTAATTCCTGCTTCCCTAATCATTACAGCCTCTGCGCAATTTGGAATCATGTTCAACTCCTCATTGTAAATTTCTCCTCTGCTGTTAGTAAAGATTGCTATCTACAACCTTCTTGTTTAGTTTTTAAATTCCAAATAATTTGGAGAGAGAAAAAGATGAGTGAAGAGGGATTTTGATCTTTTTTGTTTTAATGCAAATGGCTTTGAAATATAAATGCTCATAATGCCAGAATGATACAAATAGACTTTTCTTCACTCTGAGAAGCTAACATTGTTTCCTATCATTTCACATTTTGTTCTTGACTCATGACTCTTAGTAATGAAACACACTGAATGGATTTTGTCTTAGCACCATAACAATGAGATGTTTTGAAGGCCTTGAAGTAGCCAAGCAGCTCAGTATTAAAATTCATTAACTTAAACCCCAGGAGATGATTCCAAAATAGCCATGATTCATGTAAAACTGGCACCTGTATTCTTTCTTTTTAGTCAACTTTTAAAAACAAAATTAAAATGTGCTGTTCAATATTCTGCACACAGGGTGTTGGTTTTGTTTTTATGTGAAGCCCTTGGCTCACAGTCTTCAGTTTTCAATGGAAGGACAAGAATATGAATGCCCTGGTGGCACAATTTGCAGCTTGTTTTTGTATCCCAATGTCAGATTTTGTTTTGCCAAACTCTCAGAAACATAAATGAGAAACAGATCCTTATTATATTAAATGTCAAGAGTCATGGAGCAAAACACCTTTTGTTGCTGAGATTAGTTAAAATATGAATCAGTGACTGTGCTATGAATGTCATGATGAGAACAGTTTATTTTCTGCTTATTTTCATGTGAAACTTTGCAACATTTTCATAATAACAACCTTGTTTTCTATACTTTTTATTTACTTGATTGACCGTTGAGATCAAAATTGCTTTGTGTGGTAGCTAGTTGAAATAAGATAATCAATTTATTTTGAAGGAATAAAATAATTTGAGGGTAAACATAGTATCTTTTTATTAAAATTTTTATATTAAAATAAGTGAGGTATCTTAAGACCTGGCTGAATAAACACCATTTCTTTTAATTGATATTCATTAATCTACACTTTCAGGAAAAATACATGTAGCTTAAAATTATAAATAAAATATTTGATGCTATGGAATTTAAATGTACTTAGACTACAGAACTGTATGCCCTTGAAAGTGTCAATTCTGTAATTGTACCATATATTAAAGCCTGAACTGTTAGAACCATTATAACTTTAAGTGTGTAACAAATCCTAATAGCCTAAAACAACTGTGATGCTTAAAATTCTATGTATAAATTATCATCTACTTTATATCTTTCCACCAAATAATATATGAAAAAGAAGGCTTAAATAGAAATATTGTATAAATAAATATGCATTTAAATATAGACAGTTGATATTATGTGATAAAATTTACCCAAGATGTGGGTGGGAAACCTATAAAAGTAGTTTTTAATATGTTCTTACTTTAAAAAAAAAACAGAAGAGATTACAGGGAATGGTGAAAAAGGAACAAAAATAAATCTAGTAATGAAAATCGATTACATAATTTATACCCCATCTTTAATTTGATTATTTGGTTTGCTGATGTTTAATTTCTTTATGTAGTTTGGATATTAGCCCTCTGTCAGATGTAGAGTAGATTAAGATCTTTTCCGAGTGTGCAGACCTTCGTTTGTTCTGCTAACAGTGTTCTTTGCCTTACAGAGTCTTTTAACTTTCATGAGTTTCTTGTTAACCTTAGTGCTTGAGCTGTTGGTAGTCTATTCCGGATGTTGTCTCCTGTGCCAATGAGCTGAAAGCTCTTCCCCATTATTTATTATAACAGACTTAGTGTGTCTGGTTTTATGTTGAGATATTTAATCCACTTGGACTTTAGTTTTGTGCAGGGTGATGAATAAGGGTGAATTTGCATCTTTCTACACATAGACATCCAGTTAGAGCACCACCATTTATTGAAGAAGCTATTTTTCCCACTGTATGGTTTTGACTTCTTTGTCAATAATCAAGTGTCCATAGGTGTGTGATTTTTTTGTTTTTTGTTTTTGTTTTTTCTGGGTCTTTGATTCAATTTCATCAATTCACCTCTATGTTTCTATGCCAGTACCATGAAGTTTTTATTACTGTTGCTTTATAATACAGCTTCAGAGCAGAGAGAAACTCTGGTACATTAACAGAACAGAATACTACTCAGCTACTAAAACAAGGAAGTCATGAAATTTGCAGGCAAATGAATGGAAGTAGGAAGATCATCCTGAGTGAGGTAACCCAGACCCAGGAAGACATGCATGGCTTATACTCACGTATAAACATATATAAAACTTATATACTCACTTACAAATAATAGAGGGTAACCACACTACAATATACAGCCCTGAAGTAACTAAATAACAAGGAAGAGCCTAAGGGGAATGCTTAATTCTCATCCAGAAAGGCAAATAGAATAGGCCTTGGAAGAGTTGAAGAGAAGGGACAGGAAGGAAGCCTACTATAGAGGTCCTCTAAAAGACTTGACCCAGCAGTAGGTCCAAGCAGATGCTGAGACACAGAGCCAAGCTCCATGGTGGAGCACATGGAGTCTTATGGAATAGTTGGGGTAAAGAAGGAACTAGAGCAGACAGGAGCTCCACAAGGAGACCAATGGAGCCAACAAAGCTTGGATGAGGGGATGCTGCAGGGACTGATGCACCAACCAATGACCATGCATGGTAAGGACCTAGACCCTCTGCTCACATGTAGTAGATAGGCAACAAAGTCTCCCTGTGGGTCCAATAATATTTGGAGTTGGGCTATTTCTGATGTAGACTCTAGTGCCTACTCATTGAATACCTCTCCCTGGTGGGACAGCCTTGCCAGCCCACAGAAGCAACAGTCCAGGTGAGACTTCATAGGCTGAGGTTAGAGGATAAGAGAGGATGAGTCTCTCTTTCTGAACTACGGAAGAGGGACAGGGGGAATGAGAGAGGGAAGGTGAGACTGAGAGGTGACCAGGAAGGGGGCTACAATAAGGATGTAAATAGAGAAAATTGAATACTAAAGAAAATTACTGAATCTATTGGATCTTTGTTTCAGCAGGGTTCTTTTTCAGGCTTTAAGGAGATATTCATTATATAACCTATGCTGGACTCCACCTACTCATCCTTATACCTTGGCCTCTCAAGGGTTGAGATTGAAGTTATGTCGCTATGTTTAGCTTGCTAATATTATCATAGATATTTTTAATGTGTCTCCTCCTTCGTTCAACTTTCAGATTTATCTTCAACAAGTAAGGAGTATTAGAGATCAAACAGCTTCAGCTCTGATAGTTGTATCATAGAAACACGTTGAATTTAAGTGAGCTAAACAATTTTTTTTCTGTTGTTGTTTGCAAGGAGTGCTGTTATATGCCATTTTCTGTACATGACATGGTGTTGTGCTTTGAATGAGAATGGCCCCCACAGGCTCATACATTTGAATAGTTAGTCCCTAATTGGTGGAATTGAGAGGGTTAAGGAGGTGTGCTCTTGTTGGAGTAGATATGGCCTTCTTGTAGGAGGTGAGTCATTAGGGTTGGGCTTTGAGGTTTCAAAACCTCATGCAAGGCCCAGCATCTTCCTTCTGTCTATTGCCTGTAGATCAGAAAATAAAAATGCTTTTCACTCCTAGGTCAGTGACATGCCTGTCTGCCTCCCACTATGACGATAAAGACTAACCTTCTAAAACTATAAGAGAGTCCCCAGTGAAATGCCTTTTCTTTATGAGTTGTCTTGGTCACAATGTCTCCTCACAGCAATAGAACCATAACTAGGACACATGACCATCATGATTATTAAGTCTTAAGTTTTATATTTACCTGCAGAATACCAACACAAAGTCAAAACTAAAATTCCCAGTTAAATTTAGTATAGCATCTCAAGGTTCCATTCATCTTTATTGGGCTATTAAGAGTTAACTCCTGCTGGAGGAGAGAGAATCATTCTTTTCTGAGCATGAGTAGTTTTCTTGTGTCACATTGGATTGGATCACATCCATCTGCATATAGGCAACAGCCATTGGAGTTTATAGCTGGCTTTTTAAAAATTATAGACATAAATTTAGGAAGCGAATATTGAGAGGATATAGTGTGGGTCAAAATGGGTAAATACAGGTGGTAAATTTTCATATTCCATCATGTACATATATAACATTTACAAAAGTAAAAATTTGAGAAGTGAAAACTTCCTTATTGAAGTAATATTGTGTTACCAATAGTCTGTACTACCTTGATTGCTACCCAAAATATTTATGTTTCTGTTGTGTTGACTTATGTGGCAGAACAAACTACAAAATAGCAATAATGAATTTCCAGTTAGCACAACTCAGTCTTCTGGTTTTTGCTTTGTTTTGTTTTGTTGGTTTGTTTGTTTGGGTGGATTTTTTTTTCTTTACTTTTTTTTTTTTTTTTTTTTTTTGGTCTTTGTCTTTGTCTCTTTCCTTTTCAAGTACAAACTTGAATGGTTAGGAAATTTCAGTACTTGGCAATATAAAATTGAATCTGCATTGCCTTAGAATCAGCGGATATCCCTTAAAGAACGTCCCAGAGGCTGTTGTATGAATGAAGTTGTGAAAGTGAAGCCTGTATTTTAATAAAGTTCCAAGAAGTTGAATATGCCAGAGTAACGGAATACCTTCTAAGAAGAGCTACTGACAGGGAGTAAAACCAGCCAGATAGAGAAAACCCAGTATTCTGTGTTGAAATACTGTTTTTTTTTTTTCTTTAAGAATTCCTTGTGTGTCTTTATTCTGCCATTGCTTTTTATATGACAACCATTTTATATTATTGTTCTCCTTTTTCAGGACAAGTAATAATTTTGGACACTAATTAAAGTGTTACTTGTATTTCACCAAGTTTGTAAATTGGTTGCTGGTATTAATTTAACCTTCTTGTTCTAAGAGTCACTTTGTTTCCTAAAACAATTTTATTCATTGTAATACTGACTAGAAGATATAGAACGCTTATATAAGTCTATTTATGTGTAGCCTCTCCTTAACCACAGTTTATCTAATGTGAGAATTTTTTTGAAGCAGCAGATTCATGTCATTTATTGCTGAGAATATGTCCTTCAATGACCATGTTGAAGTAACTCGATTTGAATTTGATTAGTCATAATTCCAAATAAGATTATGATTCTGTGTAGAAAATGGACTACTGCTTAGTTTCTGGCTCCAGCATTCAGGCACTTTATCTTAGGATACCAATATTGTAGAATGTATCCACAAGAGGTTTTGTATAAATCTTTCTGATTTTATAATACAGATTATTTTAAGACATACGAAGAGTTGGGACAATAAAACTAATATATTTTGTTAATTTAGAGGCTTATCAAAAGGTGACATTTATTTTATACTGTTCTTTCCCCATTGTGAGTAATAAAATAGCCACAGATGTAATTTTCCCCACTCCATAATGTGTGCTAGAAGGCCAACTTACTACCTTGGAACATCACCCTAAAGTATAAAACATTGAAAACTTGAATAGTTGTTTCTACTGAATAATTATGACTTGTCTAGTATCCTGGAAAATTTGTTAAGAAGCCCAGGTAATTATAGGTCATGTTGTATGAATATCACCAACATGTTAAGTTTAGTCACTATTTCACAGTGTCAATTGAGCATAGAGATGTCCTGTAGTGGCTTATTGGTACTCATTTCCTTTTAACATCCTACAGCCCTCAGGATTTCCACTCTACCCACCACTCCCTGAGTAAGCTACAGATGACCCTAACATTATATATCTTGCATATCTGGCCAAAGATAAAGGACTGGCCTATGTAGACCCATGAAGCCTCTGCTCTCCATAGCCCTCCACTGTCTATTAGATTTATCTGGGAACTGCCACATCAGTGACCTTATATTATGAGCAAGTGACTCCAAGTCATCCTCCTGCTTTCAATTTTTCTGCCTGCTTTTCTGATACCTACAGAAGGTGATAACTTTTCTCTCTTTCAGACATTTCATGCTCCCTCCAAACTTTAATATCTGAGGTCAGCAACCAGTATGTTATTGCTTTGTCAAATTTATATTAATTTGTGATGACACATCTAGTTCCATACAGGTCACACTGCCAAAATATTTTTATTCCTTTATATAAATTCAAATTTTATATATTGTTACTGTTCATATTTCATGTTTGTCTTCAAATGTCTTTATGTTGGGCTGCCTACAGGATTAAAGCACCATTATGCTACATTACTTTCTTTGCCATGTTGATAACTAAAACTAGAAATAAGATTTCAAAAATAATTGCCTTACAGTACTTGAAATTTTATGAGGTATTTCAAAATGATATAGGTGTAAACTCATAATAAATGCATTAATATTATTGTTGCAGTCATGAATCTCATTTTATAACTTAATGAATTACTAAATATTAGCTTTCACCTTCCATCAAAGAAGCTTCTTTTTGAGGCAAATGTTCAAAATTCAGAGAACATGTGACTATGACATGCCCAGTGTTAATTGATATGTCCGCAGTCAAACTCTACACTGAAGACACAGAAAGTATAAGAAGGAGACAAAAGATTGTAAGAGACAAGGAACAGGGCCTACATGATGTATGCTAGACAAGGCAGGGATGCTGAATCTGTGAAGACTGGAATGTTGAGAATAATAATAGCCATGTCACCATGGATGTGGGAAAGAGATATGAAATCTAGATGGGTGAAAAAAAGAGAAAGAGTCAGTTTTATCCATGGACAAGAACCCTGATGGGTGATCCATTCTCAATGGTAGGTTCTAGACACATGGATATATGAACAACACTAAATGTAGATAAAATATAATACTTACATACTATATTTCATATATAATTGTTCATATTATTTATGCTATAAATTATTGCTAATAATAATTAACCAGATATCATTAGTCTGAGAAATATTGATGGGTATCAGGGGAGTGGAGAGAGGAGAGGAGGTGTTATCAATCATATCAATGAAACACTCCTGGTGGAAATTTTCAAAAAGTAAAGAAAATTTTTTAAAAATTAGTTTGAGCAGGTCATAGGGAATGTATAGTTAGGTATCTGTTTTCATTGTCTAATTTACATAACTTAAAATACCAAGAATTTTAGATGTATCTAAAGAATATGACAGAAGGAGGAAGATCAACAATGTTTCTGATACATACCTTTTTCCAGATAGCTTCTCATGGGGATTCTGATATGTTATATGTGCTCACTGTTTCACTGATATTTGCAAGTGTTTATCTCATTGTTAAAAGACATTTTTTGCTTTACAATTTTTGACTACTTCATAGGGCAGCCATTAAAAAAACCAGATGTTTTCTATATGTGTTTTGGGGACCAAATGTCATTTTTTAAACTTACATTCTGTTTTGTATTTAAAGTGTTTTTTCCCTTTGTCTTTTAGTTGTGTAATTATTACCAAGTATAGATTGACCCTTCTCTTTTTTCAAGACAAATTTTTCCTTACAAATTCATTGTAAAGAGATTTTAAAGTATATACTGAAAATATCTACATATACATGAGATTTGAAGTATGTATATGTATGTGTTCATTTGTGTCAAATGGACATGTATGTTTCAAGTCAAACATGTCAGTTTTCTGTCAATGTTTCAACCTTAGAATCAGTGGATATTCCTTAATGAAAGTCCCAGAGGCTGTTGTATGTGAAAGTGAAGCCTGTATTGTATTTAAAATTCCAAGAAGTTGAATATGCCAGAGTAATGGAATACCTTCTAAGGAAAGCTACTGACAGGGGGGATAAAATCAGATAGAGAAAAGCATGTGGCAGGCAGAAAAGCTCGAAGGGTAGAGGGCTTTGACATTAGACATGGAGTTATAGGATTTGGAGGTAGTACTACTGGTTTTAGTAATGCTTTGGTCCAGTAGTTCCTCACCTATGATCCCATTATTCCCTTTTGTAATATATTCTCTGCCACTGTGTATTGAAAATATTTAATTTGGTTTTTGATTTTATAAGAGGTTACAATTATGGTATTTCCTTGAGTCTCAGAAGAAACTTTGGACTTTTAAACAGTCTTGCAACTGGGAAAGCTATGGGGACTATTGAAGGTCGAGTAAATGCATTTTGCATTATGACATGTTTAAAAAACTCTGGAGGCCATGGAGTGGAATGTGGTGGTCTGCCTGAAAGTTTTCTCCATTGGTTCATGAGTTCTATGTTTGGTCCCCAGTCAGTGGAACTATTTAGGAAGGATTACAGTGATATGGCTTTGTCAGAAGAGGTGTGGTCTTAGGAGTAGACTTTGAACTTTTAAAAGCCTCGCCATCCACAATTAGTTCTTTTTCTATCTTGCGCTTGCAAATAAACATGTACATTGTCCACTACTGTTCCAGTGCCAAGCGATGCCTTCCTACTTCCATGTTTTCTGCTTTGGTGGCCAAGATTCTAACCCATGGAAATGTAAACCCCAATAACTATTTCTTTTGTAATTTGCCTTCCTAATTGTGTAATCAAGCAATAGAAATTGTCTGTTCAAGTAGAGGAACAGAAGGAAATCTCAAAGAAAAATTTATATTTCCCTCATAAGAAACTAGTGATTACTGCTGATCACACGTTTTATATATTCTTGGGATGGTATAATTATGGCTAGATAGCTATATATTAATTGTGTTACTAACCTCATGGGAGAAGAAATGCCGCTTTGCCCATTACAAAGCACTATTGTAACCTCAATATCTTTGGTATTACTTCAGGGTAGAATAAACACTGGTAATACAAGCTGCAGATTCTGCCACACTAGCAGATTGGTGACACAAATTACTCATCAAAAAAAAAATGTCTAGTAGCTTCCGAAGCCCTTGCTACATAAGAATGATTAAGTGTTTCTGTATAAGACCACAAATCACAATAATGAATCAGATGAAAATCTCCAATAAGATACTTAAACGCACCATCTGGTCTTCAACAGAGTGGTATTACAATGTTGAATGATGACATTCTAAATAGCATATGATGGCAGATTCAATAAACTGTGTCTCAAGTCAGCTCCATGTTGACAAGTGCACCAAGAAAAGAAATTGACAAATAAAATGACCATCAGAAACAGCTTAAACTGCTTTTCTGAGTGGAAAACAATGGAAGTGATGATGTGACATAAATAGCCTTAGATTGAGCAACAGTATTAAAGTAACAATTCTCAAACCTTTTCACAAGCATTGTCATAATATCTGTAACTTGTGCTAAATTTTATCTAGTTAGCTTCCAATAGTGCTTGAAAGGGTTTATATTTGAAGTTGCTACATATAGGATTTTATTTTTATACATAAACTATCAACAATGAAACTAATCCTACTACAGTTTTGTTACTATATGAGTTATATGGCACTTTGAATTCACAATAATTTAAAGCTATAACAATATAAATAGCAAATTGGTGACATATTATTAAGTCAATCAAAATACACATTTTTAAAATGGCAATTAATTAATACATTTAAAATTCTGAGTCAATCTTCGTTTTAAAGAGTACAGTCTTCTTAATTTAAATTACACACAGTGGCTCATATATCATTATACAAACACAGAATTAATTCCATGATGAAAATACAGTCAATAAAACTGTCTCCAAAGTATATTCTGCAATGATTGATACGTTACACTGCAAAGAATTTGTTAATTATGGAGACAACCAACTTTAAATAGTGCATAGTGATCTGCTTCATTATACATTGTTGCCATGAGAATAATGTACAGCTCATTATGATACTTAAACACTGTTCCAAAACTTGATAAAGTAAACTAATATTGTCATTAAATATTCTGGAAATTGCCTGTTTACTCACCCTAGATGGGATGGCATTCAAAGTAAATTTACCCTGAGTAAACTATTATAGTCATGTGGTTTTATTTTTTATTTATTTATTTGACTTCAAATAAAATTATGGATCCAAGAAAGAAAAAAAATACTACAATGGAAATAGAAGATATTTAAATGGCTATAGTAAACACCTTTACAAGATTCAATTTTATTACTTTTTCCTAGTTTGTTTCGCATGTGTGAGTATGTGTGTGTGTTACTTGTGTGTCCATACATGTGCCATAATATATCTATTTTTGGAGCTCAAAGAACAATTTTCAGGAGTTGGTTCTCTGCTTCTACTATGTAGGCTCTTGGAATTGAACCTAGACCACCATGGATGTCAGCTAACATGGTTTCCTACTGTGCAAACTCACCAACCCCTAAGGAAAATGTAAGATTTTGGGTTACCTAAAATATATACATTTAAAAATTAGCTATTTAATTCTACATATATGTATTACTCCCCCACTTTCTCTCTAATGCTTATGTCTCTCACTACTTCTCAATTCATAACTCTTTCTTCCATTTAATTAATATTATTACATGATACTCTTATTTTTATATAGCTATATGTCTAATACATATTTGAGTATATAAAATTATATGGTAGCCCTTGAAGCTAAAAAAACCTGAATTGTGCCCACCTACATGGATATCTCAATCTTATTATGTTTTCATATGAAGCTCTGTTTTCCCTCCACATAAAACACTTAGCTTTTCCAAGAGAGAACCATCCAACTAGTGAAAAATAACAATGATAAAACATAATTTCTTCTTAGCATATTATTCTTCATTTACTGAGTGGTAGTTTTGATTAACTAAGCCTATTATGTGGAGTTACAAACAATTTCTGGCAAGCCATTCAGCAAATTCTGCCAACATTATAAAGCAAATATTTACAGAGTACAGTCCTCTTTCCTACCCATGCGGTTAGGCTGTGACAACAGAATAAGCCACTATTACCATCTTCTACCTAGATCACTGTGATCAGTCTCTATGTTCACATACTTGCCTATCCTAGGCAGTCTTGTCAGAGATCTGGCTGATATACTTAAACCTAATGAGTATGGCTATATTTGGAGCACTCTGCTGAGAATCTTTGTTTCTCCTAAGGTTAGCTTCTAAATCTTACCTTTTAAATCTTCTCTTAAACTTCCTATGTTTGTTCAGACTTGACTCACTTTGCTTGGCCATCACACTCTGTATTAACTGGACTAGGTTTATCTGAGCCCATCCCATAAAATTCTATTTTCTTTTCTTTTCTTTTTTTCCCTCCTGTTTAAAATGAATTCATTCATATTACATCTAAATAGTTATCCCATCCCTTGTATCCTCCCATTCCTCCCTCCCTCCTGCTTTTCCCCTACTCTCCTCCCTTATGACTGTGACTGAGGGGAACCTCATCCCCTTGTTTATGCTCCGGCACCGACCCATACACTGAATTTGGGCTTATCTGCAGGCTGTAGCCAGCAAGTGAGTTCTTTTGAGTTCTGGAGAGTGGGCTCAGGACCACTGGGATCTGTTGCTTGACCCGTGGCCAGGCCCGTAAGTGGTCTGCGCTATGCAGGACTCCACTCACCTACAGTTTTCTAGAATTTGCAGTCTGTGGCTCCATTCAAGTCCTTGGTTTCCATGCAGTAGATCAGATACAGTGCTTACTGGACACTGCCATTTTAGAAGCTCCCTATTTACTATTCTTAATTCGATTTTTTTTATACAACTAAGCATTTGTTTTTTATGGCCAACTATTATTCATGGAAAGATTTTTTTCTAAAATTTCTAGGGTCACTAGAGAAATGGATTAATGAGATTGTTTCTAAGTTGAGATGTTAGATTCATCAATGGAGGTCAAATTTTTCATCATTTTTTATATCATATTTGTAATATTAGAAAATTGACATGTACTAAATCATAGAACATTGGCATATATGTTTTTAAAATATATCTGTTTATATATTTCAATTGGTATAAAAGTAATGTTGGACTCTTATTTATATTTATGCTATTTTTAAATATGAGAAATTGAGAATCAAAAATATAGCAATATGTCTTAATGAAACAACCTAAGAAGCAGAGAAAAATTAAGCAAAGGTCATACTTTAATTTTTAAAGTTCTCAACAGAGCAAGATATTAAAAGATTACTTCCATTCTTCATGTAATTTTAAACAGCTTACCTCAAATTAAATCTATCCTGTTTACATTATGAGGTTTTATCTCTCTAATCATCTTCTTAGCAGATATACATGTTTAAGACTATGATTAAATTATTTTGAAGATCATTTGGTAGAGTGAAAATTATCTCAAACTAATTGATATTTAATTTCAAGTTTGAAATTTAGATAAAATTATGCCAAAGCATATATTAAACAAGAGCCAAGCATGGCCAATAATAATAGACAGGCTAATGTAGAGAGGAAAAGCCCACAAGGCCTAACATTACACAAAAAATGACAGGTGAAGTGTATACCAATTGATTGTCCAATACCAAATGGTGAGCCATGAAAACATACATAAAAATAATATTATACAAACTGAGGATGTTATATTTAGGAATACATATGTACCTAAAATATACATATGTATATAATAACAATTAATAAAAATAGGAAGCCAGGAATTTGAAGAGGTCATTAAAGATAATAGGGGAAGATTTAGAGGGAGAAGTAGAGAAAGATATAAGTATATTATAGTCTCAAAAAATAAAGGTGGTAATAAAAATATTTAAGAAAATGTTGACTGACACATTAAAAGTTCATAATGGCTGTTGAGTGGAAAAAAGATTAAATTTATAATAAAATCCACATTTGGAGTATCACTAGGGTCATGGTCCTTTCTGTGCCAATCTTTAAAATGACAGTAACTTTAAAAAAATTTGTAAGATATCTTTTGTCTGTTACTTCCATAGTTACATGTGACATGATTTAATAATAAATCTTCATGTTTTCAAGTTGAAGAAAACATATTTTCAAGGACATTTGAAAGGATTTGGAATAGATCTCTCTGAATGAACACTCTGCAGTCATTTAAACCCCATGCTTCTAAAGTGATTGTCCTATTGATAAGAAAGCCAGAACCTGAAAGTCCTTGACTTTTTTGTTGACAGCTTCCATTAGTAGGGAAAGCTGCCAATAATTTTCGCTTATGGAGGATGTAAACAGACTTGAATTTGAATAACATTACATCAATTTTCTTTTTCCTGGAAAGTGCAAATGCATATACACAAAGATCTTAGAATTCTATCAGTAACATAGACTTTTAAGTGTAGTCCACTTATAATTCAAAGGCTTTAGAAGTCTCCATTGACTCTTCTGAAACAAAAGACCCATCATTTTAATGGAGGAAGTAAACATTGTGAAAAGGCTTCAACCTTAATCTACCATCAAGTATATCGTAAGAAAGCTTTAAAAAATATATGGCCAAGAAACACATTAGTAGTATCAACTGTGGTTATATATCATAAGTAAAGATATCCAAGCTCTTACATTCTGAAGATGCTTATTTACCCTATATTATTTGTTGATTTTGCTTCTATATTTTAGTTGGAAGATTCTGGAGATTTATCTCAGTTCAGGAGAGCTGGTTGTTACACAGGACACTGGGAAAGGAGAGGTTGATTACAGATGATGAAAATTCTAATATATATCAATGGAAGTAATAACTTACATGAAAAAAATAAGAAACAGACTATAGTAATTGGACAATGTGTGGTATTAAAAATAAGACCTCAGTTGTTAAAGTACCATTTTGGTCATTGTGGAAACATATCTCAGACAACTGTACTCACTGCAACTTGTTTTGAACTAAAATCCCTTCATACTCAAAAATACTCATGAAATAAGGACACTTGCAATTATAAATGCACAGACATTGTGTTGGGCTCAGAGTGATGCATAGAATAGATGCTGCTAAATGCATGTAGCATTAAATGGACTTCTATTTAATCCCATATATCAGCTCAACTTTCACATCTCATTAGAAGCTTCTATTTTCAGTGGATGGCAATACTAAGGCAAACACATAACCAAGAAGCTCAGAGTGTGCAGTGCTTTGCCCTAAATAGCACATCTGTAAAGCATTATAATTTCAGTGAGTGCTATAGAAATATATTAGAGCAAGAACCATTTTTGGTAAAATTTACTACTGTATTGTTCTTCTTCTAGTTTTCCAAAACAAGGGATGGGATAACCATAGAGATGTAACAAGAATAAATTAATAAAATAAATTAAAAAAAAGAAAATATTTTTTTGAGACATGGTCTCTCTGTGTTGTATTGGCTGTCCTGGACTCATAATAAGAAAATATTATCTATGTTATTTCTTGAACCCATTTACTTGAATTCTAACATGAGTTGCATACCTTATACCCTGGAGTGACTCTGTCAGATGGTTGATTAAATCTATAAATGCAACATATGTTATATTAACTAATAGTGAAAAGTAGTTCTTGTTGATTTTTTTTGTTGTTTTTTAGTTTTTTGAGACTACTTTTCTCTGTGTAGCCTTGGCTGTCCTAGACTAACTTTGTAGACCAGGCTGCAATCAAACTCACAGTGGTCCACTTGCTTCTGCCTCCCACGTGCTGAGATTAAAAGCGTGGGCCACCATGCCTAGCTTGTGGTTTGTTTTTTTCATATCACTTAGCTTTAAAATTCATCACATGAGATCAAAAGGTATAACAATAAAAAACTGAGTCTTAATATTACAATAGAAGAAACTAGGTTAAGTGGAAGAATAAGAAAGGGTCCTTTTACCTTTATGTGGAGTCTGTGTGCTGTAGAAATTTTTACAGGTGTTTTTCCCCAATTTAGCATCACGGATTTCTTCTTTACACGAGTAACTACTAATTATGAAATTCATGTAATGTTCTTTTTAAGGTTGTATTTCAATTAACCATTATACCAATATCTGTGTTCTAGAAGATAATTAATTATTTTGTAATGAATTATAAACTTTTCAGTTTATGATGTGGTCTTTATAACTGATGTGAATTTCATTTGGAAGAAAAAAACAGGTAATTTATATGGAGGGGACATGCAAAATATAGCCTGAGGATTGGTCCTGTAATCAGAAAGATCTTCCTCGAGTTCTGGGGGAGCCTGGAGTACGATATGTATTGTGATTGACAACTTCATTCTCATTTCCTTGTAATACAACTTAGTTAATCCAGAGAAAGAAGCTTCCTTGAACCCAGATGCCTTCTAACATGGTAGTTTTTGAGATTTTTTTAAATGAAGAATACAAGATAGCCCTCACAAGAAGAAATGAATGTAGAAATACACAACAAAATGGAAGATCATTTCAAAATGCAAAACTGACAAGTTTATTGTGATATGAACTGAATCTGGCCAAACAAAGAGGAAACAATTTAAATCTTCCAACCTGCCATTCATTCCCCCCCCCCCTCAATTTATGCATTCAACTTATTCATTACACAGTGTGCTGTACTTTGCAGATACATTCAGTCCAGTGCTGTATATTAACATTCCCCTGCATCAGTCTTTGACATGTACTCCAAGAGTTCCTTCATTAAGTGCCTCTCTGGCCTCACTGAAATTTTCTCTGTCATTCATCACGTGAAATGAAAATTTCAAAATGAACACATGTTCATTAATCTTTTCCTGTCGCTTACTTAATATTTGTAATTATTGTAAAGTCAAGATCTAGCAAATAACATATAATTATAAGATATCTACACATTTCTAGGTAAAAAATATAAGTACTTAGATAAAACATTTTTTACTTTCAGCCTCCTCTTCCTGTTTGTTGACCAATCATAGCTCATTCCTTTATATGTGGAATGTATAAGTATATAAAATTATATCTGAGGAATAGGACATACTTATTTATGTGAACATCCTAGAGCCACCTCAATTAATTTCCTACTAAAGCAGGAGAAGTCAACATACATGAAGCATAGGTTCTTCCCGCAAATACGTGTGATTTCTACTTTATCAATAATATGTGAACACCTTAAAAAACAGCATGTTTGAACATCGTACTGATTGTTTGGTTACTCAAACAGTAACACAACATGCTTACAGATTTTTACTAATGTAGTTTTTACAGTTAAAGTTACAATAAGTTTAGAAAAAATTGATCATCTGAAATCACTTTCTGTAAATATATGTATAAATTTTTGTCTGTGATTCTTGTGTTTGATAAACTGTAATTTTACAGTAGAGAAAAGATGAATGTATCTTAGAATGAACATGTGGTTTTTGGTTCTTGTCATGTTTTGAAATACCAGTCATCAAGACATTCTCTCATCCTCAAATCAGGCCCCTGAATTTTCTGTCACTTATCCTTCTCCTCTATTTATTTATTTTTATCAGATGTTGTTTGATAAGAAGATTACTACAACTCCATCATATTCCTTTATCACTTTTATATTATTAATGTTCTCAAAATAATTCATAGATTCAAAGCCAATTTCTTATAAATCACATTCATAGTTAATCATATGGACTTTTAATATCTTTTCCTCAGAACCATTCCTGTATCTTGGCCAAGCCATAAGTAAAAGACAGTTTAACTTTAATTTTGCCAAAATGTTTTACACTTTAAAAAGATACCTTTGAAAAAGAAATGTTGATTTATATTTTAAAAGTTATGATTAAATTAAAATGAATTCATCAACTGAATTATAATATGATCATTCCAATTGCTTGTACAAAATCAGAGTATTAAAAAGGATAATATTAAATTTTCCAGCATGCTAAGAACTATATTTGATTACCTGGAGAGAAAAGAATAAGAAATATTCATTGGATGAAGAGATTAACAAAAACAGAAATATGTAAAGCACTAACTAGGCTTCTTACTAGACCTGTCCATCAAATACCAACTGCTTTACAAATAGTGGATTAAAAAAATGGGAGTTAGTAAATTATGCACACTTTGTTGCAGGATGATGATCCAACAATCTTTTTCCATACTTGGGACCTGTTATTAAATCTTCTTATCTTGTACTAATAATCTTCTTTTATATAAAAATTCTGCAGCTTCAGAAATGTTACTAATACAGCTAATATTCTTTTCAGTGTCTACTTCTTAAAACTTTTATACATCATTATGCATTTTATCAGGTCTTATATCAAACTACAAGGACTATTGCTCTGCTACTCCACAATGGAAGACATATATGGATACAAAAACAGAGACATTCCTCAGACAAAGAAGAGATGAAATGATTCCATGAACAGCCATATTGATGCTGAACTGAAAATAGCGTAAACAAAGGCTGTAGAGAAACTGGGCAGGTGTCCCAGGAAAATCTTTGGCATTACCAATCAAAATGTGCATATTTACCATTAGGCTTAGTAATTCATCTCCTACAGATTTGTAGAAAAATAAGAATTTATGCAAATGAACACACTGGTGATTGCTGGATGTAGCTATATGGGAAGAAAAATTTATGCTAATATTCACCAAGAAAATATTCTTAACTGAATCATTAGTTAAAAATATGTAATAAACTTCTTTATGGGGCTGGTGAATTGTAAATTTTCAAAGGCATTAAGGTAGAAAAACAAATCAAAGTGCATGGAGAGAGAGAAAAAGATTTTTCCTAATCTATAATGTAGAGTTGTTACCTTATGCACATTTAATTTTCATAACTGTTTCAACTATATATAAAAAACCAGACTTATTCAGTAGCTTGTGTGTGTGTGTGTGTATGTGTGTTGTGTGTCTGTGTGTGTACATGTGAATACATATACATGCTTAACATTGATTAATGGCAAAAACAGGCCTTAAGTATAAAGGTGAACATAAGGTATTGGAGGAATGGCAAAATGTTGCTATTATATTATGATCTCAAATTTAAAAATAATAAAAGCCAAGTTCACTTACATTACTTTAACATTTTCATCTTTTTATGTTTTGTTAATAATCAAAAACCTTTTCCTTAACTTGTTCAAAATAATAACTTAGGATATTCTGCTGGTTAGTTATTTTTCAAGTTGATACAAACTTGATATTCTGGAAAAAAGCAACCTCAGTTAAGAAAATGCCTCTATTAAATTAGCCTGTAGTTAATGCCTGTGGAGTGCTTTTTAAAATTTTTTTATAATAATTGATATTGGGTGGCCCAGCGCACTGTATGCAATGCCATCCTTGTGCAAGTGGTCCTGGGAATTTGGGACAATTTTTAAACTTCCTGGTCTTTTGCTTGTATATAATGGTTTATGATTGTATGTTTTTGATGAATTTTCTGTGTATGTGCCTCTGTATATGTTTTTCCTGTGATTTTCCTTAATTTTATTTTTTATTGATATGTTTGTTTTATAAAATGATAGATAAATTAGGCATGAAGCTGAATATACATAGCGATGTATATTATCTGTGAAGAGATAAGGGAGGGCCAGCCGTCATCAGAGTATAGGGCATGAAAACATACTTTTACGTGTTTAAAAGAAAAATTATAGTATATATTTTTAATATGTAAACATACAGCAGATTATGAAGCCATATACATTGTATATGACAGATTGGAGTGTATATGAAACTACAGGAGCAGGACAGTCTACAATGTTCAGTTTTGATTGATTGCCTTTAGAAATTCTAGTGTTAAAAACACAACGCATCTATGTGTATCTTTAGAGACATTTAGATCATGTGGACTCTGACTTGGGAGTAGTATTATGAGGGGAGGAGGAAGAACAGCAAAAGCAGGAAGAGGAGATTCAGGAGGAGGAGGAAGAGGAGCAGGAGGAAGAGGAGGAGAGAGGGAGGAGGAGAAAGAGGAGGAGAAGCAGGAGCAGGAGAAGGAAATAAGCTACAAGTGTGTACTCAAAAGGGCTATATCCAGCCTTGGACTTTTTTCTTATTCTCCTTATTTCTCTTTTTCACCTATGCAGAAGTAACAATTTGTTTCTTTCACACATTCTCAGCATGATGCCATGTCAGATGTGTGGAGCCAAACAACCATGACTGACATCTTGGAAATTCTAAGGCAAAATAAATATTCTTCTTGACATGTTTATGTCAGACACCCTGTCACAGCAGTGATGGAACTGAGTCATAATAAAAATCAGGGCAAAAAGAATGAAATTAAAAATCATTCCAAAAATATTTGATACACAAAGATCAGTACATTAATCACACATACACAAGTTCAACTAAATGGGCTAGTTATATCTTAAGGCTATTTCATTTTAATCTATCTGGCAAACACTTTCCTGGTTATTAAGTATTTTCATTATGCTTCTCTGGTTAAACGTTTTCATGTAATTATTGATCATCCATATATTTTTGTGTGACAATTGACATTATAAAAATGCGTACAAGAAGACTGAGTTTCAGTGTGACTAGCTCTATTATCATCCCTGAAGAGTGAGTCTCAGTTGGGGTCCAGGAGACGGTAATCTGACATATGTGTGCATAGTTCTTTATTAGAGAGATGAAAGTTCTATAACCAAGTTTAGCTGGTTAGGGGACAAGATCGTTTTAGAACAAAATAAAGAAGTTAAGATATTAGAGTTGAGATAAGATAGATATTGAATCTCAATCAGAGATCTAGACCTAACAAGACAGGAAAAACACTTTCTTCAAAGGAGATGAATGCAGATGGCCAAGTCACTATGAATGTAACATATATAGTACTCAGTATTCTCATGATTGTCACATGGTTCTCCCTGCTGTATGTAGTTTGTTTTACACATGTGTAACAAAATAAAAGTATACATTAAAAAAAAGAAGGAAAAAAATAAAGAAAGTTCTAGAAAAAGAAACAGAGAGATGAAGTACAGTCCTTGTGACTCTATTGAGAAAAATCTACTTGACCTCTGCAAGTTCCTTTATAAAGGCTCTTTTCTGTGTTTGACTTAATTCTGTAGTATTTTTCCATCATAAAAATTATGATGAGCTATGTACACCCCCTTATTTCCTAATAAATCTGGAATTGAACTTGGAGATCCTACCCCCAAATAAAAATTTATCAAAATGCAAATTTTTATTGTTGAGGATTATTACTTTTTCTAAAAATTTAAAAATGGGGAATGAAGATTTGGCATGGAGGGTAAGAGCACTGGTTGCTCTTGCAGAGGACTAGAGTTCAATTTCTAGCATGCATACAGTGGCTCACAGCTGTCTGTAACTCCTGTTCCAGGGGGTAGGATGCCTTCTTCTGACTTCTACAGTGACCAGGTACACATGTGACAAACAGACATGCACACAGGCAAACTATTCATATAATAAAACAGTTGTAGCAGGAGCTTCACAAGAAGACCAACAGAGCCAACTAACCAGGGCCCCGAAAGGCCTGAGAAACTGAAACACCAACCAAGTGCCGTTCCTGGACTGGACCTAGGGCCCCTACAAAGATAAAGCTTAGGACCAGCTCAGGATTCATTTGGGTCCCCTAGGAAGGGAAATGGGGGCTCTCTCTGACATGGAGTCTCTTGCCAGCTTTTCAGTTACTTCCCATGGCAGGACTGCCTTGCCAGGCCACAGAAGAAGAGGACACACTCAGTCTTGATTTGATTTGATGAGCCTGGTGAGGTAGATATAGGAAGGGGACTCCTCTCTTCTGTGGAATTGGGTAGGGGAATGCGGGAGAGGGAGATGGGGCTGGAGGTGAGGAGGGATGGGACTTGGACCAGGATGTAAAGTGAAGAAAAAGAAAGAAAGAGAGAGAGAGAGAGAGAGAGAGAGAGAGAGAGAGAGAGAGAGAGAAACATGAAGACTACTGTCTAAGGAAAACACATAATTCAAATCACATCAGCCATGACGGCAAAGGTTTCTTGGCTCAGTCTCGTTTGAGTGTGTTTTCTAATCTTCCTTTATGCAAGCATTATCTCTGTCCTTCTATGTTTTCATAGCTTTGTGAGGAGTCACAAAAAAAAAGCCTTTTGGAGGCCCGGAAAGAACGGCAACCAAAGTGTCTGCAGCTCCTAAGACTCCTCAAACAGTCCTGATACATTGCACACAGCGTCGATCTACTAGGGACTCTTTTTTTTTTAATTTATTCTTTTTACATCTCAATGGTTATCCCATCCCTTGTATCCTCCTATTCTTCCCTCCCTCCCATTTTCCCCTTATTCCCCTCCCCTATGACTGTTCCTGAGGGGGATATCCTCCCCCTGTATATGCTCATAGGCTATCAAGTCTCTTCTTGGTGACCTGCTATCCTTCCTCTGAGTGCCACCAGGTCTCCCCATCCAGGGGACATGGACAAATAAGGGGCACCAGAGTATGTGTGAAAGTCCTACCCCACTCTCCACTCAATTGTGGAGAATGTTCTGCCCATTGGGTAGATCTGGGTAGGGGTTTAAAGTTTACTGCCTGTATTGTCCTTGGCTGGTGCCTTAGTTTGAGCAGGACCCCTGGGCCCAAATCTGCCTATCATAATGTTCTACTTGTAGGTCTCTAGGACCCTCTGATCCTTCTACTTTGCTATTCTCCCATGCTTCTCTCATCTAGAGTCTCAATAGGATGTCCTCCCCTCTGTCCCAGTTTCCTTGTAAGTGAAGGCTTTCATGGGACATGCCCCTTGGGCTAGTATGCAGATATAAGTTAGTATATACCATCAGAATGGCTAAGATAAAAAATTCAAGCGACACAATATGCTGGCAAGGATGTGGAGAGAGAGGAACACATTCCTCATTGCTGGTGGAAATGCAAACTATTACAGCCACTTTGGAAATCTATCTGGTGCTATCTCAGAAAACTGGGAATAGGGCTTCCTCAAGACCCAGCTATTCTTCTCCTTGGAATATACCCAGAAGATGCTCCAGCACACAAGAAAATTTGCTCAACCATGTTCATAGCAGCCTTATTCATAATAGCCAGAACATGGAAACAGCCTAAGTGGATAAAGAAACTGTGGTGCATATACACTATGGAATACTACTCAGCTATTAAAAACAAGGAATTCCCGAAATTTGTGGACAAATGCATTGAGCTAGAAATGATCATAATGAATGATTTAACCCAGGAGCAGAGAGACTCAAATGGTATCTACTAGGGACTCTTAGCACACAACTGCAGCCTCAAAATGGATCCTAGGCTAAAGCGGGGACTGCGTCCCCCTTCTTCATGGAAATCTCTTAAGATGACCTTGCTTTCCCCTCCCCCACATCCTCCACATTTTCTCAAAGCTACACCAACCTGAGTGTTTGCTATTGGTGCCTGAGGCTAGTATGGAATAATCTGATTGGCCTTTGACCTATAAAGGCCTTTGCACTGGACAATAAAGTTAGACCTTCACCTTTGAACCTGATTCCAGGATTCTGCATGGCCTCTGTAGATACTCACACCCCTCCTCCTAATTCCTGATCTCTATATAACTTCACCGTCTTTCCTTAATTTTGTTAGCTGCATATATTTATCATGATTAAAAATTGCCTCAAGCATGTAAACACATAGGCTTTTATTTTTTGTCATCCAGGCCCCTAATAAACTGGTGAAATGGAAAGTGATAATGGTAGTGATAAAAATAAAGATAATAAATTCAGAAGCTATGGAGAAACCGGAATTGGTTTTTGTTTTGTTTCATTTTTCCAGACAGGGTTTCCCTTGTAGTACTGACTGTCCTTCACTTGCTTTGTAGACCTGACTGGCCTGGAGCTCAAAGAGATCCTCTTGCCTCTGCCCTGAGTGTTGGGATTAAAGGCGTGCTCCACTGTGCCTGCCCTGAAACAGGATTTTTTTAAAAAATTTTTTAAAGATCACTTAGTCAGATTTCATCCTGATTGTTATTTCCTCACTTGTATCTTCCTGTTCCCACTCCTTCCCTATTTCAGCCTATATTCTTTTTATAATTAATTAATTTATTCAGATTACAACTCAATAATTATCCCATCACTTACATACTCCCGTAACTTTGGCTATGTGAGCGTGAACTGGTGTAGTCTCGTGGATTTGAGGATGCCTCTTCCACAGAAATTTCAGAGCAGACCTACCATATAACTTCACTACAACATTGCTAACACAAAGACACTTACACATCGATGTTTATTGTACGTTGTCCCAATAACAAGGAGATGGATCCCAGCATAGTGTCCACCAACATAAAAACAGATAATGAAAATGTATTTAAAATGAAACAAGAAGAATCAGAACAAAGAATAAACAGACATATGCTGTATTTAGGTCAATTGGAATAAGCAGTAGTCATGGAAAGACAGCACTTTTTAAAAATGGGTTAAATATTTCTTTATATGTAAGATGATTCACATAATTTAGTATTAATATTTCTTCTTAGACTTCACAAACATTGCAGCCTTGTGTCAAGACAATCCAGTGACACTTCATCCTTATTTAGAAGATTTTTTCTTCTTCAAGACAGGGACTCTCTGTGTAGCCTTGTCTGTCCTGGACTCACTTTTTAGACTGAGCTGGCCTTGAACTCAGAGAACTCTGCGTCCCAGAGTACAGGGAGTAGTTTTTAACATTTATGTGCTTTTTTTCCCTAATTTGTTTTTCACATATAACACAATGGACTATAAGTTATTTTATTCTGTGACATATCATTATAGTGATTATCAGAAAGCATCATATTTTTCTGTTATTTATACATTATAGGGAAAGACGCTGAAACACAGAGGTTAAGATTGTTGAACTAAAGTGAACAGGGTTAAAGGAAGTGAGGATTTTTTTCCTCTGGCCTCCTGTTCTGAAACATTTCTCTGTGGGGCTTATATTTTCCTGTGATGAACTGATGGTGGAAAGGCACAGAGGAGGCTAAACGTGTTGCCATGGTCACACTTCATAAGTGGTTCATGGTTATCTTTTACTGACAAAATGTAACACAATGGTGCTAAGAGATGCACATTAAGAAAGCAAGTCAATACCGTAAATTGTTTTTATATGGGACCTTATTGTTTTCATTCCAAAATGTCAGGATCTAAACTGCCAGATTCATTTTTACTGTTCAAATTACATGGTATACTGAATAAGTTTTTTTTTTTATAGACACACTCACTTAGGTAGATGTTATACACCTTTGATTTTAATGTGATGTCGTAATATAGAATGTTTAGAATTTTGTATTTAACTAGAGTTGAATAGGCTTCCATGTGCTTGCGGGACTATACAGTACACAACACTCTCTGAACAGTTTTCAGAGTGTATTTTTGAAACAAATAGAATCTGAATTAATTATTCTAACTCATAAAAATATCTCTGAAATAATGGTACATCATAATGAAAAAAAAAATCCAACACTGGCATCCAGTTTTTATATCCAAACTTGACACTTAAAAGTTAAATATTCTTGGTGACTTATTATCTTTTCTCTGAGTGCCACCAGGCCTCCCCATCCATGGGACATGGTCCGATATGGGGCACCAGAGTTTGTGTGAAAGTCAGATCCCCTTCTCCACTTAACGGTGGAAAATGTCCTGTCCATCGGCTAGACTGGGTAGGGGTTCAAAGCTTACTGCCTATATTTTCCTTGACTGGTGCCATAGTTTGAGGAGGACCCCAGAGCCCAGACACACCTGTAGTTTTCCAGGACCCTCTGGATCCTTCTATTTCCTCATTCTCCCAGGCTTCTCACCCCTAAAGTCTCGATACCCTAGGAGCATATACAGGGGGGAGGAGGTCCCCCTCAGTCACAGACATGGGGGAAGGGAGTAGAGAGGGAAGCGGGAGGGAGGAAAGAAAGGGAGGATACAAGGGATGGGCTAACAATTGAGATGTAATATGAATAAATTAATAAAAAATGTCAAAAAATAATAAAATAAAATAATAAAATTGCACTAATTTTCTCTCAAAGAAAGTTAAATATTCTCTGTTCCAGGTTTTATTATAGGAAAAATGGGAGTACAGACTGTAGCTCAAGTCATCAATAATTATTATAAGAATATACTTGATCAGATTGTGTAAATTCTCCATGTCTCAGGTTTTATATTTGGTAAACTGGTCATGACAACTATAACTCATCTCAAGTCCTATGATATCTGAGTTAATGTATTATGCAAACTGTTCATGGAAATGAGCTTGTGTGTTCATATGAACACTCTTAGTAGACAAAATGAAGATATTACGATGCTTATATATGATTTTTATTTTAAGGCTACAAGTCCATAAAAATTATGCCCATGGTCAAAATTCTATGACTACTTCCTAATATAATTTTTCTTAGAAAGAATTATGATACTTTTATACATTAATCATGAGAGAGTGATAGACAGATGAGTAGTTATAAAATTAAAGAAGCATTTAGCCATGTGGACAATCAAAGTTAATTGGTAAGTGTAGAAATCAAATGAATATATAAATAATATATGTGCGTTTCAAATCTTATGTCCACCCATATTTCTATAAATTCATCATCTATCCACTCATCATCTTTTATTTATTTAACTAATGCTGATACAAACACACAGAAACATGCAAAAATTGTCTTTGTTTTTATATAATGAATACAATATAAAGAGTGTGTTTCTTTTTTCAATAAGGAAAATCAATTTAAGGAGCTTTTAAAAGAGCTTTTCACATATCAAACATGAGCTAAGTACTGAATGTCAGTTCTTTTGGGAGCACCTTCAGTGTGTTTAGGTAATAGAAACGTTCCACTTTATTTAAGTACCAAGTGAAATATTTTAAAATAATTATGATTATTTTCAGTTTCATTCAACAAATATAAGTCTACTATAAATTAGACCTTGTGGCTTAATTTTCCTATCTAAACTATCCCCACAATGTAGCAATGGGAATAAAGGCCCCCATCAAGCAATTATCATCATTCTGAAGAAAACTGGGTCCCATCTTAAATGCAGTCATTATAAAATATAAACCCCCAACGTGAATCATTAGCATCAAAGAGTTTTAATGCTTGCATTATTTTGATTTCTATTTTTGATAAACAACATTTTAAAATAGGTTTTGTAATTTTCTGTGCAACGACTGCCTAGAAGGCCAAAAACATTTACTCATTGATCCATTTCTTATCTTGGGTTGCAAGTGAAGTAGAAATTAACATGACTAACTCTGTCCCACAATGACTGCATCTATCTTTTTCTGATTTGTTATGGTTACCCTTTTTTCATTTCATATGGGCAGTATTGATTGATGCCCAAAGCAGTTATCTAGAGTCAGTGTTAATTATATGCTTATTGCACAGGCATCTCAGGAGGATGAAACACCAGGTTTTATTTAATACATGAAAAAAAAGGATCCCTTGACACCCTTGATTGGAAAAGCTCTGACATTAAAATCACAAGATAAAACATAGATAAGAAAATGGATCACAAAGTGCAATAAACCATCAGAGATTGCATTAAAACACCTAGATATTTGTAACATTGTTATAATTAGTGTTTTTCCTAATTAATATAAAACTATGTACTTTACTTCCTCATAATGTTAATGGAAAATTTTCAAGAAAACAGTATAGTGGGGTTTGAGGACAGTTCATCACAGAATGTCATCATATTACAGTGGAAATATGTAACTAATATGCTAACCATATATTAGTAGGTTCCTGGCATATTTGCACATTTTCCATATTACTCTGAGCTGGTAGATGAGGTTAGAGCCAGTATTAAACATATAGTAAACTATGAATTAATATGAATTCTTTGAGTTTAGAGGATATTTTTATTTTAGAAGAATTATTTTTTCTTTTTATATTACCAAGAAAGAACAGATTTATTGTTTTAACTAATTACAAACCCAAGCCTTGAACTTACAACTTAAAAAGAACAGAACAGACCCCCCCCAGTGTGTATTTTTTAGATGTTCTGTCTTTGTTAAGTCCTGCACATATTCTTTTTTTCAATATAATTTTGAAAATTATATGTTGCTGGTCCCCCATGCATATCCTGAGCTTGGGTTTAGGGAACATGCATGAAGCACACAGACACAGTTTGCCTAGAATGCATCTTTCCACTGATGAAACTGCAATACTGAGTGCACTGTAAATAACAGCCACTTCATTCTATTCAAAGAAAATATGAACCAGTCAGTACCTATGATTTAGGTCTACAACATAGGAGAGGCAAAGGAGCCAAGCTCATAAAACATCCAGAAAAATGATGAAAGCTTCAGTGAGATAATTTATTGTTAATTCAATGAGCATTATAAAAGAAGAAGTTCAAGGTCTTAAGGAGAAGGAAAAGAGGTTGTAGTGGTCCAGTCCTTAGGGCTTCGAGCCATGCTTCATAGACTATTTGTAAGTGGATGACTCTTCTCAAAGTAGAGTCAACTCTACAGGAATAATGGGAGATGTGATTAAAGGGTGTTTATGTCAAAGAATGATTGCCTGCTTGAGGGTATTGCTGCAAGGACACTAGGCTCCAAAATCTTCATATTTTGACTTTGAGCTTTTTTCATAAACATTCATAAACTAATTTTCCTTTTAAGCTCAACTTTGTGATCATCTGAGATGTATTTATAGCTATAAGCAAGAATAAGTAGGGGAAGTTAGGCACCAAAATGACAGTGCTGATGAAAATGACTTAATGACAGTCTAGAACAAACCCAGGTGGGACTCTTTTTTTTTTTTTTTTTTTTTTTTATTGAAACAGGGTTTCTATGTGTAGCCTTGACTATCCTAGACTCGCTTTGTAGACCAGGTTGACCTCAAACTCACAGTGATCCACTTGCCTCTGCCTCACCAGTGCTTAAAGGTGTGCACCACCACCCCTGGCCCAGATGGACTCTTACTCTTAAGCAGAGGATTGCTATTGGGTAAACAGAAACCTATGCTCCACATTCCACAGGAATCGCTTGAGGCAGCTTTCTGTTTTTTATGAGACGCCATTACTTATCTTATGCACACTCATTGGTCAACTACCTTAAGCAAAAGGCTCCTGGTTCCAGTTAACCTAAACAGCCTACAACAGTTTAAGGTCTTTATTGTAACTCCTGGGCTGTTCTGACTCCCATGTACTCTCCCACTGCGACCTTACAAATAAAACTGGCAAGGCTTTTCCCACCCAGGTACTAGTCTGTATGCTGCAGGGTAGCCTGACAATTTGTCTTTCTGACCGTCAACCCAATAAAGTGTCTTCCAACTCACAGAGAGATCTAATATAGAGGTTTCACGGCAACTAGCTTACAGTAGTATGCCAATTGCACTTTTTTCAATTTAAAGACATAACTATTCATATAAAATACTTCAACCCAATCTTTACAAAGTCAGATTTGTGTGATATAGACTTAAAACTATGTAATCCCTAGGAATTCTGATTGACAACAATGTTTATTTTTATCATGACCGTACTACACAAAGTTCTGGAGCCATTTAAACAAAAAGCTTTATAAAGTATTAACAGATATTGATAATTATTTACACCGTGTCGAGAAATACTGCCCTATTAGTAGGATTTAATTTCAGAGTTGTTTACCTGTGTGTGAGCCTCCGGTGACTGATGCAGAGTGCAGTCTGAGCATCCTGAGTAATGCAGACTTTGTGACGACTACATTTTGTCTTCAGGCATGGGTCCTTAGCTGGATCTAAAGCTACAGAGAGTGGAAAATGGAGAGATAATTTGAATGATTCTGTTTACAAAGGCACTAAATATTTTTTTAAGTTTATTTTATTAATTTATTCTTGTTACATGTCTATGGTTATCCAATCCCTTGTATCCTCCCATTCTCCCCTCCCTCCCATTTTCCCCTTATTCCCCTCCTCTATGACTGTTCCTGAGAGGGATTACCTCCTCCTGTATATGCTCATAGGGTATCAAGTCTCTTCTCGGTGACCTGCTGTCTTTCCTCTGAATATTATCATTTATACTTAGGAATACAATTTCTGTATCATTTTTGTATGTTTCATCAATTTCGACGTTTATGCATGTAAATAATTTATTTTGATCATCTTCACACCTGAACTCTTGTACTACCCCTATTCTGCAAGATCATGGAATTTTATTGTTTTTATCTATGAGCATTTCTGATAGTTTTATTCTGCGAAGAGTTGAACCTGTTTTTAGTCATGTAACTCATACAGGATCATGACTGAGTTTTGTTTCGCCTAATCTACTCAGATGCTAACGATCATAAGGTGCTATATTTTAGAAGTATATAAGAATTCCAATGAAAAATCGCAACTATCACCTGGAAGGGAATAAAAGATACTTTATTATGGAGTTATTTTGAGTAACAATGGCTTCAACACATAGAAAAACATAATCCCAAATACCATTTTATAACACGGAAACAGTTTTATAAAGTTTTATAGTTTTATGGGACAAGTAAAATCATAAAAAACAAGTTTAAAAACACATTGTTTACATGAGAGAGGTAGCTAAAACAGGAAGTAGGAAGTTTTTTCTATAGGTCTAAGACCCTATCTATGACCATCTTAGATTTTGAGTTAGTGAAAGCTAGTGGTTAGCAAAAGTTAATAGATTTCAAACACATGGCTGCCCAGCCAGGGGGGAAGTGAGCAAGGAGTGAGCAACAGAGTCTACATCAGAGACAGCCCCTGCTACCCATATTACTGGGCTCACAAAAAGACTTCTGGCTATGTTGTTTTCCTTGTGGAGCCATGTTGCCTTCATGTCCTTCTATGCCCCATGTCCTTAAGTCACCCTGCACACTGCCCCAAAGTTTGCCTGTGAGTTTCACCATTTACTTCATGCCCATAGAGTTAAAGGATGCAGGCAGTCCTGATGAGACTTGATAAGCTAGGGTCAAAATGGTAGGGGAAGAGAGCTACCTATCTCTGAGTACCAGGTGAAGCCAGCAGGTGGGGGTGGGACCAAAGGAGACAAGGGAGGGTTCTAAAATTGACATGTAAAGTATATAAATTAAAATTAAAAATAATTTTTAAAAAAGAAAAATATTATAAAAGGTTGTATATATACATACATATATATATACATATATATATACATATATATATATATATATATATATATATATATATATGTAGGAGGCTAAGCAAGCCTTTAGACATGAAACATTTCAACCTCCCCTCAACATTGTAAATTTAAAGTCTTTATAGACAGACATACTTTACAGGAATTTCTATCCACAAATGAAGCACAAATTGGCAAATTCAAACTGATTTCAAATAAAGACACAAGTGAGATGTGGTATCATACTACCATATTTTATGTTGATGGAAAGTAACATTTGCTAACTTTACTTTATATAGTTGCTGGTTGCTATAGTAAAAAGATAAAGCCAAATAAATCTGTCAGTCACACCAGGAACTCATTGGATTCTAACTAAAGGCTGGATCTTCATTACTCTGTGGGCTGAGTGCATCATAGAGAAACTTACATGCAGTGTTTAAAGGTAGGGATTCTTTGACATTCCTTTGGAACCAAACTTTAAGTTGTCTTTAAGTGAATTCCAACACAAATACATGAAGTGCTAATTATTAAAACAAGAATTTATCAAGCACCTTAATAATACATAAAGATAGGGACATACATACAAATATTACATAATTAAATTTTATAATCCATAGTATCTTGTGTATTGAAAATGAGGATTACCACAGCTATTTTAAACTACTGAATATCTTCTATTTGTTGCCTTCTAGTTAGTGTAATACTAGTTCTTGACCTTAGCATTTCATATGTTCTAAACAAACAAGGTTGTGGTCTTTTGAAACTGAAATATTTCATGATGTGCAGTATCTTAGAGGTTTCAGATTATAGAGCATCAATCCCTACTCCATTCTATCAGTAAACAACATTCTGTTCCATGGATATGCCACATGGATATGTCTGTCTACTCACTACAGTACCTTCTGGATTACAGTATTTTCCAGTTGTGTTTATTTTGTTCAAGGTAAACTTAGCATTTAAAAAATTCCCGTGGCATTTATAACTTTATATACATTTAAGTGAACTGAAAGAGCTAGTATGGAATTGATGCTAAAGTCCTTTATCACCTTGACTATGTCCCTGGGTGTGATCCTTAGCACAATAAATATGGAAAGGAAGAAAATGGGAAAAGAGAGAAAGAGAGAATGCACATTTAAATTTTGTACTGAAGATATTAGTTATAAGAAAATAGCCTTCTGCAATGGCTCATGAGAAATTTTTATATTCAATTATATGCATATAAAAAATTATAAAACATATACCTGTTATTAAGGTAGAATATATAACATCAAACATGAGGAAAAGGGTAAAATGAATAAACAATATTTAACATAATAAAAATTATGTGAGGGTAATTTTGAATTATAAAAAGCTTTTAGAATTCACTCTGTTGACAACCTAAAAACCATAAGGAACTTCACTTGTAAATATAGAAGTATAAAATTTTATTATGGAAGTTACAACAATAATGGAAGCAAACCACTGGCTGACACTCATAGAGTAGAATCAATCAGTTCGATAGGAGGCTAGCCTCTTTGACACTTATAGAGTAGAATCAACAGCTTCTTTAGGAGGCTGGCCTCTTTCACAATTTACCTCCAGGAGTGCCACTAGTCTCCATCTTTTACAACATAATGCCTGCTTTCTAAGATGCATCAAATTTGATAGCTTCCTCTCAAGCATCCTGTAAAATTCCTTGTAGGAGGACTTTGTCTAATTCATTTCCTCACTGGAATCTTGAAGATCATTTACATGGCTATTATTTAATTTGACTACCTAAAAATTCTTATTATTATCGTTTTGGTTCAGAAAGCATGATTTATATTTAAACATATTCAATTTAACTTTTTTTTTTTCAATTTAACTTTTAAAGTTCATTGCATGTGTGATGTAGGTTTCTCAATGATCTTTTACCAGAATAGTTGGTTTTCAAGCAAGACTCTTCTACTTGTTCTCAAATTTGGTAATTTGTTACAGCCAGGCTTAAGCCATCTGTTAAAAGTAAAGCCATGTGCATGAGGAAAGGTGGAAGACAACAAAAATAAACTTTCAGTATATATTTCAGTCAGAAAATGTTTAGTTGATAAAAAAGAAAACTACCAAACCTAGAGAATAGCAATCTCAGCACTGACACTAGGTTGAAAACTAAACATGATCTGGTTTTGTTTTTGAGCTTAGGTTAGAATCCAGATCCATACACATTGCAAACCTGCATTCTATTACCAAGCTACACTTGATGCCAGTTACAATAATTTATAGCTGAGCACTGAATTCCAAGTGTTCAATTCACAAATTATATATATTTAGTATAATTGGTCTTAAGAAAACTAAATAATGTAACCATTAAGACATAAAAGCTGGAGAATTAAACCATAAGAAGTAGAGAAGAGGAAGGTAAGAAAGGGAACACAGAGAAGGACAGAAAACCCCCAAGGCCATTTTAAGGGATATATAGACACTTACTAAAGAAGAGGCTTCTAATAAAATATGTGTATAAGAAAAAACCTAAATGGAACTACCAATTAACAGTGGAGAGAAATGTCCATCTAGACATTTTTCACTACCAAGTGAAACTTACAATGCCAGAAATGGGTTACATCTAATTGAATTATTGGCCAAGGAAGCCCCACAGAACCCTCCCTACACACACACACACACACACACACACACACACACACACACACACACATACACACAAATCAAACAAAACAAAAAACAGGCTATGCTGTGGCTATTGGTTCCTCCACACAAACTGATGATAAGGCCATATTCCCAAAGACTACATATCCCATCGGACACAGAGAAAAAACTCTGGTCCTTAACTAGAGCCTTGACTTCTACTTTAGTGTTGATGGTACTGAAGGCACACTGCATGTTACCAAAGGAGAAAACTAAACAAAATCTTTAATTTGCAATTCTTATCTATCTGCATGCTTTGCTGGGGCAATAGCGGCAAAAAAGTTGTACAAGTGAACAACTATTAACTGATTGGACTTAAAGACCAATCCATGAGATGTACTACATGCCTGACACTGATCAGGTGCCCGAAAGTCTGGGACTAGATAGGCTATTGACCTAAGGGAAAACCAAACATGTTTGTTCTCTTAAAGGATCAGAGCAATATATTGTTTTTTAATGACATTATACTATACCTATAGATCAGTGTCTTGCTCAACCAACATCAGAGAAACTTTCTCCTGCAGGAGGTGAGAACTAGTATAGGGACTCAGGACCAGACAATGGGTAGCGTGAAAGACTGAAGTATGTAGAAGAGGAGACAGAAAAAATAGCAAGAGGCAGTAAGAATGAAACACACCAAGGAAATAGTGCCTTACAGGCACAACAGGACTGATGCACATATGAGCTAACAGAGACTATCATAACATGCACAGGGCCTGTAAAGATCCAAGCCACATGGGGTTTCATTACTAAGAGAGGAAGTGGACATGAGTCCCCATCTTTATCCCAGAAGCTATCTCCAATATACAGCCTATTGAAAGAGCAAACTATTTTTCTTCAAAGGAGTCTCATTGGTATTCTAAACACACTTATGGTCTAGTCCTCTGCCAGGAATAGATTGCTAACATACAACAAACTCAGTGGTATATTTGGAGATATTTTTGTCTCCTAATATTATGCTTGGGCTTTTTAAAAACTTAATTGTCTTTTGTTTATCTATTTTTCCATTTGTTTATTCATAGATTGTGTGTATATGTGTATGTATGTGTTCACTAGTATGAATGAGCTTGTGTGTGTGATTCTTGTGTTTATACTTGTTTTCTTGTTTGAGTGTATTGTTTCATTCTAGATTTTGGATTTTTGTTTTTGTTTTTTTTTGTTGTTGTTGTTTAAAGATTTATTTATTTATTACTATTACATATACAAGTGCTCTGCCTGATTGTACATCTTCACACCAGAAGAGGGCCATCAGATCACATTATAGATAGTTGTGAGCCACCATGTGGTTGCTGGGAATTGAACTCATGACCTCTGGAAGAGCAATCAGTGCTCTTACCTTCTCAGCCATCCAGACCTGATTTTGTTTGTTTTTAAAAGAGAGTTGTGGCATGAAGATGGATAGGCGGGAGGATCAGGGAGGAGGTAAAGAAAGGGAGTGTGTGTGTGTGTGTGTGTGTGTGTGTGTGTGTGTGTGTGTGTGTAGGGTTCTTTCAACCCCAAATTCCTGTGACTCAGTGAGTCATAAGACTCAATTATGATTTACAAATACCTAAGTTATACGCTGGGCTCTTCTCTGACTAGTTCATAACTTAAAATATCCCATTATACTAATCTATATTCTACCATGTGGCCAGTTACCTGAGCTCAGGCACCATTTATCTATCCTCTTCACATCCTTGTGTCAGAATCTCTCCCAAAATCCTTTGGGTCAACCAGATGGTGACAGTATCATTTTTCTCACACACTCTTTGGTTCTTGGTATAGAAAACTACATTTTCTTCTTTTTAATGTTATCACAACATGTCTATGCCCTAAGAGTGCTTAGATTTATTTTTACCATTTAATTCTACACAGATCCTTTCCATACAGAATACACTTGAATTTTCAAGTATGTTTTGCAACAGCAGATCCTTCTTACAAACAATGTTTGTCCTTCCGTCTTTGCCAGGAAGCATACATTTTCCACTTCTCAGAGAATAAAGATTCAATAAAGATCAAGGAAACCATAGCACCCTAATTTTTGCTCCCATTCATGCATGACAAAAAGCGAACACTCAATGTTATTCAAACAATTGTTCAGCCTTTAATATAATCCCTGTAAAAGCTATAAACAACAGCTTGCCTCAGGGTGAGTTACCACAAAAGAAAATGCACAAAGAAGATCTTCACTGCCCAACAATCTCATTTTGAAATGTCTTTTCTTTCATGCTGTAAAATGATTATATTTATTTGATTAGATTTTATAATGCTAAAATAAAATCTAATGCATAAAAATTCTTCTCTTATATGTTATATCCCAACTACAATTTCCCCTCCCTTTTCTCTTCCAACAATTTTCCCTCTACCTCTCTCCTTGCTCGGATTCACCCCAGGTTCTGCCTCTCCTCAGAAAAGAGCAGGCTTCCTAGGCACATCAACCAAACTGAACAAAACAAGGTACAATGAGAACAGTTACATATCATCACATCATGATTAGATGCAGCAAGACATTAGGACGAAAAAGGGTTCCCACGTGTAGGAAAAACGTCAGGAACAGCCCCCATTCCCTTTATTAGGCATTTAACAAAAACACATGTTATTCACCTATAACATACATGCAGAGAACCTAGGTCACACTCCTACTGAAAATTAACTTGAAGAAACATATTTACATAAAACATACCTAGCTCATTGGTGTTTATTTTGTTCTCTACAGCTTTCCCATTTAGTAAGTGAGACAAAGCTGTTATTAGTTATGCTTATTGGCATTATACAATATCTAATGGATATTATGCATGAGACATTGAAAATATAAAATTGATAACTGCTTTATGATTTATGTTTATGAAGCTCTTTTGAGGGGCTTAGCTGATGGATTACTAAAGTTGATCAGAGATTTCAATGCAAAAGTATGCACACTTGAGTTTAGATCAGCTACACCCACAGACAAGCCAGGTACAGTTTTGATTGCTAGTTACTCAGCACTGGAAGGCAGAGACACTCAGATCTGATATGGTCAAGCTCACTGGCTAGACAGTCCAGCCAACATTGAAAGAAATGTTCAGGTTCAATGGGAGACCAAATATTAAGGGAATAAGACAGAGAGAATCGAAGATACTCAATTACCTGCTCTGGCTTCTGCAAGCTGGTACACAGGTCCACATATCTTCACATGTATACATGAATTGTACAGAGAGAGAGAGAGAGAGAGAGAGAGAGAGAGAGAGAGAGAGAGAGAAACAGACAGACAGACAGACAGACAGACAGACAGACAGACAGACACAGAGACAGAGACAGAAACAGAGACAGAGACAGAGCATTTCTACACATAAGTACATTAAAAAGGTGGACTCACTTAACAATGAATGAAATCAATGTTGTATAAGAAGATTGAAAGGGAAAAGGAAAAGGGATACTCCAATTGTTACTGAATTTGGGTTAATGTAAATTCCTTAAGCTGTGGAATTGGAGACACATTCAGTAAAGATAAATTTTCACAATGAAGCTATATTTACTTTTGAATCCTAGCAGTAACAAAAGGAATTAAAAGTCCAGTAATACTGTTAAAATGATCCAATTTAAAAGATTAAAAGCAACAGTTTTAAGTGTCCAATATTTAAATATATAATAGGTCATAAATAACTTCAAGATTACTATTTTAAGATGGTTCTTTATCTGTAAGTTATGGGATAGTATACATATATTTGGTTTTTCAAAGAAGGGTTTCTCTTGATAGTCTTTGCTATCCTGGACTTGCTTTGTAGACCAGGCTGGCCTCAAGCCCAAAGAAATCTGCCTCCCAAAACACTGAGATTATAAGAGTATGCCACCATGCCTACCTGGGATATTTAATATTATTTAAATATGTATACTATATTAACTTTTAACACTAGAAGTTTAAATAGTATTAGGATATTTATATTTCTTATTACCCTCAGGCAGAAGAATTGTAATAAATATATTATTGCAGAAACTACTATCAATATAACATCAAAGTATACATTATAGTATAGAATTTGAATATTATTACTATTTACTTTGTGAGTATATAATGTTTAAAATTAAACATTACAATACATTTAGAATACAACTTTAGCTTCTTTTGTTTGTTTTTACTTTAGTTCATTCTTTGACAAGTACCTAAAAACCATTTTGACCTTATTCACCACCCTTTCCACAATTATCCCCAGACCAACCAATTGAGTCCTTGCTTGCAATGTCCTTGGTTAGTGCATCCATTTGTGCAGGCCCCCTTGTGTCCAGCTCCACTAGCCTTGATAGTCTCCTTGTGGAGCTCCTGACAACCCCTGCCTCTCCCTCCCCATCTTTCTATCCCCCAGCTCTTCCATACAACTAGTAACTCTTAGACCGGAGTCTGGCTAATAAGAGTGGTTAACTTCTTACTAGCTATGTCAGTAAAAAGAAAATTAGAAATGATTGTGTGTTATTTATCCATTAATGTGTAAACTGTGGAAAACTTAAGCTTGGCACACAGAAAGTGGAGAACTGGGATGTAAGGCAAACTTGTCCTAAAGTCCTTCTGTGTACTCCCTGAACTCGGGGTTACTGTATACCTAAACACTTAATCACTGAAAGAAGAGGAATTTTAACCTTTATCCTCTATAAAAAATACCAAAAAAATAAAACTAAAAACACACATAAAACCATAATTTATCAATAGACCTTAAATGACACTGAAAACCAAAGAAAAAATGGAAACCACATGTAAAATTTATGTGTTCCTTTTGGTAAAATTCTAATCTATGAAGTCAAAGGAAGTAGTGATTTCCAAGGAATCTCTTAAAAACGTGACAGATGCTCTAAGAACGAGCAGGACAAGTGAGCATAAAAAAGAGAACTACTGTTTGATATTTAATTAGGTTTTTGACAACCAATTTTGAGGTATGAAATATGACTAAATATAGTTACAAGTCTTCAGAGTGACTTTCGTAGTTTCAAACTCTAGTGTGTCTCCAGTTATATAAAAACCACCCACTTTGACTTCTCCTTTACAAAAACTAAACATAGAAATCTTCTGTGGAGAGCAGATGGAATCCTGAGGTAATGTGTGTGCTTGGCATGAGTACAGTCATGTGAAGGACCCCGAGGTAGTGGACGTAAACATGTTTTTGTTTTGATCCAAAGTATGAGATGAGGAATAGCCTTGTGAGAGAACAGGTGATGTTTATCCACTTAGAAGTCGAACTACTTCGTTAGGGAGGGGCTTGATTGTTGCTAGTTGAAACACATCCTAGTACAGACTCTGAGAGGATATATATATATATATATATATATATATATATATATATATATATATATATATATATATATATATATCTCCAAAATAAGAGGCTGGGTCTTTTTGGGTTTTTGTACTGTTTGGCTATTCATAGCTCCACTTCAAGATGCTTCTAGAGAGAATGGCTCCAGTGAAGGCTTGGGTCTCCAGGCTTAAGGTGCTGCTCCAGGTTCCCGCAGCAATTTTGGTGGAATTGCTGGTCTGCTGAAATCCTGCCGACTATTCCAGGGGAATCACTCTCAGGAACTGAATTCGACAAGGTCTGCTTCTCCTGTACCCATAAACCTCCCTCTCTCCTATCGAGGATTGGTAGGTTGGAAGGGAGGTAGAAGCATTTAAGGAACCCCAAATAAAGTAGGTTTGGTAAAAGTGAAGCCTGTACACCAATGCTTCAGGTACACAGGCATGGTACCGGGTCTGGTACAGGGAACAGGAAAGCCTTCCCCCGGTCTCAGTATGGATGGGCTGTGTGTGCTGAATGAGTCAACCACAGCTTCCTCCTGCTGGATTATATGTCTGCAGCCTGAGACGGCACCCCTAAAGAGACTCCCTAGAGAACTTAACAAATTTATTTCCTCTCTCAGCTGTAGAGAGTAAGTGTGCAGAGTTCATGGGCTGCTGGCCTATCAGGACACATGGTGCCATCAAGTCCATCTTTCTCTGTGTGTGTCTGTCATTACATTAACCCCTGAGGGCCCAGTCATGTTAATCCCATATCCTTGGAGACCATGCCAATTAATATTATTAGCCAATTCTGGGGGAATTCTGCGTTATTTAGAGAGACATATGGATCAAAATATTATCATTTCAATAACCTTATAATATTAACGATATACAATTGACTAGTGCATTGGGATATCTGTTACTGAAAGCTCCATATGCTATTGTAAGACAGAATATTATTCTATTGTTATAATACTAGATGACCGGTGAAAATATTGGTATACTGCTGTATTTAATTTTCCATTATTCTTTATTGATATATATCATATAATCTTTCAAAATTTTTTCTTCTTTTTTTTTCTTTTTTTTTCTTTAATTTATTTATTCTTGTTACATCTCTATGGTTATCCCATCCCTTGTATCCTCCCATTCTCCCCTCCCTCCCATTTTCCCCTTATTCCCCTCCCCTATGACTGTTCCTCAGAGGGATTACCTCCCTCTGTATATGCTCATAGGGTATGAAATCTCATTTGTAATGAGATAAATACTAATAGAATTTCTTTTATAAATGAGATTCTTATGACCTAAACTCATGAGTGGAAAATCTGAATACTACTCAATTATTCAATACAGAAAATGACACATTTTCATCCTGAGCATTTTGATTTATTTCCATAGTTAAAACTGAATGTGTCATTGGTGTGTTAGCACTAAAATACTGCTTCAAAGAGAAGCATTATGAAAAATTCCACCCAATACAATCCTAGAAGTGGCCGATTTGAATTAATTTTACTTCTAGTTTTAGAGCTTAGTATTTCTACCCATACATCAAAGAAAGATAGCAGTCTATCCTACAGTGTAAGATCACAGGTTATACTATTTAGTGGTTTAATTAACCTGAGAGACAGGACATTAAAAACAGAAATTTATCCCATGCTGAAAAGATGTTTATTTCACAAATCATGAATGTATGATAAGTGCATAGAACATTTGCACCTGTATAGGAAGTGCTATATTTGTCTAGTAAGATTTATAATATCAATGGTAGCTATTATGCTCACAATCCATCTATTATATAATGCCATGCAACTGTTCCAGCTACCTACTATAGGACCTCTGGCCAAGCTTGATTAATATTCTGCCTTCCTCAGAGTTTACTTCAATGAAAGAAAATCCTTTGGCTCTAAACTCACCAGTTTCCCAAATAAAATTTGCTTATTGCTGATTTTTTATTTGGTTCATGCTTTTGGCCTATTTACAACCACACTCAACAAATTTCACAGGAAAACTTTCTAAAGACCTCAAAAGCTAATCATCAAAGAATGAAAATTAGTTGTGTAATCAGAATTGATCAAATACTGCTATTATTAGATACATTACACACACACACACACACACACACACACACACACACAGACACACAGACACACACACACACCATGGACAAATAGGAAAATAAAAACAGGACTAGTAGTATATGAGGGAAGTGATAAAAAAGGATATTTATATTGATGCAAGTATGCTTATTACAATCTATCTTCACACAATATAAAGTTATATATTCAAAATAATTACATTTTCATTTTTAAAATTATATCTCAGTGAGAAGGCAGGTTTCCTTATTTTGTGGTAGTTTTTTTTAAAAATGTGTTTATAATGTTGGAATATTAATCACTTTCCTTCATGGATTATCTCACAGAAGCAGAGAACTCAGTGGAAAACATGGGACAATTGCACAATAAGGTCTCTTGAGCACAGGCTGGTGAGTAATCTTGCCCCCACATGGTCCCCAGTCTGCTCATCCTCTAAGTCCACATACCACAGCCAGCAAAGCTGGTCTTTCTGTACCGCCACCAACCTCATAATTACTTCCACCCACCACCCTACTATGCCACTATTATAACCATTCTGTCTCCAGTCCTGCCTGCTACAGCTTTCCCAATGTGGAGCATCTGGCCTTATCTTTGTAAGTTACATAGCCTCTACCCTTCTTCCCCATCTGTTCCTCCTTAAGTCCCACCCTACATGCTATAAATAGTCATGACCCTGAATTCTTTTATGCTACCCTTTCCCACACTCTAGACGTTGTCCCCCTCAGCATCAGCTCCAGTCCCTGATTCTCCCCTAAGCCAATCATCCTGCCAAGATGCCTTAGGATTCCACCCTGGTAAGGTAGCAACACATTTCAACAGATAAACTTCTTAGATCCAAATGCCCAGCTTCCATTACAGAAATACAAACAACAGCACAATCAAAGACATCACCATTCCCCTACAAATTTCCAGCTTCACAGTAACATTTGCTAAGAAAAATAACTTATATGTAACCCCAGACACACAACTCAATAGAACAATTGTAAAACTGCTTAACAATTTCAGGGCATTCAACTAGAATCCAAGTAAACACAAAACAAACGTAGAGAGAACAAGAATAAACTAAGTGAAGTACTAGAAAAAATCTAAATACAATAATTAGAACAACTCAGGATGAGATAAGGTAATTCAGTGAAGAGAAAGACATACTAAAGAAAATTCAACTTAAATGAATCAGGAAACAAAGGAGTCAGTAAGACGCATAAATGTCAATAGAAAATGCCACAAGGAAAATGGTCCCCATAGGAGACATAGTGCTGTGTATGCAAAATAAAATAAAATAAAGGAACTAGAACACACAATCACAGAAAACTAACATTATTAAAAATAGTGATAGTTTAAGGCCAGAGTCCCTAACCATGCTTGGCAGACAGATTGGGCCCACAGACTCTAGTAGAGGTTGTGGCACAGTCCCGGCTCTAAGACTCTGGTTGGACACAATGTGCAGTTTGAATCCAGAATTCCTGGCTGAGCTGGGCGGACTGTTCGGGCCTGAGTCAATAACTGACCACAGCACGCACTTTGGCCAAAGCCCCTAGCTGAGCTTGGTGTGCAGTCCCAGCCCAAAAATTCTGGCTGGACCCTGTGTGCATTTTGAGCCCAGAATTCCTAGCTGAGCTCTGCAGACGGTTCAGGCCCTGAGACTCTAGCTGAGCTCGGCGGGTGGTTCGGGCCCAGTGTCCCTGGCTGGGTGTGGCAGGGAACCCAGAAGACTGTGGATACCCTGACCTGACCCAACACTCATCCAGAGACCCAGAACGATTGCAGGACCCACAAAAAAAGGGGAGCTGAAGATCACTGGTGGGAGACTTCAACACCCCACTCTCACTGAGGGATAAGTCATTGAAACAGAAACTAAGCCAAGAAATAACATCATTAACCAATGCCTTGGGTCAAATGGATCCAACAGATATCTATAGAACCTTTCACCCAAACAAGAAAGAATATACCTTCTTCTCTGCACCCCATGGAACCTTCTCCAAAATTGATCACATCATAGGTCACAAAGCAGGCCTCAACAGATACAAGAGGATTGAAATAATACCTTGTATCCTATCAGATCACCATGCTCTTAGGCTGCAATTCAACAACAACAGAAACAACAAAAAGCCTACACGTACATGGAAACTAAACAACTCTCTGCTAAATGACACATGGGTCAGGGAAGAAATAAAGAAAGAAATCAAGGAGTTTCTGAAATTCAATGAAAATGAGGGAACAACATACCCAAATTTGTGGGATACACTGAAAGCAGTGTTAAGAGGAAAATTCATAGCACTAAGTGCCTTTAAAAGGAAATTGGAAACACCGCACATAAGCAACTTAACAAAACAGCTGGAAGCCCTAGAAAAAAAAGAAGCAGAAACACCCAAAAGGAGTAGACATCTGGAAATAATCAAACTCAGGGATGAAATTAACAAATTAGAAACTAAGAAAACAGTCCAAAGAATCAACAAAACCAAGAGCTGGTTCTTTGAGTAAATCAACAAGATAGACAGACCGTTAGCCAAACTAACTAAAAGGCAGAGAGACAGTATTGAAATCAACAAAATCAGAAATGAAAAGGGAGACATAACAACAGACACTGAAGAAATACAAAGAATCATAAGATCCTATTTTGAAGGCATATATGCCATAAAATTTGAAAATCTAAGGGAAAGGGACGATTTTCTTGATCAATTTCACTTGCCAAAGTTGAGTGAAGAACAGATAACAAGCTAAATAGTCCCATTTCCCCTACAGAAATAGAAGCAATCATTGATAGTCTCCCAACCAAAAAGAGCCCAGGGCCAGATGGTTTCAGTGCAGAATTCTACCAGACCTTCAAGGGCGAGGTAATATCGATACTCTTCAAGCTACTCCAAAACATAGAATTGGATGGAACATTACCAAATTCATTCTATGAGGCCATAGTCACGTTGATACCTAAACCTCACAAAGACTCAACAAAGAAAGAGAATTTCAGACCAATTTCTCTTATGAACATCGATGCAAAAATACTAAATAAAATTCTTGCAAAACGAATACAAGAACACATAAAGGATATCATTCATCATGACCAAGTAGGCTTCATTCCAGGCATGCAGCAATGGTTTAATATATGGAAATCCATCAATGTAATCCACCATATAAACAAACTGAAAATAAAAAACCACATGATCATCTCTTTAGATGCAGAGAAAGCATTTGATAAAATCCAACATCCATTTATGTTTAAAGTTTTAGAGAGCTCGAGGATACAAGGCACTTTCCTCAAAATAATAAAGGCTGTATACAGCAAGCCAATAGCCAAAATCAAAGTAAATGGTGAGATACTCAAGGAAATTCCTCTAAAATCGGGAACAAAGCAAGGCTGCCCACTCTCTCCATATTTCTTCAATATAGTACTCTAATTTTTAGCCAGAGCAATAAGACAACAAAAGGAGATCAAGGGTATCCAAATGGGAAAGGTGGAAGTCAAACTATCCCTATTTGCAGAAGATATGATAATGTACATACGTGACCCTCAAAATTCTACCAGAGAAATCCTACAGCTGATAAACACTTTCAGCAATTTGGCTGGATACAAAATTAACTCAAAAAAGTCTGTAGCCTTCCTATACACAAATGACAAGCTTGCAGAGGAAGAAATTAGGAAAGCCATACCCTTCACATTAGCCACAAGCAATATAAAATATCTAAGAGTTACTCTAACTTAGCAAGTGAAGGACTTGTTTGAAAAAAACTTCAAAACTCTGAAGAAGGAGATTGAAGATGACATGAGAAGATGGAAGGATCTTCCTTGCTCATGGATCAGAAGAATTAACATAGTAAAAATGGCCATCCTACCAAAAGCAATCTACAGATTCAATGCAATCCCTTTCAAAATACCCACACAATTTTTTAAAGACATTGAAAGTTCAATTCTGAACTTCATATGGAAAAACAAAAAACTCAGAATAGCAAAAACGATCTTGTACAAAAAAGGTACTCCAGAGGAATCTCCATACCTGATCTCAAATTGTACTATAAAGCAAAGGTAATTAAAACAGCATGATACTGGCACAGCAACAGGCTGGTTGATCAGTGGAATCGAATTGAAGACCCAGATATGAATCCACACACATATGGTCACTTGATTTTTGACAAAGAAGCCAAATCCATTCAATGGAAAAAGGATAGCATATTCAACAAATGGTGCTGGTCTAACTGGAGGTCTATGTGTAAAAAAATGCAACTGAACCCATATTTCTCACCTTGCACAAATCTCAAATCCAAGTGGATTAAAGACCTCAACATAAAACCAGAGACACTAAGTCAGTTAGAAGAAAAAGTGGGGAAGAGCCTGGAACATATTGGCACAGGAGACAACTTCCTGAACAGAACACCAACAGCCCAGGCCTTAATGTCAACAATTAATAAATGGGACCTCATGAGGCTGAGAAGCTTCTGTAAGGCTGGAGACACTGTCAAGAGAACAAAGCGACAGCCTACAGACTGGGAAAAGATCTTCACCAACCCTACATCTGACAAAGGTCTAATATCCAAAATATATAAAGAACTCAAGAAATTAAACACCACCAAACCAAATAAACCAATTGAGAAATGGGGCTTGGAACTAAACAGAGAATTCTCAAAGGAGAATATCAAATGGCTGAGAAACACTTAAAGAAATGCTCAACCTCCTTAGTCATCAGGGAAATGCAAATCAAAACAACTCTGAGATTCCATCTTACACCCATCAGAATGGCTAAGATCAAAAACTCAAGTGACACCCCATGCTGGAGAGGATGTGGGGAGAGAGGAACACTCCTTCATTGCTGGTGGGAATGCAAACTAGTACAGCCACTTTGGAAATCTATCTGGTGCTATCTCAGAAAACTGGGAATAGGGCTTCCTCATGACCCAGCTATTCCACTCCTTGGAATATACCCAGAAGATGCTCCAGCGCACAACAAGAAAATTTGCTCAACCATGTTCATAGCAGCCTTATTCATAATAACCAGATCATGGAAACAGCCTGAATGTCCCTCAGTAGAAGAATGGATAAAGAAACTGTGGTACATATACACTATGGAATACTACTCAGCTATTAAAAACTAGGAATTTCCGAAATTTGTGGATAAATGGATTGAGCTAGAAATGATCATAATGAGTGAGTTAACCCAGAAGCAGAAAGGCTCAAATGGTATATACTCACTTATACCTGCATACTAGCTCAAGGGGCATGTCCCATGAAAGCCTTCACTTACCAGGAAAGTGGGACAGAGGGGAGGACATCCTATTGGGACTCTAGATGCGAGAACCATGGGAGAATAGCAAAGTAGAAGGATCCAGTGGGTCCTAGCAACCTACAAGTAGAACATTATGATAGGAAGATTTGGCCCAAGGGGTCCCACTCAAACTAAGACACCAGCCAAGGCCAATACAGGTGGTAAAATTTAAACCCTTACCCAGATCTAGCCAATGGTCAAAACAGTCTCCACACTTGAGTGGAGAGTGGGATATGACTTTCTCATGTACTCTGGTGCCTCACATTTGACCATGTCCCCTGGAGGGGGAGACCTAGTGGCACTCAGAAGAAGGACAGCAGGTCACAGAGAAGAGACTTGATACCCTATGAGTATATACAGGGGGAGGTAATCCCTCTCAGGAACAGTCATAGGGGAGGGAAATAAGGGGAAAATGGGAGGGAGGGGAGAATGGGAGGATACAAGGGATGGGATAACCATTGAGATGTAACAAGAATAAATTAATAAAATTTAAAAAATAATAAAAAAATAAAAATAGTGATAAAAATAGTGATAATGATAATGAAACAAACAAACAAACACACAAAAGCTGATCCATGCACCAGGAAGTGGTAGCTCATGCCCTTATCTCCAGCCCTTGGGTGGCAGAGGCAGTTGGAGCTCTTTGCATTTGAAGTCAATCTGGTTTAGAAAGAAAGTTCATTGACAGCCAGGGTTGTTACACAGAGAAATCCTGTTTCTCAAAAATGAATGAATAAATGAATAAATAACATCAAAATGAAACAAAACATACAAAAGCCGCATAATGACAATAGCAATCAAGATAGGAAGAATCTTACAGAGCACCACACTATACAAAGAGTCATAGGCAATAAATGGTAGATGAAAGAGGGAGGATCAATTTATCTAGAGATAATTCTCTTAAAAGAATATGGTATTTCTTGTGGTCAGCTTTAAATACATACAGACGAGGTGTGTGTGTGTGTGTGTGTGTGTGTGTAACAATTATAGAAGTCATAGATTTTAATGGGAGTAGGAGGGAACAGGAGGGAAAGAAAGATCGAAAGTGGTGAAAATGATGAGAAATATTAATCAGTTTTGAAATACTCAAAAATTTAAATTAAACTAAAAACGAATTCAATAGGATCCTTTGCAAGTTTTTGTTATTAAAGCCATAAATACATTGTGCCCAGCTATACCCCCTGAAAGCATAACTCTTTAATAGTTTTTTTTAAAGCACTCCAGTGAAATATGCAGGATATTTTGGTAACTGAAAACATGTGATGTATATGCACGTAAAACAATAATACAAATAAAAATAAAAATATTTTTAAAATGTCCTCTCTAATCCTTAAAGATTTTTCTGGAATTTTTATAGCTATTGTTCAATTCCATATGCAAAGTTCTGTGGTTGCATTTATTGAAACCCTAAAACACATATTTGTCATTATTAAATGGATTTCCTTTCAGATATGTTGGCTAAAATGTCTTTTCTCATAGATTTATCTGGATGATGCTGGTTTCCTGTCATTAAAGTCAAAACTTGAGACTCAATATAATGCCATTCCTTTTAAAAATTAATTTATTCAGATTACATCACAATTGTTATCCCATCTGAAGTATCCTCCTGTTCCTCCCTCCCTCCTGCTTTCACCCTATTCTCCTCCCCTATGCCTGTGACTGAGGGGGACCTCCTCCCCACTATATGATCATAGGATATAAAGTCTCATCTTGGTATCCTGCTTATCCTTTCTCTGAGTTCCACCAGGCCTCCCCACCAAAGGGAAGTGGTCAAATATGGGACACCAGAGTTTATGTCAGAGTCAGTCCCCGCTCTCCACTCAACTGTGGAGAACATCCTGTCCATTGGCTAGATCTGAGTAAGGGTTCGATATTTACTGCATGTATTGTCCTTAGTTGGTGCAGTAGTTTGAGCAGAACCCTTGTATGGAAGGATGGGGAACTAGATGGATGCAGTGGGTGCTAAGAAACCTACAATACCATTCTTTAGAAGGAACAATTGTTGCCTGGTAGATTAAAGTGAATCTTTTCCAGTTAAGTGGGATGAGCTGTGGAAAATCCTTATACTTGACCAAAAGGTGTGTGCTAAGAAACCAAGATATCCTCTTAGATGCTTTCTAGCATTCTAGTATCAAATAGAACAGGTCATTTCTTCATGACAATCACTAAGTAGAGAAAATATAATGGCTTAGATTCAGTCCAATTTTAGATATGAATAGCAAAGTAGAAGGATCCAGAGGATCCTAGAACCCTACAAGTAGAACATTATGATAGGCAGATTTGGGCCCAGGGGTCCTGCTCAAACTAAGGCACCAGCCAAGGACAGTACAGGCAGTAAACTTTAAACCCCTACCCAGATCTAGCCAATGGACAGAACATTCTCCACACTTGAGTGGAGAGTGGGGTATGACTTTCATGCGAACTCTGGTGCCTCATATTTGACCATGTCCCCTGGAGGGGGAGACCTGGTGACACTCAGAGGAAGGATAGCAGGCTACTAAGAAGAGACTTGATACCCTATGAGCATATACAGGGGGAGGTAATCCTCCTCAGGCACAGTCATAGGGAAGGGAGTAAGGGCGAAAATGGGAGGGAGGGAAGAATGGGAGGATACAAGGGATGGGATAACCATTGAGATGTAACAAGAATAAATTAATAAAAAAAATTAGATATGAATCAGTATATTGGACTTTTACAAAGCAAAAAAGTACAACTTACTGAATTTTCTGGCAAAGATGAACGGAAAGAGGTAAGGGGGAACATGACATAGAAGTAATGGGTATAAATAAGTCTTCATGAAATAGGTAAAGGCATGAACAGCTTTACTTCTTCTCTTTTCTATTGCCTTCAGCTATAAAGCAGAGGTTGTGAGCCAAGTTTCCCGTTTGATTCCTAAAGGCTATGGGAAAATCAGCATATCTCTATAGTGAGACAATGAAGGGATTAGGACTTCTATATTTTATAATTTGTGGAAGACAGGAAACTATCAATGAGCTAATGCATTGAGGCCTGTACATTATCTGATGGCCATCTCACCCATGTTTTCTGAGCTACACCTGATCTATGGTGTAAGACTGGCTTTTAAAATATCTATCTTTAGGGCGGGCATGTTGGTTCATGCCTTTAATCCCAGCACTCGGGAGGCAGAGACAGGTGGATCTTTGTGAGTTCAAATCCAGCCTGGTCTCCACGCGGGTCCAGGACAGCGAAGGCTACCCAGAGAAACCCTGACTCAAAAAACCAAAACAACCAAATAAATTAAAATAAAAAATATCTATCATCTTGGCTTCCTCATCCTCTAAAGGGGCTATTGAATGGTGGCTACAGGTAAATTATACATACTCCTTTTCTTTGCCTCACAATATTCTTTGTCTTTATGATTATATAGATTCACTGGGAAAGTACCATTCTGATGGTTTCAGTTTTTGAGGGATTCTTTATCCCTTAAGTCCCAAGAGTTAAAACATTTCTCTACTGCAAGACCAATTTTGGATTCTGTATCTCTGTTAAAAAAAATCTTTACAATTAATGTGAAATTGCCTTTTTGGTCACTTTATACAATCTACTTCCTGATAGTGAAGGATTTACTCAAGATAACAGAAAAATCAAGAATTCAGATGAGTATGGTTGTACCTGCATGACTATACAACCAGCATTCGGAATACTGAGGAAGGTGGAGGATCACCTGTGTTGACTGAATTGAGACTACAGTGTGTGTGTGTGTGTGTGTGTGTGTGTGTGTGTGTGTATGTGTATCAACAGAGATTTTATAAATATCAAATTAATATTACTTCTAATGGCTGAAAGAATTTCCAGGTTCATTTCAGTTTCTTCCAGGTAACAATAGTGTAAAATATACAAAAGGGTCAGAATTAAATAATATATGAAGTTCATCCAAATTGAATAAATTTTAAATATCTTCCAATAAGTTCTATTAAATTAGTCATGAAGGGTCCTGAAAATACTTTGAAACACAACAATTGCACTTTTGATAATAAATCCTAACATATTTGAAAAGTAGATGAAAATAAAATGTTCAACTAATATTTGAAAAGATAAATTGGGCTCTGTTTCAAGTATGCACATTATGGAATAAGGCAGAGTATTTTAAACTAATCTTACATTTGTTGGTGCTCTGTTTTATTACTCTACATCTCACTTTTGGAAATGTGTTTATCAATGGTAGCGGAAATAAACATGTTTTTGTTTTGATCCCAAGTGTGTAATGTGAAACAGACTTGTGTGAGGGGGTGTGGTGTTTTTCTGCTGAACACACATTTGTGAGAGAATAGGTGATGTTTGTCCAGTGGAAGAGGAATCACTTGTTTGGAGGCATGGTCTTTGCCAACTGATAAACACTCTAGAAAGGACTCTGAGAGGAAAAATGTGTGTGTGTGTGTGTGTGTGTGTGTGTGTGTGTGTGTGTGTGTGT
>OU015752.1:7902506-7913155 GCA_907169655.1 Acomys percivali
TGTGTGTGTGTGTGTGTGTGTGTGTGTGTGTGTGTGTGTGTGTGTGTCTGTGTCTGTGTGTGTGTGTCTGTGTGTGTGTGTGAGTGCGTGCCCAAAACAAGAGCCAGGGCTTTTTTGGTCTTGGCTGTTGATCATTCCACTTCAAGACCCTGCTAGAGAGAACCACTCCAGGGAATGCTTTGAGGCTCAGGACTCCAGATGCTGCTCCAGGTTCCAGCTGCTGCACTTACTGTCACCTTCACGGAATTGCTGGTTCATTGTTTAACTGGTCGATTGAAATCCTGCAGACTATACCAGTAAAATCACTCCAAGGAACTGAGTATATAAAAGGTCTATCTGTTCCTATTAGCCTCTTTTCTCACCTGTCTAGGGTTTATTCTAAATACATATTCGATTATATATTATATATAATAATTATGCTATTTAGAGTGACAATGCTTACTCAAAAATTATAGACTATCTAGCATAACCTTCAGGGCCAGGCATTAGACACCTCCTTTTGAGTTTGTAGTCAGGGTACACCAAGAAACCCACATAGTAATATAGGCTGTTGCATCTCTTGGCCATCTCCCAGAAACTGAAGGTTAGAACCCATTGATGTGGACATCATATGTTCAGGACACAAGATTTAGAAGAATCAGCCTAGATCTGACCTCAAACCCTCCTCGCCCAAAATTGTTCTCATAAGTGAAGGAAGCATGCAATTCCACAAATGAGAAAAGCAATCAATAGCCTTAAATCACTAAAATGTCTATAAACAGTACTAAAGACCAGCACAAAAAGATATTTTTAAAGGTCCAGTGGTGACAGTTGTATTCTGGAGGTAACCAAAAGCTACCTTATTGTACTTTTGGCTAAACCAACAAGGGGCCATTTCATGCCTGGCTCTATAAACTTAGCCGACTACCTATGACTAGTGAGGCTGTGGATCCTGAGTGAGAACCCAGCCATTTCCAACTGCATTATAAATACTGATGAGTGTAGTTGTCACCCCTTCCCAAGAAGCTGCCATTTGCCATTTCCCAAGAAGATATCGTTGCAGAAAGGCACAATAGTTCAAAAGACAGGAATCAACCTATTATAAGGTATTCATTTTCAGTTAAAACAGTTATTACACCTTTACCTAAGGCTCAGGGAACTTTGCAGAAGATGGGGCAAAAAGACTGTAAGAAACAGAAGCACTGAACAACTGCTGTCTCATGTTTACTTAAGGCAGGAACTGGATCCCTACACATATGTAACAAAAGTGCAGCTTGGTCAACATGTAAGTCACCTAACAATGTGAATAGGTGTTGTCTCTGACTGTTGCCCATACCTGGGTCCCTTTCCCCTATCTAGGTTGCCTTGTCAGTGTTCCGTGGAAGAGGATGCCCTTAGTCCTATTGGACGTGAGATTCTAGGGTGGGGTGTTACCCCTTAGAAGCCATTGCTTCTCGGAGAAGGAGAGGGGAAAATTTGGGGGGAGCAGTGAGTGAGGATGAGACAGGAGGACAGAAGAGATGGGGATGGGATCAGACTGTAAAGTAATTAAATAAATAAAATGGCTTCTCAAAAATAGGGATACATATATAAAAATAAATATAGGAAAACAATTAGTGTATTAATAGATAAGTGGATGTATACATAAATCTTTGAGGTTGGAAAGAGAGTCTATATCTGACAGGAATTTGGAAAGGCGGTGAGTGGAAGGGAATGTAATTAAAATATACTGCATGAAATTCTTGAAGAATTATCAAAAATATATTTAAATAAAAACTGAAAAGTGGAGTAGTGGAAGAAACATGTAGATAATTCTCTAGTTACATACAGGGTGTGAGCTGGTACTATATAGAAATATCTAGTTCCATTCCATCTAAGCCTGTTTTACTTTTTTTAATTTAACATTATCTTTATTTTATGTCTATGTAACCATTTGTATGGATGATTGCGTGTATGTGTGTTGCTTCTTATAGAAGTCAAAGATGGCACTGCATTATTTGCAGTGAGAGATGCAGAAGGTTAAGAGTCACCTAATGTGGGTTCTGGGAATGATCTAGACATTTCTCCAGGCCTAAGCTTCAGGTTTTTTTTTATTTTTCTGCTCCCTGGTAACACTTTCTTCTTAGCTGTCATGTACAACCCTTTGCCACTGAGCGGTCCATTTAATTATATAACTGGAACTATTTCCACATCCTTTCTCCGCTAAGCTTTCATTAGTGTCTCAGTGAAAACTGATATTCTGTGGTTTGGTTCAACTAGCTGAGTCTTAATCATTACAAAAGAATAAAAGTTCAACATGTTTCTTACCATATTTATACAAGATGTAGACATTGTCCATTGAGAATTTCATATAATGGCATTTTAACATAGATTTATAATGTATACATAACACAACACACACACACACACACACATCAACATTAATTACTTTCATTCAAGTCATGATAAGGAAAGACAAGGCAATATCATTAGTCTCTAATTTACTGAGACCTTCTGATCAACCATGGAAACAAAATGCACCAAGTACATCTGTAAAAAATAATTTGTTTTAAAAATGTTTGGTTATTTCCATTGGCCTTCTAATATTGTTTAGAAACAAACAGAGGAAATCAGCTACTGTGTGATTTCAACACACATCGAGCCTGATGCCATGATTTCAGTGCAGCTCCTATGCCAGAGAATGGATGACCCTTTGGTGTATTTGATCCATCTGAATTGATGGAGTTCAAAGAATGATTTCAAATCAAAGATTTGGATAGACTTACTAAGAACCATACACCAAATATAAAGAATTTGTTGTTGTTGTTGTTTTAAGACATTGTCTGATGCAATTCAGACTGGTGCTGACGTTAGTATGTATACAGCGCTGGACTTGAATCCTGGTCCTTCTGCATTAATCTCAAAGGCTAGGACTAAAATCAGGGGCTACCATGCCATACTAATAAAATGTTAGAGGGAAGACAATTCTCTGCTATTTTCCCCCAACTAGAAGTTATTCCTGAGACACACAAAAACATGATAGATTTGGTATCCTTTGCTAAATGAGCACATAAAAGCTGCAATTGAAACATGCTGATATTTGGTTTAACATACTAAATCTACTCTCTCTGACAATAGTGAGAGAATTGTTAACTTTGAAATCATCCTTATCCATTGTTATAGATAAAAGAAATGAGTGAAACCCAAACATTTCCATTGTTGATCTAAGGAAACCAGCTTATAAAAATAAGCTGTTTGCCATGTAGGATTCACAAATATTTTGAATAGATTTCAATTGTGTGCCAAATTTTAATTACTTTTTTATGTGAGCGTTTGCAATTTCCACTGAAAAGTACATGTTTTTGCATCTGAAGGTTACTTTTCAGTTTTCTGATTTCTCCATATAAACTAAAGACACCTTTGCAAAGTGTGACATTTATAGACGAACTGAAAAAGACCAGAGAAGACTGTGTGGTATGGTTTATGCAACATCTTCCATCCACGCATCACATGAGTTTTTCCTGAAACCTCAAGTCAAAAACCCAGAATCTCAAAACCTTTTCTGCATGTTCATTTAATAAAACCTTAATTATTCCTGATATGGTTTTGGAAATGTCATTCTTCAGGGGAGTGCTCACCTACTCCCTCAGACAGAACAGATGAGGTTTGCATGTTACATAAGTCTGTCACTCTCAGGTTCTTCCTACCAGACTTCAAAAGGTGGACCATTGGTCTTACATAATACTTCCAATGGAAGTCTGTTAAATTTTGTTCCATGTTTTTAGTCTTCTTCTAGTTCTCATTAATTTTGTCAGTGTTCCCTATTTTGAGCTAAACTCTACTGACAGCTTTATGTTGTCAGGTTTTTAGAAGATCATCACTCTTGATGCTTTTGTGGAGGTAAATATCTCCATTAGCTAACATTAAGAGGTCTTATCTTGTTGTTTAGGAAAGGACATATGTGTATTCACTCCTCCATTGCAAAACTGCTATGTTCTATTCATTCCTTTCTTCTAAAACACATGTTTAAAGCAACATCTGAATTTTAGTTACTATTTTGTTCAGTGACAGTCAGTGTGCATATATTTCTAGGTGACTTGTTCAATTTTGATTAGCCTTTTTTGTTTTTTAAACATCAGGCTGGTTGTCTACTCTGCTTGATCATTCTCCCTCCCTCCTTCATGCTTACTGAAGTTAGTACGAATCCAGAGGGTTCAGGAGCTCACAAGGAGACCATCAAGGCTGGTGGATCTGGACAAAGGGTGTCCTGCATAAACTGTTGTACCAACCAAGACAATACACGCAGTGAACCTAGACCCTCTGTTCAGATCTAGAACTAGATAGTGCACAGCTCATTCTCCAGGTTGTGGGGAGAGCAGGGACTACCTCTGACATGAGCTCTGGTGCCTCCAATTTGATCCCTTGTCCTTGGTGGGAAGGCTTGGTGACACACAGAGGAAGGAGAAGGTGAGACCTGATAGGATGTGGTCATATGGTGGGAGAGGAGGTCCCCTTCTGTCAGTAATCTAGATGAGGGGAATAGGGGGAAAGAGGGAAGGAGGGTGGGAATGGGTAGACACAAGTGAAGGGATAAAAAGTGGCATGTAATTTAAATAAATTATAATAAAAATGAAACAGAAAAAAAAAGAAAAATAAAAGCTGTTGGCTCTAAGTATGACAATGCACATTTTTATGAAGCTTTTTATTGAGAGAGACGAGGATTCAAATCCTTCAGTATCTACTGACAGCAAGATCCTTCACACAGGAGTGTGGACTGCCAGGACTCTCGTTTTCTTTTTCATTTCCGTACTATGTGTCTTAGGGTTTCTATGGGTGCAAGACTAGGTACAAATAATTGTATCAAGGCTGGATGAGGCCATGCAATAGGATTAAAAGCATCTCACATACAACCAAAAGAGTCAGAGATACCCCTCTCGTACCGTGAGGAGAAGGAGAACACCAACCTATACAACAGTAGCAGATATGGAGAGGTGATAGTTCAGACCCATGCAGGCTGTGTGACTGTCGCTTCAGACTGGCTCCTATAATCCTTCCTCCTCATCTTCTGTGGGGTTCAGCAAATTCTAGCTAATATTTGACTGTGGGTCTTTGCAACTACTTCCACCAGTTGCTGAAGGAAACCTCTCTAGTTATGATTAGGCTAAGTAGTGATCTATGAGTATAGCAGAATAGCTGGGTCGTATGAGGGCATTATTCTTTCTTTCCAGGTCACTGCATCGAATTAGTGATGCCCTTATATGCGTGGGCATTAGATCATCCACTGGGTCCTGGGAGCTACAGTGATAAAGAAATGTAAGGACCTCAGCCCAGCAGCATGAGAGTGCCAGGAGTAACTCAGTCAGGAGTAGAGTCTCAGGATCACTTGGCCCCACCACATTTGAATGTTTAACATGTCGGCTTTGTACTAATAAGAACAATTGATGTGGGTGAAAGCCATGCCTACTCCATGGAATAACATTTCACAGTGCTCTGCCCCGTTTTCTGGATCTTATGCTTTTTCTGCCTCTCTTCTGTGATTTTTTCCCTGAGCCTAGGAGAAGAGACAGAACTAGATACCCATCTGGAGATGAGCCCCCACAGTAATTTATTCTCATAATTTTAGACAGAGACGTGTCTCTTCATTAACCACTACCCATCACTTATTCTAAGATCATAACTTAACTGAATATTATATTGTATTTTGCAGTTTAATTTCCTTTCCTTCAATGTTAAAGTTATGAATACACTTTATTTAACAGATCTTTGTGAACAGGAATATGTCAGCTTCAAGATTATTTTCACTTTTCTGTATCTTAAACTTTTTTTTAACTGGCACACACAGGACTTTTTCTTTATGATTTTTATTTATTAGGAGTAATCTGTTTCTATTCTTTAAGCTTTGGTATTGGTTGACCATGTATTTCATACTCTACTTTTTAATAATGATGTGTTTTTTTGAGATTATAAACAAATCATTTTCCATTTCCCACATACCACATTAAAATCTTGCTCATTTTCTAACTTGTTTTTTTTTTTTGTTGTTGTTGTTCACTCAATAATTTCATGCAGATGAGGCTGGCCTTCAACTTGATATGTAGCTGAGGCTGGCCTTCAAATCCTGCAGTAACTCTTAGAAACACAAGCTATTATTAGTGATATTGATAATGTTGTTAGTAGTAATTATTTTCAACATTAATACCATATATATAAATATAATATATAATATATTATAATATATAAATATATTATATATATAAATATAATATATATAAATATAATAAATATAATATATATACATAAAATATATATATATATATATATATATATATATATATATATATATATATATATATGGTCACTAAGACATCCAAAATGGCGGTTAAGAACACACACAGTGTCTGATTGGCAGGACTGCCTAAGTACCAGGCTGGGAGCTACAGACCACAAGACCTAGAGAGCCCTGGGTGAGAGAGGTCCACAGGGTGCAGAGCACAGGTGGGTCTGGCCTCAGGCCATGCAACTGGGTCACAGAGGATAGGTGCCCAGTCCCCAGAGTCTCTAAGCATACTTGCCTATGAGCTGCATGTGTGCTCTATACCTCGGACTCTGTAGCTGGGACGGAACTGGGGGAGGTGAAGTGCTAGCATCTGGGTCGGCTTGCCCAGGAGAGAACCCAGGAGAATGGCTGGATCAAAATCAGACCACCCACCAGTACACAGAAAGTCCCAGGGCCCAAGATGGAGCAGGCATATAGTACAGTTAATGCTATTCTCTTTTTATTTTTCACTTGAGGTATAAGATTCACATTTATTTAAATTTTAAAGCAAAAACTACTAAGTTGCTTCCATAAATTAACAAAGAATCTGAATAAACAAGAGGAAGAGGTTGAAAAAAAGTCCAAAATTATAAGCCAAAAAAGGCCAAACTGAAAATTATTAAATAACGTAAAGGTTTTTGAGCACTTTACATTTGGGGGGGCACAAGGGTAATAATGTGAAACAAAGATAAGAGTCTCATTTTCACACATACTTTAACTCATTAATACAAAGTTTATCATTTAATTGGATTAATGTAATTAATATAAAGATGTTATAATTTAGATCTCACAGCACAGCATGAAGGCACTGATATTCTTGAGCACAGCAAGAGGGATATCAGCATCCATTGGTTAGAAAAGGCAATAGGGAAAATAATAGAGCTTGGAGACTACCCCGCTGGAAAGGATGAGACAGGGGGCTAGAAGTTAATTGTCTTTACACACGACACTATTATATTTTAGAGTTCTTGTTTGTGAATTGCTTAATCGGCTTGTACAAATATTAAAATCATACGAGGCAGCTTTATGCTGTCCTCAACAGATTCTGTGGGCTCAGAGCTGAGCCTTTATAAGTGTGCATGTCTGCTTAAGGTAAAACTTACACTTTTTATAAAGAAAATATTGAATCCTATTAGTATTCATGCACCTGTGTTGCATCCATTTTATTATCACAGAAAATCAAAAAGACAAAAGCAGGGAGCTCACTGTAAAATGAAAACTTTATGAGAATTTGTTTTCTTGTTCATGTTTAGAAATTCAAATCTGTATTTTTAATGAGCCCCTGGAAAACACAGACAAGAGCCCTATATTCATTATTATTTCTTAAGAGTCTAATGAAGCAATAGGGACTGTTATATTATAATTCGAGTTGATTTGGATTTATTCCCTTTAGTTTTCATTGAGAAGTACACACAAACATATAAATTCTTCAATTATAAATAATGACTTTATTTTGCTATTGTTCATGCTTAGCAGACATGCTCAGCAGGGCTGCCCATTATTTGCCTACTGTGATTTAATTTAGTTTCATCCTGCTGCCAGGATACAAATGTAATGATATTGTGCTCTTATGACATCACCATCATCCTAAACAGTGTAGAGTATAATGTCAAGAGTGACAACATTTTAAACAAGACCTTTTTTAAAAGCCCAGATGAAGAAACAACTTACCACTGAGCTCTGGCCCCCAGTCTCTCTCTGTCTGTCTCTGTCTCTGTCTCTGTCTCTGTCTCTGTCTCTGTCTCTCTCTGTCTCTCTGTCTCTCTGTCTCTCTCTCTCTCTCTCTCTCTCTCTCTCTCTCTCTCTCTCTCTCTCTCTCTCTCTCTGTGTGTGTGTGTGTGTGTGTGTGTGTCCATGTACTGTGCAGGACAGAGTTTGACATCAAAATGTCCTCCTTAATCACGTCTCCACCTCTTTGTTTTGAGATAAGGTCTTTCCCTGAACCAGGAAATCATCCTCAGAGTAAAATTGGCTACCCCAGGACCCCTGAGCTTCTTATCTCTCCCCTGTTAGAGTTGAGGATGCACTCTGTCACACCAGCTATTTAGGAGGATTGTGGGGATCCAACTCTGGTCCACATGCTTGTGCATCAAGTACTTTACCATGGAGCTATCTCTTCAGCTCTCCACCCAGAGTATGTAATGCTTTTTATGTCTTAATAAGCACAGAAAATAACATGTCTGTGAGAACAAAAGATTATGTTTGTTCTTAAAAAACTGTAAGTAAAGAAGCTATCATTTCTGCTGTTATCAATACATAATTATTAGCAATTATAATTACTGTAAAATTTTAAGTAACATTCTTTAATTATCATGCATATTTAATCTACAATAAAGGTATCAGGGAGGCATCAATTCTTATATGTAGATTGGAATTTGAAGGAGAAATTGAATAAAAAGAAACATTCATTTGTTGGTAAAATTTAACTATCCATATGACACAGCCTTGAATCTCTTTAGAAGGAAGTCTTAATGGAGAATTCTCAAGATCAGATTGAGCTATGTATAATTACAGAGGATTGTCTTATTATTACTTGATGGAAAAAAAACCAAACCAATTGTTGGCAGCAGTTTTCTCTATGCAGATTTCCTGAGCAGTATGTAAGGAGAAAGGTGACTAGGAACAAGAAAGAACCATGATGCTTATTCGCTTACATTCTCACTCTGCTCTGTGAATGTAGTGAAAAAGGATGGGCATGCAATGTGGGGATCAATATGAGAAAGATGCAGTGTGCTATAGGTACGGTAATTTCACAGGGCAAACAATGATTTCATGCAATAAAAAGCAGTATATGTCTAATATGATTTTTCTAGAGAGAAATGTTACCTAATAGTAATTTTGTTGCTATTAACCTTTTTAATGTTAAGTTTTGTGCTTCTATGCAAAAAAGATATGGACCATATCTTTATATTTAAATAAAAATAAAATGTCCCATATTTTATATTGAAATCAAGGTACTGGAAAAAAGACAATTCAACACAGCTGTTGCTTAGGTTGACTTGCTGTGGAACCTTTAGAGTATGTGAATCAGTGTACAGACACTTGGCCAAGTTAATATTAAAGTATCCAAGGCTGTAAGAACAAAATTTCTCACTAACTATACAGGGAAAAAAACAGGAAATGAAGGTCATAAATGAAATAGTATTAATTCTATTCTGAAAAATATGTCACCCCTAAGCTTCAGTATTATCTTTTTGTTTTGTTTTGTTATTTGCATTAATACTTTATTGGAGAACTGAAGATTGTTGCATTCCTATATAAACAAGAACTCATAAATTAATGAAACTAACATGCTCATTCAGCATTTTTAAATGATTGTAAAATTCCAAGTGAAGTTATATATATTTTACCAACATTTTATGTATATATAAATATATAAGCATACATATATGTATGTATAAACAGACAAATACATGACACAATAGAGTACAGTAAAGTGAGAAAGTAAATGTAGGAATTATTTTAAAATATCTAAATATTTACCATTTTAATATTTATATATGGTACATTTGTGTTTGTGCATGCATGAACATGTGTGTGCATGCCTTCATGCGTGTATGCATGTGTGTATTCGTGTATGTGTGTGTGTATGTGTGTGTGTGCTAAGCCCTGCATAGAAATTATGCTCAGATAAACATCAGAAAGTAACTTTTCATGAACTGATTCTTTCTTCACACTTTTTTTTCTTAGGCAGGTCTCTAAAATAGTTTCTCTCAATTCACTGCAATTTTAACTCCTGGTCATGCCTCCTACCTCTGCTATTTTCTTGCAGTAAGAGAGCTGGAGTTTGGGACAATGAAAGCCACCTCATTCAGATTTCTGACTAGCTTTCTGTCTTTGAAGCCTTCAGGTTTGCACTGCACAAGCCTTTACCCATGAGTCATCTTAGCAGCCTCACTCCAGCATTTTAATAACCCAACAACACACACATGCACTGATAGAGGGAGTGTTAGGATTGTGATGTTACGATATGTGAATGAAAAGATACAAAATCTATTCTATAGGAAGATTTCATATCCTTGAAACATTCTTTTTGCCATATACTATGTTATTTATTGTAAGTTACTTCCAAGCACAGAAAGTGCACTCCAACCCACATAATGCTACATTCTTAAGAAAATTAATGTATTGCTATTTTCAAACAAGTTATAAAGGCCATCCTTCTCCACAGTGGAGCTATTCTAAAGATATTCATATGGACTCATGATTTTCAGATATTTATCTACTAGGGCTGACATCTTTCATATTCATATTCATTCTTTTCATATTCATATTCTCACATTTTTATTCAAATGTGTGTGCATGTGTGCATATTCATCTGTGTGTACAGGTGTGTACGTAGGAGGGCAGACACATGTAGAAGCCAGATGTTGCT
>OU015752.1:7913165-7942444 GCA_907169655.1 Acomys percivali
CACCTTATAAATGTCCACAGAGTTCCATGATTAGGAAGATTAGCCACCAATGAGGCCAATGATTCTTCCTAATTCTGCCCCCCTCCCCCAGCATCTACACAAATACAAAGGAAATGCAACTAAAGATATTTAGGAGAGAAAATGGGGAAGAAGCTAGAATTCATTGGCACAGAAGACAACTTTCTAAGCAGAATACCAACAGCTCAGAGTCTAATATCAACAAAAACCCTGTCATGAAGCCTTACCAGGCCACAGAGGAAGGAGATAATGGCAGTCCTGATGAAACTTGATAGACTGGGGCCAATTGATAGGAGAAAGGCCTCCACCTCTCTGGGGACTAGGGGAGAGGCATAAAGGGGAAGTGGGAGCGAGGGTGGGACAGGACTATAATTGAGATGTAAAGTGCATAAATTAAAAAGTCAATTTAAATTTAAAAAATAAAAATAAAATAATTGAACCTCTTGAAAGTGAAAATCTTCTGTAAGGCAAAGACACTGTCAACATAAAAAAAAAAAAAATGACTGCCACAGATTAAGGAACGATTTTCACCAAGCCTACATCTGACAAAGAGTTAATATCCAAAACATATGAACAGCTCAGGAAATTAAAGAGCATCAAACAAAATAATCCAATAAAAATAGGGTTTAGAGATAAACAAACAAACAAGAATTCTCAACAGAGGAATATAGAATGGCCAAGAACCTCTTAAAGAAATGTTCAACATCCTTAGTCATCAGAAAAATGCAAATCAAAATGACACTGTCAGAATTGTTAAGATCTAAATCTCAAATGATAACACATATGGGTGATGATGTGGAGAAGGGGAACACTCCTCTTTTGCTGATAAGAGTATAAACTTGTGCAACCAGTTTGGAAATCAATATGGTGCTTTCTCAGAAAATTTGGTAGAGATCTAACTCAAGACCCAGTTATCCCACTCCTAGACATGTAACTCCAAAATGTCCCCATGTACAACAAGGACATTTGCTCAACTATGTTCATATCAGCGTTCCTTTTAATAGATAGAAATTGGAAACAACCCAGATGTCCTTCAATTGAAGAATGGATGAAGAAACATTGGTACATTTTAAAAAATATTTGTGAATGTTTTACTTATTGGACATTCAGCTATACAAATTAGGCACATGGGACTGAATACTCGATCAGAGAGTTGTGACTTTTATAGACTGTCTGCACCAACCTCCCACCCACCCCCAATCTGAAACTGTCTTAAGTTGGGCCAGAAATTTGTAAACTAAGGAAAAGGAAAGGGGAAAGAGTGAAGCAAAGGAAGAGACAGAAAAGAGGAGGCAGTGGTGGGCAGAAGAAAGAAAGAAAAGGGAAGAAGCACGGTTGGTGGAGAAGATGGTGAGGGAGGACCTGTTATTAGTAGCTGGGACCAATCATTAAACTTAGTCTGATCTAAAATTCTGAATTAACATGCACAGTCTTTAGAATGTGGCCTTGTTTTACCTCGTGATTCTTACAGAGTTGAGGTACTTTCAGTTAAGATGATGATTGCTGAATCTTTTCTTTAGAGAAGATTTCTCCTGAATGAAGTGGGTGGAGCTGTCTACACTCAGAGAAAGCCTGTGGTTACCACCAGAGATCCACCTAGGCACAGCGAAGGCACAAGAAACATCTGCCTGCAAAGTGATTTCAATCAGATCTAGGGAAGCCTCAGAAGAGGTATGTTTTTACAGCAGTTTACTACTCAGCTATTAAAAACAAGGAATACTTGAAATTTGTAGGCAAATGGACAAAATTAGAAAAGACCATCCTGAGTGAAGATCCAGACTCATAAAGATAAACATGGTACGTATGTATGTATAATTAGCTATTCGCCATATAGTACAGGATAAACTTATTACAGTTCACATACCCAAAGAAGCTAAGTAACAAGGAGGCTGGTCCCAAGGGAGGATGCATAAATTTTACTGAGAAGGGAAAACAAAACACACAATGAAAGCGCTCAAAGAGAGGAAACAGGATAGGAAGGAAGTGCAGAGTTAAATAAAGGTGGAGATAAAATGTGGGAAGAAAAGAGGCAGGGGAACAGCGAGCTTGCAGAGACAAGACAAAGTGTGGGGCGGAGCATCTCTGAGACAGGCTAGAGACCTACAGCAGGGTATGCTTCTGGGATGACTTGGGGGTGACTCTAGTTGAGACCTCTACTACTGGCAGACATGGAGACTAAAGAGGCCACCCTCTAACTAGACAGGACTCCTAGTAGAGGGAGGGGAATATCAGTCCACCCAAAAACACTTTGAATCAAATTTTACCCTGCCTACAGGATGTGCAGGGATAAAGAGAGAGCAGACATTGAAGGAATGTACAACTAATGCCTGGTCACATCATACAAGAGAGCCAACCCATGACACTATTAAAGACACTCTGCTCTGCACGCAGTTGGAAGCCTAGCGTAGCTGTCCTCTGATAGACCCCACCCAGCAAAGGATCAAAGCAGATGCTGAGACTCACATCCAAACATTGGGCTGAGCACAGACCCTTGTGAAAGAGTGCGAGGAAGGATAGAAGGACCCAGAGGGAAAAGGAGCTCAAACAGAAGCCAACAGAGCCAATTAACACGGGCTCAGGGGGGCTTTCAGAGACTGAAACAGAAACCAAGGACCATGCATGGACTGAACCTAGGTCCCCAAGACAGCTGTAGCAGATGGGAATCTCAGGCTTCATATGGATAACCTTGTAAGGGGAGTAGAGGTTGTTTCTGATATGGACGCTGATTTCTGCTTTTGGATCACTTCTTCCCTGGAGTGGTTGCCTGGCCTGGCCTCTGAGGTAGAGGAGGCGCTCAGTCATGATCCAACTTGATGTTCTGGGATGGGTGAGTCGGGATGGCTGAGGGAGCTTATGGGAAATGGGGATGCAGGGTGGGACCAGTAGGAGAGGAAGGAGGGTACTATGATTGGAATGTAAAGTGAATTAATTAATTTTAAACAGTATTTAGGAACGAGGCCTAAACATTTCCACATTTAAAATAAGTATATTAATTCTCATGTACAACTATGACCTAGAATAATATCTTCGGTGAAGTTTCTAATAAAGTATGCCTTTATAACCACAATGAATATTACCCATGCTTGAATAACAAGATTTAGAATAAGACAACTTCTTCTAAAATCACTAAAAACTTTCAGCATAAATTTGACCAATCCCATGCTCAGTAAAGTTGACCAATATTTGCCTAGTACATAAATTCCTTGAATAAATAGACATAATTTCACTTCTTGCACACCTGTGTAGGATAAACCAAATGAAGTGTGATCAATTTAAGTTTATGATCTAAAGCAAGATATGTTTTACAAATTTTGTTATGCTTTGGAGACCATACACAAATGAATATAGATTAAAACTGTGAAAAATTGTAAAATGCTGTATTTTTTTTTTAGATTTAATGGGAAACAAATGATACAAGGACTAAACAAAGAAACAAAATTAACATTTCACTTTTAAGCCATCTCTCAAATTTTATAAACATGGCATAGAATAAGTTAACAAGTAATACTGGTGCCTTGGATAATTACAATTGCTGAGTGATTTATTTTAGGAGTGTAGAAGGCTCCTATGATATAAGATTGTTGATATGGGCCAAATAATCAACATAGGATATGAATCAATACACCTGTTAGCATCTAAAAGAGATTTTGTTCAAAATGGTTTAAAAATCTTCTTTCAAACCATGTGAATTGATCACATAATTATTCACATTAATCAGCGGTTCAAATTCATGTTTTAAATAATTGAAATCCCTTTATAAAACAACACAATCATCTTTGTATATTTCACTCAATGAATTTTAACAGAGCACTTTTGTTTGCACTAAAGCAAAACCAAAAAGCTCCAAGCTTTTAAACAAAGCCCCATTGTATCACACTATGCCTCTATTGTGAAATACAAATTTTACCAATCTATTGTTTCAGAATATTACTAAGAAATGGCCAACATGAGAGTAGGAAACAAAACAGTCATGTAAACAAATTAGACTCAAGGCATTTTTAAGAGGCTCTATGTACCCTAGGCAATCTACAGAGCCTGTCTTTCAGGTTCATCACTGTAAATAAGGAGAAAACAAACCTTGGGATCTACTTGCTCAAACACTTAACTTCTTCAGTTTTAGAAAGTTATAAACATAGCATCATGAAGAGCTATGCTCATTGATGAGAACAAAGGCTACAGATGGAATTTGCCCCAACATGTGCTTTGCAGCCAGATGTTGATAAAAAGGAGGCCAATCTAGCTGTGACTGGTATGCCTTGGAAGACATCCTGCTGAAAAATGGAACCAAAGAGAATCAGGGAAAGTATTGAGAACTGAGAATGAAAACAGAAATGATAGTTAAGCACATATCTACACATGTGACTCCTCTTTCAGAGTAGTCACTTATCATCCACTCTCTTACAATCTTGGAACATGGCTCATCTACTTCCCTATTGCAGTCTCCTCAACTGTCCTAACAAGGTTTTCAGCATCTTGAGTTTAACAATGGCTTTACATAAGCAAATAGAAAAGTGAGTCTAGCTGTGGATGCTTAAAGGCCTGAGGAAGGACTGGGATGATAGCAGTCTACTCTCTATACAGAGTGAGAATTGGGCATGCAGCAAGTGGGGACATGAGATGTGGTGCGGGCCCATGAAGCCTTTAATTATTCTCTCAAACTCGTATCAGAGGTCCTATTTCATGAGGACGCTTTCTAGTTTCTTCCCGGCACAGGAAGCTTTTCCTGCTTGCGCATCTTTGCAATAACCACAGTATTCACTTGTTTTACATCTTCATCTTCACCACTGATGTATCTATTACTGTTGCCTTGTAAAATAAACTCCTTCATGGATAAAAAAAAAAAGAGTGGCTTTACATACCTCATCTTTATAGACTGTTAAAAATATCCAATCTAATGTAGTATTAGGACTTTGCCCTTCACAAACAAGATAGAAACTATTCATGAAATCTACAACTATACTTGTTGTTCACAATTTCAACACCCAGATACATGCAAAATAGGGAAAATAGCTATCACATGAACGTGGTTTTTCATGAAAGTCATGGTATGTTTCTATCTAGGCTCCTGATTGCCAATCTGCTAAGCACACTCCTGTTCCAGGTAGACTCAAGGGAAACAACCACAAGGCCTTCTGGCATGATGACTAATAGTTGTCAATTGGACAGGATCTAGCCTCACTTAAAATACAGACTTCTAGGCCAATCAGTGTCAGTTTGTAGATTGGGTTAATTTTAGTGAGTGGACCCATTATGATTTTGACAGGCACTTATCCATGGTCTGGGAAATATGGAAAAATAAAACAGAGAATTAGAACTGAGCAATAGTTCATAGTTCTTTTTGTCCTTAGCATACACACTGTCTTGCTGTCCCTGCCAAGATGATCTACACTTTCAAAGAGTAAGCCAAAATTAGTCCTACCTACTTTACTTAGATTTATAATGTGTTTTATAACAACCAATAGAAAAGTAAAAAATGCATATAAATAGAAAGACTAGGCCAATACAGAAAGCATATTTCCTTCCTATCTCTTTCATCCCACTCCATTCTTTCCTCTCTTCTCTCTGTATGTCTATGTATGTCTCATGCTTTTGAATAAAGATAACTTGTACAGATACAGTTTCCAGATCAAACTTATTTCCTAAAACCTAAAAAAGAACTGTTGAAAATACCAGGGACTTCAAAGGCAAGACATGTTAAGACAAAGAAATGCATGTTTGTCCTTAAAACCTACTGTTAATAATAGTAAAAACCTTACTAAGTTATTTTAAACCTGGATTCTGCTACCAGTCTACATTAACTTACAAATTTCTCTTTAATTTTTCACAGTAAACACAGAATACAGTCTATGCCTGATTCCAGAAGATGCATATCCTCATTAAAACTGTTTTTCAGTTGATTTAAGTTGTGTCAACTCATGATTCACCACAGTAATGAAGAGAAGTAATGGCACAGGGAACTCACAACGAGGGATGCAGAACAGTTTATTTTGGGCATCTGTGAACTTTATTTCATTTTGTAGCAGAGTTACAATCATTTAAATCGTTTTACCTAAACACACAAAAATTATTATAGTTCTTCAACACTCTAATTGTTTATTTTAGTAGATAGAACAGCAAACTAGAGATGTTGTGATGAATCAGAAGAATCTTAAGTGAGAGTTTTAGAATTGATACAGTGGAAAATGTATGACCTGACATATGTATGAACAAGAAGCTGGTTTTCAGGAATACATGTGTATTTGTGCATGATTATATAGGCATCAACATAGTTTTTACATACTTGCCTATATTTTATTCATGTAAACCAGATGTGATGGAGATTGACTTACATTCAGAATTTTAGATGCACCAAGATAGGAAAGATGTTTACTTCAAGGATATCAAATACAAATAGCTAAAGCACTAAGAATATAACATTTATATTATTCAACATATATACAATAAATTACCTATAGCAAGAAGAACCATGACACAATCAGGAATTATATAAATGTATATGTAAAAATGTTTAATTAATAAAAAAGAAAGGAAAGAAAAATGTATTTCTGAATAGGATATAACTTTAGTGTGCTTTTATCTATTAATGATATATATATATCTTATCAATGAAAATTTAATATGTGATAGTATAGAAAACATTGTAGTCCTAGAGTTGTAACATGCTTATATCTGGTTGAGCAAAAATATACACAAGCATTTTTATGGTAGGAAAACAGAAGGTTGCTCAGTGTGTACTACATGCATGCACAGAAATAAACATCACACTGAATACCACTTAACTGTATGGTCAGAACTATACATGGTAATGAAATTAGATACGCAAAATATAGTTCTTATATTTTATTTTTACTGTGTGGTTATCAATAGCACATAGCAGTTAGGGCACTGGAATCAGAATTCCCAAACTCAAATCCTTGCTCTGTCTCTTGGGGAGACAATTGCATGGATGAGAACTTGACTTCCTTAGTTCTCCAACTATCCTTGTCTAACTCTGAGGAGATATTGTAAGGGTTAAATAAATTAATATACATATTAAAAATAATAATGATATTAGATACTTTTCATACACTTTAGCTTAATATTGCATAATAAACTAATGAATATAACATCTATGATTTATTTGTAATAAGGTAGTATTTAATATTGGTAATTGAAGATTAAATCATTTTTTGTGCTACATTTGCTTTTAGTATCCATTCCTATAATAAGCAGTTTTACACAAGTAAAGAGAAGTCACAATCCAACACACTCTCTACACACAAGGGTCACCAAAACGTCTTGCTTATAGCAGCATTTACCAAGAATGACAAGTTTAAGTATTTTAGACAATTGCCCAGTTGTCAGGGTTTATGATTTCATCATAAAAATTCAATTTCCAAGAAAAAGCATAAATGCATTTCATCCTGCTTGACAGAATGAACTTTTCTGTTTTTTTTTCCCTTAGCACATCGGCACAACTTATGGGTACACCAAGAGAAAAATATATTGTTGAAATGCTACTCAGAAGACTCAGTAGCAACAGGGGTAATATGCTGATATGATGTGGAGTAGATAATCCAGTACTAATTTTGAAGCATGGCTTGGGTACAAGTTCAATTGATATTGCCACTGCTGATGATTCACAGCAAGATCTAAAGATTAAATATTTATAACATACGTCATTAGTTTGGGTGTGTTGTTAGTGTGGGTATTATATAGTGCCCTGTAAAAATCGAAGCATTGATGGATGGTCATCCAAACTAGGAGAGCTGTGAGACAGTAGACCCTTACCAAGTGTGTCTTGGCAGTGTGCAAGGCCTTGAGAGGCATCCATCAGGAGAAGGCTGGGGCGTTCCAACCCCTTCATCTTCCTCTCTTGGCTCGCTTCCTTGTGATACAAATGATTTGCTCGCTCTGCAATGCTCTCCCTTCCCAGGTACCCACAACAACAGGGTATCTCTCTCTTGGATTAGAAACTCAAGAAACCTGCCCCCTAACCAGCTTGTATTTTCTGCAGGAGACAATGACTGATTCTTAAGCAGGGCTTCTTCCCTGCATGTTCTCTATGTTTAGAAGAGCATTCTCTGAAAATTAGTTGAATTAGAGTTTAAAAACACATTCTAGATCTAATATCACAGGTTATAATGAATAAATATAATATCATGTCTCTACAATTATGATAGTCTTTTCAGAGTTTAAGTGGAAAATATTAATATATGTATGTGAACTATAAACACATTAATGAAAATTGGTGGAAAAAAAAGAGTAAAGCTCCTCCGATTTTTCACATTCATGATTTTGGTGAGATGGCTAAGCCTTTCCTCATAGCACATGCACGTTGGGCAATCTGGCTTTCCTCCCTTAGGTAAACTAGCAGGTAGCAAGTTCTAAGTGTTGATCTCAAGAATATTATTTTGTTCCTAGCATTTACTTTAGGGTCTTGCTTAAGCCTTAGTTGAGTGTAATCACCAAGGGTGTCCATTTCAAATAAAATATTTTAGTAAATTAAACTGGAGATAGTAACAATATTTCTTTTGTAAATTTGCATAGTTGGGTACTCATGAAAACTAAGCAGAGTAACTTATAGCAGTCTATAAAAATAGACATTTTAAATAAAGTTAAAAATCCCAAATCAGTAATCTAAACCACGTTTCTAAATATGAATTCCATTCTGACATAATCATGTACATAATTAGCTACTTTCTAACTTTATTATACTGAAATAAACATAGTGACTGCATAAATTTTCTATTCATGCATGTTTATGTGTTTAGCATTTTAAATTCTAACCATGAAATACATAGTACTTCTAAAAATATCAGTTATGAACATTTAAATATTTATATTTTTAAAAAATTAGATTCCTACCTTGATCAAATGGTTTTCCTGGACTCCAAGTGCGGAAGTAATCATCCTAAGGAGGGTAAATAACATGATTTAAGTGCATATGATCAACTAAAACACATGGAGTCATGTAAAATATAAAATAATATATGAAACATAGAAGCAATATACAAACCTCCACTTCCTTCAATGGCAAGCAGCAAATTTTAAAAAGTAAAAAGAAAAGGAACAAGAGAAAAAGAATAGTTATCAAAAAGGAACACACTGTTTACAAGTTAAAGAAAAGTATTTCATTACTTGTGCTCATTTTCATTGGAAGCCAGAGGTTACTGTAACAATTTAATTATTTTTGTTGCCACTTCTCTTAAATATTATAATGAGCTACTTTCAGTTGCAATTCAATGTGCAATATAACATGCAGATAATTACCCCTAAGCTAATAAGCTGTAAAGTATCTTACTAGATTCCAATTATAGGACCCCATTTCCCACTAGTACAAGAGTAAATGGATCCATTAATATAACAGGGAAAATATCAAGTGATTCTGCAAAAGCCCATAGAGTATAAATAGACTTTATGCAAATCATTCACACATTAATTGAATAACCAAGGAGTTCATAAAAAATACAATTGGGAGATTGAAAAAATGCACACCTAATTAAATCCTGTTTAATGTTTAAATATTTAATGTGTAAAAGAACATACATATATATAATATATGTACTATGTATTTAGTAAATATAACTGAGCGACATAAAATTGGAGGAAGCACGCTAACAAATTTTGAAAGGCAAATCCAAATAGACCCAATGTATGTTTAACTTTAAAGCTTTGTAAAATACAGTACCTATAGTGTCTTCAACCATGAATAAAATGGTTCTGCAGGTCAAATTAATACACTGTTTTTTAATGATAATATGATATAAGACACAAAACAGTCTTGATGAAGTTGCAATAATTCCTGGTGCACACCTAGGCTCACTCCCTCACATGAAAAGCTAAATGTTTTTGTTGTGGTAGTAGTTTTCTCTCTATCGCTTAATTCTGTGGCCCAAGTTTAAACCAGGAGCCTATGTGTGAGGATGGGCTTCTTACTTTTGTTTGTTTGTTTAGAATATTGGGTTTTCAGCCATGTTTCCACTTCACTACTGAAAACAATGTCATCCCCTCATACAGATGCTATTATTAGTCCATTATTTCGTGAAAAAGATGGGATATTGTTGAGCCAATATGACTGTTGACAACAGTCATGTGTGGACCTACTGAATATCTCTGTTGTAAGACAATGATTGTTTTGGCAGTGTTATGGCACATGAAAGCACTGCATACATCCCCCTCCTGTGCTCTGTCTCATACCCTACCATTCCCCTTTGTTGTTATTTCCCCCTAAGCCTAAGAGCAGGCAATATGGACATCCTGTTGCCTGATAAGCACTACTCAATTGTCACTTATTCTCAGTAATTTTTTGTAGCTAAGTGCCTCTGAATTCTTTTCATGGTAAAGAAAAGTTTCTCTGATTATGACTGAGAGGGTCATTTGTTTATGGCTAAAAACAAGTATACTTAGAAATTTTAGGTTTAATAATGGAAATAATTACAACGATTACATATTATTATAATATATACTTATTCAAAAATTAAATTTTATTTTAAAGTTCTTACTTTTTGTTATATCTACTCACCACAATCTTTGTGCTATGTACCCATTTCAAATGGAGGGAAAGAAAAATCCCTGGAAGCCATATTTGTCAGTCTTGTTTTGTGCCCAAATAAGGTTATATTAACAGGGACAAATGATGGCAATTTGTACTAATAGGTTCTGTTCTAAATTATGTAGCATTAGATTAAGGAAGAACAGTGTCCCAGGATAATTAAATCAGCATCGATTGCTTAAACTCTTTGAAAAAATATCCCTTTAAAAACAATTACTGCATGATAGAATTCTTGAAAGCCTAGGTTTCAAATTAAATTACTTCACTAAGATTTTAAAACATTGGAGCCTCAAAGAAGTCTCAGTGGTTAAGAGTGTGTACTTACCCTAACATGGACAAGAGTCTGGTTCCAGCACCAACAATAGTACCTTTCAGTCACTCTCAACTCAAGTACCAGAACATTTGACGTCTTCATCTGGGTTCACACAAATCCTCTAATGTGTACCTCATTAGACACACACACACACACACACACACACACACACACACACACACACCAATAAAATAAAATATTTAAACTTCCTGATTCTATGTGAAGATCATAGAATGCTTCTTTAATGCCTTTTCTTTTTATTTTTTTTAATGCCTTTTATTTTTAAACTGTATGTTTCTGCTTGATGATAAAAGATCTATACCACTACAATAGTCTGAGTAAAGTTGCACTTGAATTATAGGTCTGCCTTTCCCACTTGGAAGATACCCTTAGAAAAATGATGATCTAGAACTCAGAACCATGGGAACAGAATTGGAAAAATAATATGCAGAAATTTGAGAGGGATGGTGTGTGTGTGTGTGTGTGTGTGTGTGTGTGTGTGTGTGTGTGTGTGTGTGTGTGTGTGAGATCAGGCATAGAAGGGTCAGAACACTGACTTCCTCAAGAATGGTTACCTTAACTTTGTTAACTCCCTTGGGTATCTCATGACAGCTGAAAGAACCTTCTAGTTTCCCCCAAGTCTCAGAAGCAGTAATGGAACCACTAATGTAAAAAGTTTGTTGTAAAGAACAGTACAAGGTAAGATTTAAGCCCAGTTAAATGTAACTAACCACCGTTCAGAATTGCCATGACCAAGTTTGATCACTTTGGACTGAAAGCTATATGCACCTACTACCACTAGAACTCTCTAGAGCATGTCAAGTTCAACGTTCAAGCATGACCTCTGCATATGATCACAGAGAAATTCACATAATGAGCTATTTTTAAACATACTTGTTTGTGTTCTCAGATCAGTGGACTTTTACATGTTTCCTCACTTACTTATTTGTTTTCCACAATATTTTGACTTTGCTAAACATTGGGAATTTTGCCAAGATGGGTAGCAAAAGTATTTTTTCAACAGAAGTGCTCACTTAACCACAATTTCTTTTCCTTCTCAGGGATTTCTGACAATATTGGATGTTTCTTGTCTTTAACTTAAAAGCATTACAAGCTAGCTGGGGACTTAGTTATGAACTAGAATGAATCCTCCCAACTGGATATACTTAGGTCTAGGAAAATGTCAACAAACATGAGTTTTTGAGAAACAAGCTGATTCTCACTCATGTGCAAAATCTCACCGTAGTGAATGACACATGCCATGAGTGTCTAATATCGCTAGTATGAGACCTTGTCAATTCCTTATGCTTAAAGAAATAATTACTAGTGTTACAAGAAAGAATATGCTTACTAAAATGTGCTGTATATACTATCATATAGAATTCCTTTTTCCTTGTTTTGCAATGCCTGTATTTCTTTCTATTTTGTGGTGTCTGTGTGTGTGTGTGTGTGTGTGTGTGTGTGTGTGTGTGTGTGTGTTAAAAGAAACATTGGCATTAATAGTATTGCAATCCATATAATTCTTTCTTGTGTCGAGAACAATGAGCAATTTTGTGCTTTGTAGGCTCCTTGCATCACACTGGGCCTGAGTAAGAAAAAATTAGAAGGCATTCTCCCTCAAGGTTTGACAAACAGAAATGCCACCAGATATTAATAAATGACTTCTGGGAGGAAATACAATGCATTTCAGGAACACTGACATAGAAGTAGTAGGATACATGGAAAAGATATTGAAGCAAAATATTATATAACAGAAAAGTGTTATCAGTAACAGACTTTCTCTATAAGTTATGGACAGTTTTTACAAGGTTACGTTTTTGAAAGAATATTGAGATAGTTATAAAATTTTGTGTGCATTTCTCATCACTTAGATTTGCATCCATCTATCTGTGCTTTTGCATTTTTGTAACAATTTTCTAAATTAACATGATAATTAATGTCACAAAAGATTTTTCATTTAAACAGATAATGTAAGTTTTGAAGGTAGGAAAAGCCAGCACTCATAACAATAAGAATTTGCCTTTGTAACTTATTATAACCTGACGTTATGTATGTAAATTGGTCATAACAAGAAGTGTGTATTTGAACATCAGCTGTTCATTTTACTTATGTCTATATGGCTACATTTATATTGAAAATCCAGCTCTAATTAACATCCCAGTGACACTTCTCAGACAAAGAAAACATAAAATGTATACGGAAGCACAAAACCCTAGAAGATTAAAATCCAGCTCCAGAAAAGTGAGTGATGCTTGACTACAGGACAATTCAAGTAAAAATAGAATTTTTTCTGTCATAAAAACTGACACATAGGCCAATGGAATAAAATGGATGACCCAGATACAGGCCCAGTAACTTCGCCAACCCAATTTTTGACAAATAGGACAATAAATAAACATTGAAAAAGGTAAGGAAGACCATGATCAAATGGTATGAAGAAAATTGTAGATAGATAGATGATAGACAGAGGATAGATAGATAAACAGACAGACAGATATACAGATAGATAGATAGGCAGACAAATAGATAGATGATAGATAAATAAACTTCATATTTGACAATATCCCCTTGGTTGGGAGGCCTGGTGGCACTCAAAGAAAGAATAAGCAGTTTACCAAGATGAGACTTGATAGCCTAGGACTATAAAGTGGGTGTGCAGGTCCCCCTAGGTCTATGACCTAGGGGAGGGGAATAGAGTGAAAGTGGGAGGGAGGAATGGGAGGATACAAGTGATGGAATAACTATTGAGTTGTAATCTGAATAAATTAATTAAATAAAAATTTAAAAAATCAACTCCAAAGGAGTCAAAGTCATCAGTGTAAAAATGAAACTACTTGGAGTTAATTAATTTGGAATTAGTTTGGAATTAATTAAGTTGACCTAGTCTCTTTTTGCACTAGGACCTGGAGTGCAATGGTCACACGCAGCAGCCTCCTTGGTAGTATATGCAGCCTGATGCCTATATGGGTTGCCCTAAGGCACCTTAGAAACAATTTTCTGGCAATTATTCAAGTCTCTGATCCCAGTGTTGTTCCCAGTGTGCTCCAGTCAGACATTCATGGTGCCTTTGGGAAGCCCGAGGCCCAGTGGCCAGGGTCTCCAATGGCCAGGTCATCATGTCCATCTGCACCAAGGTGGTGAATAAGGAACATGTGATTGAGGCTCTGTATAGAGCCAAGTTCAAGTTCCCTGGTTGCCAGAAGATCAACCAAATTTAATACAAATGAATTTGAGTACATGGAGTCAACTATATCCCCAATCAATTTACAGTCCCCTGGACAAGAGGTAAGCCCCGCATTCCTTAGAGATTATCCAATGATCTTCCGCACCCTATGAAATCACATTCAGGAATAAATGTAGAATCCAGACTGCATTACAAAGAAAGAAAGGAAGAAAGAAAGAAAGAAGAAGGAAGGAAGGACAGAAACTATTACATGCTAAAGAAAAAGGTAAGGAGTGGTCTATAAGATGTTGGCATAGGAAATAACTCTAAACAATTATCCTGTGGTTCAAGAAGTAAGGTCATGGAGTAACTTATTGGACTCACAAAATTAAAAGCCTTCCTATAACCAAGGTGTATTTAAGGCAAGGATAAAGTGGTGGCCTGCAAATGGAAAAGGTTCTTTGGCAGATAACTGTCTGACAGAGGATTGATATCTGCTATGCAAAGAACTCAAAAAATAAGTATCAAGAAAAAAAATCATCACAATAAAAAATATAAGGCAAAATTATAATATCTCCAGGTGTTTTGAAGCGTTACCAGATTAAAAACAAATATTTATGAAAGTGAAGTTCCTGGCATGTAGGAGTAGATGCACTTTGAAGATGACTAAACTAACTACACTTTACATTCTGGTCATAGGCCCATCTCTCCTCACCTCCCGGTCTTAGCCTCCCTCCCTTTCCCCTTCCCCCTCCCCTATTCCACAGAAAAGGGGAGCCCCATTTCCAAGCAACTACAGCTCGTCAAGTCCTATCAAGACTGGGTATTTCCTCTTACCCTGAGGCCTGCCAAGACATTTCTGCCAAGGTGAAGCAATGGAAAAGCTGGCAAGAGAGTCGATGTCAGAGAGAGCAGCTGCTCCTCTTACTAGGGTACCCACATGAATCCTGAGCTGCGCATCTGCTACGTTTTTGTAGGGAGCCTCAGTCCAGTCCTTGCAAGGTTCTCAGTTGCTACTTCAGTCTCAGCAGTCCTCTCTGGGCTATGGTTAGTTGGCTATGTTGGTCTTCTTATGATGCCCCTGTCACCACCAGTTCCTTTTTTCCTCCCGCATATTTTTCCTCAAGGCTCCCTACCCATCTCCCAATGTTTGCCTGAGAGTCTCAGCATCTATCTGAGGCAGTGCAGGGTGGAGCCTCTCAGAGGACAATTCTGCTTGATTCCCGTCTGCAAGCAGAGCCAAGCATCATTAATAATGTCAGAGGTTGGCTCTCTCCCATGGGGTGGGTCTTGGATTGGGCCAGGCATTGGTTGGATTTTCCCTCAGTCTCTGCTATTACTGCTCTGTCTTTATCTCTGTATATCTAGTAGGCATGGTGAAATTCGGGTAGACATTTTTGTGGGTGGGTTGGTGTTCCTCTCCCTCCACTAGGAGACTTGTCTCGTTAGAGGGTGTCCTCTGCAGTCTCTTATGGCCCCTGTTACTACTACTAATTTGGGTATTCAGCTTGTAATTAATTTTTAAAAAACAGTTTCATTCTCTTATCCTTGAAGAAAAACTGGGTTTCATGGATTGATTGAACAATAACATATGGAAGGATATATTCAGGATTTCTAAATCTAGAATATAAAATATATTCAATTTTTTTTTACCAAAATAGATGTTCAAAAACCTGGAGAATCTTTTAGATTATACCTTCCACTGTTTCAAATGACTTCTCGGATAGCTGTCATTCACATGAAAAAGCCAAGGAGAACACCCAATGACACATGGTCAGTGCTCATTTCCTTGCCTTCAGTACATGGAATTATGGGAAATAATGTAAAACTGGGTTATTAATTCACTTTGTTGGGAATTATTGATTATTAAAAGAAATGAATGGAAGTCCTCATACCATGTCATTAGGCAGGACGGTAAAATTAGAGAAGTTGGGAGTTGGAGTTGGCAATATGCCTTCACAGACATTAATACAGAGCCTCGAAAGTGCCTTTTGCTCAGCTAATAGAGATATAAGGCATGAAGTGATACTTCACAGCAATCTCCCACTAAGTGTTTGATGCAGGATAATGATATCAGCCAGATATTAGAATTTGAATATCTGATGTTGTAAAAGAACCTTAGGACATATGCTGAGGAATCTCCCAATTATCTACCCTGAACAAGTGTCAGTTCAACTTTTATTCACAATGATATGAACTTTCTGACTTATCTCATACCTTAGTTAATGTTTCTAGGATTTTTATTCATTACCCTTATTCCAAACAGTTTACTTGTCTAATTTTCCAGCTTTAAAGGAATGATCTCTATTTGGTGAAGACATGTCACCATCACAGCACTCCAACTCCTAACACCCAGGAAGAAATAAAATGGGTCGTGGTCTCAAATTCCATTCAATGATGAAATAATCATAAAACAATGAATCAAAAGAATATTTCTGACATCCTCTTTGGGGAAAAAGACAGAGCCAGAGTTCCTACACTAAAAGTTCCAATATTTTCTAAAGAGCATTTCAATCAGCAAAATGCTTATATTTGGGCTAAGAACAAAAACATCATATAGCAGGCATCTTTCAAATTTGGACAACCATTACACATTGTATTCCAATATCAAGAACCAAAGAAAAATAAAACAAGTCATTATGCATATTGCTACATTGCTAATCCTTCAATATAAATGGAAAAGTTTAAATATTGTTTATGGTTATGTGACATCTTCTGATATAATGGGATGCAAACACGCTAAGTCTATTTTTATTTTTTGTGACTGTAATCTGCCAAAGCCTCTCATTCACAACTTTGGATTTTCCTATTAAGTCTAGCACATCATTTGATTTAGTTTCTCTGCCTTAGATAAATTATGGCACAATCACCTCTTATGATAGCTGAGAATATAAAAGTGGAAATTCATTGTTTAAAATGTGCTGTATGGTATCACAGGGCTATTCTCACCTCTGGTCCTATTAGAGGAAGAATGGCTATCTTAATAACTCAGTACATAAATTTCACAAAACAGGAATTGTCCCTCTGTAGAAATCCTTAAACTAATTTGGTCACAGGAATGTTGTAAGTATAAGAAATGGTTTGGCTGAGGGGAAAGGAATTATTCGTGTGAAGCAAATTATCTGTTTCAGGCCCCCAGGTGTCACATTTATTATCTAAGTAGTAGCCATTTTTCCAGGTAGAGTCCTAGAATCCTGAAAGAATTCATTTATAACTCTTTGGTGAGCATTTTATTTTTTAAGAGTATTTTATGTTCCCCGACTCACCAAAGATTAAATACATAAATAAAATAAATTGCGAGGAAAAAGGCTGTGCTGGTGGGACAACTCCTCAACTGTCTCTGGAAATCTTTGCAAATCAAGGTAAGAATCCCTCTTCTTATATAGGGAATATATCCTGGTTTATCATACATTAACATATAGAACACGTGATTCTATTATATCAATGAAAGTCACCAAAGGATAGAGAGGCTCTATTCTTGTTTATATTTTGCAATCTTCAATGCCATAATTAGTCCATGGGCAGATTCTAGTTTCTGTTGTTCCACACGTAGTCAAGATTAGCAGTGAAACTACAGTCAGTTAGACAGGCCTATCTCTTACAAAGTTAACTAGATAAGAGCCCCACCTACTCTTTTATAGACTGTTATGTGGAAATTATCACAATGCTCTAGCAAATATTAAAAGGTTCTCCCTGATAAAGACAAGATTAAAAAATTATCAATAAATATACTTTAAAATTTTTTTATTAATTTATTCTTGTAACATCTCAGTGGTTATCCCATCCCTTGTATCCTCCCATTCTTCCCTCCCTCCCATTTTCCCCTTATTCCGCTCCCCTATGACTGTTCCTGAGAGGGATTTCCTCCCCCTATATATGCTCATAGGGTATCAAGTCTCTTATTGGTAACCTGTTATCCTTCCTCTGAGTGCCACCAGGTCTCCCCCTCCAGGGGACATGGTCAAATATGAGGCACCAGAGTTCATGTGAAAGTCAGTCCCCACTCTCTACTCAACTGTGGAGAATGTTCTGTCCATTGGTTAGATCTGCGTAGGGGTTTAAAGTTTACCACCTGTATTGTCCTTGGCTGGTGCTTTAGTTTGAGCGGGACCCCTGTGCCCAAATCTGCCTATCATAATGTTCTACTTATAGGTTTCTAGGACCCTCTGGATCCTTCTACTTTGCTATTCTCCCATTTACTGCAAACTAAATTCAACATCATATCTGAATATCATTTATTAAAATGAAGGTGGATACTCTGGCCAGGGAAAAAGCACACTTTCCTCTCTCTCTACATTCTTCAGAGTCCAATGCTGCATTTCATCCCAATTCTTTGGCAGACATTCTGCAGTGGCTTTGCTCATTCTCTGCCCATAGTTCCATGGGACTAAGCAGATCCTAGTGGAACACCTGCTCTCCTCCCTCTTGTGGACCTCCTCAACCTCAGCCCCACTGCCCATTCCCATCCTCATGTATTAGCTATACAAAACCAATCCAATAACAATAGATGGACATTCCAAAATAAAAGCAGATTTAAGCATTCAGAAGGCAATAGGAGGAAAACCCCAACATAAAGAGTTGACCACACCCAAGAAAACACAGAGAATGAATAATCCCAGAACAGCAAAATAAAAGGAAAGAAAAAACACACTTACACACACACACACACACACACACACACACATACACACCATATACACACATACTCCTTAAAGGAACAAAATAACAGGAATCAATAACAATGTTTATTTATATCTCTCAACCTCAATGTCTCAGTTCCTGAATAAAAATAAAAATCAACATAATAAATCAAAAAGACTAGACTCATTCATTATTTTATGGCATCTATGAAACTCACTTTAACATCATTTCTGTGTAAATGGATAGAAAGCAATATTCTAAGTAAATGGACGTAGGAAGCAAACCTTGGTCAGTCACGACCAGTGGATCTTCCTACTGCAGCAGATGGGGCCAACCATAGATACCCTCAGCCAGACATGTAGAGAGCGACAGAGCTTGGAACACTGAACCTTTACTGAGATGTCTCCATCAAATCCCTCTGCTCAGGGTTCAGGGAACCTTGAAGAGGAGGTTGCAGAAAGGGTATACCATCCAGAGGGGATTACACAAAGAAGAAAATCCCTCTAGGTCAACAGGTCAAACCTCATACGAACTCAAGAGACTGAGGAAACATGCAAAGCCCTGTGTGGGGCTGCACATGGTCGTGCAGAGCTACCATTTTAACGCCTTTAGGAAATTTCTGAATGAACAAGGGAGTAGGTCTCTGTTTCTTATGGCTTCTCTTGAGCTCTTTTCCTTCTGTTTGTTTTATCCAATTTTGATGTGGTAATATATTATATTATGTTATATATATATATTATATTATGTTCATTATTTCAGATTGTTACCCCTTAGAAGCCTGCTTGTTTTCTAATGAGGGAGAGGTAGAGTGGATCGGGATGCAAAGGGAGAGAAGAACAGGGACAAGTAGAGGGAGGTGAACTGTAATCAGGAAACCTTATGTAAGGAAACAAACAAACAACAACAACAGCAACAACATACTTTCAATTAAATGGAAAAACAAAGATCAAGCTGGCTCCATTCCAAAGATATAGGATGGTTCAGCACTGCTATGTTAGTAATTGTTACTCACCACATAGTTGGATTCACAAATAAAAATATCACATTTGCAATCTCAAGAGACACAGAAAAGACCTTTGGCAATATAGAATATTCCTTCTAATAGCTCTGGTTTTTGTTTGCTTGGGGTGGTTTGGGTTGGGTTTTAAAACAAATTTAATTTCTGTACCATTATAAGCAAATTTCCAAATGGCAGCAATATTTGATCCTTTTTGTATGTAACACTAAAATACATGGTACGGAGAAATGTAGGTAAAGATGTGTACTTATACAGTTTTGTATTGCATAAAGTACTATGATTTCAAATAATAATAAGCTATCACATCTCTAAATACCTGAACTATTATAGCCAATTTGGAATTTAGGAAATTTTACATTAAAATTATTTTGCTTCTGATAATGAAACTACAAGTCAACGACAGCTTTATGACTCCAAATCACATGTTATATGGAATATATGCCAGATCATTTTTTTCTTCTTTAGCATGTAATCATTGGCAGCTATTAATAACTGTATCCATGGAGTGTTTGTATTTGGGCAAATTTAACTTACAGTATTTAATTATTGTATATTCATCATATTTAGTGTTGAGTTTTATATAGAAAATATTCTTCAATATTTCATGTGTTTCATATATTTAGAACAGGTTACCATGCCCAGTAATTTTCTTTTTTTTCAAAGCCCCCCCCACCCTCTCTCTGGTACTGGATGGATAGTTTTATGTTAAACTGACACAAGCTAATATCATCTGAGAGAAAGGACGCTCAGTAAAGAAAATTCTTCAATAATATTAGGTTGTAGGCACATCTGTAAGACATTTTCTTAATTAGCGATTGATGTGGAAGGGCTTACCCTATTGTGAGTAGTGCCATTCCTGGTCTTGTAGTTCTAGGTTTTATAAAATCAAGTAGGCTGAGCAAGCCACAAGGAGCAAGCCAGTAAACAGCACTCCTCCATAGCCTCTGCATCAGCTCTGGCCTCCGTGATTTAACCTTTTCTGGGTTCCTGTCCTGACTTTCTCTGATGATGAACAATGATATGGAAGTACGAGCCAAATAAACCTTTTCCTTCCCCACTTACTTTTTGGCCATGGTGTTTCAAGACAACAAAAGAAACCTTAACCAAGGCACATTCCCGCGTTCTTTTCTTTTCCCAACTTTCCTTTCTCTTCTGTAACTTTTAAAGTGACTTTACTCTGTATTGTGATCTGCAGCTGCATCTATTATTTCAGCAAACAGCATAAATTAATTCTCCTTTCTGTCTGAATAAAACTCCATTGAATATAGTTGCAACATTTCACTTATGCACTTATCTGTTGCATGGACCTAAGCTGATTCTAGAAATCCACTGTTATAAGTAATGCTAGAGTATAGTGCATGTGCAGTCAATCGCCTCTATTGAATGATGTCTTGCGGTCCTTCAGGTATGTCTCCAGATGGCACAGGTGGCTGATAAGTCGGCGTTTTTAAAGTGACTAGAGTAATGTACCTTCCCACCAGCAGTGTAAAAGGTTCCCTTCTCTCTTCACCACTATTAGCATTGGTTGTTTGTTTTCTAAACTTAGAATAAAAATCACACTGAAAAGAAATGAACTACAAAGGCAATAAAAATAATTTAAAAGTCACCTAAAAAGGACTCCAAGTATAAGAGGAAGAAAAGTAGTACAATTATTGAGACAATAAAATAACAGTGATTACCAGATGCTTAGAAGAGAGGAAGAATAAGCCATCAGCAGGGACCAGGAGACTTTTAAGGCTACAAGGCCATTGTGAGTCATAATGTAACGATAAATCCATGTCATCATATATCTTTATAAGCCCATAACATATCTAGTACATAAAGTGATCTTACTAGCAATTAGGAACTTTATACTATAAAACAAAGTCTTTGTAGCTTCGTTAGTTGCACCAAACACACTCAGAGATGATGGGGCATGCTCTGCCCAGGAGTGCAGGGACAATGGAGAAAATCAGGACCTTCTGGATCTTCTGGCCAAAATTGCTGTAGACGTTAAACTGCTCTAAAAATAAAATAAGCTGCTGTAAAATTTTATAACAGAGATAATATATAATGCAGTTCATTTTTTATGGCTCTAATGGTAATAAACTACACAAAATAGAAAACTTTAAATGGTCCTTAAATTACACATAATATAAATGAATATAAAATGGTACCCTGCATGCCTATAAATAGCCTCTATCAACATGAGAAATCTATAGAATAAATAAAGCTTTAAAATGGTAAAATGCATTTATGTATGCAAGCGTTCACTAATTAATTTGGCTTACACTTCCATGTGAGACCCTTCTGCATTACCCAATAGAAGTGTAACATTGGTATCTTCATTTGGCTCACTTTACAGACAAAAAGAGGTAATTTTATTTTACATCCACCGACTACCAGAATCTGGAATTCCACCCAAATAACCTGATTCTGGAATCCATACTAGCAATCATTTTAACATGTCTTAATTTTGTTTAAATTTTGTTAGCTGATTATCAAGCATAAATAGCATATTGCTATGCAAACCAATTACAAAGTTCTACCTAAATTACCATTGCTCATTTATTTAATTCACAAGGACTGTTTATCAAAATTTTTCCAAATCTTTTTTAAAAAGCGAAATAACAAGTAAAATGAAAAAAAATCTCTTTCTAGGCGCTAGTGTCTGTTTGTGCTGCTGTGGACACTATTCAATCCTATGTCATAGTGATGTATATTGGAGAATTTGGCCAATTTTTTAGGTCTGTTTGGTTGTACATTTATTCTATTTTAAGATTTACATTCCGTTCTCTGTTTTTTGAAATTGTTTTGATATAAATACAATTAAAAATCTTCCGTGGTATTCCTAAAAGGCTCTTCTCAGAAATCTTACATGCAAGCTTAAAATACTGTCAACAAAAATGAAATAGTTCTGACTGTCTGGAGTACACTTTTAAAATATAAAATTATAACTTGCTTCTTCCCTCTGAAAACTGTACTAGTTTTCAAAACTTTCAAAACTATTAATGACTTTTCAGAGCTCTCCACAAAATTGTTTTGTCAGTATCCATTCATGAGGAACGACCTATATCCCTTGGCAGAACCTAATTTATGCTCCTTGCTGTGTTTTCTTTGAACAATCCTGGATTTAATTATCTGGAAAAAACTATTCCTCTTGACAAGAAATATTGTTTCTTGGTTTCCTTCCATGTCTATGGACGTTTAGAGTAAAGATCCGATGAAATGAGGAAAAGAAATCTTTAAAGAATAAATACACCAAGAAAACAAATAGCCATGGAGCATGGTGAGAAGAGCCATTTCCTTAGTTTTAATCAGTGATTAGATGCCAAGAACACATAGGAAAAATTCAAATGTAATGGCCAATTTCTTTCTGAATGTGTGATTAATATTGTCAGTCAATTGAATCTTGTAAGCAGTTCAAAATGTTGTTAATTATAGTCCAGGGAAGGCAAATTCAATACCCAACATTTATAAGCAAAAGTAAATTGAACTTTATGGTGCTGGCAACTTTAATGCATTCAGAGCATTGCCAAGCTACTCCACATACTAACTTAGTTGTTTATAGACCTCCTGATATGATATTTAAAATGTAACTGTAATGTGAGTATTAAATTAGATCAGAACTGTGTTTACTAGTTTCAAGTTGTGAAGCCATATGTGCTATAAAGATAAAGGATTTAGAGAGTTGACAAAGCAGAAAGCAGAGTTAAAAACGCCTTATGATGATGAATGCAAGAGCAGTCATTCTACCAAGCAGTTTTTGCAATATGCACATATGGCAAGTAAGTATTCTGTAGATGTTCCCTATTTCTGACGTTTTACCAATCTTGAACGTATCTGCCCTTCTTCTATAATGTTACTTGTGCCTTAGGTGTGGGAGCTGTCTTGTAGATGTATCCTTTCAGTAAATACCCTCTACACTCTATATTTTTATTTGTTCTGTTTTTCTGTAATGGTTCCTGTCCAACCCAAAGCACAGCAATGTTCTACTTCTTGATTCTATCTAAAATTACACAAGGAAACTCTGAATACTGTTTGGCTCTTTGTTACACCGTAGCCTTGGGATGTTTCTACCTGCTGTGTGTTCCCCCTGTCTGAAATAGGAAGTGAACCCGATTTGTTTGATAACATGTAGTCTAGTGAATGTTGGACAGACACCATGACATTTCATTATCTAATAAGTCTATATGCAAAAAGACAAGGATACAAGGATACAAGGATACAAGTGGCTTTTGTGCATAGACTGCCCGGTCTAAGAAGTATCTTTACCATTCTTTCAGACAACAAAGTATGGCCATTCATTTCAGTTTCATTTCATATTTATATTTAGAATAACATAGCTTGGGATTTTGGCTTATAAATTTTCAATTTGAAATGCTTTGGCTTTTATACATCAGGAGAATATTGAAGCTCTATGAATTATGAGAAGGTATTAATAACATGGATAAATAGTCATTGGAAGCACATGCCAATATCAAAGGGTACTATGAAAATTTACACAACTTCTTAATTTGCTCATGTTTCTTGAGTAGAAATTATGTCACCAAGTCATTAAATGTAGTTTCTTTAGATGCTGGACATTTTAGCCTAAATTTCCTCTTGGTGTTTAGTTTATAAATTTCTTTATTTTGTGAGAGTATCTGGCAGTCATCTAGTAGGAAATACTGGTACCAGTGGGAGAGCAGTTAATAAGAGGTGTGGTTGTTAGTCAAGGTCACTTGAAGTAAGGAAAAGAAAGCATTAGATTCTATATTTTGAACCCTCTGAAGATTTTGAAGTTTCTAAATCTAAGGAAGTTGTTCATCGCATGTCATTTATATATCATAACAAATACACTTAGATATTTTGATGTAACAAAATTTACATCATTTCTTAAAGTTTATATTGCTTGGAAACATTCATTTTGACAATAGTATTTTTCATGGGGTACAGAACTAACAGTGATTTCTCAACAGAACAATCCTGAGTGGGCAAGAAACACTTAAAGAAAGATTCAATGACCTTAGTCATCATGGAAATCCAAATCAAAACAATTCTGAGATGCCATACCTATCAGAATGGCTAAGATAAAAAAAACTCAAGTGAAAGCACATACTGGTGAGGATATGGAGAACTGGAAACATTCCTCCATTGCTGGTGGGAGTATAATCTTGTATCACCACTTTGGAAATCAATCTTGAGCTTTCTACCTCAAGACCCAGCTATATCTCTCCTAGGTATGTACCCAAAAGATGCTCTGCTATGCACGAAAGGCAATTGCTCAACTACATTCACAGCAACTTTATTCATAGCAGCCAGAATCTGGAAACAACTTAGATGTCCCTCAACCAATGAATGGATAAAGAAATTGTGGTACACAGTGGAATACTACTCTGTTACCAAAAACAAGAAAATCATGAAATTTTCAGGCAAAAAGATGGAACTAGAAATGATCATCCTGAGTGAAGTAACCCAGACCCAGAAAGACACACATGGCATGTACTCACTTATAGGTGGATTTTAGGTATAGTACAGGATAAACATACTACAGTTCACAGAAGATAGGTAACAAGGAAGACCCAAAGAAGGATGATTAAATCTCACTCAGAAGGGGAAATAGCACTGGAAGAGGTTGAATAGTAGGAATAATGTAGGAGAGGAAATGCAGAAGGAAGTGATGATGGAGATCAGACCTGTGGAGAGCAAGGTGGGAAGACAGAGGGCCAGACCAGAGGAGAGAAACCATAAGCAAAAACATATCTCTAACAAGTTGGAGACATAGGACAGAGCTGGCTTCTGAGAGGATACAGGATGGACTCTAGCTGAGACTCCTCATATCAGGTATTATGGAGACTGGGGAGGACACCGTCTAATTAGACAGGACTCCTAGAGGACACAGGTGAACACCAACCTACCGACAAAAATTTCAAACAAAAATTTACCCTGTCTATAATATATACAGGGTAACAATAGATCAGGATTGAAGAATGTCCAACCAATACCTGGCCCAACCTGAAACCTGCTCTATGAGAGAGAGAGAGCCAACCCATGACACTATTAATGGTACTCTGCTGTGCTCACAGACAGAACCCTAGCATAGCTGTCCTCTGAGAGGATACACCCAGCAATATATCCAAATATATGTGGAGACTCAAGTCAAACATTGGGCAAAGTGTAGGGACACTTGTGGAGAAGTGGTTGGAGAAAAGCACCTGGAGCAGAAAGTAAATCCACAAGAAGACTAATAGAGCCAACTAACCATGACCCAGAGTGGCTTTGCAGAGACTGAAGCACCAACCAAGGACCATGCACAGACTGGACCTAGGCACCTACATGGATGTATCCAATGGGCAGCTCAGGCTTCATGTGGATCGCCTAATAAGGGAAGCAGGGTGTCTCTGACACAAGTTCTGTTGCCTGTTTTTTTATCACTCCTCCTTAGTTTGGCTGCCTCACCAGGCCACAGGGGAAGAGGATGTGGTTAGTCCTGATGATATTTGATGAGCTGGGTAGAGTGGGTAGAAATAAAGAAAAGGATATGGGGGAAGAGGGAGGATGGGTGGGACCAGAGGAGAGGTGGGAGGGGGTACAATGTGAATGTATAAATAAATTAGTTTTAAAAATACAAAAGAAATACAAATAAATAAACCATCTCCCAACCATCTAGTAAATATTCCTAATCTGTCTTTTCATTAGCTTCTATTTGATACTTTATATCCACAATATCATACAAATATCAAATTTACTGTATTTATGTTAAGCTCTTTAAAATCTGTATCTGGTTTGGGTTTCTTTGTACTCCCACATCCCCCAAAAAAGTTACACCTACAAGACAATGTACTAAGAACATTTGATCACTGACTAGGCAGTGATTTATCAAAACACAGTTTCTCAAGTATACACTTGTAATGAGACTATACCTTCTGGAAAGTATCTGTTTAACCACTCTATGCACCATATTTCATGGAAATAAATCATTTTTCTTGTAGGTGGAAGGTGTTTTCTGAAGCCATTTGTACTCCAGAGAAGAGTAATCCAAGAGAGGATGTGAATATATAACTTTTGTAGATGTCATAATTAATAATTGTTGTCAACTTGACAGGATCGAGATCCACCAGAGACATAAGCCTGTGGGAATGTTTATTAAAGTGTCTCTAGATAAAAAGAGCCATCTCTGCTACAGGAGTCACTATAAGGAGAATTTGGGTGTCTTTAAAAACACAGTCATGTTATATAAACATGTTTTTGTTTTAATCCAAGGTGTGGGATACAGGGCTTCTTCAGAATATAGCATAGTAGCAGTGTCTTTGACTCGTGTGCTGTAACAGAGGTGTGACTCTGAATTTAGTATAACTCTGGGGTCCCTAGAGAGGGTTTTAAGATCTTTTTAGACCACTTCCTGCTGGCTAGGGGCATTGAGTTCCTTGGAGCACATCCAATCTTCATCTCTTCAGAATATCTCCAACTTCTTTTCTATTTTCTTTCTACCACTTGACGAACCAGCAATAGCAGCAGTAGGAGCAAGAACCAGCAGGAAGTGGTCTAAAAAGATCTTAAAACCCTCTCTCCCTATTAACCTTCTGTCTCTCCTATCTGGTGTTTGGGTATTGTCGAGGAAGGTAGGATTTATAAAAAAAAAAACAAAATTCAATATCTAAAACAAGTGCAACAGGATGGCACAATCCGTGAGCTGGGGTCCCAGTTTCAGTCAAAAGTAGATGATAAACAGAGTCCCAGTTTTCATTGCCCTCTACTCCCCAACTAAGGTACAATATGAGCAGCTAGCTCAACTCTAGCCACCATGGCTTCCTCACCATGTTGGACTATGACACCAAACTCTGGGGCAAAATTTATCCTTTTTTGGTGAAACTGTTTATACCGAGTCGTTCATCACTTTAATGAGAATCAGGACTAATACAGCAGCTTGAGGTTTTAGTATGTCTTTATGTTTTCTACTCTGCACCCAATGGCTTTAACAACAGACAATCCATACTCAGAGCCAAGATTTCCATGAGCCCTGCTAGAGACATTAAACAATGTAAAGCAAGATTTCAGTGTTCACGAGGTTGAGAATTAGGAGGAATCTGGGTAGGGGTTTAAAGTTTACCGCCTGTATTGTCCTTGGCTGGTGCCTCACTTTTGACCATGCCCCCTGGAGGGGGAGACCTGGTGGCACTCAGAGGAAGGACAGCAGGTTACTGAGAAGAGACTTGATACCCTATGAGCATATACAGGAGGAGGAAATCCCCCTCAGTCACAGTCATAGGGGATGGGAATAAGGGGAAAATGGGAGGGAGGGAAGAATGGGAGGACACAAGGGATGGGATAACCATTGAAATGTAACAAGAATAAATTAATAATAATAATAATAATAAAATAAAGATACAAAAAAATTTTAAAAAGAGAGAATTAGGAGGAATCAAGTGGCACAGTAAGACATCCTTGCGCTGTAAGTGACGCTAATAAATGTAATCAATTCAGCAGACGGGACTTTATGGAATCGTTTTCTGGTGTTTCTGTACCCTCCTAAATTAATAGTTTTTGTGTTTTTACTTTTCCCTAGAAAAGACAGGTCCAAGCATATTTTAGTTCAAATTGTAAATGTCTGACTTATTTTGTTTTTATTTTTCTTTATACACTATGGTCTCACATATTCACAAACTAATCATCCTTCTTGTAACAATTGTGCATTCCAAATACAAGACTTACTGTTTTCTGTACCTCATGTGCTCATTGAGCTCATGTGCTCATGTACCTCAGTGTCATAGAAACTGACACTGAATTGAATTGTAATGAACTGCTGCTGTGTATCTGAAAAAAAATACACATTTTCATTCATAAATTACAGTAAATTATAAATAAGTATATCACTGTTATGATTCTGAGATACTGTAACTGTTGCAACAATTCAAAATTCTTACCAAAAAAGTCAAAGATAGCACATAGAAATGTGTATATCTGTGATGTTGTAGTCTCAGAAGGGAAATCTGGATTGGTTTTCAAGAGGACCAAGAGCCAACACACAAGAATTTCCATATAATTTGATTTCCAGATATTGCACCAATTTAAAAACATTAAAAAATCATGTATCTCAATTTTTTAATTTTCTAATCTGCTGTGAACATTATAACTGCCTTTCTATAATTTGCAGTGTATGAAAGTTTATCTTTTATATTTTAGTGAGGTCTTACAAACAAGCCTTGACAGCTTGGTGACAGCAGGTCTATTTCTTGGCTATTCATATAAATGGAATATCAGAGATCAGAAAGTATCAGCTCTGTTTTCTTCCATTTCAATCACTCAATGGAGACATATCCAAAGGTAAGTATATGAGTTTTCTCTTTACTGACCAATATTCCATTGTGTAATGGTATGACAACTTCTCTATCATTTCATTTGTTTGATGGCATGTGATAGTTTTAAAGCAGGATGTAATTCCAAACCAAAGTTCGTTGCCTACTTGCAGCATAATTTCATAGTTAAATCTAATTGTATTGTTATATTATATCATTTTGTCTAGTTCTCTTCAATAAATACATTTGGTTAGGAGTTACAGTTGCTTTGACTCTCCAATGGCCCAGTATTATTATTATTATTATTATTATTATTATTATTATTATTATTATTA
>OU015752.1:7942454-7986758 GCA_907169655.1 Acomys percivali
TATTATTATTATTATTATTATTATTATTATTATTATTATTATTATTATTATTATTATTTAAAATCATTGCTATCATTTTATTGGCCAGCTAAATAACATGTAGAAGTGTTTAATTTGGGAGTTGATTTATACTTTCATGATTAATGATGTTAATCAACTTTTCATGTGATATATTTGATAGCCATATTTCTGCTTTACTAAGGTTCTTATCATTTGTAACATTATGAAATATCTGAAGCAATATAAATAGAAACAGATGTGCTGGAAAACTTTATCTTGTACTCCAAGTATAGTTGACTGTTTTAAAACCAAAAGTAACTATTGACAATTACGTTGTTGACACACATAATTATAGCTCTATTGATTGAAAAAGTTCAAAGTAAAAATGATTTTATATTGGAAAGATTAAGAATCAATAGCTTTAAATTTTACAAATTAAAACCAGGCAGTTATAGCCACATAAAAATGTTGTGTATTTAAATATATTAAAAAGTTATTGTGTACTTTGCCATGTGCAAATTGAGTCTCACAAATTAAACACATAGTTTTTGGCTTCTGGCTATTCACAGTACATTCTGCAAACTGTACCATCAGAACTAGTACTGAAAGAGGCTTAGCCCTTTGTGTTTGAATATTAAATAAAACTATTGTACTTGCATGGAAGGTTTTGAGATGTTTAAATACATTCAAAATATTGTATTATAGAAAATGAAGTTATTATGAATACTACCAAATACAATAATTACTATAACATAATCATATAGTCAATAGGATCAGATATTTGATGAGATGTTTGAAATTGCCAACTAAATAATGAATTACATAAAAAACACTTTTATATTTGCTCACCACTAATTTTTATTGGTAAATGGTGATAATATGCAAGTTGCAGGATGTTTATTTAATATTAGACTTATTTCTGGAATATAATTATTAAAAATATCCATATATTATTTAGCAAATGAACACCACTGCTCCATTAGTTATATATAGTTTACCTTAACAGAGTATTGTGTACAAACTTATGGTTTTTTTTTTCAAGACTGGTCTCAGAAACATGAATATTCTATTTATTTTTATAAAAGAAAAGCCACATTTGATTTTGTGAATACAAAATTCTTAAAAAGAAGTGAGAATCTGTCCTTCCCTTTGACCAATCTGTGACGTAAGATAAGCTAATGACATCTAAGATGAAATTATGGTTTTCAATCTGATGAGAGTAATAAGGCATGATGGATTCTGAGGAAGCATGGGTTCTGCAGTTTTGAAACCACCCTGGCTACAAAGAGTGTTCTATGACAACCTGTGTCACACACACACAAACACAGACACTCACAACGTAACAACACTTAACAAATAAAGAGGTGATGTATTTGAAAAAGAGCGAGGAGTATATAGAAGTGCTAGAGGAAAAAGAAGGGACAATCATATGCTCTATTCTTAAAAAATGAATAAAATAATTTTAAAACTACTTGAGGCTTCAAGTAAATTTATAGATAAATAATATAGATGTGTGAAAAATAAAATTGACTAATATAAAATATTAAGATTGGCAAATTTTTCTAGAAGAGCCAGCTTAATAGATCTATTGTTATTGAAATTGTTATACTGAGTACAATGTAAATGTACGTAATGTTAACTAAAGTAAAAAAGGTGAGAAAATATTTCTTAAAAAATAAGTTAGTTATACTGTATAGAAACTTGCCTTATCCTAACTTAGGAAGTATTGCTGAGTGCTAATTAAATATTAGAAACTTAGATAACACAAATTAGAGTAAGACAGAATAATTCCATACAAATATCTAATGTACTTAACAGAATTTGCTTCTATAGAATATACTACTGCAAAAGTAGTGTATAAGAATTTGTGCTACTCTGAAGCCATGACAGTATAAAGCTAGAACTTCAAGATTTTGATTTTTTAAAAAAGTGAAAGCCCAATAACCAGCTTGTTGTAATTAGTCTGAACATATGGAAAAGAAAAAAAGGAAAACACTAAAAAGGCCAAGATGACTAAATTAGGTCAAGTCATAGAATGTAAGTTTGAGCTCTGAATGCTGTGTGCAGAGAGAAGTTAACAATAAAGTTATTAATCACCATCAAAAAATATAATTCTTGATTGTCTTGTGGTTCTTCCTGCTGTATGTAGTTTATTTTATTCATGTGTAATAATATAAATGTATATGTTAAAAAATAATAAAAATGGAGAATGTCTTTCTCTTCTTTTTTCTTTCTTTTCAATAAGATGTATTATTTTCTGTCATTTTTATATACAGATAGAATTTCAGACATGGATTCTTCGGACAAGAATGTCCACAATAACATATAAATGCTTGAAAAACTAGAAGATGGAGGTTTCTATGTCCATAAAATATCAGTAATCAGGATATATTATTTGAAGAAAGAAAGTATTTTTCAATAAATGAAAAAAATGTTAAAGAAAATTTTAAAAGCAAACTAAGTGAGCTATAGGAAGCAAACCAATAAGCACTGTTTATCCATGGTATCTGCTTCAGTTCCTGCCTCCAGGTTCCTGCCATGATTTTCTGCCCTGACTTTTCTTTACTATGGACTGTCATATGGAAAAGGAAGCTGCAATAAACTCCCTTTTCCACAAAATTTCTCTCTTTTTTTTTTTTTACCTAATATTGCAAAATGAAAGGTCTTCCAGGCCAAGAGAACTTTATTTTTCATCTGCTTTTTCTTTGTCTCTTTGAGCCTATCCCAGTACTTTATTCAAAGTGAAATTCAGTTTTTTTCATTATAGATTACATCATGATCTTATCATCTTTTACAATCAATAGAACCCCTCAAAAAATCAACAGAGCAAGAAGACAATCTAACAAAAATACAAACAATTCTGTATAACCTACAATAAAGAATATAGTAATGATCAATCAATATCTAAGCAGTGGTCAGCATGACCTAATAATTGAATAATGATATGATGTTATCATTAAGCAGCTAACAAAAAGAAATCAAGACTCTGACCAAAATAGAGGAAAGACACATTACCTGACACAGTGATTTACTGATCATCATAATTCTCCATTGAAATTTAGTTTTAAGTATACTATTGATGAAGGAAAACTGAGAAGTAATTGATTTACACCATTTTTATTCCATTAAGTTTTTGGACAATATTATCTTTTGAATTATCAACAGTAACAACAAAAATGCACTATAGTTTTAATAATGAGGAAAATGTTATTCAAATTAACACCTAAGTTATAGAATCATAATACATTCTAAAGGCATAAGAGTTTTGAAGATATTTCTTCACTAACACACTTTCTTTAAAACATAACAGTTATAGGCAGCTGAAATTTCTAAAGAAATTTTCTGGTAATTAAACCACTTCCATCAAAAATCTCCTGCTCACTTTCATAGAAACCCATACCAGGAAAGTCAATTAAAGTTGTCTGTGTTCCCTCGTAAAAGTGTAACACAATTTGGCAGGCTTTAAGTGACACAAATCCCCAACCCACTAAGTGCTCCCAAAGACTTCATTAAATAATTTCGGGTTATGATGACTAAACTCATGAAGATGCAAGTCAATATCAACATGGATGTACATAAAAGTGTAATTACAAATGATGGAGTTCTGTGCTTCAAAAATTCAAGATAACATGTATTAGTTCATTAAACTAAAACAAAATGCTTATATAATCCAGATATAAAGAGATATTAGTTATATGTAAAACTAAACCGGAAATGCTTGTGAAGGAGGATGTGAGAACGAATCAATGACATTGTTTATGATAGGTGCAATAATTGTGTATATAGGAAGCCAATGGAAAGTTACCAACAGAAGCTTGTACTCTGAAGGTGTCAAGATTCCTTGGAAATGTATCACAGTCATACATAAGAAAATACAATAACTTTAGGAAATAGATTGTATCTGTCAAAACTGGTACATTGTATTACTCTACTGAAAATCATAGCATGGTTATTTTTGGAATAAATGTGCGTTTTTATACTACAATTCTTATGGTAATACTCAAATCAAGAAGATCCAAACATATAATTAGAGATTTCTTTTCAGAGATAGCAAGACTTTATATAATTCCTTAAATATACAGTAAATTAGTATTTTTTATTAGCGAATATAGACAGTCAAATGGGATTAAACTAAATGGATACATTGAACAGGTTATACATGAAAGTTTTTACTTGAAATCTAAGTCTAACTCCAAAACACTCAAATTTTAAATTATAAGTTAAAAGCAAAATATTGCAAATTTGGATGTAGTCAGACGTATTACAATGAACTTGATAATTGGCTACATTTCTTCAATGAGAGAAAAAATTTTTCTTTCTATTTGTTAATTTTAAAAGGGTTTGCATCTTTCTAGGTAGATTGATACCATAATATCAAACTTTAACCTTGAAAAGGGCTGGAACTCTAGCTGTGAAGCCACTGAGAATGGAAAGCCTCTATGCTGCCAATAAAAATGGAGTTATCTGCTGACCTTCCTCTGAGTGCCACCAGGTTTCCCCCTCCAGGAGACATGGTCAAGTGTGAGGCACCAGAGTACATGAGAAAGTCATATCCCACTCTCCACTCAAGTGTGGAAACTGTTCTGACCATTGGCTAGATCTGGGTAGGGGTTTAAAGTTTACCACCTGTATTGTCCTTGGCTGGTGCCTTAGTTTGAGCCGGACCCCTGGGCCCAAATCTGCCTATGAGCATATACAGGGGGAAGTAATCCCCCTCAGGAACAGTCATAGGGGTGGGGAATAAGGGGAAAATGGGAGGGAGGGAAGAATGGGAGGATACAAAGGATGGGATAACCATTGAGATGTAGCAAGAATAAATTAACAATAAAAATAAATAATTAAATAATTAAAAAAAAAAGAAATAGAGTTACACCCACTTCACCCTTCCTACCTACTTCCAGCATTTCCCAGCAATGGTCCTTTAAACGCCTTCTGTGAACCCTAGCTCTACATTGATGGCTTCTTTTTCTTTGGTGTGTGTGTGTATTTGTGTGTGTGTGTGTGTGTGTGTGTGTGTGTATGTGTGTGTGTGTGTGTGTACGTATGAGTGCATGAGTGAACAAAATATTCTGTCAGATTCTTCTTCCTATTCTAGAAAACTGCAGTGCTATAGGTTAATAAGAAAAGTCCTACAAGTTCTAAATTCTGAAATGTGTAAGTGTATTTCCAACATGAAGCTCTAATATGAATCCAAAATGAAAGCTTCATTCTATTTTAACCACTCAAAACCCCCGCAAAATATGTTTAAGATGAGTAATTAAAATTCATTGCTTCAGTTTCATGGACAGCAGTAGAGTATACCAATATGGGAGCATGAGGCGTCAGAAAGCAGCACGGATGATGAATCAGGACCCTGTTCTTAGAAGACATGATGAGCTTCTAGTGTGGGAGAATTTAGGAGTCTATGTGGATGTGGGTTTAGGTGCTAAGATCACATTTACAACTAGAAGTTTCTATTTGAGCTTGCGGTGCTGTTGAACTGGAAAGTGCACTGTCTTTGGAACGTGCACATAAGCAAAAAACACCTTCAGGACACTCAGTCTCCTCAGTTGTTAGCAGAAGCAAAAAACAGCTTGGGAGTGAGAATTCAAGATGTCCATGGTTATTGTGATAACCCGCCATTATGTATCTTTTAACATTTATTTATATCCAAATCACATGAAGTATTTCTAAGTATCAGTGTTTCCCTTGGTGCAAAGTGAGAAAATTAGAAGCTGTTCTCAGGACTGTCTTCCATGTCACGTTCTAGGATGGAATCAGTTATCTGAAATGTCCTGAGCCTGCCATTCTTTGCACCCAATGCCTTCACTTGGTCACTTTTTAAGAAGTCATTCTGCTAATACATGGCTTCCTGTTATGCACAGGAAAATTCTCCCTTTATTTTTTAAATATATCTATTTATTATATCTTATTTTAAAAGGTATCTTCTTGACTACTCGTTTCCTCAGAGCATTACTATAAGTATTCTACTTTCTCACAAAATTAGTGTGATTAACTTTCATGAGAACATTTGCCAGACATGAAGTATTGCTACATACAAATTTAGATAGACTTTGCATGGCGTATATACATTGATAATCCAGTAGATTGAGATACATTCTCATAACCTGGAAACAAAAATGCTTACATCTACTATTTTTAATGCGCCCATGATATACTGTGTAATATGAACAGTGTTACTGTAAAAAATGTAAGGGTCCATTGTAATAGTGTGCACAAGTTCAGATTATAATAATGACATTAGCATATATGATGTTTATATATATATATGTATATATATATAACATTTGAACAAGCAATGGATATAATATACCACATGATTTATAATTTTTTAGAATTTTAAAATTATTATTATTTATTCAGTTTACATCTCAATTGTTATTCCCTCATTTTTTATTACATCACATTTTTTTCAGAGTTTCTGTGTAGCCCTGGCTATCCTGGACTCCATTTTGAGGAACAGACTGGCCTCACACTCATATTTATCTGGCTGCCTCTGCCTCCTAAATGCTGGGATTTATGGTGTACACCACCACACCCAGCTGGTATGTCACATTTTATAAAACTTACAAACTATCTGGCAGGAAAAATAGGAATGAACATACAAGAAACACTGTTAACTATTTTCAGAGCATTTTGTAGGGTTTTAAAAGCAGAAAGTGGAGGAATGTTTTTGCACCAGAAAAAAAAAAAATGTAATGATAAAAATTTGTGGAATTGTTTGTAAAATCTATTGGTTAGTCAATCCTCTGAATGATCAATACTCTACAATATTCTTCACTGCTACCAATATATGCATTTGCTCCATGTCTACAGAAATGGAGTGAAAAGGGATGCAAACATCATCACTACACAAAGCAACCGCAACATTACAGACTTGGTTCAACTTCATCGTTAAGAGTCTCTAATAGCTAAGACTCTTATTTCATCTCTCCTCCCAGTTTTCTCACAGAATCTTGCAACCGAAGTTGCAAATTCCAAGTCTGTGCTTTCAAATCAGATCAAAGTGGTGATCCTGAAAAGGTTCAAGAAAGCCAGTAAGATGAGATGAGAAAGGCTCACCAAGTGTGCGTGGGAGGATGAAGAAAACAGTGGGAATGGTTTCAGTGAAGGGTGTCAGAAGAGGACAAGAGACCATCAAAGAAGACTTATTCCCATTATTAAATAGGAACTATATTTTCTTTCCATGAAAAGGGAACTCACTTTTCCCACTTTTATCTTGAAAGCAAGTAAACAATATTTGAAATATTGATACAACCTATATGCTATATATTTATGAGCGGCATAGCTATATTTTAATCTATGACCTTTATTAGAAAATTATTGTAACATATGTCCCACACTATACAGTATATTTTAAAGCAATAACAACTAGACAGAAGATTGTTGAAATTTATTTTCAATAATGCTACAAATTTCCTAATTGAAGATTTTGCAAAGTTCCTGGTGAATGCCACAAATTCAGATTGAAAAGTTTAACATAAGATCCTAGCAGCAAATATGTTAGAAATACATGCTTTTTATTAAATATGATGACAGTGGTTGCCAAATGGGGTTTGAAGAATGATATTCACTCTTTAAATGAGACAATTGCATCCATCCCTGAATCACAGTACAACTATCAGTTGGAGTCTACTTAGTAGTGATGCTCTATCATTAGTAAAAAATAAAAGAATCAATGTAAATTTCCTTCAAAGCATCTTTTTTAAACATTGGGGTCCCGCTCAAACTATTGCACCAGCCAAGGACAATCTAGGCCGTAAACTTTAAACTCCTACCCAAATCTAGCCAATGGACAGGAGATTCTCCACAGTTGAGTGGAGAGTGGGGTATGACTTTCACATGAACTCTGGTGCCTCATATTAGACCATGTCCCCTGGAGGGGGGAGGCCTGGTGTCACTCAGAGGAAGGATAGCAGGCTACCAAGAATAGACTTGATACCCTATGAGCATATACAGTGGGGGGGGGAGGTCCCCCTCAGTCACAGTCATAGGAGAGGGCAGTAAGGGGAAAATGGGAGGGAGGGAGGAATAGGAGGATACAAGGGATGGGATAATCATTGAGATGTAACAAGAATAAATTAATTTAAAAAAAGGAAAACTTGAACATTTATTTTAAAATTGTGCTACCAGCCCATTTTGACTTAAGTTGATCCTTGCGCAAGCAATCCTTTCATCCTCATTCATTTTAGTTTCACATACAAACTGGATCAAGACCGAGGCAAATATAGAGTGAATGGAAGGAGAGTAAGGAATGTTTCTAGACCCAAAAGCTGAGCCAGTGTCTTTCTAAATAATTGGAGTGTTTGATTTTATGAATTCCAATAATACAATAAAAATTACCAATGTATTCATCTTCTACATTAGCATAGTTTACATAATGAATAAGGAATGCATATTCAAATTGTGGGTCAATATTTTCACAGGACAGGTAGATCAACTTATCATATGTAACAGTAAATTATAATTAAAAGTAAAAAACCAAGTAAACAAATGGAAAGAAGATATGACATTAAAAGAAGGTCAACAAATATAGGTAACCCTGGTTTTGAAGTCTGACTATGGAGATGAAATATCCAGTCATCATGAATATTGAATATTGGAAACTTTGTAAGTTATTAATTACCCATTATTATGAATTAATTTGTCCCTAATTCATTCACCAACTGTGCCTTTTTGTGGTATCTCTATAAATACTTGCTATAATGTATATACAAATGTTTTTCTATTTTTAAAAATTATATCTGAGTATTAAGTTGTAAGGAACTTTTATAGGTTATTGATATGTCCTATGTTAATACAGATGAAAATTCAATAACATAATAATCTGAGGAAACTAGGTATAATCTTAAGATTCATTTTCCACATGCTTCTTTAAATTTAGCTTTGAGGAAAACAGCACATCTCAGTTGGAATTTCTAGAATGAGCTCATGATGCTAAATATACTGAAATAGCCTTTGAAATGTTTGAGGGTTTCTAAAATAAAACATCTTTTATAGAACAGTGTTAAGCATAGAAAATGTGATGAGCATATAGAATATTCTTGTATACTCTCCATACATAACTTCTGCTTTTACTCATATCTTAGAGGGTCTTGGTCCTATGTATTTAGGATCACTAGTGACTTTCCTTGGTGTCATTGAATATTTCTTGTAATTGATAAATAAAATTCTTGTATATTTGAAGATTTTGACACATATTTTTTAACTAACAGAAGTAAAGTTGCTATTAACATCTTTTTATAAGTTCCATTGTTGATGAACAATGGCAAAACAATTGGTGAAATAACTTGATAAATTTCATGGCTCCTCTGATACTGTCCACTTAGCTTTGTAAGGAGCTGTTTGTCATTTCACCTTCCAAAGCATCTGCTAACATTTCAATTTTCTACTATCACTCAACAAACTCCTGGCAACTGACTTGCAACATTGGAGCAGTGCATAGATGATATTTCATTCAGTAATTTAATTTCTTAAAGCCTACTGATTGATGATTCCAAACTGTTTCTCATCTGATATGTCAGAATTGTTGAGATATTGATTCAAATATTTTGTCTACTTATAAATTTGTTTTAACTGGGTACTTGTAAGGAAATATAGTACCAACTTGCCTTTCAATATACACATCTTTCTGAGTATTTTCTACAAACTGTAGCATTTAACTTTTATTAAGAGCTACTTATTCAGGACATGAGCTTTAGCATTTTGTAAAGACCAATTTATTTTGCATGGCTCATGCTTTTACAATTGCATCAAAATCTTAACAACAAACCCAGATTGATACGTTTTCCATAATGGTTGTCTCAAATGCAAATGGAATATTTTCTTATGTATTTAAACACTGAATACCCTTCTTTGGCATTATATAGCTGTCTAATATAGATCATATGAATGTGCTGTTAGAATTGCACCTAATTAAATCCTTATTGAATTCTGAATTATCTTACATAATTACATGGACACTTAACAAAATAAACTATTATCTAAGCCTTTTCTGTGCCTCTCATAAATTTAGATAATACTTATATAACTCATAAAACTTTAAAATTTCTTGTGAGACATCATTGAACCACAGAATATAACTGTCAGTATTGCAACTCTCAAGATATCTTCTGTTCTTGTTCTTGTTATGGTTTGTAGGCATCACAATTGGATAGAACTACTGATTGCTTTTCTCTCCTGATACCTTGCAGAGTACCTTTTCAGTACAGTGAAAGTTCATCCCCAGGGAGGAGGATTCTAGATCAGGTGCAGATTATTCATCCAAGACCTGTGTCCTAGATGTGTAACAAGGTCTGACCTTCAGTTTCTTAGAGGCAACCAAAGGCACCAGCAACAGCCAACAACTCTCAAGGAGGTATCCCATGACAGGCACCAGGGTTTTGTTGATCTATGAATTTTGGGCAAAATATTTTCACCATATTCATAAAATCACACACACACACGCATACATATAATATATAAGTAATTTTATGAAAACATGAGATAACATGACTTCCTATAGCTTTTTCATGTAGCCCTAGTGTTGTTTATTTCTTCGTTGGTCCAACTATATCACTCAATTTATCAGTGTCAAAGAATTTTTCAGGCTTCCTTGCTTTGTTCCCTGTTTGCAGGGCCACTTCCAGATGATCTATAAGACACATTATTTTATACAGTGTCTGATTAATTTTAAGTAAAAACTTTAAACTTTAATCAACAGTCCTCCACACTTCAATTTAATATGTCATCATATCTACAGCCAACACTAATTCATCACTATTAGAAGGTCCATGATATAAACTGGAGAGATGACTCAGAAAGTACTAGTACTTGTTACTCTTACAGAAGTCCTGAATGTGGTTTCTAGCACCTACATAGTCTTTCAAGCCTCTAACTGCCATTCGAGGGTATCACATGCCCTCTTCTGGCCTCTGTAGGCTCTTACGATGTGCATGATTCACATTTGTACAATCAGTCTAACACTCATAGGCAAATATAAATCTTTTTAAAAGCCCAAGTAACTATGTAACATGAGAATCACCGACAGACCAAAAAATGAATGCAAAATTATATCATAAAAGTTTCAGATTATCTTGTTGCTGGGGTTTAGTTCAGGATTCCAAACAATGGATTATAATCATGTTGTCCCTATTTCATGAATAACCATGAGGAGAAAAGTTGGGGGTTGTAGAGGTGATGGATCAATGGTTAAAAACACACAGGCAGTCACATGCACATAGGTGTACATATTACAATTTACTCACACACATCACACACACACAAACACACACATAAGTAAGTACAGAAGAAATAAATATCTTTAAGAATCTTCATTATTAATATATAAAGTATTCACTAACAGAATAATTTGTATGAAATATTAAATCATATGAGTTTCCAAAAGAGCACGTATAAAAATATCTTTGAACACTTTATTTCTAAAGCATAGTATCCTATGGGCCCAGGGGTCCTGCTCAAACTATGCCTCCAACCAAGGACAATACAGGCCGTAAACTTCGAACCCCTACCCAGATCAAGCCAATGGACAGTACATTCTCCACAGTTGAGTGGAGAGTGGGATATAACTTTCACACGTACTCTGGTGCCTCATATTTGACCATGTCCCCTGAATGGGGAGACCTGGTGGCACTCAGAGGAAGGATAGCAGGCTACCAAGAAGAGACTTGATACCCTATTAGCATATACAGGGGGAGGAGGTCCCCTCAGTCACAGTCATAGGGGAGGAGAATAAGGGGAAAATGGGAGGGAGGGAGGAATGGGAGGATACAAGGGATGGGATAACCATTGAGACGAAATAAGAATAAATTAATAAAATAAAATTAAAAAAATAAATTAAATATTACAAAAACTCCTGAATTTTTAAAAATACATAAAAATAAGATATTGAAGTTAATTTAACATTTAAGTAATGATGGCAAGCTAAAATGTAGGTATCCTAATACCAAATGTATCTCTATATGAAAGCAGCAACTTGTCTATGCTCTTCCTAATTAATATACAGAACCTAGCCTGAATGTACTTGCTAGAACCCCAAATGATGAGCAGTCTCTGACAAGAGGACAAGATGGTCAAAGTGGCATGAGTGTATGCATATGTGTATGTGTGTGCTTTCCTTTTCGTATTTTTATTACAGACAGATATTCAAGTAGCACTGTCACGTGTATAAATAAGGCACAAATAAGAGTTGGAACAAACCTTACAAAAATGTGTCAGAAGGAACAGAAAAAAAAATGTCCTGTGCTGTCGCCAGTGACAGGTCCACAGCATTCCAGCTTAACTCCTCTGCTACTCAAACTCCCTTCAACAGGGATCTTTAGAACAGAGGTTATGTTCTGTGTGTGTAAGTGTAAATCAAGAAGTATCTGAGTGGAGGTCTGCACGTTTGTCTTTTTACAGGAAGCACATCCAAGGACACCTGATAACAAGGTTTCTCTTCTCTATTATCAGGCTCCTGCAGTATCAAGTGATTTGCCTGCTTGATTATATAGATTTTGTATCTTAGCAGCAGGTACAAAGAATCAATGTGAAAAGGTCAGTGTGTTAAGGGAGGCTCTGCAAATCTTAGAGCAATTGTTGAAGGAATGAAAAATACTCAGTGGGAGACACTGACAAAAGGAAGCTAGTTAAGCTTTCTCTACACCACTCAGCCCTGACTGCTGCATGTTAATTACTGGCTTACTATTGAAGTGCATTGCTACTTATGCACTTTAACCACGCTGACTTCTTGCAATGCAGTAAGTTAACATTCTCTTTTTATCTCTCTCTTGCTGCTACTCAATCTATATTAACGTGCATGTTCATTTGGAGTATTTTTCTGAAGAAAACCACCAAAAACATATAAGCAAAAACTCGGTTGTTTTGGACAAAAGTTGAATTACTTTAGTCACAGATTCATTGTTCCCCCCCCCCCCCCTCTCTCTCTCTCTCTCTCTCTCTATATATATATATATATATATATATATATATATATATATATATATTATATACATGTCAGGATCTGAGCAGATTGGAATGACGAAATGACAGGCCAGGAAACACTGACATGTGGGAGTGAATAACTGACAGGATTAGAGAAATAACAAGGATCATTGATATTCAAACAACATTGGACCCTAATACCTTCCTTTAGGGTAAAGGTACAGGAAAGAAGTGGAGTGCAAGGGCCAAGTGTAAGATGTACCTGTGTACCAGCAGCTGTGATGAAGGTGGGAAGGCTAATGGAGACAGCACATGAGTGACCTCAGCTTCTCTCTGCTGGAGTGTTGTGATACCCCCACTGGTATTTCCCATTGCCCAAACCAAAAAGGAAGCCAAGCACATCAGAAAGAAACATATTTGTCCCGGAGAGGTGGCTCAACAAGTGATGTGTTTGCTACACAAGGATGAAGGCAAGGAGTTCAGATCCCCAGAGACCCACACAAAAGGCATGCACCAGTCAGTACTCCACTGTAATCCCGAGCACACGGAAGACAGAGATATTAGCTACACAGAGCAGTTGGCTAGACAGACTAACTGGCTAGAATTTGTGAGCATGTGATTCAGTGAAATATCCTGCTTAAAACAGTAACAGTTGAGTTTTCTCCGCCATTTGATATTCCTTTGTTGAGAAATGCTCGACCTCCTTAGTCATCAGAGAAATGCAAATCAAAACTACACTAAGATTCCATCTTACACCCATCAGAATGGCTATGATCAATAACTCAACTGACACCACATGCTGGCGAGAATGTGGAGAGAGAGGAACACTCCTTCATTGCTGGTGGGAATGCAAACTAGTACAACCTCTTTGGAAATCTATCTGGTGCTTTCTCAGAAAAATAGGAATAGGGCTTCCTCAAGACCCAGCTATTCCACTCCTTGGAATATACCCAGAAGATGCACTACCACACAACAGGGACATATGCTCAACCATGTTCATAGCTGCCTTATTCATAATAGCCAGAACATGGAAACAGCCTACGTGTCCCTCAGTAGAAGAATGGATAAAGAAACTGTGGTATATTTACACTATGGAATACTACTCAGCTATTAAAAACAAGGAATTTCGGAAATTTGTGGACAAATGGATTGAACTAGAAATTATCATAATGAGTGAGTTCACTCAGAAACAAAAAGAGTCAAATGGTATATATTCACTTATATCGAGACACAGGTCCAAGGGGTACGCCCCCATGAAAAACTTTACCTACCAGGAAAGTGGGACAGAGGGGAGGAAATCCTATTGAGACTTTAGGGGTGAGAAGCCTGGGAGAATGAAGAAATAGAAGGATCCAGAGGGTCCTGAAAAACCACAGGCAGGTCTGGGCCCTGGGGTCCTCCTCAAACTATGGCACCAGCCAAGGAAAATATAGGCAGTAAACTTCGAACCCCTACCCAGTCTGGCTGATGGACAGGACATTCTCCACCGTTAAGTGGAGAAGGAGATCTGACTTTCACACAAACTCTGGTGCCCCATATTGGACCATGTCCCTTGGATGGGGAAGCCTGGTGGCACTCAGATGAAAGATAATAAGTCACCAAGAAGAGACTTGATACCCTATGAGCATACACAGGGGGAGAAGGTCCCCCTCAGTCACAGACATAGGGGAAGGGAGTAGGGGGGGAAGCGGGAGGGAGGAAAGAAAGGGAGGATAAAGGGATGGGCTAACAATTGAGATGTAATATGAATAAATTAATAAAATTTAAAAAAATAAAAATAAATGTAGACAATTCTCCCTCAGTCACAGTCATAGGGGAGGGGAATAAGGGGAAAATTGGAGGGAGGGAAGAATGGGAGGATACAAGGGATGGGCTAACACTTGAGATGTGATATGAATAAATTAATAAAAAATTAAAAAATAAAAGGTAAAAAAATTAAAAATGAAAAAAAACAGTAATAGTTTAAATTAATTCAGGAAGATGGCAGTCAAATGTGGACCTCCATATACATGCACACAAATGCATCTGCACACATATGCACCCCAGAATATAAACTTGAGTATACATACCACTACCATCACATGCAAAAAGGGAGATGAATGTAGTAGTGTAGTTGTGAGGAGCTTTTGAGATACAGAGCAGTGAAAAAAAAAAAACCTAAATGTAAAGGAAACAAAATAATTGTGGGAAATTATAAAGAGAGGATATCATTTAATGTAAGTTACAAGCCATACTTGAAATCCATGTTAATCTTGCTTATAAGATAATATAACTATCTTATAAAGGAAATAATAGAAAGTATACATTGATTTACCAAGAGCAAAAAAATATCCACACCAATGTACAAGAAAACTAGTGAAAAGTATACCTTTGAAAAGACAAGAATGCTAAAAAAAACAAGTAAGCCAACACTTCAATATCAAGATGACGAGGGAAGGCAGTTCCACTGATAAAATGCTGATACTGTATGCCACCCTTCACTTAAATGACAGTATCAGTTTCAATAGAGTGAAAAGATGCTGAGAACCTGCGTGGAATGGCCTCTGAGGTCAGATAATCTAGGCAGTCTCTCCCCAGTTCTAAGACTGGTAGATGAAACCTAGAAGCCCAGAGAATTTGCCAGCTAGCAAGACTATAGGAGAACCCGTAAGAGGGGCTCAGCACATGTCTCTTGTCATGTTTGTTCACTAGATATGGTGCAAATTTAAAAATATCCACATATGACTAAGCACGAAGAGATATATATTTAATAATTTTAGGGACTAGTACATAATAGTAAGACTATTAAGTATAATACACAGTAGAAGAGATAGTAGGAAACCAAATTTTTCCCTTGGGAGCCATGAATACAAATATCCCGTGAGGTAATGTGGCACAGAAAATGGAACAGCTCCCATAAGTTTAAACCTACATAGCATACATGAGCACAGTTTTCAACAATGTTGCACACCTCCATGCTAACCATGTGCTTATGAAGAACATGTCAGAACCTGAAGCTACAGTTTCCACTAAGACTCCAACTTTTATAGGGAGGTTACACATACACCAAGGGACTGTCCAAGAGGAAAAATAAAGACAATCACACAAAAATTGTTGTTGACGCAGAAATGATGTGATGCAAGCATTAAAGTAATTTAAATTGATATGTTTAAAAAAAACAGGAAAAATGTAGCAGACTTGAGTTTATTTAAATAGTTAAGTTACATTTACAAAGAAAGTAAATAACAGAAATTTTGAGCAATTTAATATGATGGATTAAGTAGAGACTGTCAATTTACAGCTTCGGGGTCAAATATAGCATACATTTTGTTTACATATATTTATAATCAAATTATACCCTTCTAATTATATATTATCTTGAGGTACTTTGGCGATAACATGTGCATATGCATCACAAAGTGTATTATACTTACCATCGGTCCTTTTACATTAAAACAATGGCTCATGAAGCCGGGCGTGGTGGCGCACGCCTATAATTCCAGCACTCGGGAGGTAGAGGCAAGTGGATCGCTGTGAGTTCGAGGCCAGCCTAGTCTACAAAGCGGGTCCAAGACAGCCAAGGCTACACAGAGAAACCCTGTCTTGAAAAACCAAAAAAAAACCAAAAAACAAAAACAAAACAAAACAAAACAAACAAACAAACAAAAACAATGGCTCATGAATTAGGCAACTATGACAAATGGTTGAAAGATATTTAGCAGAAAATTTAGGAATAAAAAACCAAAAATTTTTAAAAAGTTAAAGCAACAAAACGAAACACAGGTGTGGCTAATAGTCTAATTAATACATATTTTGAAATGCATTGCTGTGTCTATATATTATGTTTGTGAGTGTGAGCATACATGTACCATGGCATATACGTAGTCAGGCTACAACTTCTGTGTGTCAGTTCTCTCCTGATACCATGGGCTTCAAGAACCAGTTCAGCTTGACAGGTTTGCACAGTAAACACTTTTACTTGATAAGCCATCTTGCCAAATCATAAATTGTGAATATCTTTTAATTGGGAGAATTTTGGAAAAAGTACTCTTGCTATGCCATGTGAAATAATGGCTACAAGTTTTGAAAATGTAGTGCTGTATATCATGCTAAAGACGAAAGAATTATTTTTTTGTGTCAAGCAGAATAAAACAATACAAACATTAATGTATATAAATATAAGGTAAAGAGTTATTAATAATGTAAAATCTCAGCTTCTGAAGGATTATATATGTTTAACCTCAAAGGAACAATAATAAAAATCAATAGTTTATCATCCTCTGTCCAAGGGATAAAAGCCAGAAAAAATAGACAGAACACCTGTTTGAAATTTTTCACTATTGAAACAAAACTCTACAATTTTTTATTTCAATCTGAATAATAAAAACAAGCATTCAGTTAAACTAAAAGTCATGTGCAAATATTCATATCACAAAACCATTGCTGAAAGCAATCCTTAGGTAGGAAGGTGATACACATAAGACCAATGAAACTCAGTAAGGAGTATACAGTAATGGAAAACTATATTGTATTGTAAACATATGTTAGTTACAAAAAGCAATAACATCTCATAAACTACAATGTATTTCAAAGACATTTGATTTTTGTATAATCTGTGCATCAGAAACTTCATTCTTAAACACATATCCATGATATGGTAACATATATCACACACCAAAAATCTTGCAAGAGATAGTTCGTTAAAACATTAGTTTTAAGTGGTCATAAGAAATCATACAATTAACGTCTACTGAAAATATATGTCTGTGCACAAACGTACATATATAGTTTAAAGGAAAACGTCCCATCTGTTCTGACAGTGTTCCCTCCAAGGCCAAAGACTATCACACAAAAATGATAAACCAGGTATTTGAGTTTTCTGGTCACAGTTGTCCAAGAGACTCCCAAAGCCTTAAAGATTAATTGCCATTGGAAATCCTGCTCTTCAGAGATGAAAGGTAAATCCCTATTGGTGAACAAACTAAACATCTCAGACATAGAGCAGGGAGACTTCTGATCTTGAGATGAATGGAATATCTACTTCCTGAGGACTACTATTAATGGTACACAAAGGAACAATGAAAGCTTCCAATGGTCCAGCTATGATGCATGCAACCACAGCAATGATAACATGGCATGATAAACCTAAGGGATGCAGTAGTGACATTCATACCTTGGTAATAATCAACATTTAGTTAATTATATTTAGGGCTCATTTGACAAAGAAAACAATGCCTGACAGTAGAACCCTAACCACCAACCCAGGGCCAGTGAAGTCACAGACACTGGAGAAGAACCTACAAGCAACTTTACTAAAATGGTACAGCCCCTAACTAAAATATAAATATTTATCTTTATAAGCAAATTCCTCATTTCTCGTAAAAAGGTTCTCCTTGAAACAGAAAGGGACCATGACAGAAAACACAGCCAATAAAAATGCAAATGTCTGTGGTTCAGTCTGAAAAAAATGCATGGACAACAGTACATATCTCTCATCTAAGGCTCAGGGATCACTGTAGAAAAAGGAAAATTATGCCAGGGGAATTGTCCCATGGAATTGATACCAGAAGATTTCATTCTTGATCTCCTTACTTCCCTTTCTCTCCTATTTAGGGTAGTGTAGGAGTAAGGGAGGCACATGCCTTTAATGAATTCCTAATAAAGCACAATCTTATTTTTTTGTTGTTGTTGGTTTTTCAAGACAGGGTTTCTCTGTGTAGCCTTGGCTATCCTGGAATCACTTTGTAGACCAGGTTGGCCTTGAACTCACAGTGATCCACCTGCCTCTGCCTTCAGAGTGCTGGGAGTAAAGGCGTGCACCACCATGGCAGGCACTAAAGTAGACTCCTTAAGGAATCGGAGCCAACAGTTCCTTCAGTGATGGCCTAGGACATGGCACTCCTTTTCTCCACAGCTTGCTTTCCGTCATGATGTTGTAAGACAAGTGCTTATGTAACATCCTGAGACTCACATAGACTACATAAAGATTATTCTTATGAAAGAATATTCAGTAATTACTCATGAATTCAGTATAATTATTTTTATTTTTCATTATGTTACCGCACCACTAGATTTTATTTCAATCTTATTGTCAAAAGTCACCCATAATTAAATAAATACTCTCCACAGTGCCCAGAAACACCAATGCTCCTCATTTTAAAAGGTTCTGAAGTTTTCAAGTTCCAAATTCTTGTTACAGTATATATTTTAAGAGATTGTCTCATTTATTTTGACTGCGTCTATATTTTATGATTGCTTATGCAGCATTTTCAATGTTAAAATTAATGTCAATGAATCCTTCTGAAACGCCAGCTGCCATCCCAGTTAAATCTTCAATAGACAAATTGCTTATATTTCATGTACTAGCTTTTCTCAAAAAAGCTTCATCAAAGTGGCATTATGCCCTGTCTTACAACTATGTTGAATTATTTTTTTCTATCAAAGCAAAAAGACACCTTGTCATCCTTGGTTGGCTTAGAAAGCATAAATCGGATTTCTGGGGCTCTGCTACCACTTTCTTCATACACACTTGAACATCGATAGCAGAATTATCTGGAGGAATTTAATATAATCTATACTGGCTTTCCAATTTTTTAAAAAATATTTTATTTAATTTTAGTTTATGTGTGTTAGTGTGGGGGTATCAGATCTTGGAGTTACAGACAGTTGTGAGCCGCATTGTGGGTGCTGGGAATTGAACTCGGGTCCTTTGGAAGAGCAGGCAGTGCTCTTAACCACTGAGCCATCTCTCCAGCCCCGGCTTTCCAATTTTTATGATCCCTTTTCCTTTACTATTTTGCCCTTCAGGTTTGAACCACGCCTATATGCACTTTGATATTTGCAAGGCTCTATTTGGGGAATCAGCAACCAGTCCCAGCCTTTCCAATTCATATGCATACCCAGAAATCTGCACTGGATAGAAATGTTCATCACCACTTTAAAGTAAAAGATAGGTGCACAAATTGCCATAATATACGAAGGCCAGCATACAGTAATTTCACATTTTGAACAAGAAGAGGGGAAAGAATTGCCATTGCATTTTCACTCTGGAGAAGCTCCAAGATGATTTGTAATGGCAATTTTGGAGTTAAATAGGATTGCAATTCCATTTTGGTCAGAGTAGAATGTAGGCTCTGAGACAGGTGATCAGTGCCTCAAGAAACACAACAGCTGACTGAGTGTGATAGTTCCTGAAGTAATCCCATCATTCAGGAGACTGAGAAAGAGCATTTCCAGTAGTAAGAAGCCAGTCTGGGCTGCATAGAATAGCCTGGGTTATGGAGTGAGGCCCTTTCTCAAAGTAGTTAGTAAGCTGGGGAATTTCTGTCTTTTTCTTTTGACAATTTTTAATTAAATATTTTACATATATATTTATATTATTACATGAATATACAATAAATTACCTACAGCAAGAAGAACCACAAAACAATCAAGAATTATCTAGGTATATGTTACATTCATAGTATTTGGGCTATTTGTATTTGGCAGCCTTGAAGAAAACAAAACAAATGTGCTCTGGAGCCATTGTGGTGGTTCTGCAGTTCTTTGTTACCATGACTTGGTTCAAGTCCCAGAACACACAAAGTGGAAGGAAAGAACTAACTTTTGTGTATTGTCTTCTGACTTCCACATACGTAATGTAGATGCAAACTCACTTTAGACACACACACACACACACACACACACACACACACACTGAAAAAATTTAAATGTTCTCCAAATTCCAAAATGAAAAATAGTTTATTCTGAAACAAAAAGCTTTTCTAAAATTTTATCTGTCTGAGTAGTCTGCCTCCATGTATGTCTCTGTACCATGTATGCACAGTAACATCAAAGTACAGAAGACCCTGTGGCCATGAGTCCTTGGAACTGAGGTTACACATATATGAGATATCATGTGGGTTCTACGAACCACACTTTGGTTCCCTGAAGAACAGTCAATGAGCTTACCTGATGAGCCATCTCTCCAACCATTAATGTACTAAGACTTTAACTTTACTGAGCAGAAACAGGTAGAGAAATGATGGGAGAAAGGAGGGGTAAAGAAAAAGTAAAGAGAGAAACAATTTTGTTAAAGTGAATACATCACTTAACCTGAGTGCTTTAAGAACAACGTTGATTGACCTGATGAATCACAATAAAATGTCAAGTCATAAGAAAAAAAAGTAGTAAATAAGATAGATAGTTGAATTGACAGACAGATAGATGAATAGATAGATAGATAGATAGATAGATAGATAGATAGATAGATAGATAGATAGATACCTGGTTTTTAAACAGTATCTTCAATGATAATTTTCTTGACAAAGAAGCCTAAAAGCACATTCACTAGTAAACATGAGGTTGCAGATTTGTTCAGAAATAACGGGAAAAAGTGATGAACTATCTTACATTTTAACCAATCACTTCTGGAGCAATTTCTCCAGAATTTATATAAAATTTAATAGGCTCAACTTACACTGTTGACAACAAATTAGACAGCCATGGTAAACTCCCGGTGAAAGAAATCAGTTGTTTGTTTATCACATGCCATGAAAGCAATATGTGAAATGGTCTGAGATTTGTGTCTAATTTACCTGAGTGCTCACTACCCCCTATTGACAATTTCCTCATTTCCTGATGAGTCCTATAGGCACAAGGACTGTGCAGTTCTGTTTCTGTTATAAAACGATATTGCCAAAAGCAATGTGGAGTAAGGTGTGATTTATACTTCCAACTCACAGTACATTATTGGAAGAAGTCTAGGAAGGTACTCCAATCAGAAACAACAGATAAAAGAACTAAGGTGACAGTCACGGGGGAATGCCACATACAGGCTTTCTGCTTATGACTTCCTCAGCCTTTTTTCCTTATACAGGCAAGGATCTCTGGCCCCAGAGTGGTACTACCTGCATTGAGCTAGGCTTTACCACATAAATCATTGAGCAAGAAAATTCCTCAAGTAGGGACTAATTCTGACATGGACTTGGGCGTCCTAAAGTTGATCACTTTACCCCAGGCCAGGGTAGCCTTTCCAAGCCACAGAAGAAGAGGTCACAGGTAGTACAGACGACACTGGATAGGCTGAGGTCAGATGTTAGGGGAGGAGGGCTCCCATTTCTGGGGCTTAGCAGAAGAGGGAGAGGGGTTGAGGGAAGGAGTGGGATCAGGAGGTGATGAAGGAGGGGGCTACAATCAACATGTGAAGAATTCAAACTGCAGAACAAACAGGTAACTTATATTGCTAATGCCACTACATGAGACTAGCTCTGAGACTGGCTGAGTCATGAATGTCTATGCATAGACAAGGCTTCCGGTTGGTCACAGAATCCCTGTAACTTATTATTAGATGCCATTCCTCATATGGCATGAATGAAGATTTGCAGATGTCTTACTTCTGCTCAAAGAACAGAGAACCAGTCTTAATTGTTCTGTGCATCATGCGCACCTCATACAATTATAATTTTAGATCTGAGTAGTGCTTGTGAGAAATTATATGTTTTCAGAATGAAAGAACTGGACACTATTGCTGGATCAGACCTGATCCACTCATTCCTCTCAGCATGCTGGACACTGATATCCTGCATGCTCCATGCTCCAGCCCCAGGCACTTCAGTTTTGTTACCCATCAGAACAGGACAGCTTCCAGGAAAGCAATATAGAAAGCTTCTGACCCCAATTGGCCCAGCAGTATAGACTGTCCCACAGAGAACTCCTATTAAGCCTGGAATTCCTCAACATTTAGAAACTCGACCACAAATGCTATCCCTGGCTTGTTTAACCATTTCCACAATTTTATTTGGGCCCCTACAAAGGTATTATTCATCCCAAATCAGCCAGAAGAAACCTTAACAGAATGGCATCCCATTTCCACTAAGGAGGGCTGGGTAAGTTTCTGTTTGCTCTCTTGGGATATGCATGCTTTTTTTTCAGTGGGAGTTGGTTATACATTATTATTGATATAGAGAGAAAACCAGATTGGACTCAAGGATGACTCCTTTTTCCTTTATCTTTCTTTTGTAGGTAAGAAGATGGCTAGAAAGAAAGAAAAGGGGATATAGAAGTATATAGGGATGAAAGAACAAAAAGTAGATTATTTAATCTACTCTTCAACTTAAGGCCTTAATTGTTACAAGCAAATAAGCTTATTTTTAATCTATTGGTATATAATTGGTATATATTGGTATATAATTTCGATAGGTTGTTATATAATTCAAATTTAAATTATTCTTCACACACATTATATATATATATATATATGTATACATATATGTATATATTCTAATATGAGTTATTGTATCCATACAACTCAATTATAATACAAGGTTTACATCCAATACCTTGAAAGTGCTACTTCAGACTATTTAGGATAATTAAGTAATACAAGCTAATTGTTAGTTGAGCAAATCATGGTCATGTTAATTACTAGTTTATTTTATCACAATAATGTATATGCTAGGTCTAACAGATAGGTATGATTCTATAAATATATATGGTAAAATAGTTAGATAAGGTCTTCAATAGCCTCCGAGACCTACAAAATATGGTATTTAAAAAATGTTTTTATTATTTTAAGGATTCTCTGACAATGAGACAGGTTAACTCCTGGCAACACCTTCCTCAAAGATGGATGATCAGCATCAAAGAAACTCCTTATGGAGATTGCTTCAAATGTGGCAAAAACAGCATTGGGAAAATTATCCTCATTTCTACCACAGATAGAATTCTGCCTAAAAATCGGCAAGCTTGGATTCAGGCAGAGCCGATGGCCAAACTGTGCCAAGCCAGGGTAAGCAAGTCCTCAATAGTTCTTGCCTCACAAGTATGCCATTCAGACAAATTGGGCCAGAAGGCTGCTGCTGCTGCTGCTGCTGCTGCTGCTGCTGCTGCTGCTGCAACTTTTTAGAGAGTTTTGGGTGACTGTTCAGGTAGCAAAGTGTCTCGGTCATTTTTTTATTTTGGTAACCTGCACTTGCAGTTCCCTCAGGTAATTAAGTTTTATTCCTTCTCAAGTCTCTGATGACAGTAGCTTATCATTCTCAAACAAATGGCTCACATGTGTCTGTTTAGATCACAATACAGAGAAAAATAGCTTCCTCTGAAAAGACTTCTGCCTCAGCCACTTCTCCTTCTGCGTCCTGCCAACAGCAGCACATATTGCCTGAGTTTCATGATCTCATGTTGGATGGGAGCTGTTAGAATCCATTCATGCTTCATACAGAGATTTTGTTCCTGGTTTCAGATAAAAAATGTGAATGTGGATGAGATTAATTTTTCTACTTTATTGCTAAATCCAGTGATAAGCAAGAGTAAGAGATAAGAAGGAATATGGAAGGAGATCACAGAGGGCAAAAATTTAGCTGACAGAATTCTTTGTATTTTATGATAGTATAACAAAATTTTACACTATTTAATTCTAGTCTTGGGTAAATGTTATCAGTACGGTTCATGTTCGCTACCAACTGGGATGTGCTATTCTTAGAGAACAAAGGCTCAGCAGCAATTTTCACTGTTCCAAACTATTTTGTCAATATACAGTTGCTTTAATTTTTTTATGAATTGGGTGTACTAAGAGGCTTTGACTCACAAAATACTACCTCACAAAACATACATGTACACTTCTACTAGCTGTGGGAAATACTGTGAGTAGATATTCAGCATAAAATGCAATATAGAAGACGCGATGACAGGTAACTGAAAAAATTATTACCCAAAGAGACCTGATTATTCCGGCTCCCTTGTTAAACATTTTCAATATTACATATGCTTTGCTGCCAGGCTGTATTAGAAAAAAAATATATACGCTATACCAACTCACTTTCCTTTCCATATGTAAAAGAAGGGAAAATCACTACTTCTGGGCTTTGGAATATAAAATCACAGAGAACTTCATATAACCGTAGTACAGTGTAGAAACATCAGCTTGGTGCAATGGTGACATCATCACTGGTTCAGATGGATGGCATATACAATGACTATCATCTTCCTGTAGATCCATCACTATTTACTGATGTCTTATTGCTCATATTTTAAAGATGATGAAATAATAGGAAGAGATAAAAATATCAAGAGAATAATCACAGCATTGTTGTTTGCCATTTCTGAACAACACTGAACAATACAATAAATTTTCAGTATTCCATAAGGAATACCAAAGGATGTTAACCAACATAAGAAAAATTGAATTAACTATTGCAATATTTCCCCAAATATCTCTATATTCTGTTTGAAACAACAGAACTAGCTTAAGAGTACTGATAAATGGAAATTTTAATCAGTACTTAAACAACAGGAAGAACTGTCAGTTTTTCTTTAATTTTTTCTTAATTTATTCTTGTTACATCTCAATGGTTATCCCATCCCTTGTATCCTCCCATTCTTCCCTCCCTCCCATTTTCCCCTTATTCCCCTCCCCATGACTGTTCCTGAGGGGGACCTCCTCCTCCTGTATATGCTCATAGGGTATCAAGTCTCTTCTTGGTAACCTGCTATCCTTCCTCTGAGTGCCACCAGGTCTCCCCCTCCAGGGAACATGGTCAAATATGAGGCACCAGAGTACATGTGAAAGTCATATCCCACTCTCCACTCAATGGTGGAGAATGTCCTGTCCATTCGCTAGATCAGGGTAGGGGTTTAAAGTTTACCACCTGTATTGTCCTTGTCTGGTGCCTTAGTTTGAGCGGGACCCTGTGCCCAAATCTGCCTATCATAATGTTCTACTTGTAGGTTTCTAGGACCCTCTGGATTCTTCTATTTGACTATTCTCCCATGCTTCTCTCATGTAGAGTCCCAATAGGATGTCTAGATGTCAGTTTTCAGAATGAAAATGATAGAAAAATTTCCAATACATGACACTATGCACGTTAACCCTATTTATCACTGTCCTCAGAGCCTAGAATAAAAGCACATGTTTTCACTACAGAAACTGTATGCCAGACAGAAACATTTTCTATTTTTTATTCCTATTTTCAATTACTGTTACTTTATTTTGTCTTATGACTGAAATGTGGACTCTATTCCCGACATCTTAAATTATTTCTCCATGATGTGTTTTCCTCTATATTGTAGAGATGTACCCATCCCAACTAGATAGCCTCACTAAGATTTGTGACAGATGCCTCTATTTAGCATATCCTCTGTGCCTGGTTTGGGGGTGACACCACAGGATACCAGAAGAGCACTTTCCTCCTGCTGCTAGGGTCTGAGAGCAACCTCTAGCATTACTTTCACAAAACTGCTGCTTCTGCCTCACCCAGTTTTCTTTGCGTTCTTTAATTTTCCTTCTTTTGTTTATTTATTTTCCTACTTTCTTTCTCACACTCTTTCCCCCTTATTTCTCTTACTCTTCTTTCTCTATCCTACATCTTTTTTCTTTGAGATGTTTTCAATATTTAATGGCATCATTGATGCCCCAATACTTAACATGCTATCAACTTAATACTATCTAGTTTTTAAAAAAATATCCTGAGAACACCTGTATGCCGTGAAGTATCATCTCTCATGATTCAGCTTCCTTTAGTCTTTTTTCTAATGCATTCCCAATGATCCCCTGCAATATGGATTCTGTTGTTATCAGATTTAAGACCACCGCAACTCTACGTACCTCAGATATGTAGCACACACACACACACACACACACACACACACACACACACACACACACAGAGAGAGACAGAGAGAGAGAGAGAGAGAGAGAGAGAGAGAGAGAGAGAGAGGGAAACAGAGACAGAGACAGAGACAGACAGACAGAGAGACGAGAGACAGACAGAGAGAGAGAGAGAGAGAGAGAGAGAGAGAGAGAGAGAGAGAGAGAGTTTTTTAAACACAGTGAGAGAGTTTTATACAGAGAGAAGTATTGTTTTGTTCAATAAAACAGCCATAGTCCTTATCATACCCAACAATGTGTACACGCTGTATCACTCTGATTCTTTCCTTACTAAGCACCTCTAGCTCTACTCCCTTCAGCATCTACCAGCAAACAGGACTGGGACAAGCTGGCCTCAAAGACCATTCTCATTACGTCTCTGGATACCTTCCTTCCACCCTGTAAAAACCATTGATGCTCTCGTTTCTCACTTCAATATCGAAGCCAACAAATATTTGTTCCCAAAGTTACTTGCTTGGTAAGTTCTTTTTAGGGCTTCCTATCTTAAATGTTAAATATCAACATTACATGTTCCCTTCCCTTCCATATTTTATCTGCAATACTAACACAACAAGGTATTTTTTTCTTATTTATCCAAACACAGCTCCTTCACAAGAGTGTGTGCTCCATCTTCTAGTCTCTATCTCAAGAATGTCTTCTGCCCTGACTCGTCCCTATGTACCATGCCATACTGTAAAGTCTGAAGTCACAAATACCTATTCTATATGTATTCTGCCCCCCCCTCTTGTTATGAAAACAGCACGGCTCTATACATTTATACCCAGGGTATATCTTTGCACTGTATGATGCTGAACATGGTGTGCATTTATAGGGGAGGTAAGATTTTAATATGATTCAGAAACTAACTCCATAGGTGAGAAGGACAGATGCATTTGCTTGACAGATATCTAGCAAAGTGAGATTGTTATATGGGTGAAGACACTTGCTGCTAAGCCTAACTATCCAGGTTTGAACACCAGCATCTACTTGATATAAAGAAGAAACTGATTCTTCACAGTATTCCTCTCAGAAGACGTAAAACATTTCAGGGATACATGTTATAAAAGTTCCCATTAAGGATAACACTCAGATTTACAAAAAACAAATATCAGCGTTTATATTTTACATGAACTATATCACAATAATTAATTAACTTTAATAATGAAATTTTCTAGAAATAGATTGTTATTATATATTAATAGAATCCTCCAGGTATAAATTACATTGCAATGATTGTATTTTAGAAAAAATAAGACAGCTGAAAAACAGGAAAGTTTTTTTATAAAAACAATTTAACTATTGATAACTTAATTACTTAGTAAAAATGTACAGAGAGTTGTATATCTGAAATTGAATAAGATCAGAAGTCAATTCACATTCATCTTTACCTGTCCAAAATTTCAATTGCTCATTTTAGAAAAGTATGATTAAATTGGCAAAATAAATTATCACATATCTATGACAACAATTCAGTGAAGACCTGTAGAACAATCTGACAGTTGATAACTTCTTCCTCCCTCTATAAAGGGACCCCTACTACTTCCTCAAAGAGATTTGTTTTGTGCAATCAGGCACTTTGAGGAGATTCATCAATATTTTACATCTAATCCCCAAGTACTCTTGATCATACTAGGAATCATTTCACATAAATACCTTTCAAAATTAGGCCAAGTAACTTCCATCTTACTATTCAGCACTTTGTCATTCATGATTTTGCAAAAGTAATGTCCCATGAAGAAATCTAAAGCCCACAGGGCCAATGTCATTTGTCTCTTCTCTCAGATAATTCAGGAACACCCTCATTCATGCTTCTGGCTTCTTAACCCACCCTTACTGCAAGATGGTAGAATGATGAAGGATGAATTGCATTCCGAAGCGTACCAAGGTAATTTTTTTAAACAACTAAAAATAGGATTACATGAATTCCTGAAAATGTGTTGGGTCCTTGGTAAAACCTCATTATTTAGTGGATATTTTCTCTATCCACTGTCCACTAGGCACCAACAGACAAAAGGTAGCATAAAAAAACAGAGTAGTAAAGGGAGAACTAGGCAGTACTGCTCTCGTTCTTCATTGTGTTTTAAACCATGATCAATTAGCACCATGTTTTAGGTTGTCAGAAGCACAGACCCTTAAGGTCTGGCCCAGCAAACTGGTTTATTTCATCCCAGCATTCTGGTAAGTGCCTTCAATTAATGATAGGATGTATGTAGAGTAGACATGTATGACATGGTCCTGATACAAGCACTAGGGAACAGAACTGAGGATATACTCAAACCGCTAGCCCTGTCTTCAGAGATAGCGACTCCTTAAGTGAAAGATGCAGGTTACATCCTGAATTTTCCCTTTCCACTAATCTGCTTCATTTCTTTCATCCTATGTCACTTAACAGTCCTGAAACTTTCCTTCCTTTATGCCCAGGACTGTTTCCACTTATGATTCGAAGTATATGGAGGTGAATGGGTGTTTGAAGGGTGTGTGTTTGTGTGTGTGTGCGTGTGTGTGCAGGTTAAGTGTGTGTATGTGTGTGTAGGTATGTGTGTGCGTGTGTGTGTGTGTGTGTGTGTGTGTGTGTGTGTGTGTTGTGAGTGTTTGTGGGGTATAGCACATCTAAACTTATTCATCACAGAATGCATACTCATAGAAGGATGGACTTTACTTGAAAGAGAGAACCTCCCTGCATGACAAAATATGAATCTGCCATGTGAAGAGATGAATGCTTTCAGTTTTTAAATTGCAGACAAGCATAAGTTATATACTTTACGGTAGAAAGGATTGTACTGAGATTTCTTATTCTCACATTGTGAGCAGTTGGTTTCATTTCCAAGGGGGCTTCCATGGTAACACAAAGAAGGAATCTTTTCATGGTGGTGTTTAGGTGACCCGTGGAATTTTGAGTTGAAGGTTAAAATATGTTTTAAAAATATGTGTGATTATGTATTTAATGTTACAAAATTTACTGTACAATTATCAAAGATGCATATATTTAAGTTACATTAATATATGTAGACTTTTTATTTTCCAACATAAATAGCATATCTTATATAACTGTGACCAAAACTATTAACATGAAATATTAAGCAGTCAATACTATAGAAAAAATAAATCTGTCAAATGGTTACATATAATGCCTACAATTTTATGATGGTTTACAGTCATCACCAACATTTAAATCTATGAAAAATATGAAAGGAAAAATAGGAAAGCTTAAAAGCTTTTGTAATTAATCCAAATGCCTTTCAACAGCAATTTGTAACTAAAAATGACAGGCATCTCCATAAAATCAACATTATATTAAAAATAAAAACTTGGCAGCTAAAAAAATATAACTCAAATGAGACATCTCAAAGTTTACAAGTATAACTGACCATTTTTTCTTCCAGAAAGCAATATAAAATTAGTTTTGTCCTGTAGTCAAAAAATATAAGACTCACAAATGAATGACTAAATTATTCAATAATATAAATATGCCACTAGAAATATTAAGATTCTGATGTACTTCTAGATAGTAAATTAATTTATTATTTAAAAGATTTGTTGAATCCCAAAACTCAGGGAGGTAGAAGCAGGTAGATCACTGTGAGTTCGAAACAAGTCTGGTCTACAAAGTGAGCCCAAGACAGCCAAAGCTACACAGAGAAACCTTGTATCAAACAAAACAAAACAAAACCACAAAATGCTTATCTATAAAAGTAAATACTGATATGAGTTTGGAAGTTTATTTCGGTTTTAAAGTGCTTGCCTAGGAAGCAAAGGATCTGGGTTCTTTCCTTAGCACAAATATATACTCACTACTGTTTGTCAGCTAAGAATGGGTACCATCTGAGCATCCCATGATGACTACCTCTTACTAAGACCATTAATGATATCTGTAAAGGTCTACTCTACAAAATAAGGCAGCATTTTCATGACACAGGAATTTATAATATTTCTTTAAGCTATAGAGACGAAACATTAAGAATACAACAAAAATGCTGTTCTCTAAAGTAAGCAAAAGAACAGGTCTTCAGAAATGCAAACCCTAACTCCAGGAAACAGTACGTGACAAAATAGGTGGAATTTTGTTAAAGAGATTAAGTTAAAATTTTGATGCACTCTCTCCATATCTTTTCACTATAGTAGTTGAAGTCCTAGCTAGATCAATAAAGCAAGTAAAGGAGATCAAGGTGATACAAATAGGAAAGGAATAAGTCAAGCTGTCACTGTCGTCAGATGACATGATAGTATTCATAAGTGACTCTAAAAATTCTACCAAGGAACTCCTGAAGCTGATGAATACCTTCAATAAAATGGCTGGATACAAAATCAACTTTTTAAAAAAAAAAATCACTATCTCTTCTATTTACAAATGAAAATGGGCTGCAAAAGAAGTTTGGGGAACTACACCCTTCACAATAGTCATAAATAATATAAAGTATCTTGGTGTTACTCTAACAAAGCAAGTGAAAGACTTGTATGAAAAAAGTTCAAGTCCCTAAAGAAAGAAATTGAAGATAACAAAAGATGGAATGATATCTCATGTTTGTGAATCAGGAGAATCAACAGGAAAAATGGCCGTCTTACCAAAGGCAATGTACAGATTGAATAGAATTCCCATTAAAATTACAACACAGTTCTTACTGACTTGAAAGACAAATTCTCAACTACATATGAAAAAAAAAACAGAATAGCCAGAACAATCCTGTACAATTAAATATCATCTGGAGGAATCTCCATCCTGGATCTCAAGCTGTACTATAGAGCAACAGAAATTAAAACAGCATGGTACTGGCATAAATGGACATAAGGGTTGAAAAGAAAGAAGGTGGATACAGAAATATGTATCAATGATAGGACAAAAAGTAGATTAATGAATCTACTCCACAATAGTGCCTTAATTGTTACTCACAAATGATTTTTAGTTCATTGATATAGAGTTTTATATATTGATAATTAATAAGTTTAATTTTGACACATTGGTATAGAGTTGAAATTTATGATTATTCTTTACACAAATTATATATTTCTACTCTAATATGCTGTATTATACTCATACAATTTAATTATAATACAACACTTATTTCCAATACTTTGAAAGTGCTATTGCAGGCTGTTTAGGATAATTAAGTAATTCAAGCTAATTGTTGGTTGTCCTAATCATGGTTGTGTCAATTATTAGTCTATTTATATCACAGGATTATATATACATCCTAGGTTTAACAGATAGATATTAATCTATAGATATGTAAAGTAAAATAATTAGATAAGGTCTTTAAAAGCCTCAGAGATATACAGATTATGACATTTAAATATATCTTTTTATTATTTAAAAGATTCCTTGACAATGAGACAGGTTAACTCCTGGCAACAACCAGCATACTTTAAAGAAGATGGTGAGGATCAAAGAAACTCCTTATGCGGAGGTCTCCAAATGTGCCAAACAAGGCCCTGGGCAAAATGTTCTCATTTATACCACAGATTTAATTCTGTCTTAAAAAGGGCAAGCTTGGATTCAGGCCGAATCGACAGCCAAACTCTTCCAAGACAGAGTAAGCACGTCCTCAATAGTTGTTGCCTCACAAGTATGTCTACAGATATATTGGGCCAGAGAGCTAAAGAGCATGCTCCAACATCATGGAAAGTTCTGGGTGACAGTTTAGGCAGAAAACTGTTTCTGTAACTTTTTCATTTTAGAAGCAGGTAACCTGTACTTCCGGTTTACTCAGGTACTTTAGCTTTATTCCTTCTAATGTCTCTGATGGGGTTGAATATCAGATAGTTTAGTTTTAGAATTAAGCTTTGTTGTTTAGGGGGAACATGTTTTTACATCTAGATAGATGTTTAAATAGGGATGAGATATGATAGATATTAATTTATATTCAGAAATTTATACTCACCAAGATAAGAAAGATGTTTTTTCAAGATTGCCAAATACAAATAACCAAAGCACTATGTGTGTATAACATTAATATAATTCCTTGCTGTTTCATGGTTCTTCTTGCTCTATGTAGTGTATTGTATATATGTAAAAATAAAATAAAGAAATGTAAAGTAAAAGGTTGAGACTATCATTCATCTGGTAGAGTACTTAACAGAAGCAAAGCCCTGGATTCAATTTTCTCTACAAAATAGAACAGGCCTGATGACATGTCTACAGTCCCAGCATCAGGAGGGAGAGGCAGGAATATCCTTCAAGGTAATCTTGAGCAACATATCAAGTTAAAAGCTAACCTTGTCTATTTGAGACTCCAACGCAAGGAAATGAAAAGAAGGTAGGAAGGAGGAAGTCTTAAACCCTTATAGAAGAATGACTTGCTCTCCAACTGTCTTCAGCCTCCCATGACAATTCACTTATAATGCTAGATAACAAGGCTGAAATTAACTTTGTAAAACACCTTCATAATGGGGACTATATGGCTACCTCAAAATCCTACACTTAACCACTTTTGAAGGTAGTTCTTTAAAATTCAGGACAATGAGAAATAACAAAAATGCTTTTGAGCATAAATGAGCTGATTGTTTATCATGTATCATCCATATAGTAAAGGAAGGTTGATATTATTTTTGGTACCAGTATATATGGAAAAGCTACTTTGATTGCATTTTTCTGATTTCCTCTTTCCTGTGAGATTCTGGGTACTGTGTTCTCATGTAATTATTAAATACCCCCATCCTCATATCAGCCACATTTCACAAATACAGATCTAATACATAAGGTACAAATTAAAATTTGCACTTTTATATAAAAAATTCTGAAAGTACATATTTTCTTCTCTAAGTTACTTTATAACATTCGGTAAATCGTAATTTTCTCAGCCCTTAGAATTATGTCTCAATCACATTTTACATGCGTAACTTTAAAGACTCTTACATATCTTCCTTGTGTTCACAGCAGATAATATCCTCTAGGGAGAATTATTACTCTGTCACCATAGCTTTGCCTGTTGTTGAACTTTATATAGCGTTATCCTTGCATGTCTACCTTGTTTCACTGCAATGCCCATCCATGTTGCTGTGTGTCATCATACCTTGCTCCTTTGAACTGTTAGGACTATAATATTATGATTGAAAAAAATTTTTGATACAGAACAGTTATCCTGGACTATCCAGATAGACACAAAACTAGGCAAGGGAAGTAATTCTGGTTCTTCCAGATAAAAACATTATTGATCTTGCTCCTTACACAATTTAGTAACTGCTTTAGTTCCTGATATTTAATAACTGTTAATATAAAAATGTATTGTTTGTGACTAAGTTTGAGAGATTTGTTACCAGAGAGTAGGAAACTAATACACCATGTGTCTTGACTTATGGCATGGTGCATTCATGCAAGCATATGGGAGAGAACAGAGGAATGCCTCCAGTGTCCTTCCTTATCATTTTCTTCCTTATTTATTGAGACTGTATATCTTACTGAAGTTGGCATCATTTCAGCTAGACTGGCTGGCAAGAAATCTGTCAGAAAGCACCTGTTTCCACCTTTTACCCATCATAGGCACACCAAATGCTAAATTACAGGCTTACATTGCTATGCACAGATTTTTATGAGGGCTTTGGGACTTAAAATATAGCCCTTTCAAGCACCGTTTCTCACTGAGCTATTTCCCCAGAGCCCAGTCCATAATAGCTTCCAATTTTGTGTCTTTATGAGATTCCTTAGTGTGCAAACAAGTGGGTCTCTACATAATATCTGTTTCCTATGCCTTTTCGTGAGCTCTCTTCTTTCTAATTGTTCATTTTGTCCTAATATGATTTGCCTGGGATTGGTTTTATGTAATTATAAATTGTTTTATTATCATCTCTTAGATGATTGTTTTCTAAGGAGAAACAGAAAGAGGGTGGATTTAAATGGGAAAGGGGGAGAGGAGGAAATGGAAGAAGTAGAGGGATGGAAAATCATTAACCATGGTTTAAAAAAATCCTTGTTTTTCAATAAAACAACTACAACAACATAAGGACTCAGCCATGTATCTGACAACAGGAGTTTTATAAACTGTGGCTCAGCTTACTTGGGCACTGACTCATATGTTACACTTTTAATTTCCTTTAGGGTAGCTTGTTTTAACATAGTTTTTTGTTTTCTGCATTTCTTTTTTCATCTTTATTTTTTAAATAATTTATTCAGATTACATCTTGATTGTGATCCCTCTCACTTGTATCTTCCCGTTCTCCCATCCCTTTTTCACCCTAGTCCCGTGCCCTAGACCTTTGACAGAAGAAGACCTCCTCCCCACTGTATAAATTAGCAGCTCATATTATTTTCTTATGGGTCCAAATAATTCTGGTGGTTGGTGCTGCAAGGACATAGGTGTAGCATTCTACAAGCCATAATCATCTATACTTTCCCTCCCAGGCTGTGCTTGACATCTTCTATTTATAACTATGAGATAAGTTGATATATTTAATTAAAACTACTCTACAGTATAAGCCAGCTTGCAAGTTTCAAAGTAAATTTATTGTTCTAAAAATTATAATCAGTCAAGAAAATCCAAGCCACTGATATCTTCCAAATATATTGTGATTAATTTATTATGTTGATAGCTTGTGAATAGTGTGTTCAAGATTTTATGGAATCTAGCACTACATGCAGTTAATATGCACATATAGATAAATAAATAAATGGGCTAAGAGAGTGGAGCAAAAGGAGGGAATTCATTCATTACTGAGTTCATAATTTGATCTCTCCATTTAATTTCTAGTTGCTACTATGTTCCACTCCCATGTTATTTTAATACATGATTTAATCTAGATAGTTATCTATTTTACAGCATTAATATGTCATCTTTAACATACTAGCAGTCTGTTTATTTTATTCATGTATTATGAGCCAAACATTTCTATTCTGGAATTAAAATATTTGCAAAAAGTTAATAAAAAAGAAAATATATTCATAAGTGAAATTTAGTGTTCCTTGGACCATTTTATTGCTGCATGTGTTCCTTTCATTCTTACTACATTTCTCTCTTCTCTCCAATATATTATTAATGTATATCATTATTTTATATTTATATCATTATTATATATATATTATTAATATACATTATATTATAAACCATATATTACACATGATATATTAATATTATTGATATATATTAATAATTTTAAGTATATATCTATGAAGAAACTTCAGCTTACTAACTTGTATCATTTCTTAATTTCAATATATTATTGACTATAACTAGTGGTTGTAATTACCATTAATTAATATTATAGTCCCCGCTCTACTTACAGTTTCCACATCCATCATTTAAAAACGAATTATTCCAATAATCACTTTGACTTTCTTCTTAAGTGAAAAAAGTCAGGAAATAAATTTCAAGTATCATTGTTGTCTTAAATGTATGCACAATGTGCAAAATTAAATTTTAATAACTGATTTAAGTTATTTAGAAGATAGTAAGTGAGAGATAGATGGACACTATTCATTTTTAATTATATTTCTGAGATCTTAATATCATTAAAATATTTTCCTTTTCCATTTTTCCCTCCAAACACTCCCATATATTCTTGACTCTACTCTCCTTCAAATTCATAGACACATTTTCCACTAATTGTAATTTATTTGAAAATCAAAACCTAAAATTTTATATGTAGAATATTTCTCATTTTAAGGCTTAATATCCTTTGCAATAAAAGTATACTATATTTAGAAATTATAAAAACATGAATATATCAAGATTTAGTACTTTGAAGAAGTAAGCCCTTTTTATATTCTGAAAAGCCAAATAAAAATAACTTGGAATCTCAACAATTTAAGGAATTTCTCTATCTCCATGTGAAACCAAGGTAAAATTATTTTAAACAACGATGCAATCAAATCCACAAAGTTGTTATACAGGGAAATCTGAGACATAGGTAGAAGGAATACTGATGAGGTGAAGCCACTTCATTTTTCCATCTTTCTATGAGACCACAGATCCACTAACTTTTATACTGGATTTCACTATTAGTACCTTGCACATGACCATACCCTATGTAACTCTGAATGGCTGTCTATGCTCCATCAACTCCATATAGATAATCCGTCTTCTGGAACCTATGGTAGGTGACAGTTTTAAATATCCTCAATGATTAATTTCACTGAAATACATATCTCTATTTAAAATGAGTTCTATGATCTATCAATTGTGTGATGTTCATAGCTTGTTTGTACTTAAAATAATCCATAGCAAGTAGCATCATTTTTTATTCAAATTTGTCCTCATTTGTCCAATAATATATAGATAAAGTTGCTAACTAACAGAGAGCAGGTTGCATTTCCATTTGTTAGTATAACACAGGTTTTATTTTCAACCTTTAAGTATAATGGAAAAATTAAGAAATATAAATAAAGCACATGTATATATTAGCTTTTTTTAACCTGTTACAATCTGGCTTTTTCTACTTCAGTAAGTAATAGTTTTTATTCACTATATTTTTGTATAGAATCTAAACAATTTCTTCATCTATCATAGCAACTGTAAAACAAAATATATATAGCTTATGTATCCTATGAAGTCTTTCAGTGTCTTCCTTTAAATATGAATGACTTAATGTGGTTTAATGACAGAAGAGTCAGAGGGTATTCAAGTTGAGTTGTGAGGGAGAATTTGAGTTTTGCTGTGTGCAAAATCTGCAAAGCATAACAAACCTGTTAACTGTTCTCTGTTCCAGTTTCCAGTTTGCAAAATGGTTTAGCAGAAGTATTAAACTTTAACAGATGGTCTGAGCTTGAGATTAAGTCAAGCATGTGAAGTACATGTGAAACATGTATTTATAATTTTACAGTCTATTTGTCATTTCTATCCCCATATTGTACAATAATATAGTGAGGAGATTGTTTTTCAAGTCATTAGGAGGGAAAAACTTGGTTGGAGACTAAAAAAGTAGAGATATGGAATATTCTGAGGTTCATAATGGCAAAACCAAGGCCAAAGTTTATTAAGTCTAAAAAATCTTTAATCAGCTCACTTGAAAGCAGTGTCAGGTGAAGTGGAAATAAAAAAGATTGTTAAATACATAAAATTTGATTAAACTGAAAAGAAGAGGGGACAGCCCTGTTTCATTATTGATTTTAATATAATCACTTCAATTTTTACTCCATTGGAGAGAATGTTGGCTGTAGGTTTGTCATAGGAACCCTTTACTGTATTGAGGTGTGTGCCCTCCAGTCCTATCTGCTCTAAAACGTTTATCATAAAGGCATGCTGCATTTTGTCAAAGGGCCTTTTGCTTCTATTGAGATGATCCTGAGACTCTTATATTTAAGCCCATTTATATAATCTATTATACGTTTTGACTTACATATATAGAGCCTGCATCCCCAAGATAAATTTGATCATGGTGAATGTCCCTTTGTACATGGCCCTGTACTCAGCTTGTAAAGCTTTTATTGAGGGTTTGAAGAACAGGTTAGGTCTCTAGTTTCCTGCTATTCCCTACATCTTGAAATGATTGAATTTATATTCAATGAGATTTAAAGATATATAGGGAAGGAGTACTGGCAATCATTGGACAATGTTGAGACAACGAATGTCATTTAAAAAAAAAACACACAGGGCCAAGTAACTTTCTACGATTAATAAATTCTGAAAATGCAGATATCCTTGTTGTGGGATGGTTTTGTGTCCTCTGTATTCAAATGATGATTTATGTACCCAGAGACCTGGTTGTAATCCTGGTGTTGGCAGGTCCTCTTTCAATGTTTTGTAAAAATTGTTCTTCATTGCCTCTGATTGGATAATAAAGAGCTGAACAGAATATAACGAGATAGGAGAGCTAAGGCAGGATTTATCATCCCAGGGAAGGGTCCCAATTGGAGAGCAGAGAGAGAAGCAGAGTTGGGAGTCATGAGGGAGTTGCCCTGAGGACATGGAGAGAGCAGGGGCATCCAGAGCCAGGCTAAGATAGCAGTTAATATGGTCCATAGCTGGAAAGTAGTGCAGACCAGTGTTGATGGGTTAGAGTAGTTCAATATCTACCTGGCTATAGTGCTTGAAACTTATTAATAAATAAAATAGGTTTCTGTGTCATTATTTGGGAGCAAGAGAAGGAATAGACAAGCCCATTATATTAATGTTATGCATCCTGCACTCTTCCCCAGTTAGGCTACCACAGTCTGGTGAGGAACCTGCATTTGAACTTTCACGGTTAGGTAATAACAACAAGGAAGAAGACATAAAATTGTAGTCAGAGGCCCCTGCATAACATCTTATGACCCTTCACTCCTAGCAAGCTACAGAAAAACATCAAGCAGACAAGTCAAGGCCGCTGAACTTAAGCATGATCCCCAGGATAAGCTCCTCTGAAGTTGAAGGACTTTCACAATAAGGTTTGCTTTTTATTTTTCAAAAAAAAATGAAAGAAAGGAAGAAAAGGGAGATGGAATACTTTAGAAAACACATTAAGTATAAATAGAAGAACGTGTTTAAAAAATCATTGACATTGCTATGTTCAAAAAATATGAAAACATTGTGCTCATGAAAAATGTAGTCAAGTAGTCAAAATAAAATTTGAAAACTGAAACAAAAATGACATAGTTCTTATAAGTAGAACACATTCAGAGTAAAAGAAATCAGGACAAGTGTTTGGGAATACATATGAATTTTCCTTGAAATTATTCCGTGAAATGTGCCTCTTTAGAGAAAAATGGGGCCCTGACCAAGGGTGGTAAACTTACCTAGAGCCAAACGGTAATATAGGTCTGACTAGACTCCATCCAGGGAAGCAGGTTCACTAACTGAAGATTTTTTAACTCCTTTCTCACCTTCTAATTGAGTCCAATAGTCTCACAACCAGCTCGATCGCAGACTACCTGCCACAGTCTACCCCTCTCCCTACTCTGCTCTGTCCTCATCTCCAAGGGTTCACACAAAACTTCTCCTCTAATCTTCCTTTCCCCTAATCATTGTTTTATCTCAGTCTCAAACTCCAGTAAGCATTCCTTGGCAAACCACCAGCCAAGCCACCCCAAAGCAAGAAAGCCAGTGAAGCAGGTGGGTCAGCTGCAGATCATCATTTTCTTTCTTCTCCACCAAATCCAAGTATACAGCCTCATCCTGGTAGCAGTCCACATGCTGTGGCTTCTTCTCCTTATCTGCTTTCATTCCAAGGAGACTAAATACATTCTGGTCAAACATAATTTCTGCCTTTCAGTGAACACCTCCCAGCACATCCCCATTCTTTAGGTATCATCTCCCAATACCCAGAAACACATTGTACCCATAACCCCGAGTGGCCACACCTAATAGGATCCCCCCAAAAGTCTTTTGGGCAACATGTAGCCTCCACACCCTCCTAAGACCCAGAAAGCATCAGAAACCAAGTAAATAAAACACAAACCAAAGACACACCCATCTATCATTATCTGAAATTATAATCATCCCAAAACCGAGATCTGAAAACACAAATGTTGAAACATAATAACAGCTAGGACAATATATCTCCAATGGACCCCAGGAACCTCTCCACAGTAAGTCCTGAGAACTTGTAACAGCTGAATCACAGCACAAAGATCTTAAAATAGCCTTTATAAATATGATATAGATCTTTAAGAAGGAAGTGAATAATTTTCTTAAAGAAACTCATGAAAACACAAACATTGGAAGGAATCAATATAACAGGATAAGATCTGAAAATGGAAAGACAATCATTAAAAAATCCAATACAAGGTATATATAGAAATAAAAAATTTAGGATCTTGAATAGGAATATTAGAGACACGCCTTACAAACAGAATACAAGAGACAAAAGCTGTTAAAGAAAGAAGAAATGAATACCTCAGTCAAGAAAAAAATGTTAAATATAAAAAATTTTGGGCATGAAACATCCTAGAAATACAGGACACCATGAAAAGACCATAGCCAAGAATAGGAATCCAAAAGAAGAAGAAAACCAGATAAAAGGCCCAAAAATTATTTAACAACACATACAAGAACGTTTTCCAAATCTAAGGAAAGAGATGTCTATAAAGGTACCAAACAAACAAACAAACAAACAAACAAAAAATAACAAAAACAAAAAATACCATAGAAAACACAAGTTTGAAAAGTAATGAAATTCTTCTTGGCACATTCTATTCAAAATGGTAAACACAGAGAACAAAGAAAAACATTAAATCTGCAAGGGGAAAAGATCAAATAACATGAATAGACCTATTAGAATAACACCTAACATTGAAATGTAGAATCTAAATGCTGGATGAGTCAAGGCAGATGCTCTACAAATTCTAGGAAACCACAGATGCCAGCCTAGAATACTATGCCAGTCTAGAATATTATACCCAATACAACTTTCAATCACAGTAGAAAAGAAAACATTACATGATAAAATCAAATTTAGTACTATTTACCTAATCTAACCCTATAGGAAGTGTAAGAAGGTAAGGCAGAGATCATCTAACATAGGTAAATTGATAAGTGTAACCTTCTTATAAAGAAAGTGAAAGACAAAAGCCATGTGATCTTCTCAGTAGATGTCAAATGGCCTTTTACAAAACCTAACCACCCTTCATGGACATCTCTTGACAACAATTGAAGCTTCTAGTGCATCTAATCATGTTGCTGGCAAATGAAGTGCCACAGGAACACCCACACCACCCAGTCTCCCATAACAGTATAGGTTGCTCTGCATGAGACCCAGTTGCTGAAGATGACACCTACACAACTCGTTGAACATGAAGAAGTCAAGTTGCATAGAGCCTTCACTATTATGTACTATTGCTGATGTTACAGGAGGAAAAACTTCACACTACCTAAGGAGAAAGAAAGACCAACTCAGCTATAAAATTTTGATCTACAATGGTGCCCTGCCTGCATGATATGCTAGGGCAATGGTGGCACAAAACTCATGGGAGTAACTAACCAATTTGATTTAAGGTGTAGTCCGTGAGATAAAGGCATTGTTTTTCTTAAAGGTCTAGAGAAGGAGGCCATATCACTTGGCTTTAAGGTAATACATTCAGCTTAACTAATATATTCATGAAACAGCTATAATTACAGAAGAGAAATGACTAGTAGGTAATGTGCTTCTTCAGCCAATAAAATTAGGATGTAAATTTGATCGCAAGAATCTATGTTTAAAAAAATTAGCTGAGCATAATAACATGTAGTTGTATATACAGTGCTGGGGAAATGGAGACAGAGTCCCCTGGGGTTTCCTACTTGTGCTAGGCTTTGTGTCTAACATCAGTCAATTGTTAAAAAATTAGAAAGCAGTTGGCACCTGGCATGTGAGAAACATTATTGAAGATTATTTGTTGGCCTCCAAATGGAGGCACACACACTCATAAACACATACACCTAAACAGAGAGGAAAATATTAATGTTTTATATTTTCATAGCAAATTGGCTACATTGCATCCACCAGTGTATAAGGGATGTTATTAGGCTATAACACAAGATTTTCACCTCAGCCTTGCAATTTTGCCAGATGTTCCTGTATACCATGCCATTATTGTGTTCCTATACCTAATGACTCTCAAAGTATTAATTTTTGAAGCTCTGTAGGGATCTAAACAGCTAAGATTAATTCTAAAACTAGAGTATCTGGTCTGCAACACCATCAGAGATGTCACAAGGAATAAATTTAATTACCTGAGTATACAGAGAGTGCAAGTTAGCAGCTTCCAAAACAGATGGAGGCAGTTTGCTGCCTGAACAGTCACTCAAAACTCTATAACGTTGGAGCATCATCTTTAGCCTTCTGGCCCAATATATCTGACAGACATATTTGTGAAGCAGGAACCATCGAGGTCTTGCTTATACTTTCTTGGCAGAGTTTGGCTGTTGACTCTGTCTGCATCCAAGCTTGTCCATTTTTAGGCAGAGTTCTGTCTGTGGCAGAAATAAGGACATTTTGCCCAGTGGCTTCTTGTCACATTTGAAGCCATCTTCAAAAGGATGTTCTTTGATGCTCATTATCTTCTTTGAGGTAGGGTAGATGTTGCCAGGAGTTAACCTGTCTCATTGTAAATGTATCTTTAAAATAATGAAAACATCTTTAAATGCCACATTCTGTATTTCTCTGAGGTTTTTGAATACCAAACACTTTGGAGAATTTTGAACACCAGATAGTTTAGTTTTATAATTTAGCTTAGTTGTTTAGGGGTTAAGATGTTTTTCAGTCTAGATAGATGTTTTAATTTGATAATGATAAAATATGATATATATTGATTTACATTCAAACTTATAGACTCACCAAGATAGGAAAGATGTTTTCTTCAAGTTTGCTGAATACAAATAGCCAAAACACTATGAATGGAACATATATATTTGCTGATTGTTTCATGGTTCTTTTTTCTGTAGGTACTTTTTTTTGTATATGTATGTAATTATATATGTATATAAAATATTAAAAAAATAAAAATCATAAAAAAGGAAAGCAGGCCCATCTGTAGTACAGGTCAACAGACAGTTGCAGAGCAATTTTGACCTAGATAGAAGGCAGTCAGATTCTTCTGGAAACATCCATCTCTCTTAGTTGTAGTACATGCTATAAGTATGTTCTGTTATTCCAGTTTTTAACTGTATCCAGTCCCCTTTCTTGCTCTGTAATTCACTATCTCTCCTGCCTGGCATGCCCAAGACTGTGTGGGTAGGAACAGTTCTGTTCTGTTCACATAAAACTGACTTCATCCAATCACTGCAATTCATCAATCTCAAAACCAATCCTGTGAACTCTGCAGTTTCCTTTTGTTTCCAAGTTTTGAGAGGAAGCCTCATATAATGCTCCAACTGACAAGTCCATGTAGTAGTTTTTTGTAACTTGATTGGCCTGGTAGTGCTTGTCTTCCCTTGATTGGAAAAACTTCCTTGGAGTACCAACATGTTATGAACAGTGGAATTTGAACTTTTAAAACCCTTGTAGATAATTGTATGAAACAAAATAATGTATATGCTGGCATGAATTACTCATTGAATTTCACCTTCTCACTACATAAAGAATTTTTTAAATTTTATTTTAATAATTTATTCTTATTCCTTCTCAATGGTTATCCCATCCCTTGTATCCTCCCATTCTTCCCTCCTTCCCATTTTCTCCTTACTCCCCTCCCCTATGACTGTGACTGAGGGGAACCTCCTCCCCCTTTATATGCTCATAGGGTATCAAGTCTCTTCTTGGTAGTCTGCTATCCTTCCTCATTAATAAAGTTTGTTTATTGACAAAAAATACAACAATGTTAAGTGAAATGTGGATTCCCATGTTGAAGAGGTGTAGCTGGAACTCAGCAAAACAGGCTAACCACATTGTTTTAGTATTATATAATATGTCAAATATCCAACATTCTCTTAGAAAGAGAAAGAAAGTTTATTCTCAGAAGAACCAAAACATCATGTCTGTCCAACATCAAACTGGCAGGAAGATGTCAATGAATGGTTTCTATTTTATAAATAAAAATTAGTTCCTATTTAGAATATTTCATCCAAGGCAAAGTTGAGAATTTTTTATCCATGTGAATCAAGTATGGGAGAATAAGTATTTTATGCATTAAACGTGAGCTTTTAATAGACTGTGCCCCAGGATGTAACTAGAATGTGTCCTGAAGTAATATGCCTACTTGAGAGGAAACAACAAAATAAAGGATGCTGGAGACTCACTGTGTAGAGAAGACAGAATACTTCCCAACAGAGGTAAAGTGACACCCAACTTGTTAACTCTTTATGAAGCCTAGTGAACTGATATAATAAGAATCCATCTACAGGTGCAATAGTGCTGTGACCTTAGACAGATGAAAATAATGGAAATCTGTTTTCCCTCATTAAGTAAGGAGAAGCAACACACACACACACACACACACACACACACACACACACACACACACA
>OU015752.1:7986768-8013574 GCA_907169655.1 Acomys percivali
CACACACACACACACACACACACACACACACACACACACACACACACCATACCCTTAGAAGAAACGCAGTTCTCGCATACTAACAAAGAGTGATCTACTTGTCAGGCATGCAACATCAACATGGGAGAATTGTTCATAAATTTTTTTGAACAAATTTTTTTCCTTGTAAAAGGATTGCTAACAAAAAGCTTTTTACAAAGTAAAACAAAACAAAACAAACTGAAGTTAGTAAAGAATACACTATAAAAATCCCGATGTAATCTGAATAAATTATAAGAAAAATAGATAAATAAAAAAAGCATACACTACACACACCATTTGTAACTAACACCATAAAATTATAATGCAATTCTATCAGAAGTTATGGGTGAAAAATTAGTAATAAATATGAAAGCTTGAGCAGGTGAAAGCTAATTGTATAATTATAATTTCAGGGATGTGAGTGGAAGATGGTAATTTCACAAAATTATGCTTTGACCAGAAATATAGAGACACAGGTGTACTACTATAAATCACTTTCATTTAAAAGAATTAACAAAATATAATGAAACATGGAGCAAATGTGGGCTACATAAAGAAACGTAGCCTCACTTATCATAAGAAGATTTGATGCACAGCATCACAAAATGACAAGTGAAGAACTAAAAAGTTTTTTATTTCTTTAAAAACTTAGAGATATTAAAAATCCAGTAGAGTGGTTACAAATAAGATGTTAGTTTCACAAAATAAAAGAAAAAGACAAGAATTATAAGGTATATTTAGAATTACGAGTACCCCTGGGATCATAAAACTATGTGAAAATTACTTTGATACATTATCAACAAATTCATGAAAAGTAAATATATAATTAAATTTTTTCTAACCTTGTTGAAGAATAAAAAAACCAATCACAGACATGTCAAAGTTGCTTATATTTTTACCTACTCACACGTGTAACATGTAAAAGGAAAACTGGTAGGCCCACATAGCTGGGTCACCTAACTTCACAAATCTGTCTTCTAGAGAGATTATATTGTTTATTAGCTTTATAAAAAGGAAGGCTTTAACACAAACACAGTGAGCAACACCTTTTCATAAAAGATAAAAACACAGAAACTATGAAAGACAACAGCTACAGCTTTTTTATTGATAAAAGTCCACATTTGTCTTCTTGAACATGCAGATGTTTAATATCACTGATCATGTCTTAGAGTGACAGCTGCCTTTTTTTCAGAGTTTATAATTCCTAAATTTGGCTGGTTTATATTATATGACATTTTAAATACAAGGAATGTCTTTGGGTAGAGACCTTCTGTGCATATTGATGGCTTTATAAGACAAAAGAGTAAACCAGAAATGTCCACTGTATTTACTGAATCTTTCCTTGTGATGCTCTGTGTGTGCTATAGACTCTTCTAGCAGGGATATTATTACCAGAAACATTCCAACAAGCACCCAGAACAGTGAGGCACATAAATGTCATTTCTAAAATAAATGTAGTAGCCTAGGTTGATTCTCCAGAAATGGTCTTTTAACTACATGTTTCTGTTATGGCTGAGGTACTGCTAAGTATTTTATACATGCAATAAAAATTATAGTCTTATGCATGCTTATGTATGTGATATTTAAACCAATAAATATATAACGTATAATATACATTATATAAATATATATCCGGTTTTTAAACTATTTAGTAAGTAATATTTCCTTTTACTACAGTGTCTTCCTAACTAGGAAAACTCAATAGTGACTCAAACATATTTATCTCGCTAAAGAGATGAAAGGTGTGCTTGTACATTTGTCAAGAATTACTTCATGTGTTATGTTTATTTGCAATAAACAATCAACGAACATAGTATTTAATTACTACCTTGAAGACCCTTGTTTTGCATGAATTTATTGAGTTGGAGATTTCTATCACACCATTTAAAAGTGCTTGTGGCCAAGCATTGTGACCTGATTTTGATCCCTGTGACACACATGCTGAAAAGAATATAACCATGAGAGTTGTACTGTGATCTTCACACAAGTGTAATGCTCTGCATATAACCCCATCTTAATAACCAAATAAAAATAAATGTTTAACATCAGAGGAATGACAGCAGGTCACAGAGAAGAGACTTGATACCCTATGAGCATATACAGGGGGAGGTAATCCCCCTCAGGAACAGTCATGGGGGAGGGCGATAAGGGGAAAATGGGAGGGAGGGAAGAATGGGAGGATACAGGGACGGGATAACCATTGAAATGTAACAAGAATAAATTAATAAAATTATTAAAAAAACCAAAAAAAACCAAAAAAATGCCATTAATTAAGCTGTGGTTTATACTAATTCAAAGGTGAAGAAGAAAAAGGAACTGAGACAGTAAGCTGAGATGGATATGCCTGGGTGACCCAAGAAAAGTCACGTGTGGCAAAGGACATACCAGGGGAGAAGGTTTAATAAGTAGAAGGAAGGTTCAACAGCCACTGCTCCAGATGGAACAAGGTGTGTAGGCATGAAAATCAGCCAGAAGCACCCTGGAAATCCAAACAGTCAGGGCAATGGAGTGTTAGAGGTATGGCCTCACTTTCTGTTTGATCACTTTTCAGATCTAGTTTTCACCACTGATTTGTCCCCCAGAAAGCATTCAGGATTGCTAAGAACATTTTTTTATTGTCATGGTTTGAGACTTCAGAAGGATCCTGATACAAGAATCTGTTGACTAGAAATCACAGGTGGTTTCAGTATCTTAAAATGCATAGGGCAATTTTCTACAGAAGAGTCACTGGCCAAAATGTCTGCAATGGTAGACTGGAAAACCCCTTTGAAAATAACTAATTTAATATATCCTAGTTCTTCTGAGTTTATACGGAATATAGTTGAGGTCGTATGAAATTGAATAGCTAATTCATTTACTCAATCATGTCTAATTATTCCCCTATTTCTGATTATCTCTTTGTCACATAGAAATGAGCACAATAGACTACACGCAAGAGCTTCCTTAAACTTCCTGTGCACGTAAAAGCACTGGGTGGCCTAATTTGCTTATAATCATTTTTATGATTTTTTTAAACAAATGCTTCCAATCTGTATTTTAAGTTTGTATTTTGAAAACATCTAGCATATTTTGTCGTTGAATAAGTTTTCTTCCTAGAACATGAAAATGGATAAATTAATTTCATTAAGCTTATGAAAAGTAATTTATAAGATAACTAGTCAACACAGTAAAACTTTATTCTGAAAAGCTAAAAAGAAATCAGGACGTCACTGTAAAAAACAAAGTACATAAAAAATAATTACAATGTGCTGTGTAATTTCCTAATTATTATGTTCCTTTCAGAAAGATATTCTAACTCAAAAATATTTTCAATTACTTTATGCAAAGGAAATTTTGGATGTGGGTTTTAGTTATGTTCTCTGAACATTAAAAATAAGTATGAAAAAATAAATAGGTAAAATTAAATTTGAAAGTCTAGCTTGTGAAACTAAGACATCAATAACTTTTTTTGGTTCATAAACAGTAATTTTAATTCCATGTCATACAGGTCTCATCATAGTTCTCAATTTATTCTGTCTTCCATATTGCAAAAGTATCTTGTCTCCTATGATTATTTTCCCGAGTACTGAACTAACAGTCAGCATGTCATCTCACTTGTGTAGGATGTGTTTATTCTATTTTCTTTTCTTTTTTCCATTTTTTAAACTTTTTGTTGATTCTTTGTGAGGTCACATCATGCACTCCAGTCCCATTCATCACCCTGTCCCCTCATACCTACCCTTTACCTTTGTAACTGCTGCTCCTAAAAGAAAATAAAAACAAACACAAACAAAATATAAGTAAATAGACTGGGTGTGGTAGTGCATGCCTGTATTCCCAGCACTAAGGCATGCAAAAGGAGGAGGATCTCTGTGAGTTCGAGGCCATCTTGGTCTACAAAGCAAGTCCAGGAAAGCCAAGACTGCACAGAGAAACGCTGTCTTGAAACATCCCACCACAAACAAACAAATGAACAAACAAATATCTTCACTTAGAAATGACCATCACAATGACTCATTGGTCTGGTTTGAAGTGTCTGGCTTCTGTCACACTGTCAATATTGGTTCCTCACTAGGACTCCCCCTGGTTATCCTGTTGTCTTATGTCATGGAGACCCTGTAGCTTTGGGTCAAAAGAGGAGCCCTTTCACACATACCAACAGATCATAGATGACATAGATTTTTGGGTGGGCCAACACAAAGCCCTAAATCTGAGCCTGGGTGGTGGCTGATCTGGTCAGCTTGCCAACTTTCTATTATCCGCACCACAGGGTGAGCTCTCATGCACTGCTTCAGCTAGGCCATCCAATGGTACCATTGAAAGAGGAAGGAGCATCTTTTACTCTCATGTCCTCAGGGCAGATCATCTGCACCCAATACCCAAGAGCCAGCTCCACTGGGCTGCCTAGTCAAGGTTCTCGGCCACTGTCCCAAGTGCTGTGCCAACAAAGGGCTGGCCTTTTCTTACACGCTTGAGGCTGGCTCACCATTGCCTTTCCACTGTGTTGCCCAAATGAGATACAAAGCCTGTTTTCTGCCATTGAGTAGCAGGGTCAGCGCTCTTATTCTCATTATCTTGATGCCAGCTATCCCTGACCAATATATGTGGTAGGGTGCAATGCTGAGGAGGACATCACCCCTGTGTCCAAGCCACCTCAAAATAGAGTGGAGAGTCCTGATTTCTCATACACATGTCCTTGGCGCCTGTTCACCCATCCCCCTATCACTAGGGCCAGCTCTACTGTGCTGCCTAGGTGAGGTACAGGGCCTGCTCTTCTGAGTGAAAGGTCAGGACATCTCTCCACAGTGTCTTAGCCAGTAAGGGACAGGGCCAGTTCTACACAGCCCCTGGGCAACTACATGGGATATCCCCATGGTCTCTAACAGGAATATGCACCATTAACATTGACACCAACCCCTGCAGGGGCATGGCTTTATGTAGTAGCACATGCTTAGAACTCACCATGGCTTCAGTGGATGGATCGCTACTTTCAACATCTTATGCCTCTCTATCCCTGAGTCTACAGTTCATCTCTCTTCATAATGTTTAAACTATCTGATTCTCTTTCTTTCCTACCTGTCTTCCACATTTGCACCTTGTAATTGTTCTGGCTGCCAAGAGGACCTCTAGATGTCACATGGCAGGCAGGTCTCTAGATATCTTCTTTTTCCAGTACTGCAGTGTGTGGTAGCAGGCAAGGTTCTGTCTTAAAAAACAAACAAAACCGACCAGCAAACAAATAAATAAAAATAAAGGACTGTTCATCAATCTTTGCAGTCAGGCAAATACAAATCAAACTACTTGAGATTATATCATATGCACTTAAGAATTGCTAAGACCAAATACACAAATAACAGGTCATGCTGGCAAAGATGTTGAGCAAGGGCAGCACTCTTCCATTGCTGGTGAGAGTGCAAATTTTTACAACCACTATGGAAAGCAGTATAGAAATTCCTCAGAAAAGTGGGACTATCTTCCTCAAGACCCAGCTATCCTAATCTTGGGAATATACCAAAAGGATACTCCATTTTACCACCAGAACTCTTGCTAAGTTATATTGATTATTGCTTTACTCATACTTGCCAGAAACTGGAACCAATTTAGATGTGCATCAACTGAAGAATGGACAAAGAAACTGTGGTGTATTTACTTAGTATTACTCAGCTGTTAGAAAATGTCATCATGAGATTTGCAGCAAATGGAGGCAACCAGAAAAATAATCATCCTGAGTGAGGAAACCCAGACTCAGAAAGATAAAAATGGTTTTTTATTCATTTATAATTGGATATTAGCTATTATCTAAATGATAATTAAGCTATAAACCACAGATCCATGAAGTTAGTTGAGAAAGAGGAGACATGAGGGATGGGCAATAGACATCCATGGGAAGGAGAAATAGAATAGATTTTATAGGTGAATTGGGGGCAAGTGGGAATGAAAGCAGGAAAGAGGTGTGGAAAAGGAATGGAGGAAGAGAATATGGGGAAAGACAACTGGAACAGGCAGCATTACAGATGGTGATCTTAGAATCTATTGCAGTACAATCTTCCTTTGATCTATGAGAGTGATCCTACTGAGGACTCATGGTAATGAATGATACAGAGTGTGAACTGGCCATATTATATAACCAAGCAAGGATTCCTGCAGTGGAACTGGGTTGCATTTGGTTGAGTGTTGGCCAAGCGTGAGCCCTGAAAATCCATAAACAACTTAGCCTGATGCTGGGACCGAAGGCCACTCTCTGAAAACTGACAGCAGGAACCCCATTGCTAAGTGCAACCTCCCCACAGCTCACTGAAAATACAGAGGTCCAACTGGTGAAGGAATGGAGCCTTCACCACTATGTTCTAGTCTCTTTGACATGGAAAGACACTGTGCAGGTTATGGAAAGAGAAATCTAGATAGCAGACCACCCATAAAATCCTTCACCTACAATATACCATCCCTGCATATTATGCAAGGACAATAGTGGTGCAGAACTTGTGCATGTGGCCAACCAATGTTTCATTTCACTTGAGAGTCAGAGCCAAGAGGGATAACATATCCTATGTTGCCTGGATGGCCAGAAACAGGACACTGGAAAGTCCAGAGAACTATGGGAGAAACAAACACAACTGGGAAAAAAATCAGTGAAATGATTCCTAATGATATTCTGTTATACTCATAGATTGGTGCCTTGGGCAGTTATCATCAGAGAGGCTTCTTCAGTACCAGCAAGGCAAAATGAAGAGAGAGTCTAATTGGTGTTCCATCTCCCTTAGAAACTAGGGAACTTCGCAGAAGATGGGGAGGGATGACTTTAAGTTTCAGAGGAAAAGAGAACTCCAAGGGAACATGGCTCACAGAATCTACTAAGCAGAGCTCACATGAGCTCACGGAGACTGTAGGAGCAAGTATGAGTCAGCACAGATCAGCATTAGGTTCTCTGTGCATATTATAGCTGTTAGCTTGGTGTTTCGTGTGAATCCTAACCATGGAAGTGGCTTTTTCTCTAGATCTTTCACCTGCACTTGACACCCTTTTTTTATTGGGTTGTCCTGTCCAACATCAAAGTGAAGGTTTCTGACATGTCATATTGTATCATGTCTTGTCTTGTTTGGCTGTTGTCTTGTGGACACCCACTCTTTTCTGAGGAAAACTTAGCAGAGCAGTACATATTTGGGAGAGGGGAGGAAGGATGAAGCTGAGAGGAGTGGAGGTAGGGAAAACTGTGGTTGGAAAGTATTACATGAGAGAAGAATCTATTTTCAACTTAAAAAGAAAGAAAGAAACAAAGAAAGGAAGGAAGGAGGAAGTGAACCAGCTTTAGGAACATTGAAAAGTCAGTGGATAGAGTGATAAATTGAGTATACAGTTTCACATACTGGCTATGACTGCTATACACTGCATCATACTGGCTAGAAAAAAATAGAAGCAGGTCATACCACGAATAAGTAAAATAAATCATAAATCATTATTGAATGATTATTAACATTTAATATTGATTTATTAGTTTATTAAAATTAACAGGTACTCCTTTACCAGCTTTGAACCCAAATAACCACACAGAGAGACCAGGGTCTATTTAATTAGCTAAAGTAAGAGAATAAGAAAGTCAAGAGGTCATTCATTTGTAATGTAGTAGAAATATTGACTTGATGTGCTGTTTTCTTAGGTATGGGCTGAAGATAGACCATTAATATTATACTCTGTATTACTACATGTAGACTCAAAGAAGTAGAACTTAGCGATGTAAGTCCTTACAGAATATTGATTGCTTGATAGTTTAGTTTCATGATCCTGGTCCTGAGGTTGGTTCTCTGTTACAGCCAAAGGAACAAGGAATTTCCAGTGAGATTACCCTAGGAATATCAGAAGTTGTGTCCATAAGACTTATCAATGTGATTGCTTAAAAAATGAGCTGAAGAAGATCAATAGTAACAGACATGATAATATGAATGAGGAAAAGCCTGCAAGGGCTAAACCCTACACAAAGAACTACAAGCAACCGGGTACCTAAGAAATGCTAAGAAAAGAAATTATCTCCAAGAAAGCATGCCAGTCAGTGGCTGAATGTAGATACAGATGCATCCACAGGTACAGTGATGAAATGATATCTAACAGAGATACATTTTTCATTATAAATACTTATCCTTTCACTCCACAAGTCAGTAAAATCATCATGAGATACGAACTTTCTGCATAGTATCTAAAGTCATTGTAAGATATAACATTGTTCAATTTCCTTAATTAAGGGATCATGTGTAAATAACATCATAACTTGACAAATAAAGTAGAATATATCTTTAAGTAAATATTCAACAAATCAATAAATTCTTATTAGTGTCATAAAATATCAGTATACACACACACACACACACACACACAGACTGTTCATAAGTAACTGTACAAGAATGAAAATAGCAGCAAAATGATTAAGGCAGGAATATTCTAAGGTGTAAGGTGTACTGATAGCTAAACATACAATGATGAATCATAAGGTAACCTTTCAATTTATTAACTGTGGGAAGTTCAGCTAACATAGACATTTCAGGAGAAACATTAATAGCTGACTTCCCTCACTGTTCAGTAACAGATACCTAATGAGTATATGTGATGAGCTCATCCTTTGACCATATTAAAATCATTTAAACTTGGATTAAACTTAAATTGAACCTACTTTTATAATCACTATGCCCTTTAAACTTAAACAGAACATAGTCATGTGCGTTGAATGTTTAAGATGGAATGTCCTACTAAGAGGAGATAAATGCTCTTTTAATAACTAGGAGATAGCATAAAATTAAACAAGCATGCTAACAAAATTATACTACTTTAATGTTTTCTTTAATGTAGTAATGCTGGAATCTGTCAAAATATGTTTCTCAAAATATTGCACATAATTAGTTACACAAATAAAACCTATGTGCAGAATATTTTTCTAAAATTGAAAAAGGTAAAGACCTATTTCAATATGGTAAAAATTATCCCATTTAAAAACAATGTCTATACTATCTAATAGCTACTGATTACCAGCCTTATTAGCTAGTAAGTAAGCTCCTTATATGTATTTAATTTCAATTTCAATTTAGTTAATTTCATCCTAGTTGTACAATGAATACAGTATTATCATATTAATTTGATTGATACTGAATGCAATGTTTAGGGAGTCTGCATGTCTAATTGGAGTCTACCAACTCACAAGGGTTAGCAGGTCTCCATCTGCTTGCAAGGAGGTACAAAGCTTTTTTATAATGTCTAAGTTGAGGTTCTGCCTGGTCTATGCCAGTGTCCTTGTGTCATGCGCTTAGCAATCAGAGCTTCAAAAACCAAATGGGGATTGAAGGGACTCCAGCCAACTCAAGCATAGTGAGCTTGGCTCTGGCAAGCTTTGAGCTTCTCCCCAATTCCCTCTCTCTCTCTCTCTCTCTCTCTCTCTCTCTCTCTCTCTCTCTCTCGTTAATAACCCTTAGATTGCATTTCTAAAGCTAGTCACTAAGGTCTATTGCCTTCTTTGGCCACGTTCTCCTCCTGAGATTGACTAACAAGACCCTGCTTTCAAAGCATTGAACTACATCAATCAAATGCCCCCTTTGGCTTACCTAATTAACATGCCCAATTAAAATTAAACACCTCATCCTAATAAGGGGTTTCCCCTTTCATCTTTGTAAACCACCATTTGCCCGTGTGCCATGTCTATCTCCTCCCTATCTGGAGGCAGCCCTTTGTCCTCTGAACCCTTACCCTCCTGTTTGTTCCCTAGTCCTCCTCTCTTACCCTCTATCTCTTGTGTTTGTCTTGTTCCCTAGTCCTCCTCTCTTACCCTCTTGTTTGTTCCCTAGTCCTCCTCTCCTCCCTCCTGTTTGTTCCCTAGTCCTCCTCTCTCACCCTCCTGTTTGTTCCCTAGTCCTCCTCTCTTACCCTCTATCTCTTCTGTTTGTCTTTTATTTCCAGCCCTCTGTCCCTCTTGGGCAATTAAATCACCTTTGTGCTGAGAACTTTGCCAAGGGGTCATGAGCCAATACTTTTCCTTTCAGAGATGAACAGAAATACATGCAAAAAAATTAGGTTGGCATCAACCTAAAACATGTGGCCTCACAAATTACACTACCCTAGGATTCACAGAGCACTGCCTTCTATTTTCTGCTGTGTCACCGGGAGACTTTTTGAAGTATGTAATAACCAACAATATGTACAAACTCAGAACAGTTAACTTTTAAACATGCAAATGTAGACTCATACTAGACACATTTCTGGTACTCAGAAGTATCATACTGGTGGTGACCATGTTTTTATTGTAGCAAAGACACTCAAGTGTTTTATTTCCATAGACGGTGAGTTTACTGTACAGCACTCTCAACTTGAATGTCAAGAATAAGGACAAATCGCATGATTTTTGACTTTGTATCATCAAATTGACTGATGAAACATCATTTTCATGGGATCCAAACAGAAAGCATGCACTATTGTTTTTAAAGTCATTAACTAGAAAGCATTCCTTCATTAGGCAGCAATACACAGTTCCAAGTGACAGTGACCAACTCCAAGCTGATACAAGTGGAGAAAGTCACCATTCATGAATGTGGCTTCAGAGGACACCTGAACTCTGTCTACCCTTTCTTTACTTGAATAATTCTGTTTGATCCAAAAAATTGTAAGTTACTCCTAGATCAGAAGATACCTAAAGCCCTACTAAGTGAATGTCTAAACTGTCTTCATAAGATGGACCCAGAAATCAGTGTTGCTTGCCTACCCAGGAATATACCAAAGAAATGTGCATCTCTGTTGCTATTTTTAACCTTTCGTTACTTTGCATTCTTCCTACATTACTATTTTATTCAAGTTTTTTTCTATCATGAAGCTCTAAGATTAATTTTTCAATCTTAAAAATAAAATATAAGCTGTAATCACAGATTTTTTTCTTGTTATATTTGGATGTCTTTTGCTTCAATAAAATTGGTTTTTATTGTAATACCTAATATTTTATTAAGTGCATTTACAATAATCTCTAAGATTACTTCCATAGGTAGCCAACTTAATCTTTCTCTCCCCATTCTTTTCTCTCAGTTTAGTCTCATTTCTTCTTTTTCAACTCCCTGCTGATTTATTTTTCCTTTCATCTCCCCGTTGTTCTCTCTTCACTCACACACTCACATATATGCATATATTAGATAATATATAAATGTATGTATAAATTTGTATGTTTATCTGTGTGAGTGAGTGTGTGTGTGTGTGTGTGTGTGTGTGTGTGTGTGTGTGTGTGTGAAATCTCAACTGAAATCCCAGGATGAGTAATGATTCATCTAATCAAGACCTGTTTCCTGCTTAGGATCAATGACGAAGCCCATAACCAAACAGAGGCCCCAGAAGAGCCATAGGTCTAAAATGAATATCCAGAAATAACACAAACCAAAGTATCTTTCCACCCTGACAGGGATCAGGAAAGAAAAAAGCATATGTCTACTATTCTTACCAATTATTTGAGTTGTCAGTTCCTATGCTTCTTTCATAGATATTAAAAGGTAAACAGAAGAAAGAATCCTTTGAAGGGAAGTGACATGAATAAAATTTTGTTCAATGTTCATTTTCATCACAGTTATGTTGTGATCAGCTCCAAAAATCATTCCTACCTATTTTTTTTGTAATTTAATAAAAAATTATTGTTTCTGTGATCAATCATCCTCATAGAATCTTTAGGATACAAAAATATAAAAAGATGACAAGGGACGGGGCTACAATCAAGTGTAAAGTGAACTAATTTTTAGAATCTAAATAAAACACAAAAGTGTAAAAATAAAATGTTTCAGGTATTGAGGCTAGGCTTACAGAATGTCCCTTCTATTGGACTTAAGAAATGAGACATGTACAACATGCATAACAACAATTTTGACACCCGACCACTTGAATCTTTGTGGGAAGCTATTACTATCTCACAAAGCAGGGACCAGCGTGTTACGCTTTCCAATCTCATCTTCACTCTTGGCACTTGGGATTTGTTATGATGTAAGGGAAATAAACATTCATTACACCAATGTTTTGCTTTAAAAATCATTTTAGTGTTACACCTACCTATCTGTGTTTAAAATATCTATCTAGTAAATGCTGTATGACCTCATAACAGCAATTTCTGTGGTATATCTGCAAATATTTTATAAGTTGCTCTTACATGTTGCCACAAACCTAGGATTTTAAAATAGATAAAATGAATGTCCCCAAAGTTACTTTAAGAACTTGGAAGAATAGATGATACATACAATAGGGAAAACTGCTGACTGGAATGCCCAATGTAGACACTGTGTTAGGCCACTCGAGCTATGCCACCACACAGTTTTCAGTCAATACATCTAACAAGACAAAAGTGAAGCACAAATGTAACTAATCAGAATTGTTAAGATTATATTCAGTGAAAATCACAGAGTAAGATTAAGGACATGATGATTAAGTGAGCTGGTATAGTTTTCTTTTCATTGGTTCTCTCCTCAAGGGTCTCACTGACAATGTTCTGTAAATTTTCACAAATATTGCAACAGGGGAAATAAATTATAATTCTTGGAGTCATTGTACATTCCAGTCATGGGTAATATACACATGGATGTGACATTACACTTATTATAGATGAGGCAGGAGGGACGACATTTCATTATTAAAACGATTCCTTCAAGATATACTCATTTTCCAGGTCCTGCTTTGCTAGCTTATGAAGTAAATTATGGATCAAAAAGTAGTAGACAGAGAACTTAGTGGGAAATCAACTAAGGAACCAAGCAAACAACAACCAAACAAACAAACAACTCAGTTACCCAGCATATACTGAGGAAAACTGCTCATGTAAATAGTTTTAAGTTAAGTTATCAAGATAAGACTTGTCAAGGTCTCATGCAGTGCTACAACAGAGGGGGACAGAAGTTAAAATGTGAAGCATTGGAAATGTAAAATTTTATGGGAACACATTTAGCTTACATTACGTACATATAACACACACAAAAAAAGAAGAGCTAAAAACAGATTTGTGTAACAAATTTCTTTTCAAAAGCTCTACATCTTGAAAAACCCAGTAGACTATTGGGTAGAAACCAAAGAAGGTAGGGAAAGCCAGAGGCTCTCTGAATCCTGTATGGAAAATATCTGTTGTATACTTCAGGTCCTGGACCATTAATAATAAGTCTTTTCAGATACAGTAATTTTAAAATTGCACAGTAAAAACACATATGACAGTTTTGAACATTTTAATGTGTTTACTTTGGTTTGTCTCCCAGCGCTAAGGATCAAGTATAGACCTTAGCATGGTAGATGTACACTCTAACACACAGCATGACTCCTGCAAGAGTAGGAAGTTTATAAAATACTTTCTGTAACATTAGCAAACATTTTGAGTAACATTAGTAAACAAGTCGCCAATCGAGGGAAATAAAAATATAGGAATAAAGACAAAATTGTAATATTACTTTGGTTTAGATTGTGGACTATCAATAAAAGTTGTTCTTTGACATTAAAGAAACCAAAAGAAGGCTAGGACTAGAACTGCATGGTGTGCATCTTAGTGCTAAACAATGTTATAAAACTTACACTGTGTGATTGTTAACAGAAAACACAAGCCAAATGCTCACCATATATCTTACTTCTATTATACCATGAGGTGACAAGAAAGATGTTAATGTAAGCATATATATGTTTATATGACTGTACATATACATGTGTCCACATATAAGTATATAGGCATACACTATAGTCTTTGGCAATAAGCCTCCATAATGGCATCACCTCTGGGAAAGGTTCCCGCTGTTTTTAATACTATTGCTTATGAATAGCTTTCTAATAATTGAAAAGGGCGTTAACATTTCAAGCATTTCAATGAATGTGAATGTTTTTCACATTTTTAAGGAATGCAGTTGGGCATAACCTGCTTGTCAGTACCAATCTATCACACACCTTGTTTCCATTTTCTAGGGCAAGGCAGTTTTTGTCAGAGTTTGTTATTGTACTCAGGGGATCACTCTGTTTGTCAGTTACTATTCTGTCTTGAATCTAGTAAATAGCCTTTGAGAAATTCTGAGATGCAGAACCAACTCTTGGGTGACATTTTTCAGTATGTGTTCTGTAATATTTATGAATCAAAGTTTAGAAATATTATAGTTCTCTAATAGTTTAATCAATATTTCCTTGTGATAGTGTAGGAGAAACAGCAGAAAACCTTAACTGTACATATTGTTTACATTCTGAACCTGAATTTGCATTACAAGTATTTATACTAGCAATCATTTAAAACATTTAAGACATGAAAATTTGATTAAGAACTCTATTGTGGTACTTGTGTTTTCCTAGGAGGTGTTGAACAAAGGTGAAATGGGTGATAGTATACACTGAGTCAAGAATGAACATGTTAACAACAGAAATTCCAAGTTGGATTTAATGAAAAAGATGAAAAATTTAAAGCACATATTATAGTTAAGCATGAATATTAAAACATAGACAGTGATATGATTTGTTATCAACACACTTGGACCTGTCTTAGGTTTTTGTGCTTACACTAGAGCTGTGCCATGCTTGACTCCAATGTAACCAGGGGTAAATGGTTTAACCCAATTAACATTTGAAATTTCCACCAGAAAGAACAATGAAAATATCACAGAGCTACTAAAACCATTTGAAGAGAAATGCCCGGTGAAAGCTTATTGTTCTTAGAATACAACATGACAACAATTATTATAATTGACATTTGTGATAGGTCTCAGGACAGACTAATTTAAGGAAATATGCCATAATGATATTTGAGAAAACAGAATTAGGGCTGCCTCACTTTTCCTTGTACAGCTTTCCCAATTCTGTGCTCTTTACTAAAGAGCATCCTCCTATATTCTGAAAGGAAGGGTCATCTCTAAGTACAAATACAGAAGAATACATCTGCTTCAGAAGGGAAACTGAAACCCCAGGCCAGCTAATCACTTTCAACCATCAGTTGTTTTTAAGTAACATAGTTTAGTCCAACCAAATTTTCCAAACCTGGACTTCATTTCTAAATCACACCCAGCATAAAGAACACTCAGATCTACCTGTTTCATTGACATCTTATTTTCGGAAAGGTCCTATGACATATAATATAAACTTCATATGAATTAATTTTTTATGTTTTTCTTTATTAACTATTCCTTTTTAAGACTTGCCTTTGGATGTAGAATTTAGTAATGAGGAAAGAAAATTTCCCCTACAACAGATACTGCTTTCAGCACTCTTCAATACATACTCCATTAACCCTTTGAATATTATCCTTCCAGCAAGTATTTCCAGTGCAGAGCTAATACAAGGTGGCAAATTACTAAAAGTGGAATTTAGACAGCCTAATATGGTGATGAACATGTATAATCTGAGCACTAGGGAGATTACAGCATGAGGTTTGGTAAGTGAGGTTCATACTCAGCTATACATTGGTTTCAAAGATGGCTTGAGATACACAACAATGTGTCTCAAGAAAGAAAGAGGGAAAGGGAGAAGAACAAAGGCAGGAGTGAAGTAAAGAGACAGAGAGAGAGAGAGAGAGAGAGAGAGAGAGAGAGAGAGAGAGAGCACACCAGCAAGATGGAGACAAACAGACAAACAAAAGACATCTCCTAAAAAAAACGTAAAAATTAGGGCCTCTTAGATCTAGACGAATGATTATGATCCTAGAATTCTTCTATCTAGAGGATCTTGGTTCAGTTCCCAATACCCACATGACAGCTACCAATGTCTGTAACTCCAAGCTTGTGGACCCTATCTAGGGTTCTGGCCTCTCTAGACACACTACACACTAGGTACATACAGTTTTTTTAAAAAGCAGAGAAAATTCCCATCATCAAAATAAAAATGGGAAAAAAAGATTTCAGAATGGTGAGACAATTCACACTAGAGCAACACAAATGGTGAGATTGGAGTTTGAAGCCTCAGCATCCACATAAAAGTAGGGGGCACCCTGGCATCCCTGCTGTGCTCAGGAGGTAAATGTGAGGGATCCATGAGGCCAAGCTGCCTTAGCTAACCACTGGGTTCAATTAAGTGACCTTATTTCAGTAAATAAAGTGAAAAGTGACTTAAGAAGACTCCTGATGTCATTCTCTGGCCTCTACATATACACATGAGATTGCCAATGACTGCCCAACGTGAGACCTATCCCACGGGAGAGAGCCAACCCCTAATACTATTAATAAAACTCAGCTGTGCTTACAGACAGGAGCTTAGTATAACTGTCTTCTGAGAGGCTTCATTCAGCAGATGATGAAAACAGACACAGAAACCCACAGCCAAACAACAGGCCCAAACGATGGGAGTCTCATGGAAGAGTAGGAGGAAAAACAGGGAACCAGAGGCATCAAGAACACCACAAGAAGACCTACAAAGTGCACTAACCTGTGCCCATGGGGGCTAATAGTGACTAAACCACCAAGCAAAAAACATGAATGAGCTGGACATAGAATATATATATATATATATATATATATATATATATATATATATATATACATATATATATATATACATATATATATATATGTAGCAGATGTGCATCTTTGTCATGTGGGTTCCCTAACAATGGGAGTATGGGCTGTCTCTGACTCTGTTGCCATTTTTGGATCCCTTTCCCCTAGTGTTGCCTCAGTGGGTAAGGATGCTCTTAGTCCTGATGTACTTGAGATGTTAGGGTGGGTTGGTATCCCTTAGAGCCTCCCTTCCCTGAGATGAAGAAGAGGGGGTTGAGGGAGGGACATGAGGGCAGGACTGAGAGGAGACAGGGTAGGGGGCTGGAATTAAGCCACAAAGTGATTAAATAAACTAATTTTAAAAAGAGTGATAAAAAAGAAAGGTTCCATCAACAAGAGAAACTTGTGCCATAGCACTGAACATTTCATTTGCACAAAAGGCTCTTGAACACAGTGCTCCTGAGACTGTGTTCTTATCTAACCTATTTCTTGTAAAAGGAGTGAATTACAGCTGGAAAAAAAAAGAACACTGAAGCTGGATAAAATCATGAACTATAATTCTCTTCCTGCCACACAATGACAGATGTTAAGAAAAGGTGATTCTTGTTTGCCATATAAGCTTTTAGTTGTGAGAATGATTTTCAAAATGAAATATGGAGGATAAAATGCAAAACTATTATGGAAAATAAAACTGGAGAGGCACCTTATTGGTGTTTCCTCTAGTATAATAGTTTATTTTCATTCTTGTTCATTATTTACACATTTGAAAGAGAATATAAATATTGTGTTGCTTCCATATGTCATACTTCAAAGTAAATACTAAATCCATTTAATTAAATTATACTAACACACCCATTATATTTATTAGTATTTACATTGAATGATGTATATAATTTTTAATATTGGTTAAATTGAATCCTATAGGTTGTAGATGAGGTCTATTGCTGCTGATGATGGTGGTGGTGTGCTTCACTTTTCATTTATCAGCTAAACACAAGTTTAGTAGATCTTCAACCTGTAATTTATGAGAGCATGTCCATCTTTATGCTCTACTGTGTTAATCAGGAAATTAGTCCATAACCTACTCAGCCAACAATGTGTGAGTTTGAAATGGATGCAAAAATAAACTCAAACCTTAAATATAATGAAAAAAGGAATATGGATGAGAATTATATTTGTTTATGATACTAGTCATATAGCATACTTGTAAGTGTCTGTATTCTGTGAACAACTCAGCTTTTGATCTCATAACAAAATACTAATATTTTAATAAAACCTGCTGATTCATTTTACTCAGAATATCACACTCAGAAATGAAATAACTATTCAGGATTTGAACAAAATTCCTTATACTGATCCAATTAAGAAAACAAAATGGTAACACATTATTTCTATAATAAGCTAATTCTATTCTAATTTTATTTACTTTTATATTAATGATTAGTAGCAACTAGACCTTGTTTGCTAAGTGTTAGATTTTGAAACGCAATGTATTTAACCTGAATATATTTCATGCTAAGATATATAATTTCAGAGTATGTACATATAAATATTTACATTAAGAATTATCCAAAGGGCAAATGTGAGGCACCAGAGTACATGAGAAAGTCAAATCCCTCTCTCTACTCAAGGAGACCTAGTGGCACTCAGAGGAAGGACAGCAGGTCACCGAGAAGAGACTTGATACCCTATGAGCACACACAGAGGGAGGTAATCCCTCTGAGGAACAGTTATAGGGGAGGGGAATAAGGGGAAAATGGGAGGGAGGGGAGAATGGGAGGATACAAGGGATGCGATAATCATAGAGATGTAACAATAATAAATTAATAAAAATAATAATAAAATAATAAAAAAAGAATTATCCAAAAAGATGACTTGTAAAATAAGGTTACATATTGTGAAAGTGTTGTTATAAAATAACAAATATTGCAAAGTCATGCAGGCACACATTTTCAGAAATAGAAAAAAATGCAAAGATGCAAAGACGAGACAGGTATGGTTTCCATAGGATCACAGATTCAAGTCCAAGCTATTCATGTGTATTATGCCAGGCAAAGCCACACAGGGTAACCTTGTGTCAAGTAAGGACTAAATAAATAAATTACTTCAAACATGTGTTACTGACATTGATTACATCACGCTGAGGGACCATGCCAGCTGTGTATCTCAAGATCTGCTGGATATGTGTCCAGAAACTGTTCAGATGATCCTGGCATTGAAAGCACAGAAAAGATCTGTTTTCTGCTGTGATTTGTTTATCCAATAACTGGCACATGAGCATAACTAAAGAAATGAAAAGATTAAAAATGACCAAAATCTGAAATGTACTTTTGAAATGTTACATGGTTCCAGTAAATCTCAGTGGGAAGAAAATGAATTCCAAGAGAGAAACCGAATGACTCTTCACTGCAGTCAACAAAAGGAAGGCAGAACTCTCATTCAGTGGGTGGTTCTATGGATATAGACACAGGAAAATAATTGACACTATGAAAGTTTTCATTTCTTTTTAAAATGAAATTTCTACTTTCTTTAGTATTCTACAGGCCAAGAGACAATGTATAGCTTAATATCACTCAGTCCACAGTAGAAAAACTTAGACTAAATATACCTTAAAAGTTGGAAGTAAATTGTTACTGTATTTTCCAATCTGGAAACACAACTGAGTGTGTCACAAAACCCAAGGCTCTAAAGCTTTCTTTCGTTACTTCCTAAAGTGTTTGACAGCCTGCAACTCTCTCTATTTGTATGACACCAAGAGGCAAACTGGGGCTCAGAGGTTAAGAGCACCGGCTTCTCATCCTGAGTTCAACTCCCAGCAACCATATGGTGGCTTACAATCATCTATAATGTCACCTGGTGCCCTTTTCTGTCATGCATGTGTACATGGAGGTGAAATACTGTATACACAACAAATTAATAAAACATATTTAAAATTTAAAAAAAAAAAAAAAAAAAGGCAAACGGATCCCAGCTCTCTCTCAGGAGTAGGAAATGTTGAATTTCTTACCAGGATGTCAGGAGTTCACCTCAACTCTTTTCTACATATTCTCTACATTTCTATGACTTATCCTTCTGCAAGGCTTATCCACAATTAGTCTCCTGGGGACTGGCTAATCGCATCCTGTCAGACAGCTAATATTTATGACAATGGAAGTTAAATGGCCTGGTGAAAAGCAGCCCAGTAATCATTAATCTCGCAGCTCAGAGGAAGAATCACACTTTGCATATTTCCTTTGAAAAGTGTTGGAAATATAAACATGGGATTCTAAAAACAGGTAATAAAATGCCCATAGGTCTTTTTTTTGCTTGTTTTTGTTGTGGTGGTTAACAGAATTCTATAGCAAAATAAAAAACAATAAAAGCAAACCAACTCCAATTATTTCAGAGATTTCTAACACAAAACAGGTGGGGTTTTTTTTGTGATGAATTGCCATTACCATTACAATATATTATAAAGGACTCCCTTATCAGAAACAAAAATTAAGTTCCAGTATATTTCTTTTTTATTTATACAGAATATTAACTCTCATTATGGCTTACTCTAACACATTTATTTTTGTTGATTCCAGTATCCTCCCTTTTGCCTCATCCTTCTGACTTCCCTGTAGCTTTCTCCCTACAGTAGCCTACATCCTGCTCATGTCACACACATTCTCTTGTCCCCAGGCTTTTTGGACATCTCTTTGTATTGTCTCCTGGATACTTTGCAACCTCATATTCTATGCCCACATGCTTATCCACATAGACAAATCCATAAACATTAAAATCTAGCATCTGTGTATGAGAGAAAACATGCAGTATGTATCTTTCTCTGTAAGAGACACTTCAGCTAATATAGTATTTCTATGAGTTATAGACATCCCCGATGGAACGAGCCACATATATTCAATTTTGTTTTGTTTTTATTTTTATGGGAACACCTGAAATATAGTAAACCATTATATTGTCATGGTCTTCTGTCCTCAAGCTAATTCTACTTGACCTTTCTACGTTTTGTGTATAATCCTTCATTAAAAAATGGTAATGTTATGTTATTAAGAGAACTATAGATGCTTAAGCCAAGTATGGTCCTTAAAACTTTAGTCTCAGTGCTTAGGATGCTTAAGCAAGAAGGCTGTCATGAGTTCAATGCCAGTCTGTGTTGTAAGGTGAGACCCTGTCTCAAAATTAAACAATAACAAACAAAAACAACACACACACACACATGCACACACACACACACACACACACACACACACACACCAAATATTTTACAAGTATTCACAGCACTGAAACTTGATGGTTTTAAAATTGGGGTGATGGATATTTCAGGAGATAAGATTCATACTATTGAAAAAAACTGAGATTTAATATGTATTTTATGTTTAATAAATATGATAAGATATTAGATAGTAAGATACCACATACTGGATTATATGAGGTCTATGAAGTGAGCATGGGGAGAGAAAGGAATGGGAGAGGGGTACCCCCTAGAAGAAAGAGAGGGACAGAGACATAGGAAAAGAGAAGGGAGAGAAAGAGTTAGGGAAGAAGGGTGAGGTAGGTCTGTCCCTTTATAGATTGGGCAGGGCCACGCCCCCATGACAAGTAGGCAATGACTTCACAGGCAGGCCTACTGAAGCAGAATTCTAACATTTGTCTCTTTACCTATAATTAAAAAATGAGGACTGTTGGATTGCTTTTCATGTAAGATAGGTTAAAGTATATAAACGTAGGTTCATTGGAATCAGTTTTTGGCAGCCGTATAAGAAGAAAAGAGAGAGAGAAATCAATAGTAACAAAATGTCCAGATTATACAGTGAAGGAGAAGGAAATACTCTGGCCTGAAAATTTAGGTAGAGGACAGGTATGTCAGCTATGTCCTGCAGCAGACAGGCACTGAGGAGGGCTGGGGGAACCTAGAGCTGTTTGTCTGGGCTCTGAAACACACCATTTCAGCATTTTGAAAATAGATAAGGTGTGAAGTAATCATTTTAACTACTTCCTGCTGACAGTATGGTAGCAACAGGGGATCAAAGGGTTGAAATGTTGGCCAGGTTCTGGAAGAACAGGCTGTTGATTTGCTGTGCACAGTCTGAGAACATCTGGGACTAGGAGGGGCAATACAGGTCCAACTGACACGATCTTTGAGACTGGACTGGATCAACTGTGGGTAGTTGCTTTGAAGATGTCCTGGATGTACAAAGTGTGGCTGGATACTGGAACATATATGTGGGCAGAAGACAAAGTTTGTAGGTTAGGGAGAAAATTCCTTTTAGGTGTACCTTTGAAACTCTTTGGAGATCAAAGAGAAAAGGCTTGAAAATAAGGAAAGAGAAAATGCTTGACAAAGTTTGGGGAGCAAAAAAAGGTTTGGATATAGGACCCGATTGCTGGCAATAATTAAAACAGTGTAGATTTGGATCTGTCCAAGTCTGGTTATAGAGGTCTGTAAGCTTAGAAGCCCTTAATGTGGGCATAGGGATTGAAACTCTCTAAAAGACATCAGAAAGCTGTGCAAGGAGGAACAGGTGTCTTGATACTTTCCATAGGGAGATGAAACCATTAATCTGTTAGGGCGTCCCCAAAAATGGATAGTCACTCAAAGACAGGTACAGCCTGTTCAGCAGCTCATCAGCACTGACCAACAACCAAAGGAGCACCTGGGTTTTGGACAGCTGTGGTTGGGGCAGGAAAGTGGTTACATCTGAAAGTTCACCCAATGGGAACAGTCCTAGTTGGAGGTCAGCGAGAAGGACCAGCCACAGTCATGAAGGCCAGGGTTGCCCTTACAAAGATGGTGGCTAGTCATGTGGCTGCCCTCAAAGATGGCATGGAGGACAAACACTTTACGACCTCCATCCCAAAGCAACATGGTGATTGTCACATGTTGTGAGGAACCAGTGGTGGTCAGATTTGAAAATGGTATCAGGCGGCTATGATGTCCAACCCCTGCAGCTGCCAGTGTAGGGGCAGGCGCGGTTATACAGCAGGCTGCAGTCACCAGGCTGTGCAGTAACTCTGCCGCCAGGGAAACACTGCGATGCCAGCTCTGGGCTTTGTGCTGACCCTGTCCAGTCCTGACTCTGTGCAGCCCAAGTTGTCCCCAAAACCCTCTAGAGCTCAAGGCTAGGGTTCCCGAGCATCAGCCTTAGTGTCAGTAGGAGTGAGAAACAGGGCTGCAGTTGATCAATGCAACAGGGGTCTCCAGCTATGGTGGTTGTAGGAATCACTTATGTACCATGTGCCCCCAGCAGAGTGCTGCCAGCCCAAAGCTGCTCCCACCAGAGGCACATTAAATTGGTCACATTCTGTGGTGGACATCTGCTTACCAATAATAGATGGTCTTGTAGTCTACTAGTCCACGGCAGAGTTCACTGCGAGCAGCGCCTTGGTGGGTGCTGCCAACTCATCTGGCAGAGTGAATCACCTGTTCTCTGCACTGGGCACCAGGAGCAAGCAAAAGAGCAGAAATTTACCTCAGCTTAGAATCACGATCTTAGTGGCAGTGTTGGAAAACTGTTTCAGAAAGCTCCCTCACAAGTCCTCCAGGCAAGCATGGCTAACTTAGTCTGAGATCCCAGCTGGTGACAGGCAGAAGCAGGAGAGCAGTGAAAGTACTTAGAGAAAGAAATTTGTTGCAGACAGTAAAGGGAGATGGAATTTTACTGTGGTCAGTGGAATGGTCCTCTGGGTTCGAGTTTCAAAACACTAATTTTATGTTTAATAAAGAATATAAGATATCAGATAATACGGAGCCAGATATTCAGATATTAGATTATATGTGGTTTATTAAATGAGTATGGGGACAGAAGATATGGGTGAGGGGTACCCCAGGGAGGGAGGGAGGGAGAGAGAGAGAGAGAGAGAGAGAGAGAGAGAGAGAGAGAGAGAGAGAAACAGAGAGACAGAGACAGAGGAAGAGAGAAAAGAGAAAAGAGAGTAAGAGTAAGAAAGGGAGGGGCAAGGTAGTTTTGCCCTTTTATACTTTTATATACTGGGCTAGGCCAATCCCCCCATGGCAGGTAGGCAATGACATCACAAGTGGGCAGACTGAATCAGAATTTTAACATACATGTTTCATCACTTATAATTATTAAATATTAAATATGATATAAAGTTTGAAAGCAGAGTCTCTTTCTCATACAACATCCTGATATCAAAATACATCTGCTAGTTAAGATACTTCTACAAATTTGCCATAAATCATCAAATTAGAGAACATTTGTATTTTCCATTACTGTGAAGAAGAAAGTACCAAATAGAAATAATTAAATCTCAAAATACAGGAATTCAGGTCAAGAAACATGAAACATTATTTTCTGCTAGGGAGAAGTTAAAATAGAATTAAATTAAATCTAATAACCATAAGATCATTTTATTTGATTTGAACATTTCAATGAGGAAATCGAATACTAGCAGTAAAATTTGTTACACTATCTGGTAATTTAACAGACTATATTTAACTTATTAAAAATAGGTTTAGTTCTTAAATTGTATGAATATACACAAATATATAGCAGTAAGCATATATAGAAAGCTGCTATATTCAGAGAACATCTCTCTAGTTGATTCTTTAATGAAAATACAAACAGTTTTACATAGTAATATTCTTTGATTGTGTTAGAAAAATATTGACATTAAGAAAATTCTACTCAGAAGGCTGGCCATTTCTTTAATGAACATATCCCAATATTCTCATGATTTTCTAAATAATCCAAACCTTGACCTCTGAAGGATTTGAATATTTATTTGTGATTCTTCTTTACTTTGGGGTTTACTTTGGGGTGTTCCTTAATGCAACAACATCAACGCTTCATGAACTCAAGTAAATGGGATAGCGCAAAAGGATGAAAACCCAAAACAAACAAAAGATGTTTAAGCATATATTATTTTAACTACCCTGCAGCCATATGAACTGATTGCCCAAGACTATGTGTCCCAAATATTTCAGGTAAATCATCTTTGTGATGATTAAAAATCTCATGTGTAAGCTATAAGTATGCATTGTGGGTAAAATTCTTGATACACAAGAATGAAGATTTGAGTTCAAAACCCTCAAACTCAGTTGACATGAAGTTTGGCATAGTAGTGCACTTCTATTCTTTGCACTTCCTTCAGATAAATTCTACATATAAACTAACTGAACTGATATTTCAGGAAGAGATAGCTTACAAATGAAGAGATAGTTATGAGGTTAAAAGTATTTGCTTTAAAATCAAGAATGGATTTTGGATCCCAGTATCTCTTTAACAATCCCATTATCCCAGTTTGGCAGGGGTGGCCCATATCTTTAATCCCAGAAATTAGGAGGCAGAGGCAGATGAGTCTCTCTGATTTCAAGGTCATCCTGGTCTATAGAGAGAGTTTAAGGACAATCGGGGCTAAAAGAAGAGAAACTCTGTTCCCTCAAAATCAAAACTCAAAGCATAACCCAAACCCAAACCCAAACTAAACTAAACCAAACCAAACCAAACCAACCAATCAACCAAAGACACAAACAAAAAAACCTCACAAACACCTTTAATTACAGCTCAGAGAGGTCCAATGCCTAATTGTACCCTCCATATTCACACAAAGAATTATGTTTCAGCCACCAAACACACTTTGCAAACACGCAAACACTCATAAAGAGAATAAATTTCAAAAGTGTGCCTTTTACTTAAAATGATTTTCCTTTGTTATTCTATCAAGTTAAACATTGACTACAAATAATACATTTCAATTAACAATTCAATTTCATAGCTTATTACATAGGATGAGTTATGCAGCAAATTGTTATAATAAAGAAATGAAAAAGAAAGCAGGCTGGCAACCAAGAGTATTTGTAAAGTATGCATCTAAAGCTGACTACCTATGTTCCAATGCAAGAACAGTACTAAGAAACACATGATCTGTTAGGCTTAATCATCAATGTCTACATCAGACCGTATTATAAGATGACTAATAAATATTTTCAAAAGATAGTAATAGTGCTCATTAAGTGTTCCTATTTTCTCTAAATTATCTAAGTACTTGAGAAAACAACAGAGATATAATTAGATGAATAAAGAGAGAGGAAGATATTACTCAAAAGCAGAATCTGAGAATATAAGAATCCATTGAAAATTAACACTACTGAACTTTGATTATATGTAATTTTTTTCATTAAAAGCTCTGTATTCTGCTCCCTTAACTCTGAGCCAGGTTGATGCTGTCTGTCATCTCTCTTATGAGCCAGCTTAATTCTTTTTTTCTTATATGGAGAATCAATAGAGATCTACAGAAACTGTTGAAAGTAAATTAAGAAAGAAAAGCTAAAGAAGGCTGATTGTTTTCTAGATAGCTGGAAAATCAATAGACGAGAATTGGATCTAGAAGGGGAATTAAAGATTGAATTTAGAGTTAAGAAGACAATTTAACTGGGTTCTTCAAAATATAGGGGGGGGAAGCTAATGGAGAGTCCAGATAAAGTCAGATGTCTATAGTGAGTCTTCAGGCAGTGAAATCTGTTCAGGGAGCCTGGGATTTATCTAGCAGTCAGTTCAGGGAGGCAGTAGCAGATTGACAGAGCAGGGGGCAGGGTACAAGCCATCCCAAGTCTATCCACAATTTACAATCAGAATGGTTTTGGAGGCAATTAATATGTCTTTCATCTGACACTTAATAGAATGTAAAAAAAATTAATCACACATTACTTTTGCAACCTAATCATAAGTTACTCATTCCTGAAAAAACCCTTGTATCTTTAACGAGAGCACAGCCTTCCCAACATGATGCTTATGCCAACTGATGAAAACTAGTTCTATTTACTGAAATGGGGTTTCTAAAATTATTCCTTCTTAATATTTTTATTAGATGTAGGTGTCTATTTACTTTGTAAATATAAAAGGAATTCAAAGTTAATTTCTCCAAAAATACCATATTAATTTATATTATAAATATAATGTGATAATTTATTCTCTTAAAAAATGGTGTCAATCTAAACTATTTTTAAATTAAATAAATATAGTCTGGTATTAATAAGGGGAATTAGGTCAATGATGAAGCACACAGACAACAGTGGTACCATAAGAATATACAGTAGAGTTCTAGGGGGAAGATTAAATAAAAAAAGGTAGCACCAGGCAAATATGAGGGCTGGACACACTGTTATATGTCATTACCTCAAGTGCTATTATATTGAAAGTCTTCAGTAAATGAGACACAAGGACCCATGCCTTACTGGCTCAGTGGTCTAATCAAGCAAATGAAATCTGTTATCCTTGTGAAGATTAAAAAAAAATAAAGGTAGAAAATGAAAGAGAAAGACACTGATGTCATTCAGTGGTCTCCACATACATGTGTACATCCATGGATAACCTCCCCAATACACACACACACACACACACACACACACACACACACACACACACACA
>OU015752.1:8013584-8070648 GCA_907169655.1 Acomys percivali
ACACACACACACACACACACACACACACACACACACACACACACACAGACAGACAATACAGACACACAAACTAAAAAAATACATGAAGTATCACCAATGAGATTGCTGAGATATGAGTTGAGGAAGGATTGTACTAATTTACATGACAAACCATATAGAGAAAAACCCCATGAGGTCTCAACAGTACACACAGAACTTCAGGCAAGGGGCACAAACTTGGAAAGGAGAAGTTACCTTCTCTAGGGAAAAGTACACCAAGTGGTTGTCCACTGCCAAGCGGTCAGCTCGGGTAACACATCTATGGTTGTCTATATATGTATTGAACAGGTTACATTAGAAATATATGTGTATACACATACCTAGATATGTATGTAACAACAATTAGTAAAAACAGACAACATGCATTTGAAGGAGTCAAGCCACATGTAACAGAAATGATTAAAATGTAACAGTATGTCAGAATGTTTTTCTGATTTTCAAAATCAGTTACATCTTTTGTTACTGATTTGAATGGTGAGTTCATGACCTAAAGTAATAACTGTTATATGGAAAATTCCCATGACAGCCAATCCAAACAAGTACATTCTGTGATACTTTGCTGTTATTAATATTTATAAATTCTTTTCCACATTTCTTATAATTTATTTATTATAGAATTTCATATGTGAGAGCATCTGCCTTCCCCTACCTCCAACTATTCATGTGCATACCCAACTCGTCATATTCATGGCCTATTCTTATTTAATTATTGTTTTTACATATATTTGAAAATATAACTTTATTGATACAACCTGCTAAATACATTTAATGATGTTCAAATATATTTAGGATTATCCTCTTGAAATTAGGTAGCCATTATAACCTAAAACACTTCAGCTAGAAGTACAGCCTTATGAAAATTCTCCCATCCATTTTTGAGTGTCAACAGTAATTGTCATTTTCGTGTCTTGTGTAGGCAACTGCATTGCTGAGATTTCCTGAGTGTAGTGTCCTTGTCATAAGCAAAATACACTATTGCATAGTAAATGAAGATTTCCACCCTGCCTTACAATATTTCTGCCCAATTTTTCATGTTGGTACATGAACTTTTCACTGGTGCTTGTTTTGTATATAGGGAAGAGTACAGGCACTACAGATATAAGCATCACCAATAGAATATAAGAGAAGGCAGAGAAACTCAGGCATATATCATCTCAGGTATAGAAGATACAATTGAAGAAATCTATACATAGGTTAAAGAAATGTAGAGTTTAAGAAGCAGAAAGACTCAAATGGTATATACTCACTTATATCTGAATACTAGCCCAAGGGGCATGTCCCACAAAAGCCTTCACTTACCAGGAAACTGGGACAGAGGGGAGGACATCCTATTGGTACTCTAGATGAGAGAAGCATGGGAGAATAGCAAAGTAGAAGGATCCAGAGGGTCCTAGAAACCTACAAGTAGAACATTATGATAGGCAGATTTGGACACAGGGGTCCCGTTCAAACTAAGGCACCAGCCAAGGGCCCTACCCAGATCTAGCCAATGGGCAGAACATTCTCCACAGATGAGTGGAGTGTTGGGTATGACTTTCATACGTACTCTGGTGCCTCATATTTGACCATGTCCCCTGGAGGGGGAGACCTGGTGGCACTCAGAGGAAGGATGACAGGTTACCAAGAAGAGACTTGATACCCTATGAGCATATACAGGGGGAGAAAATCCCCCTCAGGAACAGTCATAGGGGAGGGGAATAAGGGAAAATGGGAGGGAGGGAGGAATGGGAGGATACAAGGGATGGGATAACCATTGAGATGTAACAAGAATAAATTAATAAAAACTTAAAAAAAAGTTTCTGACACAAAACATCTAAGAACTCTGGGATGCTATGAAAAGACCAAACCTAAGAGTAACAGGAATAAAACAAGGAGAATATTCCTAGGTCCAAATTCCAGAAAATATTTTCAACCAAATCATAGAATAATTTTTCCCAACCCAATGAAAGATATGCCTATAATCAAACATGAAGCATCGAGGACACCAAATACATTAGACCAGAGAAGAAAATATTCATGCCACATAATATTAAAACATAATATGTATAGAACAAAGAAAGAATATTAAAAGCTTCAAGAGGAAAAGGCCAAGTAACACATAAGGCAGACCTATTAGAATCACACCCAGCTTCTCAATAGAGACTTTAAAACACAGAGGTTCCTGGGAAGATGTCTTGCAATCCCTAAAAGACCACAGATGTCTGCCAAGACTACTATACCCAGCAAAACTTTCAATCTCTATAGATGGAGAAAAAAGATATTCCATTAAAAAAACCAAATCAAACAAAAGCAATCCACATATCCAAGCCTGAGAAGACTAGAAGGAAAATTTTAACCCAAGGAGTCTAAATACACCCAAGAAAACATAGGAAATAAATAAACCTACACCAGCAAAACCAAAAGAATGGTAAGACACACACACACACACACACACACACACACACACACACACACACACATACACACACACACAGACACAGACACACACACACTACCACCACCAACATCAAAATAACAGGAATTAACAATCATTGGCCACTAATATCTCTGAATTCCTCAATAAAAATATACAAGCTAACAGAAGGTTGAAATAAGAGGAACCATGATTCTGAGGCATTCAAGAAACATACCTTAGCAACAAATATAAACATTACCTCAGAGTTAAAGGCTGGGAAATAGTTTACTCAAAAGAAAAAAAAATGAGTAAACAAGCTGGAGTAGCCATTTTAATATCTAATAAATTTAATATCTAACCAAAATTAATCAAAAGAGATGGGGAAGGACACTTTATACTCACAAAAGGAAAAATCTACCAAGATGATGTCTCAATTTTGAACATTTATGCCCCAAAATGCAAGAGCATCCATTTTCATAAAATCAACATTATTAAAACTCACATAACACATAAAACCTCTCACATTGACAGTGGGGGAATTCAACACTAAACTCTCACCAATCATCAAGACAGAAACTGTAGAGGTAAATAATGAAACTAAGGGAAGTCATGAGTCAAATGGACCAAACACATATATACATAACATTTCACCCAAACACAAAAGAATATAACTTCTCAGCTCCTCACAGGACCTTCTCCAAAACTGACCATATACAGGGTCACAAAGCAAGCCCGAAAAGATACAAGAAAAGTTAAATAATTCTTTATATCCTATCAGACCACCATGGATTAAAGCTGGACTTCAACAAAAGCAAAAACAACAGAAAGCCTACATACTCAGATAAACTAAACAACTCTCTACTCAACAGCCACTGAGTCAAGGAAGAAATATAAAAAGAAATTAAAGACATTCTGGAATTCAATGAAAATGATAGTACAACATACTCAAATTAATGGGACACAATGAAAGAAGGTCCAATAGGAAAGTTCATAATATTAAGTGCCTTCATAAACAAATAGGAGAGTTTTCATACTATGTGGCGCCTGTGCAGCAGCCGTGGCAGCAGTTTAATATTCTCCTTCCTTCAGAGTTCCAAAGAGCCTTCTTATAGGCAGCAAAACAGGAATCCTCCTCCCAGGTGAAATCCCTCAAGAGGTAATCGCACACAGGAGGAAAAGTCTCGAGGAAGGGAGAGGTGCGTTCTCAAAGCAGTAAACATGACTAGCTAATCAAGATAAACACAGACATGGAAGCTGCTAGAAACAGGACATGAAACAGCAAGACAGGCAGGCAGCCCAGTTGGGCCTGGTTCCTACAATACTAGAAACTTAGCCACACATCTGAAGCTCTATAACAAAAGAAGCAAATACAAACAAGAGGAGTAGATGTCAGTATATAATAAAACTCGAGGCTGAAATCAATAAATTAGAATCAAAGACAACAATACAAAAAATCAGTGAAACCAAGAGCTGGTTCTTTGGGAAAATCAACAAGAGACAAACCCTAATCCAAAATAATGAATAGGCTGAGAGACACTATCCACATAAACAAAATCAGAAGTGAAAGGGGGGACATAACAACAGACAATGAGGAAAACCAGAGAGTCATTAGATCTTACTTAAAAAGACTATACTTAACACAATTGAAAAAATGTAAATGAAATGGAATATTTTCTTGATAAATACCACTTACCAAAGTAAAATCCAGAGTAGCTACACAATTTAGATAATCCTATAACCCCTAAGGAAATAGAGGTCATCACTAAAACTGTCCTAACCGAAAAAGCCCAGATCCAGTTGGCTTTAGCACAGAATTCTACCAGACTTTCAAATAAGAACTAATACCAATACTCCTCAAACTTGTCACAAAACAAAAGAAACATTGCCAAATTCATTCTATGTGGCTGCAATTGCTCTGATACCTGGACAACACAAAGTCTCAACAAAGAAATTTCAAACCAATTTCCCTTATGAAAATTGATGCAAAAATCTTCAATAAAACACTTACAATCGCCAAGATGGCGTCGACCAGTAGGCACCATAGCTGATCTACTCCGAGGAGACCAGGGATGTGAATGGAGCCACAGACTGCTGGATTTTGAGAACTGTAGGTGAGTGGGGCCCCAAACGCCACAGACCACCAGGGGGTCTAACCCCGGGACAAGCAACAGTCCGGAGGAGCTAAACGCACTCCCCAATCCCTGAAACGGAATCCACAACTAAGCTACAGCGGACACATAAAACCCAAACTCGCCATTTGGGGAGGGGATTCTCCGGAGCCCCCAGCCTGAGGAGTCTCAGCAAATAGGGTGAAACCACCAGTGAACCTCTCCATCCACACCACGCCAAACTGCGGAGGTCACTTGCCTAGCCCGGGAGCATTCGGGCTAGAAGATACAGGGGACTCCCGCCAGCGGCCTGAATCGCCATTGTTGCCAGCTGCCCACTAGGGCTGCCGGCACTCCCTAAACAACAGAACCTAGCTGGGTCCATTCTTGCGGGCCCGCGACAGGACCTCCCATAATATAGGGAGCCTGAGGTCGACTTGCAGGGTCTATCTGCTGACCTAAAGTGACTTAGGAGCATTCGGGCTTTCACTGGCGGAAAGAGAAGATACAGGGACTCCCGCCAGCAGCCTGAATCGCCATTGTTGCCAGCTGCCCACCTGGGCTGCCGGCACTGACCAGGCACTCCCTAAACAACAGAACCTAGCTGGGTCCATTCTTGCGGGCCCGCGACAGGACCTCCTATAATATAGGGAGCCCTGGGTCGACTTGCAGGGTCTATCTGCTGACCTAAAGTGACTTCGGAGCATTTGGGCTTTCACTGGCGGAAAGAGAAGATACAGGGGACTCCAGCCAGTGGCCTGAATCGCCATTGTCGCCAGCTGCCCACCAGGGCTGCCGGCACTCCCTAAACAACAGAACCTAGCTGGGTCCATTCTTGCAGCCCGAGACAGGACCTCCCATAATATAGGGAGCCGTGGGTCAACTTGCAGGGTCTATCTGCTGACCTAAAGTGACCTGGGAGTGTCCTGGCATATAGGGGCATGGAAACTGCTGCCTCCTTGGATATTGCCAGTGGCCTGAAACCATACTGTCTCAGGCCCACCAGGCACTGATCCTATAATTTCCAACAGGCAGATCCTAGCTGGGTCAGCTCCTGCAGACCCAGCAAGAACTCCCAAATTCATGGGAGAGGCTGGAAGCTCCTAAAGAGTATAGAGGCAGAGCTAAAAGACAGCTACAACCCAGAAGATCTGATACACCTGTGATCTTGGCTACAAAGTAACAGGAAAGACAGGCAGTTGGGATCAACCTACATAACCAGAGAGCTTGTGTGCTGACCTTACTCTAGATCCCAAAACTGCTGATCTGAATTACAGCAATAAGGTGAAAAGGCCCAAACAGAAACCTACTTTGCATGACTCAGCCTGGTGCCTAAGGTGTTGAGAAAAATCTCCAGGAGTAGAACCTGAATCACCTTCCGGGTCCAGGGAAATATTCCCTGATCCCCACAGGTAAGGGCACCCTACCTATGATTAGACACCAACTATCCACTCCCAAACAGGGAAGGTCACTACAAACTACCTCCCAACATCAGAGTCACCAAAATGACAAAGGGACAACGAAAGAACGCTAACAAAAACCAAAACAGGATGGCATCACCAGATCCCAGCAATACCAATGAAAACAACATGGAGAACCCAACAACAATTGATATACAAGAAAACTACCTCAAGTCCTTAGTAAGTAAGATGATAATGGAAGAAACAAATAAAATCTGTAAACAAATGCAGGAGGAGGCAAACAAGAGGGCTGAAGACTTAAAAGAGTCATATAAAGAGGCATTTGAAGAATATCAGAAAAATACAAATATTCAGATGAAGGAAATCATTAAAACAGTTCAAGACCTGAAGATAAAAATGGAAGCTATCATAAAAGAACACACGGAAGAAAAACGTGATCGAGAAGCTTCAGAAAAGAAAGCAAGCATCTCAGAAGTGGCCTTATCTAACAGATTGCAAGAAATGGAAGAACGAATATCGGGATTTGAAGATACAATCGCAGAACTGCAAACATCCGTCCAGGACAATGCTAAATCTGAAAATTTCCTGACACAGAGCATCCGTGAAATAAAAGACCACATGAAAAGACGAAACTTGAGAATAATAGGGATAGAGGAAAGAGAAGGCAACCGACTCCACACCCCAGAGAATATCTTTAATCGAATTATAGAAGAAAATTTCCCCAATTTGAAGAAGGAGATGCATACGAGCATACAAGAGGCCTACAGAACACCAAATAGAATAGACCTGAAAAGAAAATCTTCCCGCCACATAATAATAACAACACAAAATATACAGAATAAAGAAAAAATATTAAAAGCAGCAAGAGAAAAAGGCCGAGTAACATATGAAGGCAAACCTATCAGAATTACTCCTGACTTCTCAGAAGAGACCATGAAAGCCAGAAGGGCCTGGACAGAGGTTCTGCAAACCCTAAGAGAACACAGATACCAGGCAAGAATACTTTACCCAGCGAAATTATCAATAACCATTGACGGAGAAAACAAGATATTCCATGACAAAAACAAATTCAAACAGTACCTAGCCACAAATCCAGCTTTACAGAAGTTACTACAAGGAAAACTCCACCCCAAAGAATCAAACTACAACCAAAACTACATAGGAAATAGGTAACTATACCATCGCAAAATCACAACCTCACAAAATCTCGACTGTTACAAATACCAAAAATGAAGGGACTTAACAATCACTGGACATTAATATCTCTCAACGTCAATGGTCTCAATTCTCCAATAAAAAGACACAGACTAACTGACTGGATGCATAAACATGACCCAACATTCTTCTGCATTCAAGAAACACATCTCAACCACAAGGACAGACATTGTCTCAGAGTGAAAGGTTGGGGAAAAATATACCAAGCAAATGGTCACAAGAAACAAGCTGGGGTAGCCATTCTAATATCTAATAAAATAGACTTTCAACCAAAATTGATCAAAAGGGATGAGGACGGACACTTCGTTCTCATCAAAGGTAAAGTCAATCAAGAAAACATCACGATTTTGAACATCTATGCTCCTAATACAAGGGCTCCCACATTTGTAAAAGAGTTATTAACAAAGCTTGAACCACTCATTGATACCCACACATTAATAGTGGGAGACTGCAACACCCCACTTTCACTCAAGGATAGGTCCTTGAATCAAAAACAAAGCCGGGAAATAACTTCATTAACCAATGCCATGAATCATATGGATCTAACAGATATCTACAGAACTTTCCACCCAAATGCAAAGGAGTATACCTTTTTCTCAGCACCCCATGGAACGTTCTCCAAAATTGATCATATAGTGGGTCATGAAGCAAACCTCAACAGATACAAGAGGATTGAAATAATACCTTGTATCTTATCAGATCACCATGGTCTAAGGCTGGACTTCAACAACAACAACAGAAATAACAAAAGGCGTACTAACACATGGAAACTAAACAACTTTCTCCTTAATGACACATGGGTCATGGAAGAAATAAGGGGAGAAATAAAAGACTTCCTGAAATTCAATGAAAATGATGGAACAACATATCCAAATTTGTGGGACACATTGAAAGCAGTGCTAAGAGGAAAATTCATAGCACTAAGCGCCTTTAAAAAGAAAATGGAAACATCCCACATAAACAACTTAACAACACATCTGGAAGCTTTAGAAAAAAAAGAAGCAGAAACACCCAAGAGGAGTAGACGCCTAGAAATAATCAAACTCAGGGCTGAAATCAATAAATTAGAAACAAAGAGAACAATCCAAAGAATCAACAAAACCAAGAGCTGGTTCTTTGAGAAAATTAACCAGATAGACAAACCGTTAGCCAATCTAACTAAAAGACAGAGAAACACTATCCAAATTAACAAAATCAGAAATGAAAAGGGAGACATAACAACAGACACTGAAGAAATACAAAGAATCATAAGAACCTACTTTAAAGGCATTTATGCCACAAAATTTGAAAATCTAAGGGAAATGGACAATTTTCTCGACCGATTCCATTTGCCAAAATTGAATCAAGACCAGATAAACAAATTAAATAGCCCTATTTCTCCTATAGAAATAGAAGCAATCATTGATAGTCTCCCAACCAAAAAAAGCCCAGGGCCAGATGGTTTCAGCACAGAATTCTACCAATCCTTCAAAGAGGAGCTAATACCAATACTATTCAAGCTATTCTGAAAGATAGAAATGGATGGAATATTACCAAATTCATTCTATGACGCCACAGTCACATTGATACCCAAACCCCACAAAGACGCAACAAAAAAAGAGAATTTCAGACCAATTTCTCTTATGAACATTGATGCAAAAATACTTAACAAAATACTCGCAAAGCGAATACAATAGCTTATCAAAGACATCATTCACCATGACCAGGTAGGATTCATTCCAGACATGCAGGGATGGTTTAACATACAAAAATCCATCAATGTAATCCACCATATAAACAAACTGAAAGAGAAAAACCACATGATCATCTCTTTAGATGCAGAAAAAGCATTTGACAAAATCCAACACCCATTTATGTTTAAAGTTCTGGAAAGATCAGGAATACAAGGCACTTTCCTAAACATCATAAAGGCTATATACAGCAAACCAATAGCCAACATTAAATTAAATGGAGAGATACTCAAGGAAATCCCTTTAAAATCGGGGACCAGACAAGGCTGCCCACTTTCCCCATACCTCTTCAATATAGTTCTTGAAGTTCTAGCCAGAGCAATAAGACATCAAAAGGAGATCAAGGGTATCCAAATGGGAAAGGAAGAAGTCAAATTATCCCTATTTGCAGATGATATGATAGTGTATATAAGTGACCCCCAAAATTCCACCAGAGAACTCCTACAGCTGATAAACACCTTCAGCAAATTGGCAGGATACAAAATAAACTCAAAAAAGTCAGTAGCTTTTCTATATACAAATGACAAACAGGCAGAGGAAGAAATTAGGAAAACTACTCCCTTCACGATAGCCAAAAGCAATATAAAATACCTAGGAATAACCCTAACCAAGCAAGTGAAGGACTTATTTGAAAAAAACTTTAAATCTCTGAAGAAAGAGATTGAAAATGACATCAGAAGATGGTGGGATCTACCTTGTTCGTGGATCGGGAGAATTAACATAGTAAAAATGGCCATTTTACCAAAAGCAATTTACAGATTCAATGCAATCCCTATCAGAATACCTACAAAATATTTTGAAGATATTGAAAGAACAATCCTCAACTTCATATGGAGAAACAAAAAGCCCAGAATAGCAAAAACAATCCTATACAATAAAAATTCCTCTGGAGGAATCTCCATACCTGATCTCAAGCTGTACTATAGAGCAACAGTAATTAAAACAGCATGGTACTGGCACAGCAATAGGCTAGTGGATCAATGGAATCGAACTGAAGACCCAGAGATGAATCCGCACACATTTGGTCACTTGATTTTTGTGCATGGTGACAAATAGGGGTCTAATTGCATTTTTCTACATGTAGACATCCAGTTAGACCAGCACCATTTGTTGAAGATGCTGTCGTTTTTCCATTGAATGGATTTGGCTTCTTTGTCAAAAATCAAGTCCAAGTGGATTAAAGACCTCAACCTAAAACCAGAGACATTAACCCAATTAGAGAAAAAAGTGGGGAAGAGTCTGGAACACATAGGTACAGGAGACAACTTCCTGAATAGAACACCAACAGCCCAGGCCTTAGCATCAACAATTAATAAATGGGACCTCATGAGGCTGAGAAGCTTCTGTAAGGCAGGTGACACTGTCAAGAGAACAAAGCGACAGCCTACAGACTGGGAAAAGATCTTCACCAACCCTTCATCTGACAAAGGTCTAATATCCAAAATATATAAAGAACTCAAGAAATTAAACACTATCAAACCAAATAGCCCAATAGAGAAATGGGGCTCAGAACTAAACAGAGAATTCTCAATAGAGGAACATCAAATGGTGGAGAAACACTTAAAGAAATGCTCGACCTCCTTAGTCATCAGAGAAATGCAAATCAAAACGACACTGAGATTCCATCTTACACCCATCAGAATGGCTAAGATCAATAATTCAACTGACACCACATGCTGGCGAGGATGTGGAGAGAGAGGAACACTCCTTCATTGCTGGTGGGAATGCAAACTAGTACAACCACTTTGGAAATCTATCTGGCGCTTTCTCAGAAAAATGGGAATAGGGCTTCCTCAAGACCCAGCTATTCCACTCCTTGGAATATACCCAGAAGATGCACTACCACACAACAGGGACATATGCTCAACCATGTTCATAGCTGCCTTATTCATAATAGCCAGAACATGGAAACAACCTACGTGTCCATCAGTAGAAGAATGGATAAAGAAACTGTGGTATATTTACACTATGGAATACTACTCAGCTATTAAAAACAAGGAATTCCCGAAATTTGTGGACAAATGGATCGATCTAGAAATAATCATAATGAGTGAGTTCACCCAGAAGCAAAAAGAGTCAAATGGTATATACTCACTTATATCGAGACACTAGGCCAAAGGGTACGCCCCCATGATAAACTTTACCTACCAAGAAAGTGGGTCAGAGGGGAGAAAATCCTATTGAGACTTTAGGGGTGAGAAGCCGGGAAGAATGAGGAAATAGAAGGATCCAGTGGGTCCTGGAAAAATACAGGCGGGTCTGGGCCCTCTAGTCCTCCTCAAACTATGGAACCAGCCAAGGAAAATATAGCAGTAAACTTCGAACCCCTACACAGTCTAGCCGATGGACAGGACATTCTCCACTGTTAAGTGGAGAAGGGGATCTGACTTTCACACAAACTCTGGTGCCCCATATCGGACCATGTCCCTTGGATGGGGAGGCCTGGTGGCACTCAGAGGAAAGATAATAAGTCACCAAGAAGAGACTTGATACCCTAGGAGCATATACAGGGGGAGGAGGTCCCCCTCAGTCACAGACATAGGGGAAGGGAGTAGAGGGGGAAACGGGAGGGAGGAAGGAAGGGGAGGATACAAGGGATGGGCTAACAATTGAGATGTAATATGAATAAATTAATAAATAAATTAATTAATTAAAAAAAAAGATGGGGAAACTATAAAAATGCCTGATTCTAGGCAGTCCTGATGAGACTGGTAGGCTGGGGCCAGACAGTAGGGGAGAAGGGCTCCCTCTTTCTAAGGACTAGGTGAAGAGGGGAGGGGGGAAGAAGGATGGAGGGAGCTACAATCGACATGTAAAGTGGATAATTTTTTAAAAATTTTAATAAAAGTGCCTGCTTCATTACTTTTATGAAAAAAAAAAAAACACTTACAATCAGAATCCAGTAACATCAAAAATATCATCCTCCAAAATCAAGTAGGGTTGCAGGGATGGTTCAGTATATGAAAATACATCACAGTAAACCTCATATAAACAAACTGAAAGAAAAATACACATGATCATCTAATTAGATGCTAAAAAAGTTTGTCAAAATCTAACACCTCTTCATATTACAAGTCTTGGAGAGAGAGGGAATACAAACTGCATACCTAAACACAAAAAAGGATATATACAGCAAGCTGATGGCCAACAGCAAACCAGAGAGAAACATAAAGCAATTTCACTGAAATTACTGACATGACAATGATGCCCACTCTTTCTGTACCTATTCAATAAAGTACTTGAAGTTCTAGACACTAAGACAACTAAAGGCAATCAATAGGATACAAATTAGAAAGGAAGAAGTTAAAGTATCACTATTTGCACTGGATTTGATAGTATACATCACTGACCCTAAAAATTCTATCACAGAATCCTACTGTTGATAATAGCCTTCAGCAAAGTAACATGTTAAAAAGTTAATTTAAAAGATCAGTACCCTCCTCCATACAAAAAGAATAAACAGGCTGAGAAAGAAATGTGGGAAACAACACCCATCACAATAACCACAAAAAAATATAAAATATCTTAATAAAGCTATAACCAAGCAAGTGAAAGGCATATATAACAGGAACTTCAAGTCTTTGAAGAAAAAAATTAAAGAAAATTGAAATATCTCCCATGGTCATGGATTTATAAGATTATCACAGTGAAAAATGGCCATATTACCATAAGAAATATACAGATTCAATGCATTTCCCATCAAAATTACAATACAATTCTTTAAGATCTGGAAAGAGCAATTCTCAACCTGATGCAGAAAAACAAACAAACGAAACAAGGATAACTAAAAACAATCCTATTCAGTAAAAAACAAAACAAAAGTCGGGAGGTATCATCGTCCCTGATTTTGAGCTGTACTAAAGAGCAACTGTAATAAAAACCATTTGATTTTGGCATTGAAACAGACTGTTTGATCAACTTTACAAAATCCAAGACCCAGAAATAAATCTACATACTTATGGACACTTGATTTTTGACAATGTAGCCAAAACTATGCAATTGAAAAAGAAACCATCTTGAACAAAGTTGCTTGTCTAGCTGGATGTCTGCATATAAAAGAATAGAAATAGACCTATATTTCCCACCCTGCAAGCAACTCAAATCCAAGTGGATTAAAGACCTCAAAATAAAACCAGATACACTAGATCTGATAAAGGTGAAAGTGGGGGACAGCCTTGAACAAATTGGCATAGAAGACAACTTCCTCAACAGAACATCAACAGTTAATAAGTGTGATCTCATGTAACCTGAAAAGTTTCTGTAAGGCAAAGGACACCATAGATAGGACAAAAGGGTACCCTACAGAATGGTAAAAGATCTTCACTAGGCCAAACTGAACAACAGACCTAGAAATCTAGGAATCACATTCTGTTCTGCCTTCAAGACACGCTCTGCAATACACGATAGTGGCTCAGAACTTGTGGGTGTGGTCAACCAATGACAAGTCTAACTTAAGGCCCATGCCATGTAAGGCACCTATAACCTGTAGAGAGCCAGGATCTGGACGCTGCATGGCTCAGACACCTGGGTTAAACCAATCATGACTAACCAAAAATAAATTAAAAGCCTTTAATTTTAAGCCCTGATGACCTGAGTTAAATCTAATGGTAGCTACATTTCAGTGTTAAATATGATTTGAGCTACTTTTTCTCTCACAGATAATCTTATACCATTTGCTATGTTAGACACACTGTTTGGTGCCTAATGACATTGGAATGATCAAGAGTGTTCAAAATGATGTAGCAAGTTTGTATTCACTAAGGCTTCATGAACACACATGGCTGGCTTCAAGAATGTCATTTACAGCTAAAGGAAATTCTCTATAACTCTAAGAGGGAACAGATTTAGGACTATTAACGTGTGATTTTTTTTTTTTTGTATAATTGAGTGTTACAATTGCCGGATCCACTTCTCATTGAAGCACTAAATAATGATCCCACTATAACTGGACAAATTCTGGGTCATGCTGCCTTTCAATGAATTGCCCTAATCAAACAATGTCACAGCTAAAACAGTAGCTACGCCTTTTTTACTTTGTAACTGGAAAATTACAGGATTCATATTATAGGTGTCATTAGCAAAGATCATGGATTATTTGTATCTTAAAAAATTATAGCATCAAAAATATTATAGCAGTGATGGCCTTAGAAGATCTTTACAGAGGCAATAGAATTATTGTTGTGGTTAATGGCCTTGTATTGCTGGCGTCTTCATGAAAACGAGGGTAGAATATAGGAATGCTCACAGAAAAACAGAGGATAAGGACACAGGAAAATATTGTCCTCTGAAAGCCAGAGATGTTTTCCCCTCACATTCCTTAGAAAAGATTTGTATTATAGACACCTTAGTCTAAACCTTCTAGGCTCCAGAATTATTAGACAATGTATTTCTGTTCTCCTCATACATTTTTGTAAAAGTTTATGACAACTTTACAAAACTGTATAATAATACCAATAACATCAAGGCTAATATAGTATATCACGTTTTTTTAATTTTTATGCCAAATTCTTTTAATGTTACCTATTTAAACAATATATATGAGAGGGTACATTTCTCAAAAATTTGGGGGCTAATATCAGAGTCCAGGCCCATTTTCATAAACAGCATAGGAAAAGCCACACTTAGTTTTTGTACACCTATTCTACTTATATTCCTTTTGCCTTATCACCATCACCACCGTGGCATTGGATTCTATGGACAACTCTCTGTCGCTCTGTCTCTGTCTCTTTGTCTCTCTGTCTCTGTCTCTGTGTCTCTGTGTCTGTGTCTGTCTGTCTGTCTGTCTGTCTGTCTGTCTGTCTCTCTCTCTCTCTCTCTCTCTCTCTCTCTCTCTCTCTCTCTCTCTTTCTTTCTCTCTCTTAGTTTGACCTCACATAAGCTATGTTATTAGGATATCATGACCATTTTGGGAATAGGAGATAATCTGGGACAGACAATTGTACTATCACTAAAATTAACATCATCTGCCAATTTCTGCTTTCCAAATAAAGTAACATATGACAGATCTAGGAATGCAGATGGCTTTCTTTGTGAAACTTTTTCCCCTTACAGCAGATGAACTGAATGATAGCATGCACACTCAACCATGTAAGTACTTTATATTAATTACCTTCTTTAATATCATCTCAACTATTCTGTGCACTGCACACCATTACATACTCACTTTATCTGAGTCTTTAAAAATTTCTATGTTCATTAAAACCTTTGCTCCAATCTTCTTTTTTTTTTTTCACTTGCCAAAGTTGAGTGAAGAACAGATAAACAAGCTAAATAGTCCCATTTCCCCTACAGAAATAGAAGCAATCATTGATAGTCTCCCAACCAAAAAAAAGCCCAGGGCCAGATGGTTTCAGTTCAGAATTCTACCAGACCTTCAAGGGCGAGCTAATACTGATACTCTTCAAGCTACTCCAAAAGATAGAAATGGATGGAACATTACCAAATTCATTCTATGAGGCCATAGTCACATTGATACCTAAACCTCACAAAGACTCAACAAAGAAAGAGAATTTCAGACCAATCTTCTTAAGTTAGATAATTGGATGGTATTTTTTGGTTTGATATGCCTCTTTTATCCACAGTTATAACTTTTTGCTAGAGAGTTTTGCCCATCTTGAGTTTTTGCAAATCAATTCAGCATACTACAAATAAGTAAAGGCAGAATATGGAACAACATAAAGCCATCAGTGTGTGTGTGAGATACAGAATAGGAGCAAGTCTAGAAGGCATAGAATTAAAAACATCTAGAAGAGAAGTGTATTGCCAGATTATACAAAAGAGTAATAACTGCTGTTATAGCACTGCCTCATGATTCTCTTGGATTGACAGAATAGCAAGTGGGAGAACTGCAAGAGGATATCGAGGACATTCATTCTAATTCTGTGCGACTTGGCATCGGGATGAGCTGAAGAGTGAAGAATGCCCTCAAGTGCACAAGCTGACAGAGACAGAGGCAGGTCTACGTGAAGAGAAGCCCAGAGTCAGAGACAAACTGTTGATAAAATATTCTTGTAGACTGTGTACAGTTTACATTTGTTCACTCAAATGTTGGTCTCTGCACCTCACTCTCTGGGTCAGTCAGGACATCGCACTGTGATGTTTATTCCAAGTATCTCCTGTTTCTAGTTTGTGTAAACATTTCTCGTTTGTTCTCTGTATTTCTAAAAAAAAAAAAAAAAAAAAAAAAACAAAAAAAAAAAAAAACAACTTGCCAATGCTGAGTAATAACAGAGAATAAGGTAGGATATCCTTAGCCAGTGAGGAGAGGAGGAGGAGAACAGACAGAATAGACCCATGAGGAAAAGACTAGGAAGTACCAAGAGAATTGAGTCAAAGCTAGAAGATGATTTAAAAGCAAGTATAAAGTGAGAAATCAGAATGGGAAAAAACTATCCTACAATGGAGGTTTATTGTGCAGCTTTGTGCTACAGGCTAATTAAACAGATCCGAGTCTCCCTGTGTGATTATTTGAGTATAAAGCTGGTTGAGGAGTAACCTCAGATTTTACTAAATACTAATAATACTTCAAAAGCAAGCAATCAGGATAGGTTCAATTTTTATCACGTATGAGGAAAAACTATAACATACACAGAACTTTGAGAGACAGTGTTCCTGTAGATTTGTAAGTGGGTTCTATGAGGAATTAAAAAAAAAAAATCTGAGTTACTCTGAAATGATCTCATTTTAAAATACAAATGGAATAATCATAGTGATATTTTAGCATTTGTAGTTTAAAAATAAGCAGCATGGTTATTTTTATTATGTTCTATAATTACTAGGAAGACATCACCAATTGACAAAAACTGTTCTACTCCAATAATCAACTAAATTAAGAAAGGCCAGACTGAAATCAGGAAAACATTTGATAGCATGTTTAGAATTATAACCACATAAAAGAGAACACATTGTTTTTAGAAACATATGTTTTGATAAATATTTAGCTCATTGAGGAGGTAGTAAATGAAAAACAATCATTACACCAGAATTTAGAAATGTACAAAAAAATTTTACTGCTTATATTAAATCTATCATATACTGATTGGTAATTCTTTCATTGATTAAAGGAATCCTTAATATTAACTCTCCACTGTCACCTTTCAAATATACACTCTTCTTCAAAGTTTCTCCTTAGTATTGTTCCAGACTCACATCCAGATGCCTTCTGACACATTCCTAACAAAAACATTAATATTACCACACCTACCAACTCTTTAATGTCTCCATCTAATTTCTCTAACAATCTTTTCCATATTATGGAAAGCCAATTCCACTGATAAAATACACAAAACAGAGACAACATTAGTAGGAATTGAATAGTGCAGAGGAAGGGAAAATGAATATAAACAAAATAGATAAATATAAGTATTAAAATGGGATAATGAAATCCATTATTTTGTTTGCTAATTTAAAAATGGTGTGTCTCTGATCCTCAAAAATTCCCTTCCTCGTAGTTCATACTAATGAAATTATCAATTCTTATGTGCCGGGCCTTCAAAATGTATCCTAAGACAGATAACCTTTCACTATTTTCATTGACATGGAGCCACAGTCTGCAAGGTTATTGCAAGAATCCCCTAACTTAGCCTTGAGGTATGTGCTTTAGGCTATTCTCCAGATAATTTGCTTGAATTGTTTTCATCTTTATAACTCTTTGGTGTTGTTTCTCATCTTTCCAAAGTGAGGGGACTTTTAAATTTTTTATTGGCTAGTGTTTTTTAATAATTTTATTAATTTATTAATAAATTAATAATTTATTAATTTAAATTTATTAAATATTTTACATATACATTTATATTATTACACATATATACAATAAATTACCTACAACATGAAGAACCATGAAACAATCAGGAATTAGATATATATTCTGTTCATAGTGTTTTGGATATATTTATTTGGCAGCCTTGACAAAAGCATCTTTCCTAACTTTGTGAGTCTAAAATTCTGAATGCAAATAAATATCTAACTTATCTTATAGTTATGAACTTAAAACATCTATCTAATTGTAAAAAACATCTTAACCTTGAAACAACTAACCTTAATTGTAAAACTAAACTATCTGATTGTCAACCCCATTAGAGACTTGAGAAGGAATAAAAGTAATTACTTAAGTAAACCAGGAGTGCAGGTTAGCAGCTTCACAATTGAGAAGATGACAGTGATGGTTCACTGCCTGAACAGTCACCCAGAATTCTCTATAACATTGGAGCATCATCTTCAACCTTCTGGCCCAATAAATCTCACATACTTATTTGTGGGACAGGAACTATTGAGTACTTTCTTACCCTGTCTTGGCCTTCAACTTTGAGGGCATCCAAGCTTGCCCTTTTTAGGCAGAATTCATTTCTGTTACTGTGATACCCTGCAATTACTAAACAACTGCAAAGCATGCCTCATTGCTTCATTAATAAAAATAAATAAAATGAAGTTATTTCCTTTCTCACTGATTCTTTGGAGGCAGTACCAGCTACATCATTTCTTTGTACATCACTGTACTCATCTCTTTTCTGTGGCTCTATCATTGGCAAAAATGTACCCCTTCCTTAACCTTGGTCTCTGCCATGTGATTTTTCTTTGTTCAATAGAATAAAGGCTGAGCTGACTCTGTTCCATTCAGGAACAGAGTCGATAAGACTATGTGGTATCTTATTCCGTGGCCACTAGAATAGTTTGAACACATCTTGCTGCTTTTTGCACAGTGAAGGGTCTGTGAAGAAAATGCCTCCAACCACCCACAGTATTGCAGTGGAGATACTACCAGCAACAAAATCCTGAAAGCACTCAGCTCAGCCAAGCCACAGACATTTGACAAGTAAAAAATGATCATTGTTTCAAGCCACTGAGTCATGGGGCAGTTTGCTGTGCAGAATAGTAAAGGAGTATAATTATTTCCAAACTATTCCTTTGTAGTTGCAAAAGAAGTGTTTTTCTATGTCTTAGAAAAGTAGTTTAATTAACAAACAATCATGTCATAGTCATATGAATCATATATGATGCTAAAGAATTTCTCTGGTCTGTGGAGAACAGGGACTAGCTATAACATGAATTCTAGTGCTCCCTATTTGACCACTTCCCCTTCGTGGAGAAGTCTAGTGACACTCACAGGAAGGGAAGGCAGGCTCTCCACATGACACCTGATAGGCCACGATCATATGGTGGGCGAGGAGGTCCCCTTCTGTCACAGGTCTAGTAGAGGGGAATAGGGTGAAAGAGTGAGGGAGGGAGGGGGAAAAGGAAGATACAAGTGAGGGGATAACAATCGTGATGTAATCTGAATAAATTATGTAAAAATAAATCTTTTTAAAAAATGAAAAAGGAAGCCAGAATAAAATCAACAGAGATAGAGATAGATAGATAGATAGATAGATAGATAGATAGATAGATAGATAGACAGAGAGACAGAGAGACAGAGAGAGAGAGAGGAGAGAAAGGGGGGAGATCTTGGTATACGATAACTGTAATCCTACCTTTTGCATAAAAGAAATCACTTTTCAAAATAATAAAAATAAGCCTTTTGTAAAACAGATGAAGAGAAACATGTTTCTTAGACTATAAATAAAAGATTCCCTGAAATCCTATGAGAACACCAGCAGCAAACAGCTTTCAGCCACAGGAGCTTACCAGAATCAAGCTAACAGCACCCTCAGGGCCCATTAAGGGAAGATATAGAAGAAATAACTAGTTATTGAAACTTTTATTAGGGATTGTCATAAAACATTCATTCAAAAACCTTCAGCAGTATCATACCAGGATCATTATTTGAAGCTCAAATTGTTCATGAGTTATTAAGGTGATAATAAATCAAAAAATGATATTGAGGTAATTGGCTTAAATTCCCATTTGTCCTTGTTAAATATGAATGCACTGGAAGAGACTTTGCTCTTTATGTGAACTTTGCACATATCTCTAAATAGAGGCCTCCATTTGGTAATTAATCTCTTTTCTCTTTCCAGACCCAAAATGGAAATCAGGCCTGTATCTGAGCCATGGTTCTGCCTTCTGTCTGCAAAGAGAAAATATCTGGAAAATGATTTCAGAAATCCCCAGTAGAGATTAAGTGGCATATTGTAACTGTTAGGCATGTATAAGTTCAATGAAATACATATTTATGAATTTATTTCCCAAATGCTCTTAATTCATTATATTGATTTTTCATTCGTACAGTGACCTGGGCTCTATAGTATTCAACACAAACATGCACATGGGATTTAGCTTGAAATGTAATTGTTCATTCACATCCAGCACTGGGTCAAGAGGGATGTACTTACCTGAACTAATACCTTTAAGTTTACTAATGACTACATAGTTTCACTGGATTGCTATTGACTTCTGAAAACTATCTTTGCTATTTATACCTGGTTACGGGTTTTGATCAAATCTATCCCCTACTCGATCTGCTCCTATCATCACCTACCTTACCACCACTACTTTTCCCTCTCCTCTCCATGTCTTCATGTGTTCCTTTATAAAAAAAAAATATCCAAAGAGTCTTTTAAGGCTTGACTACATGTACATGGGTTTGGGGCCAATTACTGAAGCACAGGTAGCCTCTCAGGGTCTTCATCCCTGAAGAAAAGTGGCCTTCCACCAGAAACTAACAATTCCCAAAGGCTGCTCAGGATTGGACTATCCTGGGCTCTTCTCTCTTCGATGCTGGGATTTTTGGCTAGCGTGGTCTTGTGTTGTTCTTCTGCATGTAGTCAATACCAGCCACCATGAGCTCACATGTGCAACTATATTGTAATGTTCAGTAATTCTGTTGTACCAAATTCATTCCTCTGCCCTTTACAACCTTTCTGCCTCCTCTTCCACCATGAATCTTGTGGGAAGACAGTGTGATATAGCTGTACCAGATAGATCTGAGCATTGCACACCCATAGTCTTTGTATATTAACTCTCTATAATAGCAATAATCTATGGCAAGAATAAGTTCTTGTAGTGATGGTTGAATGGATGTACTAACTAATCTATGGATATCAATATAAACTTAGATTAAAGTTTATTTCTTGTTCCTTAGCAGAATAATAGTGTAAGGTTCTCCCCTAAGACATAGACCTAAGAAGCCACAGGATTTTTTTTTCAGTTAGTAGTCCCAGACATATACTCGGTTTGGTGGAGCAGGAATTATAGAATGAGAAAATAACAGTTATTCAAATAACTTTCATATTACTATTGCCCCAGGGATATAACTTGATAGGCCAGTTGTTATCATACCCTGAAGTGGTCAAAACTGTAGAAAATTGTTGCAGTCTTTTTTCAACTACTAACGTACATCAAACTTCCAACATCATGAATTCAAGCCAATATTGATGAAACCTGAATATCTGTATTGGCTTATTTTTTTTGCACATCCTATGGTGCAATGTATTTAGCAATGTAGTCTTGCTTTTGATCTATAGAATGAACCAGCAACATTGGCCCTTTAATTTTTTGGGCTGGGTGGTGGAGCTACATTTAATATAACCCTAGTGACAAACACCTTAAGAAGAGGAAAAATAAAAATCTCCCCAAAATTAAAACACATGTCTAGGTAGAATCATCACAGAATTAAAGCAGAATGTCAAAGAAGAAATAAAACCAACAGTCTTCTATTTATTCTGTAGAAAATAAGAAATCAAACAGCTCAAATACATACATAATATGCTATTTTAAAATGTTTCTATCATTTTAAAGATTCATTGACAATGACACAGGTTAATTCCTGGCAACACCCAGATTAACTCAAAGAGGATGATGAGCATCAGAGAACCTCATTATTGAGATGGCTTCAAATGTGGCAAACAAGCCACTGGTCAAAATGTCCTCGATCCTACCACAGACAAAATTATGCCTAAAAATGGGCAAGCTTGGATGCAGGCAGAGTCGATGGCTAAACTCTGCCAAGATAAGGTAAGCAAGTCCTCAGTAGGACTGTCTGTAAAATATATTGGACCAGAAGGTTGAAGATGATACTTCAATGTTATATAATGTTTTGGGTGACTGTTCAAGTAGCAAACTTTCTCTGTCATCTTCTCATTTGGGAAGCTGCTAACCTGCACTCCAGGTATACTCAGGTAATTAATTTTATTCCTTCTAAAGTCTCTAAGGGAGTTGAAGATCAGATAGTTTAGTTTTACAATTAAGCTTGGTTGTTTTGGGTTGTTAAGATATTTTTAGATCTAGATAGATGCTTTAGGTTGATAATGATGACATATGATAGATACTGATTTATGTTTAGAATCTTAGAGGCAACAAGCTAGGAAAGATGCTTTCTCCAAGGCTGCCAAATACAAGTAGCCAAAACACTAAGAATGTAACATTTATATAATTCCTGATTGTTTCATGGTTCTTCTTGCTGTAGGCAGTTTATTGTATATATGTGTAATAATATAAATGTATATGTAAAAATATTTAATAAAAAAGAAAGTGAAAACTTTCAAATTCTTTTTATCATGCCACTTTTTGCTCTGATACCTAAATCAGATTAAAACCAAATAAGAGAAATATAGCCCAATCTGCATATAGAGACATTCTCACTGATGTTCTGAATAAAGAGTTCATGAACACATCATGAGGGAATGAGGGTGGGGAAAGCAGGGTGGGAGTTGAGAAGGCTGGGGAAGAGAAGGAAGATCAACAAGACAGAGAAGGGTAGCTCTAAACAAGCTGGAGACTTGTGACAGAGTAGGCTCCTCAGAGGGTATGGAGGTGACTCTATCTGAGACTCTTAGCTGCAAGGAACATGGAGTTTCAAGTGGTCACTCATTAAACAAGGCAGACTTCCAGTGGAGGGAGTGACACATCATTCCTCCCACAAAACCTTTGATTCAAAATTTACCCTGCCTATAGGATGTGCAGGGATAAGGAAGGAACAGAGAATGAGGGAATATACAACCATTGCCTGCCGCAACCTGAAACACCTTATAGGAGAGGGACAGCTCCTCACACTATTATTTTGTATAAGGGCCTAGTAAGACTTCCTCTTAGAGGCTCCATCCAACAGGAGATCGAAACAGATGCTGAGAACCACATCTAAACATTAGGCAGAGCTCAGGGAGATATGGAGGAGTGGGGGGAAGAATAGAAGGTCCTGGAAAAGATAAGAACTCCTTAAGAAGACCAACAGGGCCTTATAGAGACTGAATTACCAACCAGAGTATGTGTGAACTGCACCTAGGCCCAAGACATATATGTAACTGATGGGCAGCTTGGTCTTCATGTGTGTCTCCTGGCTAGTAGATCAGGGGTTGTATCTGATAGGGACTGTTTCCCAGTTTTAGATCACTTGTCTCTAGCTGTCCTGCTGTCCTGCTGTCCTTGGCCTCAGTGAAAGAGGACGAACTTAGCTGTGGTTAAGAAGCAGAGGAGAAAAGGAAGAAGGGTAGGTGGGCCTGAGAGAAAAGGAGTAAGGGGGGCTGGGAGTTGGCTGTAAAAAATGAATAAATGTAATAACATTTTAAAAATATAAAAAATGAAAAATAAAGTAAATGTCATCAGATTGTGAAGTGAGAGGGGTATAGAAAGGGTGGAAAGGGAAGATCTTGAGGGGTAAGGGTAGAGGAAGATAGATACGTTCAAATTTCTACAAAATTATTAAATAATTAATTAAAATTGTTTTTGAAGTTTAAAAATTCCTTCTTTCAAACTTATCTTGCTTTGGAAGTTCAAACTTTGAATTAGTTAGCGGTAGTTTTCCTAGCATAGGAACAACAACAACAAAAAATCTATCAATTATTTTCTTTAAACAAAAGATGTGTGACAACTTAGTGTTTTAAGAATGAGATGAAATGAGGTAAGCCTGGGAAATGATGTAATTTTTAAGTGTGTGGAAACCCACATTAACCTTAAGGACATTTCTAGGCATTGGACTTTCATTAAAATCCAGAACATGAAAGGAGAAGTCAGGACCCTTTAAAATATTAGAAGAGTTGCTAAGAGCAGATCATAACATATCACAACTAGTTGTCTCCTAGACTGCTTATCCTTGGTAAGTCTAGCAGCTATCCTTCTGAGGCTTTGGCATGCACCCACACTTCTGTGGGTGGATAGATCCATTTCACCAGGATATTAATGCCAGCTAGTAACCTTTTTAGTCTTTAGACTTCATTCTTCTTCCTTTTCTGTGTCTTTTTCCCTTTATTTTATTTTTCTCTAGCACAGAACCAATACTGAGTTACCCAGAACTCTACTGTGGTCATGAATCAAAGTGCTGCGTACAAAACCATCTGCTGTGCAAATTCTGCTCCCACGTACAATTGAGCTAATTAGAAAGCCAGTCATCAGTGAAGTCATAGCTATTGAAGAAGTCTCCATACTTGCACATTAGATCAGAGAGGCACTTTTCACTGTTGACAGCGGCTCCTGGATACAAATAGAAGTAAGAGCCTGGCAACACAATTATAGTGTGTGTGTGTGTGTGTGTGTGTGTGTGTGTGTGTGTGTGCATGTGTGAGCGTGCGTGTTTGTGTTTGCATGTGTATGTACTTGGTGAAAGTGTATGTAAATAAAATTGTCTACATTAAGATCATCAGAATGGAAAATCAAGTTATTTAAAATAACCATTTCTTTACTTATAAAACAATAGCTCTTTAAAATAAAAATAAAAATGTTATACTTCATTCCATTTTCCCACTTTTCTCACCATTTTAATGCCAACATAGTCGACAATTGTTAATGTATTAATGAAAACAGGTTGATGAGTAGATATTTTGGTCTATTTCAAAACTACATATGTATATTCTCAAATAAAACATTCTTTCAGGCAGGTTGTTATACTGTTAACCCTACTGGTATGAAACTAATATCCATCATGTTTATTCAACCACCAAGTTTTTGGATTATAGGCATAGTCTTCATATCTGGTTGCCATTTATACTTAGAGTTTATATATATAGAGTATAATGTTATATGAATTTATATAATACATGAAACAATTATATGCAATACACAAATATATAAATTATATATAATAATTTTAAAATTATATGGCATTATATTTTATAGTAATATATACATACATATATAGCTGTCAAATCATGTTAACATTAAAATATTGAAATAAAGAATAATTTAGTATTGAATCTAAACTGCTTCTTAAGATGTATTTTCTTCTAAAAATTAAATTCAAATAGTTATTTGCACGATATCTTAGAATTTATGATATTATGTCTTAGGAGTATAAAGGAAAATAAAAATGATGTTCCAGGGTTATAGAGAGTTTTGGGTGACTGCTCAGGCAGCAAACTATCTCTGTCATCTTCTCATTTGGGAAGCTGCTAACCTGCATCCCCTGTATACACAGATAATTAATTTTATTCCTTCTCAAGTTTCTGATGTGGTTAAAGATCAGATAGTTTAGTTTTATAATTAAGCTTAGTTGTTTAGGGCTTAAGATGGTGTTAGGTCTAGACAAATGCTTTAAGTTGATAGTGCTGAGATATGACAGATATTGCTTTACATTCAGAATTTTAGACTCATCAAGAAAAGAAAGATGTTTTCTTCAAGGCTGTCAAATATGAATAGCCAAAACACTATGAATGTAACATTCATTTAATTCCTGATATTTTTGTGGTTCTTCTTGCTGTAGGTAGTTTATTGTATTTATGTATAATACTATAAAAGTATATGTAGTTAAATGTATATGTGTAATAATAGAAATGTATATGTAGTTTAAAAAAGGAAAAATGTTATTTTTATAGGGTTAGCAACTTATGCCCCACCATCCGCATGACTCTTACAAGTGCTCCACAGTGACAAGATTAGAGGATCTGAATCTGTGCTTGTTTATATCTTAAGATACCAAGTATAAATGTTGGTATTAAAAGAAAGCTTTTAAACTATCACCTTGACTTTATTAACTGATTCTGTTTGCATCTTCAAGATTTCTTACCAGCAATTCAGACACATCATTATTAAATTTTCTTTGTGTATAATAAGCCCCATGAACTTCATAGGTGCCGTTATATCTGCGTGATTAGCCCTGATGCATACAGAAATATTTTGTTCCATTGAGTTGGATGGAAATAATACTAATCTCTACTCTATCCAGACTGGTTACATAAGGTTAGGACCTCTTCCTACTGAATTCCTTTGTGGTTTCCATGATGCAGTCTAGAAAATCAAAATCAAATCAATTACTATCACTGTTGCTCAGTCATCCACAGGGTCAATGGTTCATGAGTCTCATGTTGTCATCAGATGGCTGTGGATCCTGCCTAGGTACTGAGTGGAATAGATTGAATGGTTTGTTGGTCTGAGCCTTGACCAACTAACAAATGGCTGTTTCAGGTCCATAATTAGGTCCAGCTGTAGCAGCCTGTTACAAAGACTTGGATACTCGAAGTTCCTTCTGTTTTCTGAGAGGTCTCCCACTAGCTCATCAGATGGATCTTTAGGTAGGAAGTATTGACACTGGATTACATGGTTAAGAGATAACATTGAGGCTTGGAGTCTGGAGTGTGTTTTTCTTTTCCAGATTTTTAGTTGGGACGAAGTACTACTGTTACCAACACAATGGCAAAGGAATAAAGCCAGATTACAGCAGTGTAGTGATCCAGTCATTCAGATGAGCTTAGCCACCATTTGGGATTTGGATGGAAAGGGGTATATACAGATCACAGAGCAGTGGCTGAAATAAAACATAAATGCCACTTCGGCATTTGTTCTAAAGATTGCAGCATTGCCTGTGGCATGGATGAGTATATCTCCTTCTAAGTCAGGGTCATTCCACATCCACAGCTAAGAAGGATTAGACAAAAACTTTCAATACCACCTTAAGCCTAAAGTCAGAGAGTGAATGTGCTAGCCCAAAGAGAAAAGATTTTCTCATTTCCCAACAGATTCTTAAACAGGAAGGACTACCCCCAGACCTCAAATGAGAGGGCAAGAAGCCATCCATAGGTTAGTTTATGCTGATGCAGAATTCAAGTTAGATGTCCTCCTACCAAAATGACAGATACATGTGCTGTTCAGTGAGTTCCTACATGTACATTATGTCTGCTACACCACAATTTCAAAGGGACAGAGCATGTGTGAAGGTCATCACAGCATTGCTGTGGATGTGGCCTGTTACCTAAGGCACATTGTGTATGACAGCCAGAGATCCATTCTAAACCATGACGATCTAAATATACTCCCTTTATCCTGGGCTATGCTAAAATTTGATGACATACCATATGGACCCCAGTGTTCATTAGAGGAAGGAACTTAGTCCCAGATTTGGATACAAACTATTTTTGAAGTAGGTGCATACCAACAGTAACTTCCGGTTGCATTCCTTGTTGATGCCAACTCCCAAATAAAATTTAAATTACCTTACACATTTCTTTCATGCTTAGCAGATATTTTCTTGACTCCTTAAAAATGTATGTGTACTATTTGTTGCTAGATATATGTATTATATCAAGTACAGTTTTTAACTTCAATTTAATCATTTAAAAATAGGCTAGACTCTAGAATAAAACATTTAGGGTCATACCAGCCACAAAATTAGCAGCTTGAAACAGCATCTCATATTAATTGTACTTTATTGATGTGCCAAGAATCTGCACATAACTCTGTCGTGTACATAAGTTAATGCCTCAAAACACTGGAATCAAAGTGGCATTCAACTGTCTTCTGTTGTGGAGATCAGGATACTTGCTATGCCAAGGCTTGAGGAGTGCTATACATTTTGCGTCTTGATAATAAGGGGCTGAGGGTCTCATTTACTTCCGGGATTCTGGTGGGATCCAGCCCTAACCCAGAGGGCACTCTCAACTGTAACAGGCCATCATCTTCTAGGCCCTCTCACATCTTGACAGTGCGTTTTCTCAGAGCAATCAGAAGAATCATTCCTTACTGTAATAGTAACGGGGAAGTGACGATCCCATCACTGTCAGCAGATGAAACACCCTAGCAGCTATTATCTGGAAGGGAAAACTGTAAGGAAGCCCTTCGCGGTTCTCTGCTGCACCCAAGAGAAGCCGTGTGTCCACGGGAATGATGTAGAGGTTTCCATAGGGTAAATGAGACACACTTCATAGCACTCTTCGAGCATTTACCTGTCTTGAAGGTCTAACACTGGGGTAACAAGTTTTGTACAATTTATAAAGCTTTCATGGGACTGCCAATCTTTCTTTATGGAAAAATCAAGGTGAAACCGAAATCCCCCCCCAAAAGTGCAGAATTGTGTACATCTCTCAAGCTCACTGATTTCAACCACACAGATCTTAGAATCTTCTCAGAAGTATTTAAACAATTCTAAATATTAGGGTTAGAGAGATGGCTGGGAAGCTAAGCATGCTTACAGCCCTTTCAAAGGAATCCATTCCCCAGCAACCACAGAGTGGCTCACCTCCACTTGAACCAACAGCTCCAGAGGACCTTACCCCTCCTCAGGCTACTGCATGCTAATGGTGTTCTTATGTCCACACAGCTCACAGATATGCACATATAAAAAGAAGAGATTTCTTTGTCAAAATCAAGTGACCAAATGTGTGCGGATTTATCTCTGGGTCTTCAGTTCGATTCCATTGATCCACTAGCCTATTGCTGTGCCAGTACCATGCTGTTTTAATTACTATTGCTCTATAGTACAGCTTGAGATCAGGTATGGAGATTCCTCCAGAGGATTTTTTATTGTATAGGATTGTTTTTGCTATTCTGGGCTTTTTGTTTCTCCATATGAAGTTGAGAATTGTTCTTCAATATCTTCAAAATATTTTGTAGGTATTCTGATAGGGATTGCATTGAATTTGTAAATTGCTTTTGGTAAGATGGCCATTTTTACTATGTTAATTCTCCCAATCCACGAACAAGGTAGACGCCACCTTGATTTTTGACAAGGAAGCCAAATCCATTCAATGGAAAAATGACAGCATCTTCAACAAATGGTGCTGGTCTAACTGGATGTCTACATGTAGAAAAATGCAATTAGACCCCTATTTGACACCATGCACAAAAATCAAGTCCAAGTGGATTAAAGACCTCACCTTAAACCAGAGACATTAACCCAATTAGAGGAAAAAATGGGGAAGAGTCTGGAACACATACGTACAGGAGACAACTTCCTAAATAGAACACCAACAGCCCAGTCTTTAACGTCAACAATAAATAAATGGGACCTCATGAGGCTGAGAAGCTTCTGTAAGGCAGGTGACACTGTCAAGAGAACAAAGCGACAGCCTACAGACTGGGAAAAGATCTTCACCAACCCTTCATCTGACAAAGGTCTAATATCCAAAATATATAAAGAACTCAAGAAATTAAACACTACCAAACCAAATAACCCAATAGAGAAATGGGGCTCAGAACTAAACAGAGAATTCTCAACAGAGGAATATCAAATGGCGGAGAAACACTTAAAGAAATGCTCGACCTCCTTAGTCATCAGAGAAATGTAAATCAGAACGACACTGAGATTCCATCTTACACACATAAGAATGGCTAAGATCAATAACTCAACTGACACCACATGTGGAGAGAAAGGAACACTCCTTCATTGCTGGTGGGAATGCAAACTAGTACAACCACTTTGGAAATCTATCTGGCACTTTCTCAGAAAAATGGGACTAGGGCTTCCTCAAGACCCAGCTATTCCACTCCTTGGAATATACCCAGAAGATGCACTACCACACAACAGGGACATATGCTCAACCATGTTCATAGCTGCTGTATTTATAATAGCCAGAACATGGAAACAGCCTACGTGTCCCTCAGTAGAAGAATGGATAAAGAAACGGTGGTATATTTACACTATGGAATACTACTCAGCTATTAAAAATAAGGAATATCCGAAATTTGTGGACAAATGGATTGAACTAGAAATTATCATGAGTGAGTTCACCCAGAAGCAAAAAGAGTCAAATGGTATATACTCACTTACATCGAGACACTAGTCCAAGGGGTACGCCCCCATGGAAAACTTTACCTACCAGGAAAGTGGGTGAGAGGGGATGAAATCCTATTGAGACTTTAAGGGTGAGAAGCCTGGGAGAATGAGGAAATAGAAGGATCCAGAGGGTCCTGGAAAACTACAGGCAGATCTGGGCCCTGGAGTCCTCCTCAAACTATGGCACCAGCCAAGGAAAATATAGGCTGTAAACTTTGAACCCCTATCCAGTCTAGCTGATGGACAGGACATTCTCCACGGTTAAGTGGAGAAGGAGATCTGACTTTCACACAAACTCTGGTGCCCCATATTGGACCATGTCCCTTGGATGGGGAGGCCTGGTGGCACTCAGAGGAAGGATAATAGGTCACCAAGAAGAGGCTCGATACCCTAGGAGCATATACAGGGGAGGAGGTCCTCCTCAGTCACAGACATAGGGGAAGGGAGTAGGGGGGGGAAGCAGGAGGGAGGAAAGAAAGGGAGGATACAAGGGATGGGCTAACAATTGAGATGTAATATGAATAAATTAATAAAAAAATTTTTTAAAAAATTAAAATAAATGTAGACAATTCTCCCTCAGTCACAGTCATAGGGGAGGGGAGTAAGGGGAAAATGGGAGGGAGGGAAGAATGGGAGGATACAAGGGATGGGATAACCATTGAGATGTAACATGAATAAATTAATAAAATATATAAAAAATAAAAAAGAAGATACTAAATGCAAGGCAGAAATTATCAACACTTCTAAAATTTATATTTTAGTTAAATCTGAATACTTTATGGTATGTGAAAGCTAGGGCTATTACATAACATAAGTTATATTTTAACTCAAATGAAACAAGTACTGGAGAATAAAGGGTGAGAGTTTTGTGGTTCATAGACTTTAAATTCATATATCAATATTCAAATATCCTTATAATTATTTTAAGGTGGTGACATTAATATTTTAATTGCTTGCCTCGAATAAAAGAACATCAAATTATATTGGCAATACATTTCATAAGTAATTTAAATCATGATAAATTCATTTTTTAAGCAGTGCAAATAGAAAGTTACACCATAAATTAGCTCTTTCCATTCCCAGGATCACCTAATGTATAGATTACGTCTGAGCATGTGCTCAGAAGCATAGCATGCTAAATGAAATGAAGCCTGAAGGTCTTTGAGAAGAAGCACTCTGATCCTGAAAATGCATACTTCCTTTTCCTCATTGCCACCTGTGTGAGGCTGACCCAAACTGGAGAATGGCTAAATCAAAAGTTGACACCTGGCTTCCTTAGATCACAGTGACACCAGTAGTGTTTCTGTAAGGTACGGTGGCACTCAGAGGAAGGACAGCAGGTCACCTAGAAGAGACTTGATACCCTATGAGCATATACAGGGGGAGGTAATCCCTCTCAGGAACAGTCATGGGGAGGGGAATAAGGGGAAAATGGGAGGGAGGGAAGAATGGGAGGATACAAGGGATGGGATAACCATTGAGATGTAACTAGAATAAATTAATAAAAAAAAAAAGGAAAGAAAGAAAGAAAGTATGACCACATGCCATGTGAGACCCACAGATCAATAAAGGTTTTCTAACACTGAAAAAAAAAGAGTAATGTCACTAGTTTTCTGATACATTTCATCTCAGTAAAAACCATTTTTAGTTTTTATTTCTCTCTCTCTCTCTTTCTCTCTCTCTCTCTGTGTTTGTGTGTGTGTGTGTCTTTGTGTGTTTTGAACCTTTCCTAGCTTAATTCTTTTTAATACAGCTCTTACATGATTATTAATATTTAATCAGCTACAGAAACAAGGGTCAAGAAAAATAGAATTTGCTCTTAAATTTGTTTGTCATCTTATAGATATGAAAAGATACAATTGGCCTTCTTCTTGCTTATCTTTTAAAATATTCCCCTGGAGAACAGTTAGAATTCTCAAAGCAAATCACAGGGCCTGGCATGTTTTTAGTCTTGCTTAAGGGCAGTCTTATAAGGAAGATTACTTAAAATTGAAATAGTACAGTTGATTTTTAGAGAAACATGTAAACTCATGCCTTGTTGGGCCTCATATCTATTTCATAAATAAACAAAACTATGCAGAAGTTCCTGTGAAAAACATCTACTCCTATTTCAAAACTGTCTAAACTTTTAACTGGATAGAAAGGTCCCAACTCAGCACTTAACTGACAACAGAAATATAACAGTCTACCACTGGGATATCATTCATAATAGTTAAACTCCAAATGTAGAACAAAACTACATATTTTTGCTTGTTAGGTGTGTATCATGAGTATGAAAGTGTGCATGTATGCATGTGTAGAAGCATGTGTCTATATGGGTTTATTTACACATGTAGATGTATGCATATATGGAAGAAAAACAAAAGTCTTAGGTGTCATTTTCATGTGCCATCCACTATCTAACTATCTATCTATATGTCTATCTATCTATCTAATCTTGGAGACTGGGTGTCTCAGTGTTCTGGAATATCAACTAATATAAGCTTGAGTCCCGGCTACCTTAGAAATCTAGTTGTCTCTACATTCCAGGTGCTAAAATTACAACCATACTTGACATATGTATATTGATATATTTCATGAGTTCTGGGGATCAAAAGGAGGTACTCAGTTTGCAAGGATATCACATTAGATTTTTTTAAATTAATTTATTCTTGTTACATCTCAATGGTTATCCCATCCCTTATATCCTCCCATTCTTCCCTCCTTCCCATTTTTCCCTTATTCCCCTCCCCTATGACTGTTCCTGAGGAGGATTACCTCCCCCTGTATATGCTCATAGGGTATCAAGTCTCATGTTGGTAACCTGCTGTCCTTCCTCTGAGAGCCACCAGGTCTCCCCCCTCCAGGTGACATGGTCAAATGTGAGGCACCAGAGTACGTGAGAAAGTCATATCCCACTCTCCACCCAAGTATGGAGAGTGTTCTGACCATTAGATATCTATCTGTCTCTCTGGGCTTGGATTGTCTTTTGGAATATGTAGATTTTGGTATCCCAGGCTGACTTCAAACCTGATGTGCAGATAAAGATTATGGTGAACTCTGATCCTTCCGCCTCTGAACTCCAAGATGCTAGAACTTCAAGGTGTGTCAAAAACTGGCAGTAATACTGGAGTGTGTGTGTGTGTATGTGTGTTCGTGTGTGTGTGTGTGTGTGTGTGTGTGTGTGTGTGTGTATGTTTTACTCATTATTTTTACATTTTACTCACTAGCTATTGGTCTCTGCTTTAAATTTCATGGGCCAATCACATCTTACCTCTTTACTGAAATTACAAAACAGAAATTTTACCCTGACAACTGAGATTGTAGCTCAAGTACAGTTGTTTATAGCAACATAATCAGGTGGTAAAATTAAATTCAATCAGTGTCTTAAAGATTGGAGCAAAAGTAAGATTTCAATTCTATTTAATCAAGTTTTATTACGTGTCTCTAAAGTTAGCTCATTAACTTATGAAATTTCAGAAAACATTTCTGGTATCTAAAGATACCATCTACACTTAATTGAACAGTCTCATAATTCATGTTATGATGACCACAGCTATAGTTTTAATAAATGAAGTATTCTTTCATAGAGAACTCAGAGGATCATTTAGAAAAGTTAAAACTGTATTAAACACCATGAGTACCATAGCATTAACTGTTGCATGAGATTTCTAACAAGTGAACCAACAGAAAATGCAAAAGACATGAAATCAAGGATATAAATGGTGACCCCAGATACAGTCTGAGGACCTGTGTGCGGACTCTTCAGCTACAGGATGCACTGGTTTTTCATGGTTTGCAGAGAAGACTGTCTCCAGCTGTCATCTATTTCAAAGGCAACTGCTTGGTTTAAGGAATTATCTTTAAACTGTAGGTTTCTTAAACTGTTAAGTTTAATAAATTGCCTCTTTTCTCCAAACCAGCAAAGGGATACAAATTGACCGCTTGCCTCAATTCAATTAATGAGAAACATTTTAGCTCTGCAGTTCTTCATGTACCTCTTTTGCCTGAGTATTTATTCCATAGAATTTGAATATATTCGAATTAGTCCTTATGTCAATATCTCTTTCTCACTCCCCTTCTCAGATTTTCCAAAGCATACTACTCATAACTTTCCATTTTGGTTTCCTGGAAATTCAATCTACAAGAAAATATGTAACATAAATAGTATTAACAACATCCTTAAATACACAAATATTCATGTTTATCAAAGGGTGATAAACTCAATAATTCAGTTTTAGTTATATAATATATGTTATTGATATTCAAAATCTGAAGAATTTCATAAATTTCTCTTAAAGAAAAATAATTTGTTCTTAGAAACAAAATTAATTAACAAAAAATGAAATGGCAACATTTTAATTCTCTCAAACAAAAACTGTGTTCAACCATGTCATAAATGCTTAATAATGGATAATTTGCATAGAAAGAAAAACACATATGATGTTATCATATATCTGAATGATAAGTAAAGCTTTTTTATTTTAGTTTTTAAGTTTCTCAAAAGGTGAACTCAACACCAACATATGGGGTTTATTCACTGGATGCTAGTTGAAACATCAAGGTGCATTTTCTAACAACCATTGTGTTTCTGAAAACTCAAAATACAAAGCAGAAAGCATAGATGATATATAGAACCCTGTTAGATTAACATCCTGCAAAAATGAGTCTAGAGATTTCAATACATTCTAGGACATACAATGCCATTTACTCTTTCCCTAAGACTATAAGCATACTGTACAAAATAAATCTTGTCTTTCACAGAGAAGGCCATTTCAAGTCTAAAGCATGCACTGATATTAGTTAAGATGTGTGTCATATAGACTTCATGAGGAATTGTCTCCAAGAGTTAACATTACAGACTGCAAGGTTAGGCAGGTCATACCATGTTGAAAAAGCAATGACTCTCGCAGTCACTAGATACACCATAGAGTGCTTTCAACAAGTATCTTTTTCATATTTTTCATACAGAAGCATTTTGCTGTAATAATGCGATATAATATTACAGTTGATAATGGCTATGAATAGAAAACTCATCAGATAGTGAGCTCAGATACTCTGGAGCAAGAGAAGGTCAGATGATGTGACCAGACTCCCTGGAGCCACTCACTTCATCATCTGCAGCACCTCCTGGCACAGCAATTGAATTTCTAACCTTGGAAGTTGAGAAAACAAGTCTCCAATTCTGTTGAACCTTATTACTTCATTTTAATGGTAATAGACTTAAGAATTTTTGTTCTATTAAAGTCATAATGCCTACAAAGTATAATTGGCAAAATAAAACAAGATGAAACCAACAAAATCTGTTTGTTGGTGGTGTGGCTTTGACTGCCCTGTTGCACCCAGTACTAGGTCTTACAGAAAAAAAGCCAAGCACAGTGTATTGTATAACTGTGCCAACTATAATTCAATAATTTGAACTCTTACCTCAATATCTTTACTTAAATATCTTATCAACTTTGAACATAGTTTTTCCCTAAGACCCTGTCAACTTCAATTTGGTGACAGAATGAAGAGAGGAAAGAAGAAAAAGGGGGAAATGAATGAAAAGAAAGCCCTACACAAGGAGAAAAAAAATGAGAGGAAAAAATCCATATTACATAATTATATAAGAACAGGGAAATTTTAGTATTTAAAACTGTAATGTATTTTTTCTCCCATGCACTATAGTGAGTAGTATTCTAGCAATAACAAATAAATATGCACATTGTTAGTGTCTTGTAGTGTGTTAAAAATCACTACCAGTAATAAAACTAATGATCTTTTATTCTCATCATTTAAAATCTCAATGTATTATAAGTAATGAGCATTCAAAATGTATACAAATATATGTAACTGAGAAGATAAAAGAGCTGGAGAGATGTCTAAGCCATTAGAGACTAGGCTCATAACCAAAAAATATAAGAGGAGGAGAAGAAAAGAAAAACACAGACAGAATCACAGAAAATTTTATTATCACTAATATGCTTCATGCTTTTTTTTTCCTTAAATTAAACTCTAAATATCCGCTGGAAAGATGTAGCTCAAAATGAAAGCATGGGTGCATTCAGAAGTATGATGTTACCTAATTAGTAGACCTACATATAAATATATATGTAATGAATATGACATACATAAGGACATGTTCTTATACAAATGTGTGCATTAGAAGGCATTTGCTGAAGTGGAACTGGAGGATTTAGAATCCTTCTTCTCTGATGAGTCACTTTGTGAGGCTATTTCTCTTCTCCCTGTGGTGAAGGGCAAACATGACACTTGCTCGTTCTCTGCCATACTCCACATTAGCCGTGCTTTAGGAGAGCTGGATTTATACTAGTGTAGCTTATAGTGCTACCAACTAAGGAGGCTTAGAATTGTGCCTGGAGACATTCCCAGAATAAACCAATTAATGATGTGATTTATGCATGAGCACTCTAAAGCAATTACTTAGTACTATATATTGCGATCATAAACACATGTGAATATAATTACTTGACTCCAACTTTGTTCAATTTTATGAACTTTATTTAATTTATAGGGCAGAATTTATTGATCCTTAGGTCAACTCAACATATTGTGACTTCAGAAATATATATATATATATATTATGCTTATATGCAATGAAATCAAGGGATAGAATACATTGAATTAAAGTTTTGCATTATTTGAATGAGTTTCCTTGAATGTCCAAAGATATTATTGGATTGTGTGAGACTGTACTACTAAATGCCACATCATGTCTGTGTCTTCCCCAGTCTCTTTGTAGTCTCGTAAATGCATGTCATATTGCTAGCCAAACAGGAGTGGGCTCATTTGGAATTTCCTGTTAGCTGCCCTAGGCCATAAGATGGTCCCATTTTTCCCCTTCCCAGCTCAAGAGTGCGCATGTACAAACTGGCTCACAGCAGCTATGATGAACAGAGAAGTAAAAATTCCCTACAGAAAATGATAGAACGAGACAAGAAAAAGCATGTGTTTTCTCCATGATGACATTATAAGAACTATGATAGTTTGATTATATTTTAACTGGTTCTTGGAAGAAATAATCTTTTCACTTTTTTAAGTCACTCATTCTGAGAGGTCTCTTTACTTAGTAGCTCATGAAATCTATATAGAATGGTTGCTAAACAGCAAAATCCACAATACTTTCAGTTCAAATTAATTAATATGTCATAGAAAATATTTTTGATATTTCAACTTGAGAAAACAATTCTCTAGAAATTTACATTAAATGTCTAAATTTTGAGCATTTATAAAATAAATGTACTTGTATGTATTCCATGCACAGTTTGGAAAAATCTCAATAATTAAAATAAAGTAATGTATATCTAAAAACAAGTTAAGGGATTCTTTTGTTAAATAAAACCAATATGAAATGCATAAGCATCAAAAAAAGTAATAAAAATATTGTGTTGTTAAAAGCTTCATAGAGAAGAATTAAATATGACACAGTTTGTACAAAATACATATGTGATTTGAAAACTTATGCTCAGAGAAAAATACATTTTGCAAAGGAAATATTTTATTAGCTGAGCATAATGAAAATATCAGTTTTTAGGATGAAACATCTAACAGACATCAACTTTCTCTTCTTGTTAAATTACGGTATGTTTTGTTCTGTTCTTATGCTTGACTTCTTGTCAAATGTTAATCTAATGAGAAAATTGTGTGTCTGAAAATTGTCCTAACAAATAACCAAGATCACAGCTGACACTTCAAAGGTACTTTGGATTTTTCTTTAAGTTCTTTTTCCTTTTTTCTTTTTTTTTTCTTTCTCTCTTTCTCTCTGTTTTTTTTTTTTTTTTTTTTTTTTTTTTTTTTGAGAGGCGAGGTTTCAAGACACGTTTTCTCTGTTAGCCTTGGCTATCCTGGATATGCTTTGTAGACCAGGCTGACCTCAAACTCAGAGCAATCCATCCGCCTCTGCCTCCCGAGTGCTGGGATTAAAAGTATGCACCACCACACTTTGCTAAATTCTATATTTTTAAATTACCTATATTAAAACACGTATCAAATCTTGGTAGAATTGTTGATTTATTATTTATAAACACCCTGCAATATTTTCTACAATATGTGACAGTAAAACACTAGTTTGACAACTTAAACTAAAACCCGCTTAAAGACGAAATAAGGAACATAGATAAAACCACTGTCACAGTCAAAGCATTAAGAATGCATTTACAACTGGTATATGTTAATGGAAGAAAGTGACAATCCTGTGAAATTTCATAGGTGTTGAGAAGCATTTTTGTAGGTTTATTTACTGGTTAATGAACTAAAAACAATTCACAATAATGGCAAAAGTAATTTTTTCCCAAAAAGGATATTTCTGTCATATGAGAGGGCTTTAACTTCAAACAATAGTTATAGATTCAATTAATTTACTTTCAGGAAAATTCACCATCATTCTTGAAGAAAGAAGGGAGCAGTGACCAAGGTCTTGAATTAGGGAGTCACCGGGACATCTGTGAGATTCATCAAATGTTTCCTCTTATTCAAACATCTCCAGATCTCAAACACAATTACAAATTTGTGTCTATTTATATTCTTTGTCTTCTAATATATGTTTGAACTAAGCACAATTTCAACAACAGAACATGTATTCACATCCTGATTATAAAAAGCTTAGGTTTCAAATTGTGCAAGATACTATTAAACTAAAAGGAATTTTTAAAATATTAGACAGGATTTTATTCTTTACAATGAATAAAGATTCTTCTTTGCTAAGAAACATGTCTTTGCTATACAGGACGTGACTAATAAGAACCTTGGGAAGTTTCAGTACAGGTTAAGGGGTAAAGGCACTCATCACCTTGCCCAAGAACCCGAATTTGATTCTTATTAACACATAATTAAGATATGATATCTCAATATGCTCTCTGAACTCCAAACAAATTCCTTGAAAAAAAATGAGTGCATACGCACACACAGAAAGTAAATGTTGAAAACATTCAAATATTCTTTTTTAAAATATATTTTATTAATTTATTCATATTACATCTCAATTGTTATCGCATCCCTTGTATCGTCCCATTCCTCCCTCCCTCCCATCTTCCCCTTACTCCCTTCCCCTATGACTGTGACTGAGGGGGGCCTCCTCTCCCTGTATATGCTCATAGGGTATCAGGTCTCTTCTTGGTAGCCTGCTATCCTTCCTCTGAGTGCCACCAGGCCTCCCCATCCAGGGGATGTGTTCAAAAACAGGGCACCACAGTTCATGTGAAAGTCAGACCCCACTCTCCACTCAACTGTAGCAGCCTTATTCATAATAGCCAGAACATGGAAACAGCCTAAGTATCCATCAGTAGAAGAATAGATAAAGAAACTGTGGTACATTTACACTATGGAATACTACTCAGCTATTAAAAACAAGGAATCCCAAAATTTGTGGAAAAATGGATTGAACTAGAAATGATCATAATGAGTGAGTTAACCCAGAAGCATAAGGAGTCAAATGGTATATACTCACTTATATCTGCATACTAGCCCAAGGGGCATGTCCCATGAAAGTATTCACTCACCAGGAAAGTGGGACAGATGGGAGGACATACTATTGGGACTCTAGGTGAGAGAAGCATGGGAGAATGGGGAAATAGAAGGATCCAGAGGGGCCTAGAAACCTATAAGAAGAACATTATGATGGGAGGATCTGAGCTCAGGGGTCCTGCTCCAATATTTTTAAAGCAGTATATGAAAAAAATTGAATTCTTATATGTATGCACTACAATAACTTAGGTGACACTGGCATCATTCTTTTTCACAAATTATATAAACTAATTATTATTTCCTTATTTGTATTCTGTATGCAGACCACTACCACTTAAATTTCTCTATTAACATTTTAATATATGCATGTTGCTAGATGAATTAAAATATCCTAGTCACATTATCTCCTTGTTAGTTGGAGTGGAATATGGCTACACATTACTTAGATCAATGGTAGACAGAAGGTGGTAAGCAGACTGTGTTATGTAGTAATTCAGGAGAGAGATGAAACGGATTGTCTACTTCCTATACTTGGCAAGTCGAGATGTTGTATTAGTTACTTTCTGTTTTTCATTGTTACATTCAAATTACCGAAAGAATCAGTTTAAGGCAGCAAGGACTCATGATGGCTCACAGTACATCAGGAGGCCTAGGTAAGACGACTAGCCACCACTCTGAGTCCTATGTCAAATTATGGCACTCTGTTGGCTTTCTCCCATTAAGTCGGACATTCTAGCCTAAGGCATAATTCCACAGGAAGTTAAGCTCTTCCTACCTCAATTAATCCAATCCAGAGTCCACCTCTCAGGCATGTTGAGAGGCCTATATCCTATATGATTCTTGATTATTACAATCTGATAGAATGTGAAAAACTGATCATATTTCTATACTTGTGTGCTAGCAATGAGTCCCATATCATTTCAAATCTTTATCCTTAAACTACAAGTTCTTCTTGTAGTTTCTTGTAGAGATCCCATGTTCTCTTTATTGGATAAGAAATTGTCAGTACACGGACTGTAACACATTACTAGATTCATAAGCCATTTCAAAGAAGACTAAGTACTTAATGCCACATTAACTAGGAGGAACACTGACAAACTGAAAGCATAAAAGTAACAAAATGTAGAAAACATATCTTAGTTTAATATTACAGATGCCAATTTATTTAGAAATTAGGTGTTAAACACTTCAGGCTATAGGCTTAACCTAAACTTAGTTTGATTTTCAAGCAATGAGTGGATTTCATTATTTGTATGAATGAGTGGATATATTATTCATAAAATTATTTTATTATATCCTTTTGTGCTTATGATATTTAAATATTCAACTATAATTTTTAAAAGGGAAGTTATTGCAATGATAGAAAAAGTGGTTTCTATGCATTATGTACTCAATCCAAAATGGCATGAAATAGGAATCTATGTGGTTTAATTCAGAGACTTCCAATATGCATTGAAGATGTATTATTATTATCACTTTTGGCACTGTAAGAAAATATGAACAGAAGATAACGTGTACAAAGTCCCTTAACCACAAGATGTAGAATCAAGGTTCAAACAGGAAGTCTGGCTGCAAGATGACACTACCAGTACATAGCTACTCTTTATTTATAGCATTTATACCTAATTTCATAATCTTCAACAGCAAGATTGTGATGTATTGAGCCAAGTAAATTACATACCCATTATGTTTGTGAACTGAAATACTGTTTCGTGCTGTCACTGTGTGCTGGAACATTTCCTAGCCTTACTTTGGTTGAATGATTTCAGCGCAGCAGGTAATCAGATCAATAACTTGAGGCTTTGATTTTTCTAAGATGTTAATAATACAAACTTTAAAAGAAGGACATTCAGAAACAGGTGCTGGCATCTCTAGGGGCCTCTGAATAATAGAATCTGAGAATCTCTGAGTAACAGATTCTTTCCTGTTTGATCAGTATCTTAGAAAACAGGACACAGAACTCTGCCTTTTCTTTAAAACTAGCTTATGTTTCTTTCTAAACTTTACAAAAGCTTTTATTCCATTTTTAGTTTATTACATCATTACCTGTAGTTTAAGAAGCTCAAGCGATGTGACAAGTTTGGTATAAAATATCTCCATCAGAAGAGCTACATTTCTGATTAAATAAAAACCAATTTCATGAGAACTCAGAACTTTACTTTTTCTAGGTGGGATCAATAACTGCAAATCATCTTTCTACTCATAAAGTGTAAATATTTGCTCACATAATAAATCATTTGCTAATATTGTTTGAGATTGTGTCAAAGACCAAGTATATACACTCCTGGCTTTGAATGCTTTGAATGGAATTTTAATGTGCTACTAATGAATAGAGTTTTAGTGCTAAGCACGTTCTCTACCTCCGAGCTACACATCCAGCCTTTGCTCTAAGTGCTAGTAGACAGCCTAATACATTGAGCTCAATCAGCTTTCCATAAAATTAGTGTACATTAAAAGTTTTGTTATTGCGTAAGCCACTGCAAGAATCTTCTTCCATGGATTTATCATGACACTTTACAAATAAAAGGATAACAAAACCACCTCATAATCTTAAGCTGAAAATATAATTATAAAAATCCAGTTGTTTCATTAACGATCTGTAAAGGCTGTGAAATGTGCTTGTTACAAAGTGGTGTTACTTTTTATTTTGATGGTAGGAAAGGAGGTATTTGAAATCAATGGTCTTAAGCACTTTCAGTTCTAGGCTATGTGAGGAACGTAACACTTACCCTGAGATCTAACTGGATTTCTAGTTACCAAGTGTCCATGCTGCATAAGTAGTCAGTGTGAGCACATTGACTCCAGGACCATTAAACAAAGGTCTGACCACCCAGTCTCATCTGCCTACATTCATCCTAGGGAAGTAATGATAATAACTGCTCACAGGGCGGTTACAGGCACCTGATGCTTAAAACCAGCTTCAATGCAGGCTTTTCTGCTCCTAGGAACTATAGTCTGTGCAATTCTCATTTTGAATTCTCATTAATGCTGTCTGTCTGTCCATTTCACTTATGGTCTCTATTTAAGAAAGTTCTGATGCCATTACCTTAAACTTCCATCCATTCCATTTTTCAACAACAATAGAACTTTTTAATCATGTAAGGTATAAAGAAAGTCTACAAGCACCACATAATCACATTTCTTCACTCTTCAAATCATAGTTATACCAGGAAACTCATTTAACTCAACCATCCACTTAGAACAATTCTAAAATTGATAAAAAATATATAGAAAAATACTTAAGAATTATAGTAGAAATCTACTCAATGGGCCTTTAAAACCTTACAAGGTCACAGTATTTGAGGAAATTACTGTGACTCTTGGATTTGTTCAAAACACATGACAAAAAATATAAGACATAGAAAATAGCTACACTTGTAGGAATTGAAGAATTATCTCAATAGATTATAATAAAATTCTGGAGTGTAGTCTATCTCTACGCATTTTCCAGATTTCTAAACACAGTCACTGTGAAGCTCTGTTCGAGGGGAGTTACTACTTATGACATAGGTTCTGTCTAGCTGTCCCATGTCACTCTTCATTCACTGACCATTGCTTGTTTGAAATAAATTCCTCCCTTCTCTTACAGATTTTTAAAATAAACATAACCACAAATACAATATTTCATTATTATAAATGGAAATAAACATGGTCCACACTGCTCGTGCCCCCTGGATGGGGAGACCTGGTGGCACTCAGAGGAAGGATAGCAGGTTACCAAGAAGAGACTTGATACCCTATAAGCATATACAGGGGGAGGAAGTCCCCCTCAGTCACAGTCATAGGGGAGAGGAGTAAGGGGAAAATGGGAGGGAGGGAGGAATGGGAGGATACATGGGATGGGATAACCATTGAGATGTAACAAGAATAAATTAATAAAAAATTTAAAAAATTAAAAAGTTAAAAAAATAAATGGAAATAAAATTGGTTGGCTTATATATCATGATTTCCTTGTTCTTGTGCAGGAGCCAATAGGATTCTATCCTCATTTGCTCAATATGGACATCATTGTAGGTGATATGGAACCTCAGTGCCATTGAAAATGTTATTTATTCAAAAGTTTATACTTATTTTATGTTGCTTCTATTTATGTAGTGGAGTTATTTATTTGCCTTTGTTCACAGGTATTAATGTTAACACAAAATGTTCTAAGTAATATTTATAAAGTAATTTTCCATTAAACCAAAAATGTTATGTATCTAAGAAGAGAATTATATTCCATGTGTCTTTTTTTGCTTTTGTCAATATCAGAAACTGCTTAATATTAAAAAATAAGATGAAGTTGTTTGAAACACATCAACTACTTCCATAAGTATTTACTTAAGTATACTAAAGGAAATATACATAACTGGTCCCCATGATCAACTTTAGTAGGACAACACCCCAGCTTCAACAGAACAAATTCAGCCATGTGGACTGTCCTCATAAATGCAGATACATTTTAATGTTGAATAGTTAGAAATTTTACAAGAGGAGTAAATATAAATATTATATGTTGATATTTATAAAGCCATAACGCAAAGCTATTAACCTTACAGTAGCTAGATTTTTATCTTTTGGATTAGTATTGTAATGACATTGAATATTTCAAATATTTTGAATTTTAATATAATGAAAATTACAGTTCACCATAACAATAAATGCTGTTATAATTTTTAATAATTGAAATAAATGATGGAATCTCATGTTTGCTCTACAAATATTGTCTTTGGAGTTTGTGTTTACAGCTGTAAGTTCTATTAAATTAGTCCAGGATATCTTTCATGATGTTATTTTGCAAATGTTGTGAAGAGAATAAGAAAGTAGAAGAGGAAAAGTTATAAAAAAGGAAAATATTATTACTATTGTTTTAATTGTTGTTATTGCCATTCTGTACAATATAAAGAAAAAATTTCCATATATATTATAAAGAATATATATATATAATATATATTATAAAGAAAAACATATCATTAGATAACAACTAGTAGCTTTAAAGAAACTTCAACATAAATTTTAAATACTTTATGATTCACAGGCATCATAGATTCTCCAAAGTTAATATGATACATTGCAAGGTACACAAAAAGGAAAAACAGCATTTCTGTGAGAATTTTGGATTTCATTTATGAGAGTAAAACAGTGTAATTTTAACTCACCATAATTTCAAGTTTGTGTCATATATCTGATGCTATTTGTGTCATTTCAACTACTGTTGTAAAAATAATTGTCAATATTGTAATTTATTATAAAAATCAGACATGTGGCTTAACTTAATTTAAATTCCTTTTATTTTCAGAAATAGAAGTTTATACAAGATTTTCTCAAAAATCAGTCATTTGATCTTTGTACCTCATTAGTGTTTCTTCCCATACAGGTGTTTCTCAGCTTTTACATTTTTGAACGTTGAAAAAGAGGCAGTGACGATGCTTTCCTCAGCGTCTGACGTTTGCCTTAGGGCAGCTGAAGGCTGGGGTGGCTATGACAGAAACCCTAGCAGCTGACTGTTGACATTTTCAGAATAATTATAGCTCAGGAGTTGTCTGCTTGGAAGAGCAAAATCTTGTCACATATGACATGGCTTGTCCTTGCTAATATTTTTTCACTTTTAAATAGGGTTCAAAGCTTCTGAAAAAAGCAACAGTATTGTAAAGCAAATGGGACTCTAAACACAAAAATCTTATAGTCATCAAGGGACTATTTAGAAATCTGAGATGGAATACATGTTCCACAAATGTAGTATTCAAGATAAACTTAAGGAAAGCAAGAACTGCTGTTATTACTGGGAGCATTAGCCTAGAATTTACATCCATCTTAAGCTCTTACACATAATCCAAAGATATGACTCCAAATCTGTCATCAATATATGAATGTATTTCATGAGTTTTTCTTCTACATTCCTGGCTTGCAAGGCACAGACCTCTCAGAAACCTGGATTATTACACTAACTTTGCATCTCATAAAGTGTCCCAGAGGTATACAGAAAACAGGCTGCTTTGGCTGCAGAGTATAAGTAAACCATGGGAAATGTTTGGAAACATGAATAATGGGCCATTCATTTTCTATTATGGAAAGACAGCTCATTAGGAGAAAGTCACACAAAAAGAAAGGAAGAGAGGATATCACAAATGTGATGACAACTCAATGTGATTGGTGCAAGAATGCACAAAAGAGAAAATGTAGATGGAAAAGTACCAACTGCAGGGCAGGAAGTGGGTAAAGAGGATTTTTTTTTTTGGACTGAAGGATATGGAATTTGGCGTTATTTTGGTGCTTTTGCTTTTGCTTCCTGCTTTCACCAGGAAGATTCTGGCTCACCCTAAAGAGTCTGACTGTGTTATTTCTTTGATGAATTCACCAACAAACAGGATCTGGAAGTTAGCCCTAAAGCTTCTGTGCCTTGATTCTGACAGCAGGAAACATGTTAGCATGATGAGAGGTTTTCTTCTCAGGACTCAGACGCATTAAAAAAAACAGACGTTTGCTGGGTGAGCCTAGAATACGAGAAATGAAATGTTGTTTGTCCTGTGTGTGTTATATAGTGATATACCAGTCATAGACATGGTCCTTCCTTTCCCTTAACAGTAAAAAAAGCTCTTTTTTTCATTGTTGGTTCATTTCAGATTCTTCCTGATAAAGCCTTCCTTGGAGTGTGTGTTACAATATTCTCACATATTACCTTAACTAAAAGAGAAGTAGGAGCCACATGGTCTTCCTCTAATATGGCTGTCCATGTGACTAGTCAGTTACATGGACATGACACACTCTCCCAGCAAAAACGGTTCTAGACACATGTTCGTTAGAAGCAACAATAGTTACTATCACATAATATTCTAATCCATGATAAAACTAAGAATGGATTGGAGATTTTAAAGAAGGGAATAAAGATAGTGGTTTGGTGTATAAAGCGTTCCAGATGCAAGCAGGCAGGGAGAAGCCGGAGAACTTGAGTGTCAGCAGTGAGGCCAACCTCAGTGACAGCTAATGGGAATCTGACCCACGGAAGAGGGATGAGGCTGGGACTTAAAAGCACATCAGAGACAGCCCTAAATTCTAAATCTAATTCTAAGTTCCTTATCCTCCTTTTATCAAGAATGGGACACCAGAAAGAGGATACATTTGAGAGAAAAGCTTCCATAATTTCACAAGCATTGGATGAAAGAATTTGCCCAACACTGGGTGACTGGAAATGACTGTAGTGTGAGCTTTACATCTATATGGTTATAAATGATCACTGTGAGAAACACGAAACAATCTAAATGTTAAATTTGATATATATTTACTTTCAAAACATTTTTTAGTGATTAAGGGTGGAATAAGGATTATACTCTCCCTAAGCTTTGGGGTTCATATAACCCAAAATAATGCAGTAATTGGAGAGGTAAATGCATACAATTGTACAACAGTTTAACAGAGAAACCATAGAATAAATATAATGGAGCCAAAATTGAGAAACAAGCTTCTGTGTAATACTAAATTGAAAAAGGCTTTATTTACATGAGTTCATTGATTGTTTTGATTTGTCAATATATTTTATTTTTCTTTACCAATAAAATAAATTGTAAATGAAAACTAAAGTTTGTTAAAAATAGAATTTTCTTAGCAATTCAAGTTTACATTAAAATACACTTAAGTATTACAAAGGCTTGGGAAATTTTTATTTTTATTTGTGTAATTATAATTCTATAATTATTAGTTTTAAATGGAAGAATACTTTGTTTTTATGTGATTAAATCATTCATAAATACATTTTGTGATGTTGTTATATTAGTATATGATATGGATATGTATTGAACTAGCACACTGATCTCCACTGACATAACCATGTTAATAAAACAAAAAATAAAAAATATTAAAGAAAAATATTTCTCATAACTATATAATAATATGCCCATTATATCATCATTTTTATAAATAGAGTTTTTAACTTATTAGCTCCAGGTAGTATTAGTACTTCTGCATTCCTATTTATAAAATAAACTCTTGGACTTTGTTATGCTATCAACATAGACGCTCCTTACATATATAGTTTCATCCAAATGGGGGAAAATGATGAAACATGGACATGGAAACATAAATAGATTTATTCATGAAGTGCAAATCAGAACCATCATTGCCTATTCCAGTCCCAACAACAATGCCTTAACATTTGTGGGTGATACTTTTTTTACATAAAAATAACATTTTAATTTTGGAGTCCACAGTGAGATTCTGGAGAAACTTGAATTCCATTCAAGAACACATATGCAAAGCAGTTCAGGAGTGGGGCCCTGCTGTTACCTCAGCCCTGATGCCTACACTTAATTAAGTGCAGGAGCTGTCCAAGAAATTTTATCTCAGTCCTGGGTGAAGTTTTCAAGCTTTACTCTACTGCTCATGGTACCTGGGGTAGCAAATACACAGGAGACTAACACCATCCTCGTTTCGTTTCCTTTGGGCCTGATGCCAAGCTGCCTGTATTACTCTACAGAAGGCACACATTGGAGCCAGCAACACAAGGAAACAAAGAGGCACTCTGCAAGAATAAACACAAAGCTCTTGGCAACAGAAGCCAGGTGGCACAGCGGGTAAGAACAAGGCAGTTCCGAAATTAGATTACAAATTTCATTCAATGACCAATGGCAGTCCTCAATTATATTAAAACACGGTGCCTTGTGCACATGTAGAAAGAAGTCTTATTCCACATTTGCTTCATTCTTGAAAGACAATGCAGGTGGCTTCTATCCTCATTATGAGTTTGTTACCAACATTAACCATGCCCGTACCCACTGGGAATATCATCATGTTTTTCTCACGTTTTAACTTTCACATGTAGATAAAGCTAAAGAAAAAAACCTTTTCATTGCAAAATAAATGGTGTACGTAAGAGTCACATGGACACTCAAAGATTAACAAGCTTAGTGAAAACAAAAGAAATAGAAACAAAATCAAAGGAGAATACTGCGTTGATCTGTGTAAAAGTCTGTTTAGCATGGAGTTAAAATTCCATAGATTTAAAACTAGCCCTTTCATGGTTATCAGTGTGGGTATGACTTCATTGCTTATAGCTTCATTTAGTACAGTAATTCTCTAAGACTATAAGGCACATAACATTTCAAGCGGAAGAAATTATAGTTCATGTCAAAGAAAAAGTTCTCAGGTGATCCCAGGTTAATGCTGTTGCTACAGTGTTCCAGAAAAATTCTGCCCCAGGGAGCGCTCATTTTAGATGAAACATACTGCCTCGGGGATATTTGAGAACATCAGATGTAGCCAAGGGCACCTCAGACAGTCTCCCTGGGAGACTAGGAGGTTTCATGTAATTTCATATTATAAGTCATGAAAGGCCCATAAATATTCCATCTTCCAAAACTGGTTGTTTGGTGGCAGGTGGTAGGTGATCAGTGGGCACTTACAATAAGTGCCCTGCACACAGACCCTGTGTAAATATTTTGAAAGTTACAAAGGGTGTGGTAGAAAAATAAATATTCGTTATGATTAAGCAATCATAGATTGCTATCTATAATTTTTAGATGCTGTATCTAATATTTTTCTGGGCACAAAAAAGGCAATGTTTAGTGATGTTTTATATATCTAGATACAATAATATTAAGATAATAATATTAATGATAATTAATAATATTCATAACATATTAATATTAATATCCATTTAGAGTCCCTGTGCATGTGCTTGCCTCTTTGTGTGTGTGTGTGTGTGTTTGTGTGTGTGTGTGTCTGTGTTCTGTAACTTGAGATTGTTCCCTTTATTAAGGATCAAAATCTTACAGAATTATTTGGAACATTTACCATAAATGTTTACATTTACCATAAGCCATGTTGTAATTTTTACCATAAAATATCTGTGTTACCATCTCGTTCATGTAAGTTGTAGATAAAAATGGAGCACTGTATGAGTTTGGGTTTTTTTTAATCTCAGTTAATATGAAATGAGGAATACTTTTACTTTAATTTGTTCTGGGTTTCTTTGTTTGTTTTGTTTTTTTGAGACAGGGTTTCTTTGTATAATAACCATGAATGATCTAGACATGCTTTATAGACCAGGCTGGCCTTGAACTTACAGAGTTCTGATGCTTCTGCTTCCCAAACACTATGATTAAAGACCTGCAATACCATGCCCAGTTTGTTCTGTATTTTCTTATGTCTAGTGCATTTTTAATTTTGTTCTTTTACTTTAGAGTTCCAAAAATGGAGAGGAATGTTCCACAATTAACATACCTAATTTCTGGGAAAAAAATTCCAGATGAAGCTAATCTTAAAAATACAACTACACCAGAAAATTGTTTTATTAATTATTTATTTATTGTGTGTGCATATATTGTGTATATGGGCCTAATACTACAGCACACAAGTAGAAATCAGAATAAAACTTCTTCCTTAGAGGCATCAGTTGTCTTTTTCCTCTATGTGGAGATAGAGGATCAAACCATTTCACTATTCCACTAAAATTAATTAAAATCCATAATTGTAAGCAATAATATACAGTGTCATATGGATGAGAGATAGATAGGCAGATAGATAGATAGTTGGACAGGTGATAGATAATAGGTGAAAGTGGGAAAACGTGTGTGTGTGTGTGTGTGTGTGTGTGTGTGTGTGTGTGACCTATTTGTATGTTGCATGCTGGCATAGAGACACATGTATGCACATGGAGGACAGAGATCAGCATCTGATGTCTTTCTTTATTGTGTACCATCTTATTTTTTGAGACACTGTCTCTCACTGGACCTAGGTTGGCTAGGTTGGCTACCAAGCAAATCCGAGGAATCCTGAATCTTCTTACTGGGAGCTACTATTACATGTTTTGCTGCTCAGACATTTTCTGAGGATCCAAAGCAGATCACACACATGTATGGCAAAGCAGACACTTTACCAACTAAGCAAGATCACCTCTGCATTCCATATTTTCAACAGCTAATATCATTATCTCATAAAATTCCATTAAACACATAAAACTAAGAACTAAATAATCCACCATGGACAGGGGCTGTGAGGTCTATCCAAACCTCACCCACCCAACACTGAATATACTTAAAATACAATATGAGTGATGATTATATATGATAACAGTATGTAGATTACTAGCACTTAAGTGAGGCAAATAATTCCTTTATTGTTTCCATTTGTCCCTGCATTTAAAATGTTCTGGAGGTTAAATAAAAATAGTTTTAGCACAAATAAAAAATGGTGGCAGCTATAGCACTTGTAAGTTGGGTACAATTATAGCTGCCTACCAGTTTCCTGGAAGCATGAAGGCCAACATTCCCCACCAGAATACAAGCTGGTGAATTGTATTTTAATTGTATAGACATTGTTGCTATCAGATATCCTGAACTACCCTATAGTTACAAAAAATCATTAATAAACTGCCAGTGGTATGCCATTCTCAAAAACAGTGACTCTATAGGAATAAACACTGCTTTGAATAGTATATGACATACAGTTACGTGCTTTTATAAGACAAACGAATGACAGACAAGTGGGTGTCTTTTTCCTACTGCAAGATAAACCGATCAGCCAGAAGTGCTATTACTCTCCCTTTATCTAAAAGGTTTTAAAATATGTAGGAAATTTCAAATGATTTCAGCATCTCTATCAAACTGACAAGTAAACGTTCACTAGAAAGACAAAACACCAACAAAACCAAACTATCAGTTATTATTGTGACTCATTTAAACTTCTAAACTAGTAATAAATGGGAAATATGAATGTGTTTTAAAGAGCAGGCTCAAATATTGCCAGTCTTGACGAGGTTGATTAAAATTGTTGAAACTCAGTTTCCTTATTTATAAGAGAGGATTCATTCAAGGTTTCTTTGTTTTAAATCTTAAAAAGTAATTCTACTAAACAAACCTAAAATTGTCTGATTACAACATGGGTAGTGTACTTAAGGAGGACCCTTTCTGGCGATGACATACAAGTGGCCAGCAAATATAGGAAAGAATATAAAAATCACTAAACCTGAATCTTACCATAAAGCCCACATGCTGTAATGAGAGAATGGACCCCTTCAAGCTGTCCTTTACCCTACCCCCAACACACACACACACACACACACACACACACACACACACACACACACACACACACCATGGTTTGCTAGTATATACATTCACAAAAGTAAATAAAATAATGGAAAGCAAATGCACGACATAATACATGATTTCACTTGTGAGTACATGTATGAATACTGAGAGTAGAATCTTGGCATTTTTGTTTATCTATAATGATGTTAACAATGGTTCTTATGACTTATACAAAGCTAATTGCATACGTGAATGAACAAGGACAGTGTTATAAAATGGAATATTATTAACTCCCAGAAAGGAAAGAAAACAGAGATGGGGAAATAGCTCAGAAGGGAAATCATTGGTGTGCAAGCATGAACACCTGAGTTCACTCTCCAGTACCTAGTTCCAAGGCTGTGTGTGATGGCAGTCACACATAGTTGCAGCACTGGGAATGTGGAGACAGATTAATCTCTCAGACTTCCTGACCAGCTACTATTACTTACCAAGTTGGTAGAAACTCTGCTTCAAAAAGTAACACAGAACACCCATAGTCAGCTTTGGCCTCCATATTTGCCTTCATGTGACTGTTCATGCATTCCCTTATGTGCACAAGAGTGCACAGGAGCTTGAGCAAACAAGTGTGAACTTGTATGTACACACAAAAGCACAAAATAAAGAGACTCTGTAGCATGCCACACTCTATTTCAACCTTGAGGAGATCGCCCTAAGTGGAATCAGCCAGTTACAGGAGAACACTACTGGTTCCATTTACTGAAATACATAGTAAAGATAATAGAAACAGTGCAGAACAGTTGTAGCCAGGGGCTGGTAAGATGAAAGTTCTTCAGTGGCCATGGAATTAGAAATTTTAAGGAGGTAGATGGCTTGAAACTATGTGTACCAAAAAGAAAATACGCTACTTGAAATCTCCCTGAAATTGTGAACATTGTTAAACTTTTAACCACAATTAACACTAAAATATGGTATGTATACAGAAGACTATACTGAGTGAGATTATATGTCCAAAACTCCCAGCCTGTCTTAGACAGGTAGAATAGTAATTCTATAAAAAAGAAAGCCTTATCACACCTGTGTTTGGGGTCAAGAACCTTGGATCCCAAATGCCAGTATAAACACAAAACTTTAGGTGACATGATAATTTTCTAGATTCAGGATGCTGTGAAATATCTTATGCAGTAAGAGTAGAACTTTGACACTTGCAGGGACTCACAATATACACTATATGATACTTTTTCTCACCCTGGGCAGCAGAAGTAAGACACAGCTCTAAACCAACCATGTGATCACTAGGAAAAGCTATCTTTTCTCTGCAGTGAACAAAATCAGTTAAGCTATGACTTTCAGTAGAATATGTGTGTAAACATATTTTCGCCTACTACATTTCTGGGTGTTGGTAGTTTTATCACAGTTTTACTCGTTCTGAAACTCAGGGTTATCAGCATGGAAGATAAACTTCCCTGAAGCAGCCATTAGGCTCTGCTTCTCATAACCTATACATTGGGAAAATAACCGGACATGTGTACTCATGCAATTTGTTTATGCAGAAATTTTCCATAGTGGAGATGTAATTTAAAGACAGGTTACTGAGAAAAAAATTTTAATTTGACCTATGGCATTTTTCCTTGGGTTTCCATGATATTTTCTGGTGCTATCTTATCTTTCATCTTATTAGAAGTAGGAAAATAAAACACACACGTGGTAGCTATCTGTAGTTAGACTACCATCAGTTTCTAGCCAAGAAAAAATCTGCACTTGTTTTCTTATATTTTTAGTAATTACCTCTTTTGATATTTTAAATAAGCACACTGCTGTCATCATCCATTTACTTAGCCAAGGCAGATAAAACTGAGTACTCTATTTACATGTAAACTGCAGGCAAGTATGATTTAATTTATTTCAAGTCATTTGGTTATAGTGACAACCATTAATTTTATTGAATGGTGTTTTTAAAACTGGTCATACTTTTTACCCGGGAACTATTGAACTAACAGTAACTTCTTCACCTGGGAATAAATAAATAAACTTGCATTTGTTCTATGAATTCTGAGCCTGCAGCATCTCTACCATCTCTTTTTCATTGATAGAAAAATTTATAATATATTTAAAGTGTTGTAGTTATTATATATCTGTTTATAATTATGCCCATATATGTCCATTGCACATTATAAGGGGCATAATTGTTGAATTTGCTTTGTGTTTTCAGCCAATAAATATATAAATTCAAAAATCTCACTAAAATATTCTGAAAATTTAAATATAGTTTATGTGTTTTGAAAACATAGATGTGGTGTTTTATTAATGGGACAGTGTAAGAATTAAATAGACTCACCGGCACAATATTAATTCATATAGGAATGTAGAGTATGCTATTGACAAATAGTTCATATATACATCACTTGTCATTTGATTTTACTTATAAAATATCTAGATATTATAGACAATCATTTAAATGATTAGAATATAATGTATCTACTAAAGTCAACAAACCAAACTACCAAATGCTAAAAGCTAAAGAAAAAAATATAGTTATGGGCTTCTGTTATAGCACAAAATTTATTTTTCATATTGAAATAGTTCAAGTAAATCAATCAATAACAATTTTCTAATGAAGCAGTTATAAAAACAGGAGTTTGAATTTTTTATAATTGTCCTTATACCTCATGCACATCTTAAAAATTATTATTATACATTAAGTAGTTTTACTGAACTAACAAGAAATCATGGTTGTATTTCTAAAGGAAGGAGCTGAGCTCAGTTCCTTCCAGGTGTCCGCCATCTCTGATGTCAAGAAACAAATCAGAAAGTACAAAGTCTGCATGGCAGGTCTGACAGATCAGACTCACTGCTGTTTCCATCTTTTAACTGCCCCAGAGATAGTTCCCAATGATTGTCCCTAGTTTCCAAGAGAAAGACTGACCTGAACTGGACAGTGACATCATTGCCATTATAACACACGAGTGTCATTCTGGTAAATGGTCCTTGTTTTCAGTACTATTTCTTTGTTTCTCAATTATACAAAACACTAGCTTGGATGCAATAGTGTATCCTGTCTTTTAACTAAAGGGTATAGGAAGTAAATTATAAATTCCTCCACAGAAAACCCTACCAATAATTACTAATGCCTCACAGAGGACATTCCAGACATGTTACCAAGTACTTGTGGCCAAAAATGACTTCAAAGAAAACAAGCTGCCTTACCAGCACTCCTTATCTTGTTCTTCATGGCTAAAGGATAGAGAAATGGTATAAAATTGTGATGAAAAGTTCTGAAAACAACACCAACAGCTTACAGGAAATGATAAAACTTATCAGGAGGGGCGGGAGTGGCTATAAAGGGGGATTCAAAATGATAGTTACCGGAAAATGGCCAAATGTATAGTCACAATCCACTACTGGATATTGTAACAATTTTCTTAATGTTAGTCTTTCTGCAGTGGAGACTAAACTTCCTAGTCACCCTTATAGCTAAATGTTGCCATGTAAATAAATTAAGGTTAATGCTATACAAACAGAAGTCATATAGGAACACTCATAGGTCAACACATGTAGGAGCTCCCTTTCTTAATACTCTCATGAACCCTTGACAGACAAACATCCCCTACTTACAGAGGTCACTGCTTGAGAAAGTAACTCTGAAACCTTTGGACTGAATGAACAATTCATGGGCAGTCAGAAAGGAACTGGCTGATAAAAGGCAACAGCTATAAGAGGCAATACTTAAAGGCTTTCCACCTTGCTACGTACAGCTAAATACAATGCACAATGAATATAATGTCTTCTCATTAAATATGCTTTGTTATATCTCTGGTAGAGCTATTGTAGTGATGGTAGGTGAACTGTAGGCTTGGGGTAGGGACTCTGACCTTGAGTAATAAGAACTCATAGTCCAAGCACCTATTCAAATCTACAAAATAGAAAGCACAGAGAGTAGAAAAAGTGAAATTTTTTTTCATAAATGAGAATGGACATCTAAAGACTCCAAGTGCTTGAGGAATTGGATGGTGTGTAAAGAAAGATCATCCTTTAATAACATAAAAATTTGACCCAGATCATGAAATCATCAAAATAAAAATTGAACAATAACACAAAATGTCACCCTGAGTTAGATTCACTATATGTAAGAGCATTTGACCTGTACCCCTACTGTACAAGTCAGAAATAAAAAGCTTTCTAGCAGAAAATAATGCTTTATTTAAATATGAAGCTCATAAATTTGAGACGCCTGCTTCCAATGAGAAGAGAATACTGTGGCCACACATAACAGCAAACAAGATCATCTTAACCTAAACAGGAGGAAGAAAGAAAATCTAGCATGGATTAAAATCATCTGGGAAGTGTTATAGGCTTTCTGTTAGTCATGTCATATATAATATGTATAATGCATATGGTGGATATACATGGATCTATATTCAATATGATGAATTTGATTTTCGTATAATGTTTTCTGTACTTATTCAAAAGTCTATACACATAAAAAGTGTTTTGTTGTGTATATTGTAATATATAATAATATAGAGTATAAACAATATATTACAATATAAATACATATATGATTTATGCATACATACAAACACACAACATACACAAAGAGAAGTAATGTCCATATAGCTATTTTTGAAATGATTCACTATAAGTTAGTAGAGAGTAAAATGTATTTTTTGCTTCACAGTCAGTTCTATTAGGATGAGCTCATAACAGAGAATAATAAAATGGTCTCCAGCGAAGAAGACTTCTCCACAGAGAGGCTCATGTGATGCCAGTTCCAGAAATCAGTAAGTCAAGGGACATTCTCTGGTCTGTTCCTTTTATCCTGTGGTGCATGAGCTATAAAACATCAACCTTAAATCTGTTCTGGTGGCTACAGTGTGAGGTGGGGACAGAGTGAGGAAATGAGGACATGAAGATGTTCACAGAACTGTGGTCAAATTAGGATTTAGATGACTGTAGTTTAGATGCTGAAAAGAATGGGTCCTCACTGCCTTAGCGATTCATTGGCCTCAGAATAACCATGGTACTCTATTGTTGCTTGCTTTTTAAAAGTCTATTGATTTGCTGTGCACTAAGTCTCTTTGGGATTTAAACAATATGAATGCCAGTCCTGTATGATTATGACACCAGTCTGCAATCCTTCAGCTACTCTGAACTACAAATATGTACCTAATAGTAAAAAAGGCTCCTAAAAACTAAACAGTGCCTTTATCATCAAAGTAAAACAAAGAAAGAAACTAATGAAAATATATGAAATTGTCTTCTCAAGAAAAAACTATATTCATGACTATAATAAAATATAAGACATGAGGTCAAGAGGTATAGCTAAGTAGCATGGCATATATTTAACTTGTATGGAAACCTGGGTTCAATATGTGGAATGTGAGTTCACACACACACACACACACACACACACACACACACACACACACACACAGTCATATGCTCACACATCACTCACTCAAATATGCATGCTCAAAGATAGAGACACATAATTATCCTCAGTGTTATGTTTTATAGCTAGAGACATTGAATATCAACACTTGCATGAGTATGGGATGGATTGAATGAGAGTGGCTGCCATAGAATCATATATTTAAATTCTCTTTCCCCAGTTAGTGGAAGTGTATTCAAAGGATTAGGAAATGGGCCTGGTTGGAGGAGGTGTGGCAGTGGAGGCTTTGAGGTTTCAAATGTCAACATCATTTCCAGTAAGCTCTCTCTTGGTCTCTCTCTGTATATCTCTCTGTAGCTCTGTCTCTATATGTCTCTTTCTCTTTGTGTCTCTGTCTCTCTCTGTTTGTCTGTCTGTCTCTCTCTGTGGCTCTTTCTGTCTCTCTCTCTCTGTCTCTCTCTATGTCTCTGTCT